>CM074720.1:367636006-368248506 GCA_037306005.1 Rhinophrynus dorsalis | reverse complement strand
CACAATATGTTGGAGTCCTCTCTAGAACCCTGTGTCTTTGTGCCTGTGTATCTTGTGTTAGAGGGAAATTATATTCTTGTCCCACTGTACTAGAGAACAGACTGGGGCCACTTGTTGCCAACCACCGGTGTACTCCAGACACATTTTGAACAGAGATGTGACCCTCAGACCAAAAGAATTACCTACCCCTAGCATAAAGGAACCCGAGAGTTGGGGGATGGGTAGCCAGTTACATGGGTACAATAATAATAACATTTAAACATGTTTTCAGGAAATGATGGTACCACGGTTGTTATTTAATACCAGACAATTATATAGTGTCATATTCCTTGGAACCTCAAAATCAGAAGTAACACTGTGCTGACATCACACCTAGTCAACCACACAATTATGACTATAAAAAAAAGCCAAGCCTGCATTTTCCAAGTAAACTTTATATGACCAAGAATAAAAAAAGTCCATTTACTCGCCCTTCAGACTCTAAAAATGGATTATCAGACTAATTCATCAAGCTATAGTGAAGCATTTTATAGCGGAAACCGACCGTGCCATATAGGATAACTGGAAATGTCTCAAATTCTTACTGATTAATATTGTTACTTTAAGACCTTGAATGCTATAAAAGGTCTCCAATACATTGTGAAATAAGAGGATTATAGTCTTACCTGTTAAATCCTTTTCTCTTAGTCCATACAGGTTACTGGTAACATTGGGTAGGCAATCAGCCCCTTTAAGTAGGCAGGAACAATTCTGACAAGTGACTGCTGGGTGGAGCCTACCTCCTCTCCTTAGCTTGCAGCTAGCCAATCCACATCCAGTAAGATATGCAGACTAACTATTGACTAGGTAGTAAGAAGGTAAAGGAAGACTCTTGTGAGTATGAACCCAAAAGGACCCCCATGTTCTGCCACAGGAGAGCCAAGCATGTTCCCTTGACCAGGAGGGAGACCAGTAACCTGTATGGACTATGAGAAAATGATTTAACAGGTAAGGCTAAAATTCTCTTTTCTCTGTCGTCCAATACAGGTTACTGGTAACTTTCGGATGTCCAACCATTAAGTTCCCCAGGGTGGGAAGAAAGGCAAGGACCAGACGCAGGCCCCCAAAGTCACCAGAGTAACAATAAACCAACAGATCATGAATAGCTCAGCAATAAGTGCAAGGTATCAACAGACACCGAACAGGGGTCAAAACAGACCCCAGGAAATGTTACACAGCACACTGAACTAGAGCCAACAGGGCTCAAAAGTGAGAGAGTACTGAGAGACTAATGAGATCCTAGACAGGCAAAGCTGCCTCCAGGATCTCCCTCGCAAAACTGGCATCAGCCGATGCCAGCACATCCACACAATAGTGTTTGGAAAAGGTATGCATAGATGACCAAGTGGCTGCCTTGCACAAGACTCCCCAATAGACATCGTAGAATGAGCCATAACCCAAAAGTGAACAGGCTTCTTCCCAAGTCTGCAAGCCTTACAAATAATGGACTTGATCCAAGAAGCAATGTTTACCTTGAAAGTAGGCTTCCCTGCCCTGGGACCCTCAGGAATGACAAAAAGAGTGTCAGACTGCATCAGTGGCTCAGTGCGATGCACATAGAACTTGAGACAACGTACAACATCCAAACAGGTGAAGATCCTTCTCCTTGTCAGAAGTAGAGTTAGGGCAGAAAGAAGGAACCACAATCTCTTGATTAAATTAGAAATCAGACACCACTTTCAGGAGAAACTCCTGCGAAGTACCACCTTGTCCTTGTGAAACATCAAAAAGGGTGGCATACAAGACAAGGCATGCAACTCCGCAACACGGCGAACAGACACGATTGCCAGGAGAAAGGCCATCTTCCACGTCAGCAGACGGAGAGGAATAGTGGCCAATGACTCAAAGGGAAGGTGCTGAAGAACACCCAAAACCAAGTTAAGGTCCCACTGAGGAGCGGGAATCTTAAACACAGGGCGGGTATGAGCAACACCTTGGAAGAAAACCTTGACATCAGGAAGAATAGCAAGGTGCCTTAAAGGGGGTAGTAATACTTTAAAATGACTAATCCCAATATTGAAGGAGTAAAAAACAAAAAAAGAAATTATTTGCCCCCAGTGATATATTTTAAACCTTTAGGGTTTGAGAGATATTCACTCGCAAAGTTCCCCCCTCCCACCCCTTTCCCTGAAGTCAGCATTGTAACTAACTGCAGGGGAAGTATGTCGTACAACCGTCCAGCGGCTCTGCAGCTGAGCCACGATCTTGTTAATAAAAAAGAAAAATTGTTCACTTAAAAGGTCTTCTATGTGTGCTTGCAAACCAGCGAGAGCAGAATGTTGGAATCTTCCTGTTGTGTCTTTTTGCCATCAGGTAGATGCATGAAAGACCCCACAACTGGACAATGAGGTTGAACACCTCTTGATGCAGATTCCACTCTCCGCTGTCCACTGTGTGTTGACTGAGGAAGTCGTAGAAAGTTGTCTACGCCAGGAATATGAACCGCGGAAATGGCAGGGACATGCTCATCTGCCCAGGACAAAATAGCCTTGACCTCTAGCCAAGCTGAGAGACTTCTTGTGCCACCTTGCTTGTTGATGTAGGCAACTGCTGTGGCGTTGTCCGACCATACCCTGACCGGGCAATCCTCCAGCTGTCATGTCCAATGTCGCAAGGCATGAAAAATCACCCGAAGCTTGATTGGAAGGAGAGATTCCTCCTGGGACCACCGGCCTTGAACATTCAAGTGCCCCAGGACCGCTCGCCATCAGGAGAGGCTGGCGTCTGTCTTCACCATTGTCCAGAATGGCACCAGGAGGGGCCTGCCTTTCAGGAGAGATTGTTCAAGTTGAGCCACCACGAGAGGCTCAGCTCAATGTGAAGAGGGAGAGATAGGGACCTCTCCAGGAGATCCGGTCGACCCCTGCATGCCAGGATTAGAAACCTTTGAATTTCCCTGGTATGAGCCATGGCAAACGGGTACCGCTTCTATGGTGGAAATGAACTTTTCCACCAGGGATGACAACCTCTTGGCTGGAACTGGATCCTGAGACAGGACAGCTTGGACCTTCAGCGCTATCTGATGAGCCACTTCGTCCATGACAAACACCATCCCTCTCTGGGCATCAAAAAGGAGGCCCAGAAACACCATCCTCTGTGAGGGAACAAGGTTTGACTTGTCCAGATTGATGATCCACCCATGGTGGGACAGAGCATGAATGCAATCCTGCACCTGCTGATGAAGGAGTTTCGGAGAAGATGCCTGCAGAAGGAGATCATCCATGTATGAGGTAACTCTGATGCCATCCCGATGGAGGACGGAAATCAATGCTCCCAGGACTCTGTTGAAGACTTGAGGGGCCATGGTGAGGCCAAAGGGGAGGGCTGAAAACTGGACATGCCCTCGTTGCAAGCAAATGAAGAAATTGCTGACTCTCTGGATGAATGGTGATGTGCAAATATGCATCCTGAAGATCCAGTGAGGCCAGAAATTCCCCAGGGGAAATGGCAGCTATCACCGTGAGGAGTGACTCCTGGCGGAATTGGGACCTGACCACAAAGGAGTTGAGGTCCTTCAAATCCAGAATGGGACAGCAGCTGCCATCCTTCTTGGAAACCACAAAAAGATTGGAGTAGAACACCAACTCCCATTCCTGAAGAGGAACAGGTTCCAAGACCACCTTGTCCAGAAGGGCCTGAATGGCTCCCTCGAAAAGGCATCACTTTTCTGCTCCCAGAGGAGGGCAAGATGAGAAGGTCCGAGAAGGAGGAAGGGAGGTGAAGGGGAGCCTGTACCCCGTAGCCACCACCTGCAAGACCTACGGGTTCACCACAGAGGCCTCCCAAGCCGAGAGGCAGTGGCTTAAGCGGCCACCTACCTGTGGGTGGGGACCCAGATTTGGTGAGTCATGCAGAAGGAGGTTTGGAAGCCTTGGGCTTAGCGGAGGACTTGGACCTCCATTGCTGTGTAGGCTTGGATGAGGAGAGCGGAGCCTGAGGCACCGAAAGGGATGAAAAAGCCTTCTTTTTCTGGACCACTGGCAGGTGAGTACTCTTCCCTCCAATGGCTTCACTGACCAGATCCTTGAGATCAGGCCCAAACAGCGAGGTGCCCTGAAAGGGAAAGGACAGGAGAGCCCTCTTGGAGGCCGTGTCAGCAGACCAGAACTTGAGCCAAAGAGCCCGTCTAGCTACCACAGACATAGTTGATGCCCCGGCTACCATGTGCACAGCGTCAAACAGGGCAGCAGAAACATAATGCTGAGCCTCAGAGATGAGGAGCCACAATCGTCAGTAGTAGGAGCTCCCTGACGGACAGCTGAAGTGAGCTGCTCAGTCCAAACAGCCAATGCTCTATTCACCCACGTCACAGCAAAAGCGGGGTGCAGGGCAGAACCAGCTGTCACAAAAATGGCCTTGAGAGAGGTCTCAAGATTTTTATCATTGCAGTCCGTCATAGCAGATGCATCAGTCACAGGCAAGGCAGTGGACTTAGAAAGCCTGGAGACAGGGGTATCCACTTTGGGAGGATGAACCCACTGAGCTAGGGCCGTTTCAGAGAACGATAAAGCTTAGCAAATATCATAGAGACAGACTGTTTTCTGTCTGAAAACGTCCACTCCTCAGACACCAAGCGGTCAAGAGTGGGGTTAGTTGGAGCCTAACAGGCTCCTGAAACACATCGGAGGGATCAGAAGAAACTCCCTGTACCAAGCGAATGTTCAGGGTGTTCAGCCCTGATTAGGCCCTCAGCTGAGGGGACAGGGACAGGCTCAGCCTCAAAGGGATCCCCAAAAAACTGAGAGGAAGGGGAACAGTCTTCATCATCATAATCCACTTCTCAGAATTGCTCCTGCCTACTTAAAGGGGCTGATCACCTCCCCAAAGTTACCAGTAACCTGTACTGGACGACAGAGAAAATATATTTGAGACCTTTCTAGTACTGGAATGATTAAAAGCCACATTTCAATCAAAGGGAATGTTCATTAGTCCCTTATGGTGCCCCAGAAATTCTCTACTTGAGCTTCCTGAATTAGGCCTCAGGTTCTGCTCAGGAACTAAGATAAGAAAACAATAATTAATCAGAATACTACCTACAGGATTACCAAGTAAAATGATGTATCTATACACCAAGTTCAAATAACAGCTTATTTGCATCCAGATTGTGCCTGTCAGACATCAACTGCAAGAATCATTCAAATACATCTCCTGGCACTTTCACAGAAACCAATTGTTTTTCAAGTTTTCCATAGAATTGTTTAATATCTCTCCAGACCATTTGTTGGAAAACTTTAACAGTTTGAGTGCCAAAGGGGCATCCAATGTATTGCGAAGAAATGCACTGGATACCCTTCTGGCACTCATAGGGTTAACCCTTTGGATTCTAGAGAGGGTTCTCCAACATGTTTGAAACCTCTCTAGCATCCAAGGGGTTAAATCAAAATGAATCCCTGCTAATAATAAACCCTGTTTACATAGATGTGAGCAGAAAATTCTAATAGCCATTATGAATCAGTTCTGCATGGAATGATTTCCCTTAAATGAGAATTTAATTAGTACTGGATATCATGGAGACTCCGGGACCCCAAGCTATTCTTAATGAAGTGCTCTAGGGAAGGAAGAAAGACATCAGTCAGAGAAGTTTGGGGTTGCACAAAAATAAATGTCTTTCTCCGTAAACATGACATTCAGTGCTAATTAAAGATTCATTTTAAGGAGTCAATCTGTGTGTTAACCCTTTGAGTGCCAGAGGGGTACACAATGCATTGCAAAGCACTCAAAGGGTTAAGTGTTGGGTATTATTATTAAGAGGTATTAATGTACCTTTAACCCCTTAAGGACCGGACGTTATGGGACATTTCCGTCCCATAACGTCCGCATAGGGGCACTTTGATGAGCCGGTACACGTGACCTGTCACGTGTATCGGCGCGTCACTATGGGGCTTGAAACAGATCGCTCCGATCTTGGAGCGGTCTATTTCATGCCCTATTTTTACTTACAGCGCTCCCGGTAGAGCGCTGTAAGTAAAAAGTACGTGACGTACCAGGACCGTCAAGGGTCTTTCGAGCAAATTTACCCTTGACGGTCCTGGTACGTCAAGGGTCCCTAAGGGGTTAAACTGTAAATGTTCGAATACCACTGCGGTTTTAGATGCGCAGTATGAAGCAAAAGGCTGACATTACAAAAAGACAAACTTGCATATGAAAATACATCCACCTCGTTACAGGTGCTCTTAAAAAAAATCACTAACCTCTACCACAAGTATGCTATTCCTATTTCTACTGTTTAGGTTTTATTTTAAGTCTGCACTGTTCTTTTACAGTGGGAAACTGTCACCATCATATCATCAGTGTCATTTAAAGGAACACCAACACTAAAAAGATAGAACTTTAAATATCGTCCAAAAAAATGTAGTTTGAGCTATTTGTATTAAGAATAAGGCCTAAAGCAGGGCTGTCCAAGTCCGATCTTCAAGGGCCACCCAGCATGCCAGGATGGATTTTCTTGATTAAGCTCAGGTGAGTTATTCCATTGTCATTTATTTTGATTAAACCAGCTGTGCTCAGATAGGGAGATCCCTAACCCTTTGAGTGCCAGAGTTGTATTGCATACCCCTCTGGCACCGAAATGATTAAATCCTGGACTCTTGGTAGCGCTTGAGGAACTCAAGTCAGTTATTGATTGAGATTAGTGTCCACTGCTCTTGAATTGTTACCTTATCTCAACCTGTTTACAGATAATCCTGGCCAATCAATGAGAGCCCTGGAAAAGGCAGGGATATCTACTCCCTCATGAGCCTATTCATCAGTAGATTTTTCCACCTCAGAATACAGATACTTTTTTTTTTCTTCTTTAACATAGACTAGTGTGAAGTTCAAGGTACTTAACCCTTTGAGAACCAAAGGGTGTAGTAAAAAAAAATACAATGCATTGCATACACTTTGGCATTCAAAGGGTTAAGTGGATAAAACCCCAGTTCATTTTTAGGTATTAGTCAGTATTCTTTTCAACCAATCCACAAAACAAAACACAAAAGCGCAGAGGTCCTTCTAAGCGTAGTATTGTAAAATCAGTTTTGCCTTCACCAACACCCTATGCTCATAAGAATTTCACTCACTTGTGCGAGAGGTTTTGGATACTGCCTCTCAGTTTTTTCAGCTTTCCTCGTATAAACCCCAGGTAAGGTTTCTTTCGATGGTGGATGTCTGGATAGCCTCCATCTTAACCCCTCTTCTTCTGTTCTTCCTATGTCTCCAGCCAATGGGATATTTCTAAGTTGAATATTCTCCTGTATATTCTATTTAGAGGAGAGGAGGGGGGGGATATCTAACTTATAAGAGATTCTAGAACGGAGAGCTCCACTCCACTTAAAATAGTACTAGAGCCTCAGGGTAAGATGTCCAAAATCTGTTTTATTCTCATAATAAGTAACGATTATATATTTTTTTCTCCTGAGGAAGTAACATTAAGTTATGAAACGCGTTGAGCATACTTTTACTATATTATTATTCATAGCTATACTAGCTTGACTAGGTTTTAATTTGTTTTATATTGTTTTAATATTATGAGAATAAAACAGATTTTGGACACCTTACCCTGAGGCTCTAGTACTATTTTAAGTGGAGTGGAGGCTCTGTTCTAGAATCTCTTATAAGTTAGAGATTTCTCCCCCTCCTCTCCTGTAAACAGAATATACAGGAGAATATTCAGCTCAGAAATATCCCACTGACTGGAGACATAGGAAGAACAGAAGAAGAGGGGTTAAGAAGGAGGCTATCCAGACATCCTCCATCGAAAGAAACCATACCTGGTGTATATACCAGGAAAGCTGAAAAAACCGAGAGGCAGTATTCAAAACCTCTCACACAATGAGTGAAATTCTTACGAGCACAGGGTGTTGTGAAGGCAAACCTGATTTTACAATACTACGCTTAGAAGGACCTCTGTGCTTTTGTGGGGGTTTTTTTGTTTGTTTGTTTTTTTAACAGAAGTAACTGGCACAACATGAACCTTACCAATGGACATTAACTGGAGCACCAAACAACTGTACAAGAACAAGAACCTACACTGTTCACAAGTCTGTGAGAAAAAAAAGAAGACGAGAAAGATCCCTAAACAGACACCACCACCTCAAGAACCTTCTGTCCTAAACTGGCCTCAGTCGACACCAGGATATTCTCCCAGTAGTTTTTGGTGAAAGAATGCAAAGATGCCCACATCCCCACCTACCACTGTTGTTCAGCAGAGGCCTGATTCTTTTTGGCCCATGGCACTCCCAATGATCTGGTGGAATGTGATGTGACTAAAAAAAGGTACAGATTTCTTCCTGAGGACATACGCCTGCCAGATGGATACATTAATCCAGGAGGCAATAATAACGTTAGATGAACCTGCTCTGCTCAAGGGCCTTCAGAGAATCCGATTTACAAAATGGTTGTGTGTGATGAAAGGTCTTGCATCTGTTTGTTGGAAGGAGCTGGACAGAAGGAAGGAAGAATGAATTCCTGATTGATGTGAAAAAATCCAAGTTGACCTTGGGCAAGAAACCCCTAGAAGTATGTCCTATCCTGGGAAAAAAAAACCCAGAAAGGTGGATTACAGGGCAAAGCCTGGAGTTTGGCTACCTGGCAAACAGACACAATGGACAGAAGGAAGGCCATCCTGAGTGTTAGATGAAGCATGGAAGTAGATGAAAGAGGTTCAAATGGTAGCTTGTGAAGAACTCCTAAAACCACATTCAAATCCCACGAAGGCGTGAAATCTCTAAAGACAGAGTAAGATCTTCTCATCAAGGAGCATAAGCAATGCACAGCTGAAAAAGAACAGAGAGAACTGAAATCTGAACTAAGGCAGGGTCATTATTAGCACCATCTTGAAGTAAAGCCTGAACCATTGAAAGACAAAGGCCGTGGAAGGGCATCACAATCAGCATAGCACTGATAGAATAGGGACCAGACCCTATGATAGCCCTTGGATGAGACTGGCCACTTATCTTGGAGTATGGTAGAGATGACTGCATCTGAAAAACTCTTCACCTTGAAGATGTCAGCTTCAAGAACCAGGCTGTCAAAGTCAGTTTCTCCAACGAAGGATGACAAATTGGGGCTTGTGTAAGTAGATAAAGTCCCAGGAAAAGGAGAAATTGCTCTGTAATGGCCAAATTGAAAAGATTCCAGAACCAGGCACGAAAAAGGCCAGAAGGGAGCAATCAGGATGTCATAACTTCTCTCCACCCTGATCTTTCTCAACACCCTGGAAATCAGGGAGATTGGAAGAAACATGGGCTAGATGAATGTTCCATGGAATAAACTTTGCATCCACCATGAATGCTAGAGGGTCCTTTGATCTGGTACAGAACAGGGGACTTTACAGTTCTGGCAGGAAGTCATGAGATCCACTGATGCTAATCCCCAGAGGTGGACAATCAGGTTGATCATGCTTTGGAAGAGTTCCCAGTTTCTAGGATCTAGCATGATCTAGGTGTTGGAGTCCCAGCCCACTGACTGATCTCCCAAAACACTGTCCAAGTGGACGTGCTTCTGATTCATCCCTGGAGATTGATTTATGAAACCACTGGAGCATTGTTCGATTGGACCCTAACAGGTGTCCTTGTCAGGACATGGGACCAATGGAGTAGAGCTAAGAAAATAGCCCGTATCTCCAGAATAATGATCAGAAGATGACTGTCTTCTCAGGTGTAGATAGCCTGAGCTATCAGAATACGTAGGATCACCCCGACAACTAGTGTCCATGGTTATCTCCACCCATTACAGGATGACATCCTGCGCTTCAATTGAAGATCGTCCTTCGTCCATGGAGATAGGGACATTGCAGAAGACAGATGGGAGTTTTGACTTGACCAAAATCCTGAGCCACTTCAAATGAAACTCCTTTGTGTATAATTGAGGGAAGGTAACTGCTTCCAAAGCAGAATCCAGGTGGCCTAGCACTCTTGTGTACTCCCGAACAATGGCCAGGAGAGTGCTTGAGTCACCTGAAGGACAGAGACTGGATCTTTTCCTCTGACAGAAACACATTCCCTAGGAGGGTATCGAATCTCATGCCTAAGAAATGCAGAACTTGGGTAGGTTACAATGAGGATTTTGTGAGGTTGAGCACTCAACTGTGTAGCTCTAGGATGTGGATGCATTCCTAAATTTGTGAGGATAAAATCCCCTCCAAAAGAGATTTAAGAAAAAGGTCATCTAGACAGGAAGTCAAAGACATTCCTTGAGAGCAGATGTGAGATGCCAAGGCAGGCATGATAATCATAAAGATCCTTGAAGCCAACACCAACCCAAAGGGAAGAGCTATAAATTGGTAGTGACTGCTCTGAAAGGTGAAGAGTAAGAAATGCTGATGGTCCAGATGAATCAGTAAGTGCCGGTAAACATCTTGAAGGTTTAAGGAGACAAAAGGATAAAACCAAAAAACAAACAACACATTTTGGATTAATCTGAGTAATAGCGATACTGATGACAATTTCTAGGTCAAGGCCAAAAAAGTTGTTTCCCCTCAAAGAGAAGAAAAACAAATTACTTTTTTTGAAGATTTGTCAGCCGACCAAATCTTGAGCCACAAAGTGTAATACACAACTACAGAGAAGGCTGAGGCTCTTCCAGAAAATCTAGCGTCATCAAAGGCTGGTTACAGGATTTGCCAGCAGTTTACCGCAGATAGCCATAGCTCTAATGACCCAAGTTATAGTAACAAATGGGTCACAAGACGACTCTTGTGGCTGAAAAATTTGCCTTCATTAAGGAATCTAATCGTTTATATGCCTGATCTCTAACAGCTGTGGCATCTGCCAGGGGCAAGATGGTATTCCTAGAAAGGCAAGATACAGGGGGATCAACCACAAGTGGGGAAGCCCACTGCCACAAGGCCTCAGGCAATTGGAGATGTGTTTGTTAAAGGGATAGTAATACTTCATATGCAAAAAAAAATATATTGTGGTGTTTATTCCCCTGAGCAAGACAAAGGTACTCCCACTGCTAAGAGGTATATTATTAAAAAGTTATTGCAGCTCAGACTTGAATTTTTTAGGTGCAGTATCACAGTGTCCTGAAATTGTACAGTAGCGCTGTAGCTACACCATCCTATGGATATTTATAGTCAACTGACCAGATCTGTCCATAGGATGGTGTAGCAACAGTGTCACTGTACAATTTCAGGCAACTGTGATACTGCACCTAAAAATTTTCAAATTTCAGCTGCAATAACTTTTGAACAAAACACCTTTCAGCAGTGGGAGTACCCATGATTTACTCAGGGGGATAAAAAAAAAAAATGTTGTAGGGTTTAACATTTTAAGTATTACAATCCCTTTAAGGAAGGAAGAACCTGATCAAAAGAATGATGGGAAAGGGGAAATAGGGACCTCCTTATATGTGTCTCTGGAAGATGTCTGGAGAAGAGGATCCAGAGTCAGAGGCATCAGAGACCTGAAGTGTCTCCAGGACCATCCTGATGAGTTCCTTACCCAAAGGGCAAGGGTCCTCCTCATAGGCACCCCAAAGGACAAGGAGGAATCGGATAATCTCCGTCAGTCTCTTCCTTGCTCCTCAGGGGAGTCACCAACCAATTGTGATTGACAACCAAAGATAGAACTAACATGTCAACCTCCACGAGGAAAGCTTCAGAAATAGCCTATGAACTGGGCAATCCATATAAAAGGAAGACAGTAAATGGGGATTATGCAGCACCATATAACTAGGAATAAAAAAAAGTTTGAGAGAGCAGTTCCAGAATATGTTTTCCTGATGCCAAGTCATTTGAAAATGAGGAGGAGGGGGTAAAGCTGGAGGCCTCAGAAACCTTGCCTTTTTTACTACCCTGCCCTCTGGAGGAGGGGAACTTTACACCCCTCCCCAATCCATGGTTCCTCTGTTCCACAGTAGATGAAAGAGAAATACAAATTCTTCATCTTCACCAGGATTTAAATGGGGCTTTTAACCCCACTGAATGCTAGCGAGGTCACCAGTGCATTGCTTTGTAAAGTGTTTAAGGTCTCTCTAACATTCAGTGGGGTGAAAAGCCCACTGGGAAATTTCACTTCTCCTCTTTAGTGGAATTCGTTTGCTTCAGAACTGCAACTCTTTGGCTTAAAACGTTTATGAGAACGTGTGAAGATAATGTGTATAGTTTTGATTGCATTGCCATGTCTTCGTGACTGGCTGAGCACCGTTCCTGCAGATGTAACCTGAGTTTCCAACAATTTCTAATCTAGGAATCTTGGGGAAACTGACAGATAATTGTCCAGTAGAAGTCACTTCAGTAAATATACCCAGGGCCCTACTCAGCTCTAATGTGCATATCAATGTACTGAGGGCTTTATGCACAAAGAAAAAGAGAAACAATTCTGGACTGAAGATTACCCAAGTTCCCATTGATCTGAGTGGGATTTTAACCCCTTGAATGCAACAGTGGTAACCATTGCAATGTAAAGCAATGCACTGGGAAGCACTCTAGCATTCAGGAACTTAAAAGCCCCATTTGGATCAATAGAAATGTTTATTTTGCCCCATGGGGAAGTTGGTTTACCCCATAACTACTCCACTTTTGTTTTGAAGCAAAAGTAGTAGTGTTGCCACCCAGCCGGTATTTTACCGGCAGGCCGGTAAGAAATTGGCTTCTGTCCAATGTTATGTCTATGGAGGGAATGCCATGACTGGTATTTTTTTTAAGAAAAGGTGGCAACCCTAAAAAGAAGTGAAATTATTGCGCAAACTAACTGTATCACAAGGGGTAACATCTAATTCTTCAATTTTCCATCAGTTTTAGCCCCTTGATTCATGTTGGTCCATTTAGCATACCCCACAAATGCTCCTCACTTGCTTTGTGTATATAACCCTATAATAGTCAAACTGAATAAAATATGAAGCACATACAAAGCCAAGACTTGTTCATAAGCACATGACTGCACAGCTGTAGCCTTTGATCTGGGGTTGTGTTATGGATTTAGTATAACAACTTGCAGTTACAGGGACCAAAGGAATGTTGAGGGAGAAGAACAAGACACAGTGGAAATGACATGCTTGATTTATACAAAAGTATGAGATTTTACTTTCCAGGGAAAAGAATTCAATAAAAGACTGCATACATTTGACTGCACTGACTCTTATGTCCATTTCTATTACACAAGCAGATCCCAAACTGAGTAACTAAAGGAAAAAAAAAACACTTGCCACAAAAGTGATTTATTGGTCATTTGAGATAATGCTGTATGTACTTGCCTCCATGCATCATCTCCAGGTGCTTTTTTAGAAAGTAAGTAGAAGTCACACATCTTGGCAACTTTCTGGAGATAGAGTAATCAAAGATGCAGTACAAAAATGTGTGAAAGGGAAAGATGGGGAGAGAGATAGAAACAGAAAATGAGACAGAAAGAGGACGGGGAGAAAGTTGGGGGGTAGTGAGGGAGGGAGAGCAAGGGGGAGAACAGGTACACATAGGAGAGAAAGGGAGTGGGAGAGCAAGGGCATGGAGGGAGAGTGAGAGAATGGGGGAGAGCGAGGGACAGTAAGATGGAGCCGGAGATGGGGGGGCACAGGAGATGGGGGGGGGTGCACAGGAGATGGGAGGGAGATGGGAGCCCGCGCAGGAGATGGGAGAGAGATGGGAGCTCGCGCAGGAGATGGGAGAGAGATGGGAGTCCGCGCAGGAGATGGGAGAGAGATGGGAGTCTGCGCAGGAGATGGGAGACAGATGGGAGTCCGCGCAGGAGATGGGAGACAGATGGGAGGCCACACAGGAGATGGGAGTCCGCGCAGGAGATGGGAGAGAGATGGGAGTCCGCGCAGGAGATGGGAGAGAAATGGGAGAGAGATGAGAGGGCACACAGGAGATGGAAGAGAGATGAGAGGGAGCACAGGAGATGGGAGAGAGATGAGAGGGCGCACAGTAGATGGGAGAGAGATGGGAGGGCGCACAGGAGATGAAAGCCTGAACAGGAGACGGAAGGGCGCACAGGAGATGGAAGGGCGCACAGGAGATGGGAGAGAGATGAGAGGGCGCACAGGAGATGAAAGCCTGCACAGGAGACGGAAGGGCGCACAGGAGATGGAAGGGCGTACAGGAGATGGGGACAGGAGATGGAAGGGCGCACAGGAGATGGAAGGGCGCACAGGAGATGGAAGGGCGCACAGGAGATGGAAGGGCGCACAGGAGATGGGAAGCCGCACAGGAGATGGGAAGCCGCACAGGAGATGGGGACAGGAGATGGGAAGCCGCACAGGAGATGGGAGGGTGCGCAGGGAAGGTGCAGGAGATGGGAAAGAGATGGGAGGGCGCACAGGAGATGGGAGAGAGATGGGAGGGCACACAGGAGATGGGAGAGAGATGGGAGGGCACACAGGAGATGGGAGAGAGAGATGGGAGGGCACACAGGAGATGGGAGAGAGATGGGAGGGCACACAGGAGATGGGAGAGAGATGGGAGGGCACACAGGAGATGGGAGAATGATGGGAGGGCGCACAGGAGATGAAAGCCTGCACAGGAGATGGAAGGGCGCACAGGAGACGGAAGGGCGCACAGGAGATGGGGACAGGAGATGGAAGGGCGCACAGGAGATGGGGACAGGCGATGGGAAGCTGCACAGGAGATGGGAGGGTGCGCAGGGAAGGTGCAGGAGATGGGAAAGAGATGGGAGGGTGCACAGGAGATGGGAGAGAGATGGGAGGGCACAGGAGATGGGAGAGAGATGGGAGGGCACGCAGGAGATGGAAGCCCATACAGGAGATGGAAGGGCGCACAGGAGATGGGGCAGAGCAGGAGATGGGAGGGAGATGGGAAGCTGCACAGGAGATGGGAGGGCGCGCAGGGAGGGCGCAGGAGATGGGAGGGCACAGGAGATGGGAGAGAGATGTGAGCCCACACAGGAGAAGGAAGAGAGATGGGAGCCTGCACAGGAGATGGGAGCCTGTACAGGAGATGGGAGAGAGAAGGGAAGCCACACAGTAGATAGGAGGGTGAACAGGAGATGGGAGCCTGTACAGGAGATGGGAGAGAGAAGGGAAGCCACACAGTAGATAGGAGGGTGCACAGGAGATGGGAGCAGGAGATGGGAGGGATATGGGAAGCTGCATAGGAGATGGGAGGGCGCAAGGAAGGAGACAGCATGATGGGAGACCACATAATGAGAAACAAAGAAAGGGAAGAGAGAGAAAGAGGGATGTAAGGACATGAGAGAGTGAGAAAGTGAAAACGAAAAACAGGAAGGGGGAGCAGTGGAAGGAGGGAAAGTATGTGGGGGGATGGAAGAGAGTTAGAGGGAAACAGAGTAAGAAAGAAAGGGGAAGACATGAGAGATAGAGAGTGGGATACAGAAAGAAAAAAAAGAGAGGGAGAGAAGAAAAAAGGGTAGATGGAGGCAGGGAGAAGGGCAAAGGGGGGATAGAGAAAGAGAAGAGGGGGAAGGAGAGAGAGAGCAGGAGAGACAGACCAAGGAAGCAGGAAAGACAGAGAGAATCACTCGCTGGGGGAAGACAGAAAATCTTAGAAGGAAGCACAGCTCACAGCTCTGTACTGGGAGACAGACTGTGTCTATTCATGTACTCAACAAGACTAGTGAGTAATTTTTTCCAAGACATATTTAGTTATATTTATTTTAGTTTTATACATTTTTAGGAGATTCATCAATATTGGCATAATCACTCTTACCACCCCACTTTCATCTTAACACAAACCACTTTAAAATCTATCCTAATGCAATGTACAGGAGTAATTGGCTGCTTACACACTACATATTTCCTAGTAATGGCATGCTGATTTTTAGTAAAGCACAAAAGAAAAATGCGCATTATTTTTCATATTTTAACATTTCCACAGATTAATTTTACTTTGTAAAAGGGATTTTAATGCTCGATTTGATTTTCAAGTGCTGTTGTCGGCTTACCGTAGGACTAGGAATGCTTTATAAAAATGGATAATTCAAGGATTTTCAAATAAACACGAACATGTAGAATCTCATCTGATTCTCAAATGATTTTAGCAGACTGCTTTCACTACGCAATTCAACAATCAGAACACTACCAAAGTCTTATGAATCATCATCACCATGAATCATCACATTCCACTTTCCATTTATACCAGTAGTGGGCAACCTTTGAATCCCCCAGCTGCTGTTGGAGTACACTTCCGATCATCCTTAGCTGGTAAGTGGCAATCTGAGGGTGATGGGATTTATAGTCCAACAACAGCTGGGTAGTCATAGGTTGCCTGCCACTGGCCTTGATCACGCAGGTATTGACTGCATCCAGTGAATAAAATTCCAATTGGCCCACATAGACAATATTAATTCATTGGCTTGAGCCCTGGCTGCCATGCAGACCGTCCCTGCTGTTCCTCCTTGGCAATCAACACACACACACCACTGCTTCACGACTCCCCAACCACCACACACACCACCACTTCACGACCCCACCCCCAATCACCACACACCACAGCTTCACTACTCCCCAACCACCACACACACCATTGCCTAATGACACCCCAACCAGCACTCACAACACCGCTTCGCGACCAACTACCCACCACCACTTCGGAACCCCCCAACCATCACACACACCCTGCTTCATGACACTCCACCACCACCACTGCTTCATGACCCCCCCCAACCACCACCACCTCTTCACGACCCCCTGAACCACCACAGATTCACGACCCCCCAACCACCATCGCTTCACAAGCCCCCAACCACCACCGCTTCACGACCCCCCAACCACCACCCCAACCACCACCACGACACACCATTTCACAACATGCCAACCACCACACACTACCAATCATGACGCCCACAACCACCACACACACAATGCTTCACAACCCCCCCAGCCACCACGCACACCCCACTGCTTCACAACCCCCCACCCAACATGCGCACACACCCTACCACTTCACGACCCGCCATCCACCACATACACCCCACCTCTTCGCTTCATGACCCCCCATCCACCACCTACACCCCACCACTTCATAACCCCTACATCCACCCCACCGCTTCATAACCCCCACATCCACCCCATCGCTTCACGACCCTCCATCCACAACATATGCCTTACTGCTTCACAACCCCCCCACCCCCCACACACTCAACCACTTCATGACCCCCCCACCCACACCACCGTTTCACGACTCCCCACCCACCACCCACACCATTGTTTCACAACTCCCCACCCACCACTATTTCACGACCCCCCAGCCACTACACACACCACAGCTTCATGACCCCCCCAACCACCACATACACCACCCACACCACTGCTTTACAACCTCGCCATCCACCACACACACACACACACCACTGCTTCACGACCCCCCCATCCACCACACACACCAATGCTTCACAACCCCCCATCCACCACACACACCAGCACGTCACAACCCCCCCATCCACCACACACACCACCACCGTTTCACGACCACCCTTCCACCACACCCCCCCTGCTTCATGACCCCCCATCCACCGAACACTCCACCGCTTCACCACCACCCCATCCACCACACACACACCAGGACCCCCCCATCTACCACACACACACACCACCACTTCACAACCTCCCCAACACCACCGCTTCATAACCCCCCAACCACCATACAAACCATTGCTTCATGACCCCCCCAACACCACACATACCACCATATCATGACCCACCAACCACTACACTCCCCAATCATCACACATTGTGACCACTGAACACCCACCCACCCACCAACCAACCACACACAATGTTTTTGAGATAAACAATGCAGACACACACAAACACGCACATGCGCATGCACGCACACACACACATGTATGCACGCAATGTTTTGGAACTAAACAATGCAGACACGCACAGGCAAACAAACAATGTTTTGGAGTTAAACAATGCAGTCCTTGGCTATTTACATCAATAGGAGCAGATTTCTTTATAACATGATACTTACTTTGATCCCTCTGTTACTGTCAGTCTCATCTGCTAGCAATATTAAAAATTGTTTTACAGGGCAGGTATTCACTTCTCATTATGCTACACATTGTCAACTATTTGTCATTTCAGTATTGTGTGCATCAAATCTTGAGACACAGGAAAAACATGCAACAAAAATTCCACCTTGAAGATCGGTAAGACCACTGGTTCTCAAACTAGGATCAACGGAGCCCGAAGTGCAATTATTACAAGGATTTGCAAAGAACATTTAAGGAGATAATAACACTGTCATAAGAGCCCACTAAATAATTAGACATGTAAAAGTGACTGATTTCATTCACACTTAAAAACATTATATTGACAAGTTAAATTTAACTTACAAAGTCTGTCCCCCAGCTAATTCAACATACACTGCGGTTGACTGTGGTACATGCTCTGTAACTGCAGCCCAACACTCTGCCTCTGATCTCCTCCCTCCTCCGATAATGGAGCCTTCTGCCTGGAAAGTTGGAGCGATCTCATTGGCTAGATATCAATCTCTGCCAATGAGACCATTCCTGCTTACAGACAGAAGTAGCTGCAGCCCAGACTTTGTAAGTTAAATTTAGACAAAATAAAAAAAATCAATACCGTTTTCGTATTATTTGATATATAGCATAACTATTTAAGCGATGTTGTCCATAGGTGACATATCCACTTTAATACATATTTATTATGCCTCCTCCTTCACCTTTTTGTGACAACAACCCAATCTCCATGGATGGGGCTGATTCAGAAGTATGACCACTGGGCTAGGGTTGACACTGGGAATCTTACACAGCAATTTGCATAAACCAGTCATGATCACTTGCTACAATAAAGCAAGTGGTCATAACCTGTTTACAATACTTTGAAACTTTTTTTCTTATTCTACAAGTCGCAGGGAGGGTTATACTGAATATTAAGTAACTTGGCAAAAATAATATTTGTAAGAGTGAGAATCAGATTAGTCACCCTCTTAAAGCGGAACTTTCACCCTCATAACATTACCACAAATCCATTACTAATATAGCGATAGGTAAAGCCATACTTATATTATGCTCAACAGGTCCACGGTTTTGAAGTATTAGTTTATTTTCTTGAATACCGTGGACTTAATGAGCATAACATAAGTATGGCTTTACCTATCGTTATATTAGTAATGAATTTGGGGGCAATGTTATGAGGTTGAATGTTCCTCTTAAAATTTGTTACTGTATCAGTAACTTCCTCAATAGTGTTCATAAGGACCAGAGGAGTGTGCAATGTGAAGAATACATCGAGATTGTCTCTCTTTTTCAAGGATATCCTGGACTAATGTTATCTACCTCAGAAGGGTGAAAAGCTGACCTGAGCTTGCCAGAACTAAAACCTGAGACCTTGCAGCTTGAACAGATTCTACAGCTTGTGCATTAACCAACTGAGCCATCTCACCGGCTTGAATAGCAATAACCTGCATATACCGCTGACACTCAAAGGGTTAAATAACAGTGGAAAGGACAACAAAGCTAGATAGACAGTATCAGTGGTTGTGGAAATGTGGAAGACTGAAATATTTCCAAGACCGACATTCTGTTTTACTATCTCTCTCTTAATAAGCATACACCAGTTCCATTCAAGTACTTTTAATAATTTTATGATAACACCATTGTAGTCATCTCCAAGACCCAAGGAGCTGAGTGGTTTCATTATTACTGTTCCACAGGGGTTCGACTTGAAATTAAAGCACCACAAGACAGATATGAGTACCTACAGTTTACATGAATTCTGCCATAGGGCACAGTGCAGATTACTGTCGTATAGTACATTTCTTTGCATTCTTTTATAAATACTCAGAGTGTTTACCTGAACTTTAAACATGGCTTCATCAGGCGCAGGAGGAGGAGGAGGGAAGTTACCAAGTGCAGGTGTATGCTGTAGACTACTTGTATCCTCGGCAGGTGGAGGGGGCGGGGGAGGAGGTGGAAAATCCCCTTTAGAAGCAAATGGAGAAAAACAAAAAACAATTAACCAACTGTCATTTTTCTCTGAACATAAACAAAAGTAGTGTAACTGAATAGACAAGGACCACATTTTTACTTGACACACCCAGGGCAATGTGCAACATAAGAAAAAGTAAAGTAGTTCTCAAGAAAACCAACTGCACATATTTCCAAAATCCACACTGGGGATTTTTAACCCTTCAAATTCTAGCGTGGTCTCCGATGCCTTGTGAATAAAGGCATTGGAGCCCTTGCTAGCATTCAAGGTGTTAACTCTTTGAGTGCCAGAGGAGAACACAATGCGTTGCAGAGCAATGCGTTGCGCACCCCTCTGGCACTCAAAGGGTTACAATTCCTATTTAAAGCTATGAAACATTTTAACCCTTTGACTGCTCAAAGGGTTAACTTCCCAATGGTGCAGTTGGTTTGCCCCAGAATTGTCTTTTTTTCTGTGCGTATGGCTCCAGTAGTAAAAAATTCCAAACTGCAATAAAAACATCCATTTTGAGCCTTACGTTGCTTCCACATGTGGGGCTGTCCAAGAAAAAAACAAGTTCAAGCAGATGGTCTTTAGGGGTCGTTAAAGGGGTGAACTTCTGCCCAAGTATCTTACAAAAAAAAACATCAATTCAATATGTAAAGCTGAACGCACTTCTCCCCAGTTTACAAGCTGCATTTAATGTTTCTCAAATTGTGACATCAAAAAGGAACTTCCTTAGTATAATGTAAGAGAGCTATTGATGCAAGCTGATGGTGTGAAGTAATGAACCAGGCCTGTTTATTGGTCCTGAGCACCATGAATAACTGACAGAAATGAAACATGTGATAATTAGCACAGTCAGTGGGTGGGTGTGTTTGTATCTAAATACTTCCTAACCACCTGTTATCTGCTTGTCATTTATTAGAAATTCTGCCAGATACCAACTTGGTTACACAGTAACATTTCATTAGGAACCAACTTTAATTCATGTCTGTTATTGTCATTAAAACAAAAGGGAATAAATGCGCAGCAGCTAGCAAAAGGCAGAGCTGAACGTTCCTGCCTCAGCCCTATGCAAATAAAAGACATGCAAAATGGAACCTGGTGATAACTGCTACTAACAGACCCCAAAAATGAAACCGCTCCAGATTTCTATACTTTTTATTGGATTTTTTATTAAGTCATTAGCTCCTTTATTAAAAATGAAAGTGAGAATGTATGCTATTCCCCTTTTCTAAATGTACTTGTTGTTAGTTACATTGAGGCTTTAATCAGATGGGTTGTGTGTGTCATGCTAGTGTGCCGGTGGTGTGTGCGTTTTCTTAGTGTGTGTCAGTGGTTTGTATGTGTGTTTTCATAGTGTGTCGGTGGTGTGTGTGTGTTTTGGTAGTGTGTCAGTGGTGTGCGTGTGTTTTCGTAATGTTCACATGGTGTGTGTGTGTGCGCGCTTTTTTAGTGTTCCCACTGGGTGGCACCATATAGAGGCACATTGAGTACATATTTACACACAAAACACACAACACATCATGGTGCAGGAGAAATCACAGCCCTGGGTTCCACTGGTGGTAATCTGCATCATTACTTGTTAGTGGAATTCTACCAATCACTGCACTTGGTAAGTAACCCTGCCTCCTCTACGCTTCCAAAGGTGGAGCCAAGACAGCTGCCAAGTTTGTTTAAATGTAAAACCAATCTGATACCACAGGAGAATATCAAAGGCACCAGAAGTGGTTCGTGACCTCCAACAATGACATTTTACACAATGATCGAAATCTGGGGACTCCATAGGCCTTACATAATAAAGGCAAACAAGCTATTCTAGGGCAAAAATAGTACATCAAAGGCAAAATAAAAATCCTCCAAATTCTCATTGATGATTAAAATGGGGCTTTTAATTCCCTGAAGGCAAGAACAGTTCCCAACAAATTGCAAAGCCAAAAAAGTCAAATTTCAATCAATGAAAAGTTATATTTCTACCTTATGGAACAGCTGGTTTGTTCTAGAATCACTCAGTTTTGCTTTTGTACACAAAGTCTTATGAGCCAAATTGTCCTGGGGAAATGTACTTTCCAAAAAGTGTATAATACCTTTTGCACCCATATCATGAGATCCAATTTGCAGTAGTATTTTTAGAAGGTACAGTATTTGGCATGTGTAGTACAAACTTCACATTGGAAAAAGGAATTATGCAAGTAGCAAAGAAGCAAAAAAAAAAAAAAAGAGTATAGGGACAAGGAATTTTGCTAATCCCTCTGTAAATACAGTGAAAGTCAAAATAAGCAAACCCCCCTATTTTGCAATTTCCCTCCTAGTAAGTCATGATCATAGTCTTATGAATGTTTATTAGAGGTTTAAGTAAAACTGCATAAGAGGTTCTGATTTCTGATTCCATGCAACTGCTATATACTTCCCTCAAGTCGATTCCTGGAAATCAAATTGCTCAACACTACCCATAGCCCCTCCTTCCAAACAGCAATTAGATATGACAGGAACAGCCAATGAGATGCATTAACCAAATCCTCAACAAAATCTGTTTTGCTGCATAGAATGCACAAACAAAACTATTACTTTGAAAACTTACATTTTCCAGTACATGCAATTACATTATTCTGTTGTAACTGAATCTATCAAATTATACGAGTCTTTAACCATCTGAGTGCCAGAGAGGTATCATCAACACATTGCAATGAATTGGATATCTCTCTGGCACTCAGAGGCTTAACATCCATGGATGCCAAAGCCCTCTCCAAAGCATGGAGTCACAAATCATTTGAGATAACTCTAACATCAAAGTTTATTTAATGAGTAATCCCCTTCGTGTTGGGGAATATTTATCTTTCATGAATATGCAGCATCCGAGTTGTGCTGTACAGCAACACATCTGAGCTTCTTACCTACACAGACCCAAGCCTCCACAGACAAACATGCACCCCACCAAAAGAGCCTCTATAAAGCAGAATCAGCAAATAGCAATGTCCCTGCCCTAAAACAATAAATCACAGAAATGAACAATACCAAGTGTCAAAAATCTAAATTTTCTGCAAATGAATCAGTATTTTAAAAGAAAAATAATCCTCCATGGGTCACAAATGTGGCCATCGAGTTCCCTACATGGTTATAATTCTAAATGTGTGCAGAGTGCAAAAGCAGATTATGCCCATGGATGATTGTAAATTAACACATTGAAGATTTTTCTATCTGTGGAAGACCGCTCTAGCACCTAAGGCGTTGCATTACATGATGTAGCAACAGCGCCACTATACAATTTCAGGTCACTGTGATACTGCACCTAAAAAATTAAAGTTTGAGCTGTAATAACTTTCGAATAAAACACCTTTCAGCAGTGGGAGTTCCCTTGTTTTATTCAGGATGATAAATAAAGACTTTAGTTATATCTGTAAACCATTACTTCTGTTAACCCTTTCAGTGCCAAAAAGGCTTCCAGTGCATTGCACTGCAATGCACTAGATACTTGTCACTCAAATGGTTCATTCAGCTGGCGTTCAGATCATTTTTTTTTTTACCCTTTGGTGCATTTGCTTTGATCCAAAAAGGATTCCTCCCGTTTTGTGCATAAGGCTCCAGGTCACCAAGGTGAACTAGGCCTTTAAAAGCTGTTAGAAACAGTACCAACTGGTGTCCAAAAGGCATACACTGTAAATCAGGAACTCTATGGAAAAATTTTAATAATGGACTATAGCTCTCCACAGAAAGAAGCAGGACCACCTGGAGACAATAGAAAACTGTAGTTTTATATAAAACAAAAGAATCAAAAACCAACCCCAAACATACATTTGAACTATATTAACGGGATCGTAAGGTTTCCTTTTTACAGTACCATTGAGTCTTCTATATACTTTTCTATACCGTCTGTAGCTCTATAACCATGCATAAGTTTGCAGTTTTACTTTTATTCCATAATAAAGTTTCCCTCTCCCATCCCTTTTCCTTATGTAAAGCAGCTTCCCCTCAGACCTGAGATCCGGTCATTAGACCGGACAGATCACAGCAAGGGACAGTCTGTTTTCCTTCAGTATAAGGAAAACCCTGCCCCCTTGACGAAAGAGGGCAGAATTTTTTTTTATAAAAGTGTTCTTATGCGTTTTCTGTGAATGGATCCTTAAAATGTCCGTATTCCTTATTATTTGTGTTGGTATTTATAAAGTATACTAGTTACAGTTATAAATGTGGAGAAAGCAAAAAATAGGGTAGACATGGCCTTAAGTATTTAAAGAAAATTCTGTGTCGCTAAATTGTCACAAATAGCGATATTTATTTATAAATATGCTGTTCCCCTTTTTACAAACTTCCTTGCTCTATTTTTGTAAAAAACAAAAATCTGTTACATGGCATTATGTCCTCTTAAACGGTCCTTAATAGTTTTATAACTACCACAGACAATCGTACAGTCATTTTACCGCCTATTTTCCATTAAGTCCACTTTTATAAATCTCCCCCATTGTCCCTCATAGAGATTTATCTGGACAGGCTTGCTTGCTTGATTGACATAAGTAAAAAGGGTGAGGAGGAAATTTTAGTACAAAATAAAAGTAAACCGGCAAACTTACGCATGATTATAAAGCTATAGATTGGTATAGAAACGTATATATAGGGGACCAGATCAAACTGTAAATAGGTAACACTGATAATGGTTTGACTTATCAGTGGAAAGTCTCACTGCAGTGTGAGATATTTTACCCATGATGAAAAAGCTAATCATTTGTTTAACAAACAAATTTGACTACTCCTTTAACATTTTTAGTGCCAGGAGCTTTGACCATTTTGTAGACTCTGTAGGCCAGACACATTTCCAGCATTTTTGCTATCCATCTGTATAGGAAACTTTCTAGTTATATATGGAAAATTATATATCGTGTTGTTTTTTTGTTTTGTTTTGTTTTTCTGCCCCCGCCCAAACCCAAAGCAAATGGAGCTTTTGCAGGGTGTCTCACATGAAGTAAATGTTGCATTGAACGACAAGCTATGATGCCATAAATACACAAAAAAAGGAGAAAAGAGAAAAAAAAAAAAAGTTATTTTTTTTGCTCAAATCACACACTTAATATCAAAACTGTTGGTTGTAAAAGTTTAAATATGTTTTAAAAGACCAGACCCACACAAGTACAAAAATAACAAATATGTATAGGTTTACCTACACGAATGGCTTGCAGAGAACCCTAATTACAAGGAGAGCAAAAAAATGGGCATTTTTTTTTTTTAATATTGCCAATGTGCTGAAATCTTTGAAGACTATGGAATTTCCTACAGTACTCATTAGCTACTGCTAATTGGCATGAGATGATACACTCTAGGGGGTAACATTTTTGGAAAGATGATAACCCAGTGCATCAAATGAGGGATCTTTTGCCCTTCTACCCCTAGCCTGGAGTTCACAAATGTTTCCAGAGGGTGGCACTAAAGAAAAAAGGGTGACATTTTAGGAGCTGAAAGAGAATTATCCTGGTGGAAGAAAAGAAGAATCTGTCAAAAGAATTCTGACTGGAAGACCCACCATGGGAAATTCTCAGGACAAATGGAGTATGGAGAGATCATACGGTTCAAGGAACATGGTCACATGGGGAAGCTTGCCTTCATATAAATATATCAAAAGCAGAGCAGTGGCAAGGTGGTTCATGAAGCTAAAAATCAGCCAAAAAGCTTGTCCACATAACATAAGAACATTTCTACAGAAATAAGCCTTAAAAGTTTTGTTGAACTTTAAAAGAAAAAAAAAATTCTGAAGGCAATTTCCACCTCCCACACTGCAGGACAACAGACTACTTAATCAGGATGCATCTGGACCAAGGGTAATGGTCCATAAACCAGGAGGTTTTCGGAAAGATAGTTGCCAAATGGGGAAGCCCGCTCATGGATCTCATGGCCTCTCCGAAAAACAAGAAGTGCAAGAACTTCTTTTGCAGGTGGAATGACGAAACAGCTGAAATAATTTGTTTGGGCAGGCAACAATCAACCTCCGGAATATACTGTAAAGTATGGAACACCTTTATGAGAACAGTATTTCAAGATCATCAATAGTACAAGGATTTTTGGACTTCCAACACAAGGGCTATGAGGCTGGTCTCAATCAGCTTCAAATAAAGTCCATCTGTCAGCTCTTTCTGCTATCCTGGCAAAACAGTTTGTGAAGGAAGAGCTTGTTAAAGGTTTCATCAGAGAAACTGAGAAAATGAGGCCAAGAATCATGGAAATTGTTCCCTCATGGGACTTGACAAGGTCCTTAATCAGGCTTGTCACATTTTGAGCCTCTGGAAAATTCTTCTAAAAAAAGACCTAACGTTGAAGACCTGTTTTTCTGATTGCTATAATCTAGGCCAGAAGGGTTAGCGAACTGCAGTATTTTTCATGTGAATCACCATGCCTAGTGGCGCATCAGTATAAAGCTGTACTTGGTTCAAAGTCTTCCTTTAGGGCAAAACTGGTTTCTGCTTTTCATCTGAACCAGGAACTAGTGCTACCTTCCTTTTGCCCTAACCCAAAAGGAAAAGCTTTTCCTCTCTGGCACTCAAAGGGTTAAATTGAGAACACCAAATAATAACTTCTACTTACCTTCCTATAGCCAGAGAATCCAAAAACTGAAATACAATTCCAATTAATATCAATATTGCTTTAAACCCTTTCAAAAATAAAGATAAAAATTTTATGGAGAAATGTCTAGCATTCAAGGCATTAAAAGCCCCATTAATATCAAGACGAATTAGGGGAAATTTTAATCCATAAGGCAATTTTCTCATTGGTCCTCAAACACCCCTAACAGTGCAGTGTTTAAAAAAGAACTACCACCTCCTAATAATTTTCTCCAGATACACATATTTGCCTTACAATAACCAGAAAAGGGCCCCTGTGAATTCTACACTTGTGCCTTGGAGATGACATCCAGGACTGACAGAAGAGGTTAAGTGCACGGAGATGGACATGACCGCTGCTGGCGCTTTTTTGTTTTGTTTTTTCCAAGCTGAAGCAGGTAGAAGGAATTATGTTTTCTTAACCCATTAAGGAGCAAAGGGTTGGGAAATGCATAGCACAACCCTCTGGTAAGTCTGCCACCATGGCCATGATAATCAGAATGGATAGGAGAAGTTATCCATCTTTCCAAGGAGAAGGAATAAAATTATAGGGCCATTCAATTTTTTTTTCATAGTCAGGTAAATAGAGGCACATATTAGTAGGTGTTAGTTCTCCTTCAATGATCTGAAAAAGAAGTAGAGATTTAACATTACCTCTGGTGATTGTGAGCAACCAGCCACCACTCCACTCTGCCAGGAACCCAAAGATGAAGGGACCACACAACACACCTTCTAGTATGATATATATCAGGGCTGTCCAAGTTCAGTCCTGAAAAGCCACCAACAGGCCAGGATGTAAGGATTTCCCTGATTAAGCACAGCTGTGTTAATCAGTGGCTCATTCATTTTGACTGACTCACCTGTACTTGATCAGGGAATTCACTAAAGCCTGTACTGTTGGTAGCCCTTGAGAACTGAACTTGGACAACTCTGATTTAAATGATTGGGTGCCAAAGACCAGTAAGACCATCAGCATTTGTAAAGAGCTCCAACATTCCGTACACCAGGCTCCAGCATAGCAGTGGAGTGAGAGGTGTATATGTACATTTGTGTGTGTGATAAGCAAGAACTCTGCTTCATTACATAAAACACATTTTCGCTTTTCTGTAGAGAACAACAAGCATAAAATCTTATCCTGTTAAGCAGTGCTCCACAAGCAAAGATGATTGGATAAAAGTAGCAGTAAATCGTAACATGAAATGCAATAGCACGATTACTTTCAATCCCAGACAGCTTAGAATTAGAACTACTTAGAGAAAAGCAAACAGTTTCCCTACTAATGCACATAAGCTATGGGCTGGTGAGCCTACCAGCCTTATTTGTGTTTCTACCACAAAGCATTATGCAATGAAGATAATCGAGAAGTCCACAGTAAAGCAGCACTTCATGACTAAGGAAAAAGTATAGGATCCTGACAAGCTTAGCATTCATTTACACACTTTAATGAAAAAGTCAGAGCAAATGATTTGTTTAGTATTTCTATCCAGTCTTCAAACATCCCTTATATTTCTCCGACAAACGTCAACACAGAGGACAAGTACAAATTCCCACTGATTTAAATTAGACTTTTATCCCTGGGGGTTATGCACTAAGCTGTGATAAAGAAGTGATAATGTAGAGAAGACCTCTCCAGTGATATCACTTACTAACTTTTATGTTTTTCTATATAGTCAATACACTAAGATCTCTAAAGTTGGAGAAATTAGCTCCACATAATAACATAGAACTT
Organism: Rhinophrynus dorsalis; assembly: GCA_037306005.1. Lineage (NCBI taxonomy): Eukaryota > Metazoa > Chordata > Amphibia > Anura > Rhinophrynidae > Rhinophrynus > Rhinophrynus dorsalis. The sequence goes on along the minus strand of CM074720.1, from coordinate 368,220,321 downwards.
GGAGAGTTTAGAACACAATAGAAGTCACCTTCAATGTATCATCTATTTATCACATCTTTAAAGGGATAGTAATGTTTCATAATAAAATCAGCTCTAATTAATCATCATAGTATTTGGACTTTGGAGATTTTATTTCAATTCTGTCAGAGTTGTAGTCCAAGAGTAATTCAATGACAAAGTGTCCCCCTCCCGCCCCTTTTACTGATGTCACACTGTTCAGCTAGAGCAGAAGGGAGGTGCCCAGGTAGATTGCAGAGAGGGACAATCTTCAATTAAGATAAGGGAAAAACCTGAAAAACTTGTCAAGGGGGGCAGGGCTTTCATTGTTCTGATAGGAAGAATATTGTCCCTTGCTGTTATCTGTCTGGTCTATGGACTGCATTCCACATCTGAGAAGAGATTGCTTACACTAGGTAAAAGGGGCGGGAGGGGGAAACTTTGCTTGTGAATATCTCTCAAACCATAAAGGTTTGAGAGATAAGACTTATATCATTCTTCAGGTTTGTTTAATGCCTACAAAATAAAATAAAGTTAAAACGAAGTATTACTATCCCTTTAACACAACAGCATTCTCCCCTGGAGTGCTTGAAAGGTCTCCAACCCATTGTGATGCAATGGATATGAGACCTCTTTAGCATTCAATAGGATAAAAGCCCTATTAAAATCAACAGGAGTTTGGTCAATTTTTATTTGTCCCCTTTGCAGTTGGTTTGCGTCAGTTTTCCTAAGTACATCGGCATTAGGAAGGACTTGTAATCAGTGTCCCCTCTAATGTTGGCAACACAACACTGGAAGAGATAAATATATTTTTGTGTACATACTCAACAATCCTTTTCCTTGTGGAACAAATAAAGCTTGGGGTTAATTTGCTACCACTAGTAGGCAGGACACTTGAAAGAGTGTGAAAAGACACCCTCCCAGGCTTACTTTACCCCTGTCCAGCATCAGCAATAGTTTTACAGTGCACCAAAGGGACACAGAAAATACAAGGGCCAGAAGGCAGTCACCACCCAGAGAATACCAAGAACACCCTTCCCCAAGATGCAAACCACATGTTTCTCAAGGATGTCCTGCATTCCAGTAGGTATGAATGAAAAGGATTTATCTCTAAGTATCCAAAAATCCCCTTTTCTCTTTCATCCAGTATGGAACACAGGAACCCTGAGGATATAGAAAAGCTGTCTGAAACAGAATTCCAGGGAGGGGAGAAAAACTCCAAACAACAAGTCCAGTTTTAGAGTCAAAACCAAACACAACCAGGAACCTCATGTGTCAACAGACACCTCCACATTGAACTATGCAAGAAAATAAAGGCTAACATTCAGGAAAAGTTTCCTACACAAGCTCTAAAGTATGGAACAATTTTCTCCCAAAACTGGCCTCAGCCGACACCAGCATGTTGACTGTAATATTTTATAAATGTGTGAAGGGATAACCACGTCACCGGCCTTACTTCTCAGAGGACCAGTTCTCCTGGGCCCAATGACATGAGAACATTCGCCTTGATCCAGGAGACCACTGTCAACTTATAAGCTGCCTGGCTCTCACGAGGGCAAGTGGGAATAAAGAACAGAGAAGAGAGTCAGTGAAATGAATGTAGTATTTGAAAGACATAGCTACAGTGAAGATTCCATTATCCCCTATTCAATGGATTAGGATAAAGAGAAAGAAACACAAATTACACATTAATACAGAAATTAGAAAATACTTTATCTGTGTGAAAAATCAAAAAGGAGCCTTACAAGGCAAAGTCTTCAATTCCCCATTTATTGAACAGAAACAATTACTAGAAAAAACACAGTCTTTATGGTCCAGAAACAGACAGTCTTGGTGGAACCAAGTCTGAAAACCCTTGTGGGAAAACATCATGGAGAAAGGCCAAAACCACCAGAATGTGAAAAGGGTGTGGATGCAAACCATGTTCTTTACAACACTCAAAGAACAAAGAAAAGACCCTATAGTAAATATTGGGACAAAACAGACTTCCGAGCTTTCAGCATAGTCACAGTGACTGGATTAGAGAAGCACTGCTTTCTCTGGATACTGCCTTAAAGAGCCATGCTGTCAAGGTTACTATTGCTAGATCTGGATGACAAAGCAGACACTAAAAGAGGAGGTCTGGAAAAAGAGATCGATGCCACTGCTCGTCTATTGCCAGGGTGGTCATATCCATAAATCAAGATGTGTGAGGCACAATCAGAATAATGTATGCTTGATCTATCTTAATCTTTCTCTATACCCTGGGGATAAATGGAAGAATAGAAATCATATAGGGCAAGCCATGGGATCACCATGAAGGCCACTGCTAAGGTTCATCAGTTATAGCTCCAAGCTTTGTTCCAATTTTGCTCATAGTGTCATCACCAGTAAGAATATGTGCATTGATAAGAATATTGGGCATCACTGGGTCAAGTTTCTTGTTCAGAATATGAAGCAGGATTAAGTGCCTTTTGTTGCCTGTTCCATAACGTATCCATAACTCTGACAATCCTTGAACACGTTGAGGAGGATGTTCAAAACGGTTCTATTCAAGTCACTATTGTCAAATGACAACAGATATTATTATGCTACTTATATTTGTTAAAGTGTTCATAAGTCAAGGATTGTCAGAATTCTGGATACGTTATGGAACAGGCGAGAAAAGACACTTCATTCTGCTTCAAATTCTGTACAAGAAACTTGACCCGGAGATGCCCAGTGTCATATCAGTAAAAGAGGCGGGAGGGGGATACTTTATTGTACAATTACCCTTGAACTACAACTCTGACAATATTGAAATAACACTCTCCATGGTCCAAACACTATGAAGATTAATTGGAGCTGATATTTTGAGAAACATTACTATCCCTTTAAAGAGGACCTGGCACATATGACTATAGATTTTACCATTTCATTTTCATTCTCTTTTTGTTATTTTTCATACACACTTATGTCCCTGACAGGAAGCCATCTGAATCGGTTTCCAGAAAGCTTTCTTTCAGATACTGTGAAAGCAGTGCAATAATGTAAAAAGAGGAGAAAACAATGTATAATAATAATCAGCATACAGAGAATTCAGGGCAGCAGGGACACTACAACATTGTATAAATACCCCTGCTTTTACAGTCCATCACAGAAAGCTCTCTGGAAATAGAGATCCAAGGAGGTCAATGTAATGGACAAATGTATAAAAAGTAGGAGAAGATAAAAAAAATCTATATTAAGATTTATAAAAAGTATAGGCAATTTGACTTTACATATTACACACTTGGAGAATATGTCAAAAAAATAAGGTTGACTGTTGCTTTAAAGAAACCCTAACTCAGATGAACAAAATAGAGAACACAGGCCAATTTTCCCTGGTCCTCAGGTCTGGTTGCTTCCTGTGGGAAGGCCCTTTCTACCAAGCGTGGTGTGTGTGATGTGTGTGTCATGGGAACATTGGAAAGGTCATGCTGTAACACTGGAACTTGCAGCATAGTTGCAGGACATGCCACCAGAAGGTCTCAAACATTCCAGAGCAAAGATTCACTTGCATTTCTTCCTCAGAGATGCAAATTCAAATTCCATACCTCCCTAATCCTATATTATAATTCGCTAAGGATGTTTTCAGAAGACCTCATGCGCAGTAGAGATGGCTGTGCGTGCTGCAGTTATGCTCAGTACTGACTGCCCGCATCACGGCGGATATGGAGCGAGGCGCTCCAAATTCAGACCGCTTGGTCCCAGGCGTGGGCAGTCAGTACTGAACATGACTGCAGCGCCGCTAGTGTTGGCCCATGTACACGGGCTTTAAAACTAGTTAAAATATAAAGTAACTGTTAATGCTTATTTTGGTTAATTTAGGGTTAAAAGGCATTGTGACCACGTGCAATATTCCTCCCTTTTCTCAGATATTAACCCCTTAAGAACTGACCTATTGTGCATGCGGCAAGCACTTAAGGACTAAGGACCATTTTTTTCCCCCTAAAATGATTCAGGGCTCCCCAAATGGTGTGCAGCCACAAGGGGAGACCTGAATTCCATGACGGTCCTGGCACATCATGGGTCCTTATGGCTCGCCGACACAAGACGTACCAGAACTGTCAAGGGTCCTTAAGGGGATTAAGCACAGAAGCAAATATAAACATGAATGCATTGAGCAAGCTCTGTTATTTTTTTTCCCCTGGCCAGGGGTAACTGGCTATTATCGGTACTGGCAAATTAACGACTTTGGTTGCAGCATATGAATGAACTAGTTGAAGAGCCTGTGTACACGGATAACAGTGCCGGCCAGTCGTTGTGCAGTCAATCGCAGTAGAGAATGCCCGTGACGCGGCTAATACAGAGTGGGGGCTCCGAATTCAGACCGCTGTCCTCTCTGCGCACCATCTGAATTTGAAGCGCCTTGTTCCGTATCAGCAGGTCACGGGCAGTCTCTACTGCGCATGACTGCAGCACAGGCAGCAGTCTCTACTGCGCATGACTGCGTCGTTACAAACTTTTAGCAAATTATTATATAGGATTGGTTTCTTACTCAGACTAGGCCTAGGGTAGACAACCTTTGTCTCTCTCTCTGATGGTGACTACAAATTCCATCAATGCCCAAGCAGCTGTCTGGATGGGAGATTTAGATCAAGTTTTAAAGAGGCCATAAAAAATATCCTTTTGGTTAAGCAGTGTTAACCCTTTGAGTGCCAGAGGGGTACGGAATGTATTGCAAATCAATGCATTCAGCACCCCTCTGGCACTCAAAGGGTTAATGCTGCTGTATAATATGCAGTTTTACAGAGACCATAAAAATATCCTTTAGGAAAGCAAAATGTTAATGCTGCTGTATAAAATCAAGATTTAAAGGGTCCAAAAAAATCATTCTGGAAAACAATGGGTTAATACTGCTGGATATGATCAAGTTTTAAAGAGACTATCAAAAATATCCTTCTGTAAAGGAGTAACACTAATCACATTTCTCCACAGATCAGTGCCACAGTAAGAGCTAACGGTGACACACGTCGCACCTACAGTACTTCATAAGTCAGGATTCAAAGCCCATCAGGACTGCGCAGTATTCTCATTTTATGGAGTCAAAATGACTTTAATTTATTGGGAACAGCAGTAATAAAAAGGGTTTATATTAAGCAACCAAAAAATAAAATAAATAATATAATGCAGGTTGCCACATGCCAGCTGAAATATTGGATTTATGGATTTATTCAGAGAAAAGGTCACCAACTGTTTAAGTCTTAAACAGTTTTAATCATCCCCAAATTCTCTGAGCTGGATGGAAAATGGAAGCTCAGAACAAACAGCAGCAGGAACTCTAATTAAAAAGGACCAATGCAACTCATTTTATTTGGAATTAATTATTCAGGATACACTGTATGGCACACAAGCAATAGTAATTAGTCATTTCAGAAATGTGAAGACTAGTTGGAGGCGTAATCAGAGAACATGAATGAGTGTTCACAAAGTGTGATAGCAATGAATTAGGCACTGACTGCTTGTGACTGGATATATAGTACTAAAAGACCCACAGACTACCGGATCAAGAAAACTGAACCAGAATGGTTAACCCTTTGAGTGCCAGGGGGTTCACAACACATTGCTTTGTCCCTCTGGCACTCAAAGGGTTAAGCACCAATTCTTCCATGTACTGCTGTGAAATACCTACCACTCAGTGAGTGTCTTTCATGAAACCAGAGGTATCCTAACTTGGCAACATCATTACTGCTGAACTGACCCCTTTCAAGCAACTGGCAAGTAACTATAAACACAAATATGTGATTCTACCACAAAATATCTACTGTCATATGGGACCCTACGCATTTCTTATCTTTAAAGGAAAAAAAACAAAAAAAACAGGTAATAAATGTTTTATTTGGCCATACTTTTTTAGTTAAGTATAATTAACAACATTTAGCCAGTTGATAAAATTATGTTCTGGAAAAAAGTAATTTGGCTATTAAACCTGTGAATGTCAGAGACCAGTCTACTGCTTAGCATCACTGGTACAAAGGGAAGGGTTGATCAATGGGATTATCTCAACAGGGCAGTAAATTACTTTCAAAAATCAAATGTGGAACAATCCTGGGGTAAAACAATTGCAACCAAGGCAACAAATGAAAATTTTCAAACTATTAACCTGTTTCCAAAACAAAAAAAAAAGCATGTTACAGACAATTTAAATAGATACGTGTATATCTAAAGAGACAAAAAAGGACACAAAAGTTGCATAGGTAAAAAGATCCACTTTAAATAATTGGATGTTAGAGAAGCGTTTCTTTAAAGGGGATCTATCACCCTTATACACGTTTGTCTAAAAAGTTTAGATAGCGACTAGCTGGTATACTTTAGTAATTTTTTTTTTTTTTCAATTCTTTGTTTGGACGAAATTAAAACTTTAACAATGATCCTGTGACTTCCTTCCGGACAGACTGCTGTTACAAGCTCTGTACCGCGGTGTGTCGCTTTTCCTCTGCTCCTCTCCCTCATTCCAACCTCCTCCGATGACAGAGGATTTCTGTATGTAAGCTGAAGCACCCTCATTGGCCAGAGAGCACTCCAGCCCACAAGGAGAAATCCTCCGTCATTAGTGGAGGCTGGGTTGAGGGAGGGAAGCAGAGGAAGAGTGACCGACTGCAGTACAGATCTGTAACCACAGTCTACCCAGAAGGAAGGCACAGAATCATTATTAAAAGTTTAATTTTAGCCAAACAAAGAATTAAAAAAAAATAATAATTATAGTATACCAGCTAGTCGCTTTATAAACTTACTTTTTAGACAAATTTGTATAGGGGTGATAGATCCCCTTTAAGTGTGGAAGTGGGGGCCGCATGCAGCCACCAAACTGATTGTGTGCAGCCACCATGCCAAATGTGGCCACCAGTAGGGGTGGATTGTCCTATCAAGGGAATTGGGGATCCCCTGGGGTCTCACGGTCATGGGTCAGTTGGTGAGAATAGAACATCTCAAAAGAGAGGTACTCAGACCTCAATATCCGATCTCCACTGCAGTCTTGCCCTGTCTGCCAATGCAGAGGGCCAGGATAGGACATCACTGCACTCTCATGCCATATGGAAATAGCAGGGGAGTGCAGATATGGAGGTGTGTGCCAGAGACTGAACAGACCTCTCCCAAAATGATAATGGGAACCTCTACACCACTTACAGTTGCAAAAAAATAAATAAATAAATAAATAAAAAAAAATCATTGGCCGCAGCAAGGTATAAGTGGTGGTATTGTAATTTAATCCACAGAGTTCTAAAGAAGGAGCAGCAAGTGAATGTGTTCTCTAATGTCCTATTTCTCAAATCTCTTGCCATTTCTCCTTTATCTCCCCAGTATCTATCTCACTAGTTTAATTTTTCATCCCTCCCAAACTCTCTCTTCTACAGTTTTTTCCCCCTCTTTCTTTCTTGCTTTTAATTGCACACCTCTCTCTCCATTATGCCCCCTTTTAATTCCTTATGTATCTGCTCTTCTCTTTTGACTCATACCCCACCCCCCCAAAGAAAAAAAAAAAAAGTACTGAAATACACTGTCACATAAGGTGACCAGATTTTTATAATGAAATCCGGGGACATTTTTTTCTGCACCCTGTCCACACCCTATCCACACACTGCCCACAACCTGTCCACCTCCACACGCAGTCCACACTGTGTCCACCCTCACACCCTGTCCACACACTGCCCACCCTGTCCACCCACACCACACACTGCCCACACCCTGTCCACCCTCACACCTTGTTCACCCTCACCACACACTGCCCACATCCTGTCCACCCTCACACACTGCCCACTCTGTCCACCTTCATACTGCCCACCCCATCCTCCTCCATACACTGCCTACCTCCACATTGCCCACACTCTCCACCCAATCCTCCTCTACACATTGTCCACCCTGTCCTCCTCCACACACTGTCCACCTCCACACACACTGTACATACTGCTCACCCCATCCTCCTCCACACATTGCCCACCTCCACATTGCCCACATTATCCACCTCCACACTGTCCACTTCCACATTGCCCACATTATCCGCCTCCACACTGTCCACCTCCACATTATCCATTTCCACACACACACTGTCCACACTGCCCACCCCATCCTCCTCCACAAACTGTCCACCCTGTCCTCCTACACACACTGCCCACCCTGTCCTCCTCCACACACTACCCACTTCCACACTGCCTTACCCACATTGTGCTACCTTCACTTCAGACCCCTGGCATCATGGCGTGGCGGCCAAGTTAGTGGCATGGTGAGCCCTGCTCTGTTCTCTGCAGTCCGGCGCACTGATCCAATTTAGTTGCGCACCTCCCCCCATGGTTCATCATCATGCTGCCCGTGATGATGACGTTACGTGTGGTTAGGTATTGTGCAGTCTTCAACTAGCTTCACTTCATTGAGTCTCAATGAAGTGAAACTGAATGGAGATCCAGGGACACATTATCTCCGGGGACAGTGAGCTGAATCCACCATGGGAGAAGGAAGGGTATGGCACTGGGGTAAAGCAAAGCTGCTCTTTAGCCTTACTTCACTAAACAAAATCCTTGCTGGCAGCTTTAACTCTGAATGGGTTAACATAAATTACACTTTTTTAATCTTAACCTTTCCTCCTTGCCCACTACACTTGCTGTATATGTTTTTAGCACATATAAAAAGGTGCAATCTCTAAAGTTTATTTTATTGCTCTACTCATTCATACCATATTGTGATTCACAAAGATGCAATCTCTAAAATGTATTTTATTATAAAATAATCTTTAGAGATTCCATCTTTGCGAATCACAATATGTTATGAATGAGTAGAGCGATAAAATAAACTTTAGAGATTGCACCTTTTTATATGTGCTAAAAACATATACAGCAAGTGTAGTGGGCAAAGAGGAAAGGTTAAGATTAAAAAAGTGCCATAGAGGGGTACACACAAGCCACGTACCCCTCTGGCACTGAAGGTTTAAGTCTGGTAGTAGTAAGTATTTGGTCCAACACACACAAGCAATCCCCACGTAGCGCCCTGCCCCAGAGCTAAGTCGGCATCTCCATAAACAAATCAAACGGATGCAGCAGCAGACAGTACCTCAGTCTCACAGCTTGTGTTCTGGTTCCCGCTCTGACTCAGTTTGTCACACCAACAGGACTACAGCCACAGCATGCTCATTCACTCACTCGCTTGTGATGTTCTTTTGCCAAGGAGATGGGGTGGTGGATTAAACAAGACGCTGCGTGCGCATCAGTGGCCAATCATCAATGGGAATGAGCGCAGTGCAGTGACTGAGCTGAACTTGAAAGCTTAAAATCCGGGGACACATTCTGTCCGGGGACAGTGCCCTCAATCCGGGGACTGTCCCCGGAAACCGGGGACGTCTGGTCACCTTACTGTCACATTGACATGCAGATTAGAGACTCAGGAGGCAATAGGTGGGATTCTACCAGGGAAAGGGTGTTTGTAGCTGGAAAAGGAGGATTCCATTTTGGCCAGGATTTAATCTGAGCTGAGGAGGTTATATGCTGGCAAGGTGAATTATATCTGTGCAAGGCTGTTTTGGCTGGGAGGAGGGGGGGTGTTAGGAATGTTTAAATGTATAGTTAGTGTTATTGGACATTTTTATATGTAATTTTTTTGTATGACACTCACATTGTCCCACTTGCACATGCAATTTGCTAGTGTGGCCACACTGGCAACAACCACAAAAAATCCACTGTGCTAGAGATTGCTCCAATGAGATGTCTCAAACATCCAAGGGGTTGACTTGATTAAAAAATAATAAAATGTTGATGGATGGGAAGTGGGAGGGACTACATTTTTACATGAGTTTGAATAGAGAATGAAGTATGGACAGTGAAGAGGGCGCAATCCTATATAATAATTTGCTAGGATGTTTGTCACGATGCAGTCATGAGCAGTAGATACTGCCCATGTTCGGGCATTCTCTACTGCGCCTGAATACATCGCATGAGTGAGGCGACGCAAGACTGCATTGCGTGGAGCAGTGAGGTAGCGGCCACTTAACCCTTTGAGTGTCAGAGGGGTACGCAACACATTGCTTTGGCACTCAAAAGGGTTAACATTACCTGGACCTTGGCCCATGTACACAGGCTTTTACACTAATTTCTGTATAAAATATTTGAGGCAGCATACCATAGAATAATGTAAAAGAGTGAACTTTTTAACATCTTAACTGCCAAAATGGTAATAATGCCGACCTCGTGTCCAACACGGAATGACAAGAGACATTTCAATCCACTAACGTTTATATACAAAGGTTGGGCAACCTATGTATCTCCACGGAAAAGATGCACTAAAATGTGACAAAGTGGAGATGACTATGCTATAAACACTACAGGCCCTCTGTTATTCTATGGAGCCAATGCACTAAGATTTTTCCCACTTGAGAGATCTTAGCTCACAGGCTCCATAGAACAACATAGGACAGCTTCACTTTATCACCTCTTTTTCAAACCATAGTGCAAAACCCCCCAGATGTCGGCCTGCATCTCCCCTCATCATTAAACCTTTGAGCGAAGGATACAAAGGTTAAGCCATCACTAGAAATCTAATGATCAAAGTTGTATTCCATTAACAGCTGGAGAGACACAAATTACCAAACCCTGGATTAATCACTAGTTTAAATAATCCACCGACTTTGTAGAACAGGAGCCATTCATGTTCATAACCCCTTTGAGTACTAGGAGGTACACAACCCCTTGCTTTACAATATAACAGACACCGGTCTGACACTCATAACAATTAGTCTTTTAAAAAGTTAAGATGTATTACTGTAAAACCAGAATAGAGAAGTGTGAAATCTGACATGCCTGGCAATTCTAATCTATTACAGCAAAATGAGGAACTAGGGAGTGCATGTCACCCACTTCATTTCCTTTATGGGCACAAAGGGCCTTAAGTTTAACAGAAAAGTTGAGGAATTCTGTGCAAACCAGAAATACCATAGGGACTTTTCAATGGACCTTTTAACCATTTGAACTGAAGAAAGATCTCCAACACATATTGCAGACCTTTAGCTTTCAAGGCATATATCTCAAATGTGCCTCTCTGAGAACCAAGTACCCTTTTCTCTCTTTCCTACCATGATATCCCTTTGTTTTCAGGATGTCAGAGTGTGTTTATATGTGTGTTTGTGTGTGTGTGCGTGTGTGTAAACAGGTCATGAAGTCGGTTATGGCCCTCCCACCAGTCACAACCCCAGCAACATCACCTAAAACAAAAGTGTCCCACTTTGGCCATCTGAAATATTATGAGATATGTCAATGTGTTAAGATCCTCATTTAAATCTAGGGGATTTGAAGAAGGTTCGCTTCACCCCCCATGGTCAAATTGGTTTGCTCCAGAATTGGACCTCTCTAGCTTGATTACTAAGGCCCAATTCTGGGGCAAACCAACTGCACCATATGGGGAGAAATAAAAGCTTTTGTCGTTTTAAATTAGGCTTTTATCGCTCTGAATGTTAGAGAAGTCTCCAAAGCAAAACAAAGCTAGCTTATATTTATCCTTTTGGTGCAGCTGGTTTGCCCCAGAATTAATCCTTTTTTTTTTCCTAGTCATAAGGATAGATAATTTTCAATTAACATGTCACAAGGAGCTTTAATGGAGATTCACAAAGGTCACATCAGGCCTACCATGACATTTACTACACCATTAGGTTAGATCAGGGCATGTATGACAAGATGTAAATAATGATTTCCCATTGTTACCATAACAATAAAATTATAAATTTAGGTTTGAACTTTCTTCTACCATATTTCCACACACATTGGGATTCTACTGCAGGGAGTGATCATCAAAACCTGTGGTATTTCGGCTCTGCACAAGCTATATGGGGAGCCTACTTCACACTTCTCTTCATTAGACAGAGCTGAAACAGCCATACAAATGGGTATTAACTATTGAGCTACAGAAACAAATTAGAGGTAGTCAGGGACACGTGGCCAACCTTTAGCTAGTTTAGGTTTGGTGAGTTTTCTTTTCCTTTCAGTTTAGGATTTTACATTTTCACCTGTACAGAAGTTCAGCACCTTGTCTGAAACCTATCTGGCACTGGAGAGGTTAAAACAAGACAATACTTTGCTAAGAAATAAAAATTATTATTGAAGTTACAGTCTGCTTTATTTGTATCACTTACAAACATATCTGTGAAGTGGTGATTAGCTGAAGACGCAAGTTAAGTCATCTTTTATCTTCGGTATAGAACAGAAATATCTAACCTATAAAAATCTAAGAACTTATATTTCAAGAACCAAGATAGCCAGAATATTGGAACCATTTTGTCTGACAACTTACTGGATTACAAACAACCTGTTGGCATTAGGATGTGTAGACAGGTGGACATTTTATACTCTTTTAAGAGCATGTCATTGACAGTGTGTGTGAATGTGATGAGAAAGAAATAGCTGGGTTTGTGGAAGTCGGGAGCTGTTAGATCTAACTGAATGCACTGTAAGAGGTAACAATATATTGCTCTACTTTAAATTACTATTAAAAAGAGTAAAATAAGGCACTCCCCCACTGCTGGAAGATATTGCCTCACTGTTATTACAGCTCAAAATGTCACAATAAGGTACAGTATGTCGTATTCTATGGAAACATACCTCCCAACATTTCAAATGGCTGAAGAGGGACGTGTTTTAGGTGGTGTTGTCAGCGCGTGGTTGGTGGTCAGGGTATTTCTGAGAATTTGTAACCCTTTGAGTGCCAGAGGGGTATGCAATGCATTGCACACCCCCTGGCACTCACAGGGTTAGGTAATTTTATTACCCATTTATACCCTTTTGTGTAACTGAATGATTTTGAACAAAATAAAAGTATTTTATTTACACACATTAATTTATATACCCAAAATCCTGAGATTTATACAAACTTTAATGTGAGTTGAGGAACAAAGTGATACATTCATAAACACACCACAGTCTAATATCCTAAAGAGAGGAACAGAGGGATTTGGGTTTCATCCTAAAGAGGGAAAGTTGGGAGATATGAGCAGACTATTTACTGTATAGTGCCAGTTCTTCTACACAGAGATATTCAGACTCTATACTATACATTGCCAGACCATTCACTAATGTATGTTTGTCAGAAGCTGTCATGCGCAGAACAGACGGCTGCATGTGCTGCAGTCATGTGCAGTATAGACTGCCCGCGCCGCGGGCAGTCTGTATTGTGCATGACTGAACCACGGCTGTTGCTGCCTGGCACTGTGGTCTGTGTATACGGGCTGTTCAACTAGTATATATATATTTTGTCATACATACTGTACAGTGTGCTGCTACGTACAGCAGAGAGATTATTGCAGGCAATGACACCTCTGCTTAAAGACATTCACCCACTCTATCTCTCTCTCTCTGTATGATATATACAGCCACCCCCATGTCCCTGCCATTTACCAGTTCAGCTGAGCCCCACTCTGCACTCCCTGATTATGTCTCTGCCCGTGCTGTACTAATTGTTCCACTTCCCTGGCTTCTCTCTGCTAGCATGACCTATCTGCCCAACAGCATCTTACCTGCTGATTGGTTAGAAATTGGTTCACTTGTGATTGGCTGGGCTGTGCAGGGTCAAAGACTGGGAATGAAGAAGCGGCACATCAGTGGTTGGTCATAGCAAGTCCATAATCTTGTATATATATCCTGGGAACTTTGATTCGTAATAGAGATTTGGGGAAACTCATGGCCTTCCAGCTGTATCTGTAACATAGTTCCCATCATACTCAGCCAATCAGCGTTTATTGTCTAGCAAGTTGCTGAGCCCTAATGTTCTAGGACGGGCATGAGAATATTGTTACTACCCACTGCATGAGCAAGCATATTACATTGCAGGAGATGATCACATCAGGGGCGGGCATAGGGGCTTGCGTAACTAACATGGCTCTATGGCAGAATCACAGTGGGCTGGAGACAAGTGGAGCAGAAGTCTAGGAAGTGGGACATTGACTCTCCGTGGTGGGACAGTGTGATTGGGACCCAAAATTGTGACTGTCCTGTGTAAATCAGGACAGTTGGTAGCTATGTAATAAAAGTGGTAATATAAGGCTGACTCTACCATACATAGCTACTGGAGAAAAGAAGTGTCTGTAGAACAGGTTGCGTTACTAAAAGTATACCTGGCAAAACAGTTTAAGATTTAATAATGTTTGAATGAAAGCTGTCCCAGCAGTGAAAGAACCCTTGTTTGACTCAGCAGAAGCCCTTAAAGCTATTTTTTCTCATAATTAAACTTTAATGCTTCCTTAGAAAAGTGGAGCCCAATAGGCATGTAACTGCATGTAAGGTGTATATAAAACAAGGCCTCACCATCCAGATACATTAGACAATGTTGTTACAAATGAAAGGGATAGTAATACTTCATTTTATCTTTATTTTATTTTGTAGGCATTAAAAAAACATGAAGAACGATATAAGTCTTTATGGTTTGAGAGATATTCAAAAGCCATCTCTTCTCAGATGTGGAATCCAGTCCATAGACCAGACAGATAACAGCAGGGGACAATCTTCTTCCTATGAGAACAATGAAATCCCTGCCCCCCCTTGACAAGTTTTTCAGGTTTTTCCCTTATCTTAATTGAAGATTGTCCCTCTCTGCAGTCTACCTGGGCATCTCCCTTCTGATCTGGCTGAGCAGTGTAACATCAGTAAAAGGGGCGGGAGGGGGATAATTTATCATTGAATTACTCTTGAACTACAACTCTGACAGAATCGAAATAACACTCTCCAAAGTCCTAATACTGTGATGATTAATTAGACCTGCTTTTATTATGAAACATTGCTATCCCTTTAAACTTCTACTTTATTACTCCAGTTTAAAAGCACAGAATATTAGATACCACATACAGTATTCCATCCGGGTTTACATAGCCAGATGAGTCAATAAACAACCAATGCATAATTAGGCCTGACATCTAACCAGTCTAAAGTTGGAACTATCTATTGAACAAACAGATGTGTGTATGAGATGCAGCACATGACCTCAACCAACCACTATTGGTGTGCGATTAGGAAAATTTCTTATTTGATCAACACAGATATAGAGCTCTGGGACTGGTTAAAAACTAGCAGGTGACAAATGATGAGCTTAGGAGTTTGTCTCCGTCTCTCTGAGGTTGTGAGTGATTTGAGCATTTGTCATCTGCTATTATGCTTTTAACATTGTTTGAATAAACCCCCTTGTTTTTACACTATTAGATCGATTTCTCTTCATGGTGCAGCCAGTTCTTCAAATGACATTGTGTACATGGGAGAGTTGTTGCTGGCTAAGCACATACATTTTGTCTATCCATATTTCAGCACACACACTGCTCAATATTACTCACTAGCCTTTGGGCCCTAGAACCACTAAGTATGTCTCTTTTCAAGTATTGGTTAGAGTTCAACACTAATTATGATTCTTTTGTTGTTGATTGGCTGGCCTGGCTATGTACACCATGATGGAATATAAGTGAATGTAACATATGAGTAAGAGTATGCTTGAAACGTGCAAGGTCAACTTATGTCGCTGTATGCAGATACTCTGTGCTTTTAAATTGGAGTAAAAGGGCGGACATTTAATTTGCAACATACCAGTCTAAGGTGCCCACACTTCTGGACTGTGTAACTTTTGTTGCTTATGGTTTCTACAACAGAGTTAAGGATAATCTGGTGGATCACACAGACTATTGGACCAATGGTGAACCAGCAAATTAAAGTGTAGCCCATGAATTATTATGCTGTTGCTTGATGTAACAGTTGGAGCCACTTAATTTCATTTGCAGTCATATATCATGGTACTATGCTTATGTGCCATGCCTTCAATTTCCAGCTATGTCAGACTTAATCTCCCGGATTTTAGGGTACAAAGCAAAGCAATGGAGGTGTATGTAGCATGCAGAGGGTTAAAACAATCTCTCAATACAATGTTTGTGAAACCTGCTTTATAATAAGCTTTTCTACAGACACACAGCATCCACTGAAAGCTTCACCAACATGAAACTAAACTCTGCTCATCAAGCCTTGGTATCCCACAGGCATATGCAGGAAATATATTTAATACAAACACAGATCAAGTAAACAATTACTAATGTGGTGAAGCAAAAGTTTCATAGCAACAGTACTGTGCTGTGAGCTGCAGAGCCGATAATTGAAGGAGATGATTCCTAAAGGGTAAAGTGAATATGTCCCTAGCAGCTTCCCTAGGAAATTAGAAAATTTCCACGCAGGAGGAAAATGTTAAACATTTGTGACATGATTAGGCGTTTATAATAGAGTCTAATGCACAGATAGTAATCCCGAGGCCCTTCAGCTATAATGGTCAGCCAGGTTGATGGGAGTCGTAATCCAAAACAACTGGATGACCCCAGGTTGCCCACTTGTCTAATGTAATTTTTTTTTTTTAAAGATCTATTAACCAGATGACATTTCCCTTATTAAATACTACATGTCAAATAACTTAAACCCCTGGATGCTAGATAGGTCTCCAACACACTGTTTCTAGCACCCAAGGGCTTTATAGTAAAGGTAATCAATCTCTGGATCTCCACGTGTTGGAGACTACAGCTCCCATTGCACCCAACCAATTGCTGGTGATGATGGGAGTGGTCTTCAGCTGCTGAAGTTCAAACATTGGCTACCAATGACTTCCGCTTGATTTTCATTACAAAATGCATAGCCTCAAATAGCAAAGTTGCTTCTCTTTTGTAATGTATACCTTATATTTCTGCTGTTTATTCCTAAGGGAAAAAAAAGCCACATTCGCTATTCCTTTGACACTTCAATTTGAGTCTGCATACAAGAGTGCATATGAGGCTACACTGTGCAATCACTTTTTAAATAATAAAGCCATAGAAATAAGAGTCCCTTAGCTTGTGCTTGCATTTTTCAAAGCTTATTATAGAAAGCACATGTTGGCAATGCATAAGTCAATAAACATACCAACAGACAGCTCAACCTCCTGGGGTCTCATCAGTGTGGGTGGGAGGGGACTAGTTGATTAACTCATGCTAGTGAGCTTTCTAACCTGTCCTATGTGTCAATATTGACTGTACGCATGCAAAGCATCTGGCTCTGAAGCTCGGACTTCCTTGTTTTGTCCAGTGTTCTGACAAGGGTCATTAATAGGGTTGTACAGTGTAGCCCCCAACTTTCTTCCTCAAGTCTACGCCCATAGACGCACATGTAATTAAATGCTATAGTTAACCTTAAATCTGCACCAGTATGGTATAATTTTCCAGGAATTTTCTTAATTTATACATATCCACAAACATACCTGTCAATATTTAACTATTCAGAGCACTTTGTTTTAAACTACATTTCTCTTATTTTATCATTTTGTTGATTAATTCAAAGGTCTAGAGAACAGGGCTAGAATTTCAGTGGATGTATTAGCAGAAGAAAACTCAAGATCAACTGAAAGTCTTACTACAATTGAATAGATGGGATTCAATGTACTTTAGTAGCAAAAAACTCATAAGAGGGATATAAAGGCAATACCTTTTAATGGCTGAGGACATACCTCCGGTCATTCATAAAAGGTACATTATGTCTATTTTACTCAAACCAATAAAAGTTAAATCTTAATGAAGCAAAAATGGCCAATGACTAATTGTACTGAACTTATCTCTATATGAGATCTGTACTATTTATAGTGAGCTATACTACTGTAAAAATACCCGTTCCCCATATATTCCTCTTTTTTTTTGTTTGATAATGGAAGCATTCAGGACACTAAAGTCCCTTCTTCAGGCATAGGTTAACAAATAAAGCTGGAATAACACTGAATTTATATTTAGATAGTATGACATACATTTGAAACAAATTACGAGTATACAATGGGGAGACAACTGAATCCTATCTGCTCTACTGGTTAACACATTACGACCTTTTTTCCTGGATTACAAATGGATACAAAGCCATTGGGATAAGTAAATTTACTTTAATTATTTTTTAGTCACTTGGCTGCTAAACACAGTGTCAGAGTTGGTACCATGTTAGGCGTAGAAATACAGGAAGCAAATACAGTCAAGTTGATACCTTTATTGGCTAACTAAGCAGATTTAGGATGCAAGCTTTCAAGACCTCTTAGGTCTTTTACTCCGGCATTTTATACCATGCCTGAGGAAGAGACCTAAGAAGTCTTGAAAGCTTGCATTCTAAATCTGCTTAGTTAGCCAATAAATGTATAAACATGACTGCCGTATATTTGCCTCCTGTATAGAATATGAAGTACAGTTGTTTATGTTAGAGAAGGATTATTGATTTGCAAAATGGCTTTAATTTGCCCATCTTCTAGAAAAGAAGATGAAAAGGAATCACCCCTACTTACCTAGCTTTCGAGTGTATTGTAAGCCACATACTATTGAGTGTTATCAATCTATATTACCTTTGGGATGCTAGAGATATTTCCTATTGGACAAGTTTGCAGTCACCACTAAATTAGCGAAGCAATGCTTACTATGAAGAAAAACAAACTAATAAAAGGGAACTATCCCCTATTTGCTTCTTGCTTCCATACGATAATGGATGCAAATACAGCACTAAGAATAATTTTTTTTTTTTGTCTAGATTGTTAGAAAATTAACGTACCAAATCCCAAAGTGACGTCACTCTTCATCTTGCCTGCGGCAGCTGTACTACTAGCAGTCCTGCCGTAGCACTGTATGACCTCCCACCACCTTTTCCTTACAAAGTGTGTCTTATCAGCTGCCTGCAGGTAGCAGCGACATTAAGGAGCAAACCTGGCAATGAATACACAGTAAAAAAAAAAAAAAAAAAACAACGTTCTTCACTGATAAGTGCAGGACATTGCTTTTGACTATGTAGTCACTGCCTGTCTTGCTCTTTCATGTAGCTGCTGCCTGCAGGCAGCTGCTAAGACTCACTCCATGAGCAAAAGGGGAAGGCAGATGACGGGGAGAGATCTGTCAATCATCTTAAACATAAGTAAGATGGCTGCGCTCTCCTTGTCTGTGCTCAACAAGTGAAAAGTTTTAATATGGAGAATTTTTTTTTTCTAACTGAAACTGGCAGTTTTGTTTTCCTGGAAGTATTAGTAATTGATTGGGGGGTTATGGTTGGTGACAATTCCATTTAAATACAGCTTTGGGTCCTTCTCCTTGATCAATAGTTCTGATATTTTTACCATTCTCTTAATTTCTTTGGGACTGGAAAACATACAGGTGTAGCAGTATTTATTTTCCAAAATTTTCATCTTATATATATATATAAAACTGTGTGTTAAATAAACTAAGATTCACATGCAATTCATGGGAAATTGCTCATCTGATTAAGATGAGAACTCAAAAAAACAGCCGTTAAGGGCCACTACCATTTGTATTTCTTCCTCTACCTGCCCCTTTCATCTTTTAAACCTCAAACGTACAACAACAAAGACAAAACCACTGAAGAAAATGTAAAGGGGATGCATGAGCCGAGACGGCTTGGAGGTATTTCAGCAGCTGACATCACAGAGGGATTGAGAGCATTTTAATTTCAATTTCCACTTTTAATTTTCTACTGCACTCATCTCAGTAATGTCCTAGAAGATACTGTCACCTGAAAAAGAGGACCTCAAAAAACAGTTCAATTCAGTTCTACCTAGTAATATGCATGTGCCAGGTTATCTTGATCTGATAAGCAACTTCCACTGACAAATCAGAATTTTGGCTACTTAAAGTCTCTCTCTTACCCTAAGACAAGTTTAGTCTGTCTGACAAGACATACAATCTGCCTATATTTTGTACTAAACAAAAATATACTTTTGAGAGAGTGTGACACTTTACGCTAATTTGTACTGTTCTAGACCAAACATATCTCTTATTGTGTTATTAGGAATAATCCCTGTGTGTGGTCTCAGAAACTAATACGCATAAAATACCCATGAAGAAATAAAGAATAATGTCTTGAAAATTTTTTAATTTACAAATGGCTAGTACAATTTTTTTTTTTTTTTTTTTTTTTAATTTTCTTCAAAATTTACTAAATGTGTTTTAATGTGATAGGTCCACTTTAACCAGGTATCAAAGTTAACTGGACCTGCTACTTTCATAGATTTTAGTCTGAAAAACATATCTATTTAAACTGCATGTACTTTGGCTTTTTGTTTTACAAACAGGTTAATAGTTTTATAGAGTTTTGATTTACCAGATGAAGAATATAATCATTGAAGAGTTTTGTTCTCAGACTTGGTCAGATAAACAGCTTCATAATTCATTACTCAGATGACCAAAAAACCACCTGTGCCCACCTTCTTAGACTGCTAGAACCTACCTCTTTCCGCTAGAGTGGAGGGGTTAACATAATGGGTAGGAATAATCATGCAACTCCATTCAAGGTGGAAAGCTACCAATGACAGAAGGACGATAGAGGGGAGAGAGAGAAGAGAGAGAGATATACAAATATTATTCTACACTAAACAAGATGCAAGAATGTTTTTCTCCTGCCTAGCGGCAATTTACTAAGCAATTTATGCAGAAAATTCTCCCCTTTACACTGCATGTGCCAAAGGGAAGGCAATGGAAAAATGCAGGTGTTTGCTCTGAGCCTTGTTGTACATGATGTACTAAGGTGGTGCAGAAGAAATCTGTGTAACTTTACACCATTTCCCTGCGCATGCTATAGAACACGAATAAGGATCTTCCTAGTGTTACAATTTTGGTGGCAGTAGAGTGTATGTGTGCTGGTATGCACTAAAGTGATCATATGCCCCTGAGTGCAGCTGCTGGAATTGGAGACCAATGCCAGTACAGCTACACTGGTGGACACCTCCCCCCTACCCTTATTCATCAACATGCATGAAGACACTGAGGGGATTGCAACTTGTCCCCAATAATATGAAGCAGCTTTAAGCCATCAACACAGCCTTTACTTAACTAAATCTGGCTAAATTCTAGATGTCATAAAAGGGCATGAGTATCATTTTAAAGGCAAATACCAGAAGTACTAAGGAGAACAATTAGCATCATTACATGATGTATTGTCCTGCAGAAAGGAACATGGACATAAAATACCCTAAAACCTCTTAGATTTTTGAGAACTTCAGATTGAATATAAAGGGCACAAGCCACATTTTGCTCTCAATCCCTATAGCTAATTTGAAATCATTAGAAGCTTCTTTGTAAATAAGCAAGTGTAAAGGTTGGGAACACATACACCCACACACAGAAAACATTTCAAGAAGTCATAATGTTCCAGTAAATGAATGTTCCTTACATACTGTAACATACATATGCCCACACATGAAAACTGTGGGAGCTGGTGGGTAAGCTTTTTTGGGCAAGAAAAGAGGAATTTTCCATAATGCAATTCACATTGTCTTCTTACATAGAGCTGAAATAGCTCAACTTCTGTAAAATGGTTTTGAACAAATGGGTCTCTTAATTAAGATAGAGGAAGCCTGTTCTGCATAACTTCCTCCAAATGCCCATTTGTGTAACCATTTAAGACTTGCTAATAGTAAAAGAGTACTTCCAGGAAACCTTCTTTATAATAAATCAGAAATCAAATAACATTTACCAAAATGAAAGCAATTTAAAGGATTAGTCAAGTTCTATAATTTTAAAATGTGCAGGGCTTTTCCCGATGAGTAAACCAATCTCACTCCCTCTACTGGAAGTTACTCATGAAGTGATACAGTTGATACTATCACTATGGTTAACTGTAGTCAGTGACTGCCCTCTCCCACTTTGCCAATTCCTTTATTATTCTATAGAGCCTATGCACTAAGGTTATCAAAGTTGGAGAAATCTTAGTTCATAGGCTCCACAGATTAACAAAAGAACTGGAGAAGTGATGTAACTGGAGAAGTCATGTCAGCTTTATCACCTACATCGCACCTTTGTGCATAACCCCCCAAGTGGAACTGTAGGAGCATGGTGTGGACATACAGATGGTGATGCATTATGGTATGAGTAGTTGAAGAGCCTGTTACACGGGCCACAGTGCCACTGGCAGCCGGTCGCGGGGCAGTCATGTGCAGTAGAGACTATCCACGCCGCGGCTGATACAGTGCCAGTAGAGACTACCCGTGCCGAGGCTGATACAGAGCGGGACGTTCCTTCGGAGTGCCCCGCTCTGTGTCAGCCTCATCACTAGCAGTCTCTATTGCATATGACTGCAGCACGCGCAGCAGTCTCTACTGTGCACGATTGTGCCGTTACACACATTTTAGCAAATTATTATATAGGATAAAGAGGTGGTAAAAAGGAGATAACTTCTCTGATGTGAGAATTCTTTAGTTTCTGTGTTATTCTATACAACCCAAGCACTAACATTTCTGCAACTTGATAGATCTTAGTGCATATGCTCCATAGAATAACAAGGATAGTTTATCCCACTGGAGAAGCCATCACCTCTATCACCTTTTTTTGACACCCTTGAGCATCTCCCCCCAGGTGTCACTGTTAATGCACAAAGACAATAGCTTAAACTTTAATAACTATGGAAACGACATGTACCAACAGTGAGAGTAGTTCAGATTTATCCAGCAGGAAATGCCCTACATTAAATGCCTTATCACAAAGGTTTACTGCTGCTTATTCTTTTAACCCCTTGACTGATCAACAATTCTCCAAAGCATTGCAAAACAATTGCCTTGGAGAAATTATCTAGAATTCAGTGGATTAACCTCATGAGTGCCAAGAGCACTCAAAGGCTCAAAGGGTTATTGAACACATTTAAATCAATGGGAATTTTAGGTACTTTTAGTTGTCCCCTCAGGGTTCAGTTAATTGGCTCCAGAACTGCAAATCTTTAGTGTCTAAAACAGAGTTTATAGATGCAAATGACATGACTTGCTGGTTTTCCTTTATTGGAAAGGTTTTTCGTTTTTGAATGCTACGCTGATTTCAACAAACGCTTTACATTTTAAAAATGGTGGTTCTTACGATATCTCAAACATTGTAGGTCTGTACGTATACAAAAAGTACCTTCAGGGTGCCTCTTTAGAAGTAGTTTTGTGTGTAAAGGTAATGTGTTCTTACTGTATGTATACATTTAGGGCAAAATACTGAAAATACTGCAGCTTTAATCTTGGATGATCATATCTCCACTGCACTATAAAGCAATACATTTGACACCTATGTACCATGCAAGGAGTTAAAATGGGATAAGAAGAATCTCATCTAACGTGGTTGACATTAGTTAGCACAATAACATGACTATCCCCTCTATTCCAGAGCTGTCCAAGTTCATTCGTCAAGGACCACAAACAGGCCAGAATATAAGGATTTCCCTGATTAAACACAGGTGAGTTAATCAGTGGCTCATTCATTGTGACTGACTCACCTGTGCTTAATCAGGGAAATCCTTATATTCTGGCCTGTTGGTGGCCCATGGGGACTGAACTTGGACAGCCCTGCTCTATGCTAAATAAAACAGGTCACAAACACTTAAGTGTATAATAATTATCTATTTTTATCCTTCTTATGTTACACACACACTGCATAGCTGAGGAATATATGAAAATAACTTTACTATGCTGGAGTACATACTCTATCACATATGAGACACAAGGCTGCAGTGTTTATTAACACAACCCTGAACCGTAACAAGATTCTAAGTACATGTCTAGAACCACAGTCAGGAACACCACAACACCAATAGTCTTTCTTCCAACTCTCACTGTTAGCCTGCAAGTGAGAAACAAACTCCTCAGAACCAGGAAGGGCATGTTAATAGTTCCATCTGTCACAGGCGAAAACCAGCTTTGGCGCATTGATGTGACTAAAAAGAGAACAAAAACCTCACAAACAAAGGGAGAAAGACAGAAGGGAAATTTTGAAATCTATATGAAGAGGCGGTTATGTCCAAAGGCAAGTGACTGTAAGGCTTTCTCAAAGAATATTTATAAACCTTATGGAAACTTGAACCTACAAAAGACATTAACTATCACAATAATACATAATTATTAAAAGGGGATGGAGATGTGCTGCTCCATTCACGCCCTCTCTCTCCCCCTGGTATTCAGAGATTAGGTTTCTTGACTGCCCTGGTGGGCACATATTCACTTATGAAACACAGACGACCCAATCCAAATACAAGAAAACAGAGTGTACGACTTGCTCCGATGAGAAAAGACCAAAGCATTTAGTAACATAACAGTTAAGCAACAATCCTAGCCCTAAACTGTATTCCAGCTTCTAAGCATACGCCCAGAAGCATGATCAGACAACCAAAACACAAAGTCTTTGCTCACACTCATGCTGTAAGCCTGCTAATGAGAAACTAGCACCCCAAAGTGTGGAAGGGCAGATTAACAGTTGAATCTTTCAGTGGCCAGGACCAGCTTCCACCGCCAAAACTCCCTGCCTACAGAAAATATCCAGGCTGATGGGACTGAGATACATGCCATCTCACTTTGATAACGTCATGTTGGGGGTCTCCAAATCTCTACACTGGATCACAACTCTACCATTCTTTATTACAAATCTATACACAGGCATGTTAACATTATCTCTATGCCTCTCTAACACACAAAGCTTTCTAGAGCCCAACCAGCCAAGCCTGGGGACCACCTCTGACCAAACAATGACCAAAAGATTAAACATGGGGTAATATCCTGCTCAACTGTATTTATCAATTGAGTGGTCCGAATTTCACCAAGATCATTGTCCCCCCACTTGCAGGACAATAATGGTTGGTCCTGACATAATGTGAACCAGTGACACCGTCTTACACACCCTCACCTAGCCTATCTACTAGCACTGGGAGTAGCACATGTTCAGTTCAGTCACCATTAGGTTCCTCTTCACCCCTAGTTCCCCAAACATAAATAACAGAGCAATGACATGATAAAGCCACTGACTGCAGCCAAGGCTACCTAGGGGGATAACCCTCTAAGCCAGAAGATAAACTGGATCTGGAAGCTTTCCAAGAGGTGATCTGAACAGATTGCACACTTCTTTCTGTGCTAGAAGCCCCAGGACTCCTGGCAGGTCTGCCAGTAGCAGTGTCTAGAGATTTGGATGTTAAAGCCCCACTGGAGCTGAAGCTGGTCTCCAGATAGGGTTCATAAAGCAAAGAAGCACCCCTGGAAGTAACATAAATGATGTCAGAAGGGCAGGGAATCCCCTTCTTGCAAGATGAAGGAGTCTGAACCTTGTCTTCATGAAAGAACTCTTGGACATGTGAGCTAAATCCTGGTGGCTATCTTGGAAAGCCTTTTGGTAGTGAAGAAACATGGGAATATTCTACTCACAGCCAAAGGACCCAGCTTGATATGAAATTGTGAGGAGCCCATGAAGGCACACTGAGTGCCTGCCCAGCAGCAATGAGAGCTCTACAGTCTGTTGGGGCACCTTTCCACATAAAACCTGGATGAGGTGGTAGAGGTTGCCATTGAACCAGAAGGGGTCTGGACTAGGACGGGCTACAGCTAAATTTAGAATACTGCCATGACCTCCAAGCCTGACCATTAGATGACCGGGACTCAGAGGAGGACAATTTGTTGTGCCCTCCCCCCCCCCAGTGGAAAGAGTTGCTAGCCACTGCAGAGAAAAAGCAGCTGAACTGAGTACCTGAAGAAGCCAAACTGTACCACCAGGGGCAGAAACAGTTTTAAACTTATCGAACCAGCTGGGCCAATGAAAAAGGATCTATTTGCAGAAACATTTGAAATTCTCTGGAGAGGCTGCCACATCCAAAGCCAAATGCAAGGGACTAGACAGCCTCTGCAGGGAATATTTATAAAGATTGTGAATAGTCCAACATACAAAACGCAACCAATAATAAAACTAATTTTTATCAAAAGAAGATTGAGATATGCCCGCAGTCATGCCCTCTCTTAACTTAGTACTGTAGGGTGAAGTTTTTCTCTGAGCAATCAAGGCCAGATTTATACTTCAGATATATGTCAAAGTACACTAGATGCTCTTAGCACCACACATTGTCACACCCGCACCTTACATGACCCCATACATAGGCTCATCTACTCATGCCTTGTACAAAAAAAATAAAATAAAACAAAATCGGTGATTAACGCATGGATGCTAGAGGGGTGTCAATGAATTGCTTCCCAGATGCACTGGAGAATTCTTTACCAACCAGAGGGTTAAAATAATATCAAATTAACGTAAGTAAAGGTATGTATTTTGTTAAGAAAACAGTTACCATAAAACACGAACAGGTGTTTGGCACTTTGGGATTGCTCTGGACACATCCATAATACAGAATATGGGTGTGGCCAGCACCAGAGTAGCCCCTCAAAAATTGGAGCTCTAAGCAGCACAATTCTTTGAGTATAGACTGGAGGTGCAGGGGGAACATGGTAAAGCACACCTTTGAAGCCACAAATAATCTCTATTACAGGGCAAATATATCAAGACTCCAGGAGATGCACTAAGATGTGATGAAAAGGTGATAAACTCCCCAGGTCCTATGCTATTCTACGGAGCCTACACAATATGATCTCAAGTTGAAGAAATCTTAGTTCATTGGCCGCATATAATAACATAGGGCTTGGAGAGTTCATCACACTGGAGAAGCCACCTCCACTTTATCACCTTTTTATTACACCTTAATGCAACTCCCCCCACCCCAGGTCACACTGACAAATCCAGTATATGTAAGGCCTTCTTCACCATGCCCAGAAATTCAGAGAAAAACCCTCTGCAGGTTCCCCACATCCTTGCATGCTAGAGAGGCAGTGTTATCTTCCATTTATTTATGTAGCTCTAGTGGCCCCTAACAAGGGAGCACAGAGAAATGAAAGACAAAGTGCAATGTTCTCATGGGATATATTCTATATTTCAACACTTTAAATCAATGATTCTCATCTCTAGTTCTCTGAGCACAGGTCAGATTCTCAGGATATACCCAACTATCCGCAAGTAGATCAATCACAATGACTGAGCCACTGCCTACTCACCTGAGATTAAGCAGATAGATCGTGAAAAGCTGACCCGCAACTATGCCCCGGAACTAACAGTGATAACACATGCTTTAGATCATGGGTGGCAACCTGTGGCCCCCCAACTGTTGAGGACATTCACATCATCTCAGTGGCTGTCTGCTGAAGATGGGAATTGTAATCCTCAAAAGCTGGAGGCTCTCAGTTTACCCACCCTGCCTTCTTAAATGCTAGCTAATTCTTGAAAGCATTGCAATGATATAAGCTAGTTTCAATTTTTTAATTATTCATTGAATAAACTATTTTTAAAATCAGATTTCCAAAAGCATTAGAAATCCTCACAGAAGTAGAAGATAGCATGATCCGCTAACAGATTTTATGCCATCATTTCCCATTGAATTATAAGTTATTATGTGCACAGTAATTTGCATTGTGTGACAGAATCTAGAAATTGGAATGTGAAACTTCAAGAACTTCAGTGAAAAAAGTGGTGCAGTACTTGGGCTTTATTTGAATCTCTAACAGAATCCCAAGAGGCCATATGTTTCTCTATGAGGGACAAACTATTATAATGGTCATTCACAGGGCCATTTTCAGGAAACTAAACATGAGCATTTATGGACCAAACCAGCTCACCTCTGTTTCCTCAATACAGCCCAAAGTCCCAGAGAGGTCTCCCATTTACATTGCTTTGTCAGTGCACAGGAAAATATGCATATCATTTTACCATGAAAAAAGTACAGCTAAATGAGTGGGAAAGTTCAAAGATCCAAATGCGGTCTAGAGACCACCTGATTCAAATAATCCTTAAAAAAATGCATAAAATATTAATCTCCTCAGTTAATATTAATATGTTGTTAAACTTAAATAAAAGTAAAATGTTCAATCAGCAGTGGATTAGCTTCAGTGAATTGTGACCTTTCCAGAGACCTTAGCATTCCAAAGAAGAAAATGTCATTAATTGTATTCAATACCAGGGGAATCCACAAACATATTGCACATCGATTAAAGATAGCAAGCTGCCAACAGGGGAGTTTTAATAGGGGAAAATGGAACGTCAAAAGGATGAATGTAAGGGGCTTTCCTTCACTGCCAATATTAATTTTGATTTACAGCTGTTCTATAAACAGCCTTAATTACAAAAGCATTGATCTCACAGTTTCTCTAATCCATCATTTAAAGAACTCAGGATCTGCTTCTGTACCAGAAGAGGTCAGTCTGTTGTTGGGAATGTAGTCTAACAGCTGTAAAGCCAAATGTTACCTACAACAGACTTACAAACTGCATTGTTGTTTTCGGTTTCTGACAAATGTAGAAGCACTTCTGCTAATTCTCTTTCACCCATATTATGAACTCACCTGCTTTCCCCCAGGAATGAGGAAACATGGCTGATGGCTGGCTCACATGAACATGTGACTTAGACATTCATTGGATGTTGTGATGAACACGTTAAACTCCAATGTAGCTCATCTGAAAGATATGGGGCAGCCACACAGGCAACCATGCAGCTCAGTCATACTGTAACTTTACGGAGTTCCTGGATGAATGCTGTAATCTTAGTCTGTTCATGCAAAGAGATAGTAGACCATGTGAAAGGAGCCACAGCCCACCAGAATACCTTTCTATACAGACAACATAAGCAACACACTATTACTGCGCTGACATCACCTGTTTGAAAGGCCTAAATCAAGTGATCTTAAACAATAAAATATCTCTTTACAACTTCATTATGCCCCGAAGAGCTTGGTGTTAAACCAATGCACACTCCTCTTGTCCTCCGGGAGTTAATCAATGTTAGTGTGGGCCATAAAACTTTTGGGTGTATAAAGAATGGTAAGTGTGCACTGCCAGAGTTGTGTGTGAAATGTAATCTGTTTTCCCCTGTTTAAATGGTTGGTCAAACGACTATTTTTCTCCTGGGGTGTGTTGCTAAGAGACTTGCTCTGAATTTTATATAGCTGAAATACTGCTATCAGAGACTATGTGTGGCATCTTCTTGATACAATATTGTCAGTCCTGTTATTAACCGGCATCATTAAACAACTGTAAGTGTTCAAAGAAGTTGTGCACCTCATTTGAGATTCCTATGTATATTTTCAGATTGTTTTATCCCTCTTTCAATGAGATACTCGATTAAAAACACACAAATGTGTCAGAATGCTCTAGATGAAGTTTCTTTTCATGAATTTATAATACTTTCCGCTCTAATGATTTGTGTTAGTATATTTGAGAAAACTTGGAATATAAGTTCAAATTGTTAGTATTGTCTACACAACAAGCATCTTTTCACTAGTAGTGCATCTGTGTACTCTTGTTTTAAAAGGCAAAAGAAGAAATCCACTTCCCCTCCAGATGAACCAGATTAACCAGAAACAAAACTTTTATTGGGCAAAATAGATTGAGTGCCAGTTTCCAAGAAAAAGCAGGCAGAAGATAGCTACTAGACTGGTTTTACTTTTTTATTTTAGGGATCTAGAATAAAATAGGTGTTTGCAGATGCTAGGTCTGCACTGAGCATGACTGAAGCGTGCGCAGCCGTCTCTTCTGCACATGACGGCTTCTGACAAACATACTTAGCGAATTAGAATATAGGATATATTAGGATCTTACACCCATATTTATAATTGCATCTTGGTGTTATACTGGAGTAAGCCATCTGTACCATAGGGGGCACATAAAAAGCCCTGTTAATTTAAATTGGGCTTTTAGTCCCTTAAATGCGAGAGAGGTGTCCAGTGCATTGCAAAGCCACTTGTATACTAGGCATCTCCACTGGAGTGGTCTCTGGTTGCCAAGGGGTTAATCTCTTACGGACTGTATGGTCCCGGGGTGGTGCGCTCTGGAGGTCCCAGGCACTTATTTTTTTATGGACATGATCTGTGATAACAAACTGCATCACCGGTCCTTAATGTCTGAACATGCTGTGATCACAAACTGCATCACCGGTCCTTAATGTCTGAACATGCTGTGATCACAAACTGCATCACCGGTCCTTAATGTCTGAACATGCTGTGATCACAAACTGCATCACCGGTCCTTAATGTCTGAACATGCTGTGATCACAAACTGCATCACCGGTCCTTAATGTCTGAACATGCTGTGATCACAAACTGCATCACCGGTCCTTAATGTCTGAACAGCTTTGCTGGTCCTGGAACGTCATGTGACATTAAGGCGTTAACATACAAATTGGAGAAGAAGGAAAAAACATACAAACCGCTAAAATCATATAAAGTTACTGAGGCTGATAAGAATGGTACAACCCAGGAACAAGTCAAGATTACCAAATTATACACAGATTTAAATGGGTCTTTTAACCATTTGAATGTTAGCGAGGTCTCAATGCACTGTTAGGTATTTAAAGCCCATTCAAATCAATGGTAATTTGTATTTATTTGTGCTCTATGGTGCAGCTGGTTTGGCCCAGACTTACTCCAGTCCTTCTTAGCTCATCAGCCTCCTTGAAAAAGTATGTGATCAACATAATGTTATAACCTTAGGAAACAAACACTTCAAAGCAAAAGACAACTATCACTACAAATTATCACTACCCTGCATTAACGCTTTAACCATTTGAGTGGCAGAGGTCTACAAATGCATTGCTCTACAATGGCAAGAGTGCCTGGCAATAGCTCAGCGGCTTCACTTTGCCCATCTCTGTCTTAAGGAGTGCAGGGGTGTACAACACAAAGTACTCCTCAATGATTTACATATCCCCTATGGTACTTAAAGGGTTAAAAGCTACTTTTTCAAGAAACATCCTTCCCTTTAGAAGAGACATTTTCCATTTTCCCTCTGTGCATGTGTGTGTGTGTGTGTGTGTGTGCATGTGTGTGTGAACTATTCAAATACATGCAGGTGCTGTATTTGACACATACTACTGACTGGCAATTGGATACACACAAACTAATTTTATATATAAAATCATTTTCAGAAATTGTCAACCCACTGCAGGATAAAGGCTTTCTCAGCAAGTTTCCAACTTTGCCTTGCACTTTTTATTTCCACTGTGTACCAACAATGTCACCTACCCTTCTTGTCTTTGGTCTTCTTCTTAGGCATTTAGTATAGAGTGAAATCCATTCCAAAATGTGTTTGGGCAATCTACCATCAGGTCTTCTTGCTATGTGACCTGCCCATTTCCATTTTAGGTGCTTTACTCTTTATGTCAGAGCTCTTTGTTTGCAGATGAATCCATGCACTCTTTTTTCAGTCTCTTTTTATGTTCATAATTCGACATTCCATACTTTCTTTGCATAACCTTAAAGCGGAACTACCACCACATAACAA
Source organism: Rhinophrynus dorsalis (assembly GCA_037306005.1). NCBI lineage: Eukaryota > Metazoa > Chordata > Amphibia > Anura > Rhinophrynidae > Rhinophrynus > Rhinophrynus dorsalis. The sequence goes on along the minus strand of CM074720.1, from coordinate 368,189,244 downwards.
GTTTATCTTAAATAACTCTCCATTAATAAATAAATTTTAGTAGCGCTAGTCGCCCGAATTCTTTCCTTATTAAATAGATTTCTCCTTTCTTCCCCGGCTGACAGGCAAGTGGGAGCGCAGACATCTTGCCATAGTGACGTCCGCGCGCCTGCTCTGTCAATCCCAGCTTGCTCTAGGAGGCGTTGCTAGAAGCCGTTCGGCTCAGGAAGGGACTGACAGCGCAGGCGTGTGGACGTCACTATAGCAAGATGTCCACGCTCCATCCTGCCTGTCTGCCGGGGAAGAAAGGAGAAATCTATTTAATAAGGAAAGAATTCGGGCGACTAGCGCTACTAAGCAGCTAGTTGCCAGATGGGGAGTTATTTAAGATAAACTTGTTATGCGGTGGTAGTTCCGCTTAAAGATTTTGTATGGCTTTGGCATTCAGTGTCCATGTTTCGCAGCCATAAGTAAGAACTGGGTGGGCACACTGGTCAAAAACATTTCACTTGAGGCAAAGTAAGAAATTTGTCTTAAAGACAATATTACTAATGTTTGCCATCAAAATTGTATTTGTCTCTCAATTTCCATTATGGCATTTCCATTTTTTTTACATTTCCTGTCCACGTTTGTCCACTTCTTCTAGTTATTGACCAACTACTGTGATTTTCCTTGGTATGGTAAATTTGTTAAACATGGCTTGTATTTTGTGGATATTCCTCTTCAGACCAACATTTTTGCTTTCCTGTTGTAGCTCATCATTGTGTTCTTGCAGTTTTTCAAGAGTAACGGCAAAGATTATGATATCTGCAAAACGTCAGTGATGTAGGTAATCTCCATCAATCTTAAGTCCTTTTTTGTTCCAATTTAGTTTGAGGAAAATTTCTTCTAAACAAGCAGAAAATAGGTTGGGGTAAACTGTGTCTCCTTGTCAGATTTCTTTTTCTATGTTGATCTGAACTTTATCAGTGTTGACCTGTACTGATGCAGTTGCATTTTCATATATTGATTGGTGGATATAGATGTAAGCTCTCTCTCTTCCTTGGTTGATCAGGGCATCAATTATTGCTTGCTTTTTTACAGAGTCAAAGGCCTTTTCATAGTCAATGAAGGCTTTACATAATGGAAGGTTGTATTCATTTTGCCGCTCTAGAACTTGTTGAACTGTCTGCATATGGTCCATTGCGCTGAAACCGCTTCTGAAGCCCGCTTGTTCTTTAGGTTGTGTCACATTAAGTATTGTGTTCATTACCTTTGGAAATTCTTGCAGGAGACTGGCAATAGGCTTACTGGTCTGTAGTATTTTTAGATCAGCCTTATCACCTTTTTTGTGCAGTAGGATGACTTCTTCACTTTTCCATGTTTCTGGCACTTTGCTGAGTAATAGATTATTTTGAAAATAGTTTCGCTATGGCTTTGAATAAGGGTTAACCTTCAGCTTTCAACAATTCAATTGCAGCTTTATAAGGTCCAGCTGCTTTTGACATTTTATTATTATTATTTATTATTTTTATTATTGAATCTTCTATTTCTTCCAAACCTTCTCCCACAGCTTTGGCCACTTGCACTGTTTCAGTTGTTGTCCTTCATTGTTATAAAGATTTGAATAACATTCTTCCATTCGTTTTACCATTTGTTGTTGAGTTTTTGTCTTTGTATCATCTTCATCATAAATGCAAGCATTTGGTTCCTATGTGTGCCTATCTTTCGTTTCAATTTCCTTATTCGGCCTATTATATTTATTTTATGTAATATGGGGAGATGCAAAAAGGTGTGATAAGATTGTGAGGACTTCTTCAATGTGATAGACTTTTCATCACCCATTATTCTATGTCGCCTGTTTACCAAGGTTTCTCCAACTTGAGATACCTAGGTGCAAGCATGCCAGACATAATTAAAAAATAAATAAATAATAATTTGGAAACAGCTTAGTTTGCTGTCACGTTCTAGGGTAGTGGTAGGCAATCTTTGGATTTCCATTTGTTGGCTGGTTGAGGATGATGGGAGATTTCATAAACAGCTACAGAGCCAAAGGATGCCTAACCCCGTTCTAAATGTAATCTAGACACTGTGCTCATTATCTGAACATTCACAGCACAGCATAGCAGAACATGTATATTTCATCCCTCTCTCCAGATCACTTCAACAAAATGGTAGTGCTGCCATTGTTGCAGCCCTGGGAAGAGGGAACGGTTGAGTATGCAGCCCAAAGCTATATCTATGTTTGACATACCTGCCTTAGCCTACTGACTCCACAGTAAAACATAGAGTTGGTGGTATATGACACACACACATATATATATATCACACTTTAAATATTCTGGAGCAAACATATTCTACCACAAGGAAGACATAAAAATTTCCATTTATTTAAATGAAGCTTTAAACCTTTGAATGCTAGATAGTGGTTACCAACTCATTGCTTCACAATATATTGGAGATAGCATTCAATCTTTTAAAAGTTCAATCGACATCACTGAGAATTGTGGGAATTTAATTTTACCCTATGGCACAGTTGGTATGCACCAGAATTTCTCCAGTTTCCACTTGCACATAAGGACCCTGGTAATAAAACCCCAGATGTTTTTTTGGCAGAATCTTCAGCCTTAAACACACACACAAAAAATAGAAGCTTGATTGATCTGGATTAAGTTACCTGCAACTTTCCAAAAGTTTTCATTTTATATTAAATTCATCAAGGAAATGAGGGTCTAATGGAAAGCATAGGCACTGATAAATTAATAGTGCAAACAGACTGTATATAAACCTTTAAGGATTAGAGGGCTGTGCAACACACTGCAAAGCAATGCATTGTTTACCACTCTGGTGCTCAGATGGTTAGACCCCTGGGCGCTGGAGACATCATAATGCGGAACAAATATAACTTGTGATTGATCACTAAATAGGAGAACCATGTACCACTTGGAACTGTAGTCTGAGATGAGAAATAACAATGGTCAGTTATTTTCAATTTTAAACATACTTCCTTTTTCTTAAGGTGGAACTAACTTCTCTGGTCTTTTTTAGTTTGTTTGTTTTTTTTTTTTTTTTGTATTTTTGCCCTTGGGACAGAGGAACCACTAACTATCTGAAAAAAGGGAGCGATATTTAAATATTTTATTAACGGTAAACTTGCTGGACTCATGGCAGCTTCTGATAATACGACCTATGATCTTGGATGTTGTGATGCGTTAAAAATATTGGCCCCAGGGAATACTCTCAGATCCCTGGCAATCACAGGTTTATCAAAGAGAGAAAAGCTGGTTGTTCACATTTTTAGATTAACCACAGCAGATATATAGATAGAGTTTAATCTGAAGAAGTGCCTGTCATAGGCATAAAAATTGTCCGCCTCAACTCACACACCATTACTTTATGATTACTGGCAAACCTTGATTGATTTATTCTTAACTGACCCACTGTGTTGATAGGAATTTGTTACGATAGATCACTCCGCCTGAGCATTGCCATTTTGTCTGAAAAGAGACCCCACGAGAGGGACTGAACTGCAAGTGTTTAAAGTGGAACTACCACCTCCACTAAAGTCGCCCTGCAATACTTATGCAGGTGGCGACTAGCTTACTAATCATTATTTTACCTTTAAAAAGTGCCCACAAATAAAGTTATGCTTAAAGCGTTAGTAGTGTCCACAAAAAAGTTTTTTGCATATAGAAGAGCTTAAAAAGCTGAGCTAGATGCAAAAAAAAACCTTCTCTCTCAAACCGCTATGGTTTAAGAGATACAGGCGTTTAAAGTTTGATCTCTCCTACTGACAGCTGTAAAGCTGTCAGCAGGAGATCTGTGTCGGCCGACAGGGAGGTGCTTGAGCAGAGCCACGATCTCGTTATTTCATGTTTTAGACCATTCCAATGAAGGGATTCGTGGTAAATAACGAGATCACGGCTCTGCTCAAGCTCCTCCGTGTCGGCCGTGTAGGAGAGATCAAACTTTAAACGCCTGTATCTCTTAAACCATAGCGGTTTGAGAGATACGTTTTTTTGCATTTAGCTCATCTTTTCAAGCTCTTCTAAATGCAAAAAACTTTTTTGTGGACATTACCAACACTTTAAGCTTCTGAGACCGGAATGCGCAACTGAGTAGTCAGTCCTCTTCACAGGCATAGCACTGGCCCAGATGGCTCCGGAAGAGACTGACGGCTCAGGCGCACAGGCTGCAGTAACCTGGCCATCAGTCTCGGAAACGTAACCATAACTTTATTCGGGGGCACTTTTTAAAGGTAAAATAATGATTAGTAAGCTAGTCGCCACCTGAATATTGCAGGGCGACTTTAGTGGAGGTAGTAGTTCCGCTTTAAACACTTGCAGTTCACAGTTTAGTCTTGTTAGGCAACGCTCACTGCCATTAAACTCTTCAAGTACAACACTGGTGGAGAGATGCACAAGTTGTGATAATGAGGAGATAACTTGTACTGTGAGATCAATTCTCCCCAGATCCTAGGTTAGTCTACGGGAGAGACCTTGGTGCGTAGGATCCATAGGACAGTGGAACTGGAGAAGTGATGTTACTGGAGACATTATCTCCTTTTCAACACACTTTACTGCAAAACATCCCCCACAGGTGTCTATGCAGGGTGAGTTCCATGTTGAGCTTGGAGTCAATTTTCAGAAAGTTCAATACATCTAACAAGAGCCATATTCGTGCTGCACAGAGAGGTCCAATGCTGTTTATCAGTTCTGCTACCACAAGAGAAGATGTTTAAAATATAATTTCTGTTAAAGGGACCATCACCTAAAAACAACATTTTTTTTATTTTGAAAGGCCTAACATTTTTAAGTTAAGTTTAGATTTCATGCTAATTATGGCATGTCATGCAGGCTCTTCCTGTCTTACCTCCTCCGCTCACTGTCACTTAACTCTTTCAGTGACTGAGCTTTCAAAAATACAGTCTGAGAGGCAACACTTGGCTCTCTAGCTGCAGGAGACTGCAACTGCCATTATCCCATAACAGCTGAAGAACCTAATGTTGACGACCACAGGCTATGGGTATTTCTGTACCATCCAACATTGAAATGTGGCTGGGTGAGAGGTCAAGGATTGACTGTGAATGTGGACTTTGTGGTTAGAAATGTACATGCCAACTTGTCTGGGGGGGCCCTATGATGTACATCTCTTGCTGATAATCTTGAAAGGTATTGGATCTCATAAGTAATATTGCAGTATTGTCTGTAAACAGTCAGTGTATGTAACAGCCAGCATGCATAAGAGAGGGTTGGTTACTAGTGTAAATAAAATAACTGTCTCAGATTTAGTCACTCATAAAATGGACACACAAAAATTGCTAGCCTATAGTGCGTTTTGCAGAAGAATTAGAAATGTTTCAGCCTTTTTACCAACACCTGGGGGAGATGCACGAAGAGGTGATAAAAATGACTTCTGTGATATCACTTCTCCAATTCCTAAGTTATTTATGTAGTCAATGCACTAACATTTATCCAGCTTTGGGAGTGCATAACCTCTACAATATAACATAGGAATTGAAGAAGTGATATCACTGAATACAGTCATCTCCACTTTATCACCTCTTTATTCCCCAAGATATTCTAGAAATATAACTACCGTAAAATCTCAGGTATAATACGCACCTGGAGGCGGAAGGACCTGAAAGCCATTGAAGGAAGTGCTTATGCTTTACACACCGGTAGCTTTTATTTTGGCTGCTCTTCGAAAGATGAAGACTTCAACGGGGACTTACTTTTAACCTAGTAAGTCTTCTTGTAGCATCGGATAGCGCTGGGGGAGGGAGGGAAGGCATCTACCAGGTTTTATTTTTTTTTTTTATCAAAAACTCTCGTTTATAATACGCACCCCCCACTTCACATAAGGTGAAGTGGGGTAAAATTGTGCGCGTTATAACAGAGATTTTACGGTAAGCACCACAACAGTTAATGTCCATCAATTCAATACTGGTAAATGAATAAACCTATCATAGGAGTAGAAATGGGAAGTAACTAATATCAGGCTCTTCTGAGCTATTGCTAGATCTCATAATTTTCATAAGAACCTAAACCCCGCATATCATAGGTTCTTATGAAAAAACTGCAAAACAGAAAAAAAGTACCAACACTAATATAAGCATTTCAGAATTTTTATTAAAATAAATACAACTTGTTTCACGATTAAAGGTTCCCTTTAAAGAGGTGCAATTCTGGAATAAGCCTAAAGCACCTGGTTGAAATGAAAACACTGCAAATTCTCATTTATTTGAAATGGGCTTTTCACCCCTTGAATGGCAGAAAGGTCTCCAAAGTGCTGCTGCTAAATCCATATTGCAGTTGGACTGCACAAGAACAACTTGATGAATAAGGCCGAGCATTCACTACAACTTGTTGTGTAATTCATTCCCACTACCATACCTCCCAACATTTCAAATAGCCAAAGAGGGACACTTTTCTTTTAGGTGGGTGTGGCTAATGGTGGAACATTACCGATAACTTTGTAGGTTATTTCATTACCTGTTGACACCTTTTTGTTACCGAATAAATTATTTAGAGCAAGACTAAAGTTTTTATTTGCACAAATATATACACACATGTACTGAAGTTTAAACAAACATTAATGTGAGTTTTATTACTGCAGAGCAAACTGATACACAGGGGCACCAGGGTGGGAAAGAGGGAGGGATGGTCCCTCCTAAATAGGGACACTTGGGAGGTATGCATTTCTTTATACATTTCTAAAATAATAAACTGCATTAAAAAATAAATAAGGGAAGAAAACCTGAGGACTTGTTCACACTTGCATGTTAAAGGGATAGTAATATTTAATTTTATCTTTATTTTATTTTGTAGTCATTAAAAAAACATGAATAATGATATAATTCTTATCTCTCAAACCTTTATGGTTTGAGAGATATTCACAAGCAAAGTTCCCCTCACTGACCAAAATGGTTAAGTCTGCCATCTAGCTGTCAGATTTGGAATCCGGTCCGCAGACAGGCCGTGGCTCTACAGCAGAGCCAAGATCGAGAGATATAAGAAGAACTACTTCATTCAAATAGACTACAAAGTGTGCCTGGTTTGCAAGCACACTTTTTAGACCCTTCCAATGAAATGGTTCTTTTTATATCTTGCAATCTCGGCTCTGCTGAAGAGCCACCGGTTAGTCTGCAGACCAGATTCCAAATCTGACAGCTAGATGGCAGACTTGACCGTATTGGTCAGTGAGGGGAAAGTTTGCTTGTGAATATCTCTCAAACCATAAACGTTTGAGAGATAAGACATATCGTTCTTCATGTCTTTTTAATGCCCACAAAATAAAATAAGATAAAACAAAGTATAACTATCCCTTTAACAAGTTTACTGCCCACACAAAAAACAAAACAAAAAAATGGTTTTGGCATCAGTGTCATCTATGGGGTTATTCTCTTTAGTGTTTTTCCCTGTTCATCACTCAGGGCAACTTTGCTTGCTGAAAATAAACATATCCTGCAACGTATGCATCAAAGTTTCACTAAGACCGATCTCCATTTAATAACAAAGCAGTCTGTGAGAAGCAGGCAGCTAACCATCCCATCACCCCATGCAATGAACTGATGCAGCGCCGCTCCCGAGATGGTATTCAAATTAAGTTTGAGAGACAGTCACTGTACCTGTGAGACAGGAGGATTGATTACAACGAGAGACCGCTCAAGTAGTTCTTAGGTGCATCGCTGGTTACTCACTGATGCTCACTCACAGACTTCTTGCTTTGAATGCAGCCAAAGTACACGGTGAACAGGGCGTGCGTGCACATATAACGAGCATTACACGCATGCGCAGCACATTAGGCGTCTCTCCTCTCAGCGAAGTGTGGCTCACGGTGGTTAAGGCTGCCAGAACAGTACTGGCAAATGTATGAAGTGGGCAAGAGGCCAGGAAAGCGGGACAATAGTGTAATGCGGGCGGAACGGGGGGTTTAGGCCCTAAAACCGGGACCGTCCCTCGTAAATTGGGACAGTTGGATTTTATGCACTACTCATGACATGTAAAGGCATTTTTCACAATCCACACGAACAATGTACAGTGCTCATCATTGCTCTCCATTAAACGTTTGCAATTGCAGTTTCCCATTACTTATATATTCTAAATGTCAAGATGAGTTCATGTCAGCTGAATAATACATTATACATATGCCCTATTATGCTCAGGGATATTTAAAGTGAAAGTAGAACAATTGTTTGGCAAACCAACTGTACCATGGGAAAAAAAAATACTTATTTGATTGGAGCTTCAACCCACTAACTGTTCAAGTGCACTCAAACACACTGCAAATCAATGCATTGGAAACTACACTAGAGGCGGCAACAAAAATCCATTTACATTATACACACACATGCGCGCACGCACACTTTAACTCTTTGAGTGCCACAGGTATCCAACGCATTTGCGTTGGACACATTTCTGGCACTCAAACATTTAAACGCAAATTGGGGAAACAAAATGCAAGCCCACCCTGTATTTTTTTATTATTTTTTTTGGTGAATGGTGAATAACGTGGCCGCAATTTATTGCAGCATTTTGTAGAGATGCATGTAGCGGACAAACCAGGGAAATATATTGGAACTGCAAAAAGAGAATTATGTCAATAAAATCAACCCTGAGTAAATGGATATCCAAGTCAAACGAAAAAATATAAAGTATAACAAAACCGACTAAAGTGTGGACATGGCTGGGTTCCTTGTAAATCTGTCAAAGATGCATTTGTCTTCAGCAACTAATAGGCATTATGACAAATTGAAAGCACTGCACAAAGTTGTGAAACAATAAAAGGTTATGACCAGTGATAGGAATTGTTTATTAAAAGGCTAGATGTCAAAGAGCACATAAACACACAATGCAGTGCAGAGAGGCTGATGTACCAAGAACTGGGGTACTTCTGGGGCAGACCAACTGCACCACAGAAAATGACTCCAAATTCCCAAGGACTTAAATGGGGCTTCTAATGCCTACTCGCAGAACAATATATCAATTAAAACAGCAACTTTCAACTTGACAGATATCTTGAACTGTGTCAAGCTCATGCAGTTAGAATTCACAGCAATTAAAAAAAATGTGGGCAACTTGTACTTCCCCAGTTGCTGTTGGACTACAACTCATATAATACTGAGTGAGCCAACATCAGGCTGAGGAGGATGGCAGTTGTAATATAACTATCTGGAAAAGTAGATACAAATGAAAAGTGGTGCAGTTCTAGAGTAAACCAACTACAAAAAGGGGAGAAATACAAATCTCCATTAATTAAATGGGTCTTTTTAACCCCTTGAAGGCTAGTGATATCTCCAACACATTGCTTTTCAATGCATTGGAATCCTCTCTAGCATTCAAGTGGAGAGAAGTTCCACTTGAAAAAAGGGGGGGGGGTTATTTCTTCCCCAAGGTGCAAGTGGTTTGCCCCAGAAAGGTTCCACTGTATACAAACAGCCCTGATGTGATTATAAGAACTGAAGCAATTCTGGGGCAAAACCAAAGGCACTATAAGGGGACAAGTACAAATTCGCTTTGATTTAAAAGGGGCTTTTACCTCCATTAAATGCTAATATAATGTGAAGCAACGTTTTTGAGGTCTCTCTCTTGAATTAAATTATTTAAAAGCTCTAATGCCTTATTAATATTGTACATATGTTAATACATAATGGGGGAGTCAGTCTCTGGACTTCCACTCCCATTATCTCCAACCAGCCAGATGATGTTGGGGATGATGGGAGTTGTAGTCCCCAGTAGCTGGAAGTCCAAAAACGCAGTCTCACCAGTACATCATCAGGTTCAGACCAGGTTTTAGTTCAAGAATACATTAATGTACTATTATTTTTATGTGGATAATCGAGTGAATGCAATGTGATTGATTAACCCCTTGAATTGCTTTGCAATACTCTGGATACCCCTCTGGCTCTCCCCAGTGTGCAGTGGCACTTTGGTGCGCCAGGGGTATAAAGACTGACACAAATGTGAATACTGATTTTCATGATTATATATATATATATATATATATATATATATATATATATATATATATATATATATATATATATATATATTTATATTAAATGGACAGATACGTAACATGTAAAAAAAAAAATATATGTTGCAGGGTTTATCCCTCTGAGTAAAACAAGAGTACTCCCACTGTTGAAAAGTGTTTTATTCAAACGTTATTACAGCTCAAAGTTGAATTTTTTAGGTGCAATATCACAGTGGCCTGAAATTGTACAGTGATGCTGTTGCTACACGATCCTATGGACAGCTCTGGTCCCGGGACCATAAATATCCCTAGGATGGAGTAGCAACAGCGCCACTGTACAATTTCAGGCCACTGTGATATTGCACATAAAAAAATTCAACTTTGAGCTGTAATAACTTTTGAATAAAACACCTTTCAGCAGTGGGAGTACCCTTGTTTTACTGAGGGGGATAAACCCTACAACATATATATATATATATATATATATATATATATATATTTACATTTTAATTATTACTATCCCTTTAAAACATATTTTTATGTACTTTATCTGTACAGTAAGACAGTTTGAGTCATTTTGATTGCGATTCCCACAACTATATTTTATGCCCTTGATAAATGACCTATAAACATGTAAAGGTGCTCAGAAAATGCCAGAAAGACTGTCAAATGTGACATGAGAAAGAAAATATAAATTGGAAAAAGATGGAGAACCACAGGATTAATCTTCTAAGGACCAGTGGGGGGACACACTTTGCACAGAAATGTGTTGTACATCCCTTGGCATTTACAGGGATAAAACGATTTGCTTGGAGTGAACTTTCAGGTTTTGTGTTGGAAACTGCATTCACTCATTCAAAGTCAGTGATATATCTTTATTAGATGTTTGGGGAAACCTCCAAAAAGTATCTGTTATCTAGAAATACCACAAAGCATTGTGTGAGTTCACACAGCTGCATCTACAAAAAATCCCTTGCTATTTGAGTGCCCGAGGGGTACAGAACGCATGTGCGTTCTGTACTGTACCCCTCGGGCACTCAAAGGGTTAAAATGTGGTACTATGGCAGTTAAGTGATTCTGTAGTCCATCTGGTCCTGGGGGAAGGGGTGCTGGGCATTAGTTCCTCTAACAGGAAGCAGATGAATCTGATTTAAATGCTACTAAACCATTACATATTTACAGCATTCAGGCAACTCTTACTTGTGATATTAACATGAATAAACCCCCCCCCACTGTTTGCCTAGTTCTCGTAGTGTTTTTAGGACACATTCCTGACACGTATGTTATTCTGTATCACTCGGATCACTCGGATCACTGAACCAAGCCTGGAACAGCTGAAAGTGCGCAGGATGGTAGTTTACACTAGTAAAATAAGGGCATTCACAAAAGCATTGATTCTGGAGTAAACCATCTGCAACAGAGGGGACAAAAACTTACACATTGGTTTTATTGGGGGTTATAACCCCTAGAATGCTAGAAAGATCTCTGACGCATAGCTTCACAATATATCAGAGACCGCTCTAGTGTTCAAAGTGTTAAATCCCCATGAAAATCAATGAGAATTTTTCGGAATATTTATTTCTCCCCTATGGTGCGGTTGGTTTGCTCCAGAATTTCTTGTATGTTTTTTGTGAATAAGATACAATTTTGGAGCAAATCAACTATACCACACAGACAAAAAAAACCCAATAATTCAAATGGGCTTTTAACCTAGTGAATGCTAGCATCCAAGTGGTTAAAACACATTTAAATCCTAGGAAGGTTTATTTGTCCCCTATGGTGCAATTAGTATGCTCCAAAACTGCATCCCCATTTGAATACGCCCCCTTAGTGGCTTATGCAGAAAACAAAAGAAGGGCAATTCTGGAACTTACTAACTGTACCATAGGGACAGATACAGAGTCCACAGATTACCATTGACTTAAAGGGATAGTAATGTTTCTCTTCACACGCAGCTCAGATCATTCATCATACTTAACAGAACTGCTGTCCGATGCTCTAACTATGCAAAATGTGCTAGTTAGGCTGTAACTATACGTTGATCCCTCCCTCCCATTTTCATGATCGTAAGCCACCTCTCCGTAGATATGAAGTTGGGTCACTTGCCCAAACAGATCACAGCGATGGACAATCTTCCCTGTGTCATTATCAGTAAAAACCCGCCCTCCTTGACAAAGAAAGGCAGGTTTTCCCTAATACTGCATGAAGATTGTCCCTCGTTGTGATCCACTGTCGGATCTGGGACAGAAATGCTTATGTCAGGAAACAGGGCGGGAGGGGCAAACATATTATTACAGCCTAACTAGCAAGTTTTACAGAGTCATCAGACAGCAGTTCTATTAAACATGATTAACGATCGGAGTTATGTCTGAAGAGAAATGTTACTATCCCTTTAATTTTTTTTTTTTTTCCTAGGGAGATCTCCACAAGAAGCAAAAGTTCTCCAGCGCATTGAGAATCAAAACCTCTCTAATGCTCAAATGATTAAATGCCTCACTGCAATTAACGAAAAATTTTTATTTACTTCTCCTAGTACAGTGATTCTCATCTAGGGTGCAGTGACACTTTGGTGTGCCACGGACATCAATTTAGGGTGCCCTATGTTTTCTATGAAGACTAACAAAAATCGACTTTTCAATAAAGATTTATAGAAATTGTTATGCACATTATGTTTAATTGTGCTATTAGGATTGTAAGACCTAATAATAACTGTATATTTATGTATGGAACCTTCATTATGCCCTTGATAAAGTACATTAAAAGTTGGGATTTCAAAGTACTACACTCAAAGGAATCTTCTGCGCCAGCTGTTTTCTTTTCTTTTAGTATTTTAGTAGCCCTTCTCTGAACTCTCTCTAGAGCATCAATATCCTTCTGGAGATGGCATCTCCAGTACCGTACACAATACTCCAGCTGTTGTCTAACCCAGAGCTCTGTTGTGTGTGGCATAAACACTTCCTTCTTCTGCTACTTATATCCCTAGCTATACAACCCATACTTGAATCCATCACAATCATAACTGTACATATAACTTCATTATTTAACAATGTGATTTTGGATTGTGTTGTTTATTTCAGGAGTACATAATCATATCTCTACAACTGAATTTGGCTCAACAGACAGTTCTTTATGTCTATATTTCTGCAGGGGATAAGATATATGATTTTGTCTTTTATTAGATTTTTTGGACAATAATAACCATTTTTTTGCAAACAATCTTTATATCAAAATTATCTATTTTGGCCAGATAAATATTATATTCTTTTAAGAGATTTCTACATTACTGTGCTAATTGTCTCTTCTTTACGGCCATCTACAATCATTGGATGTATTCAAATGCTATTACTGTGTGTAACTTAGTATTGCATACCTTGTGACTATTCAACACTGCAATACCCAACACATCTATGTAGACGTATTATGTATTTTCTATTTAAATATATCCTCTGCAACAGATTCTTCTAACAACATTATGTTAACCAAGAGGCTCTCTCATGATTGACAGCCACAAATCACATATAAGCAAAGCTTTCTCAAATTGCTGTCATTGATTGGCTTTACATCAATATCCAATCAGCTCCTAGGAATCTCTGTGCATGCACAGTGCGGTCGCTTAAGGACCATGGAACATTTTTTTTTTTTAACCATTAGATTCCGGACTCCCCGAACGGCGTGCAGCCGCGCGAGGAACCTGGAATTCCATGATGTACATGTACATCCTTGGTCCTTTAGGTACCGCAACCTCATGATGTACATGTATGTCATGTGTCGTTAAGGGGTTAAATAATAGCTACTTTGTAGCCTTAGCTTGTGCAAAGCTGCCCCGAAGAAGTGCTGATGAAACGCGCGTCGACCAGTGTTGCTCATCTCACCTCTGTCACTACTCTCTTTCAGATTTAGATTAGTTCAGTGTGCTTCTATGAGGTTTTTGACATTGAGGTACTAGGTAGGAAGATTAGAGGGCAAGCCGTATCACCCCAGTAAATCTCTGCACATATCCAATGTTTAGATTCAGCGGCAAGCCGGATGAGCCCAGGCAAATAAGCATTATAGCAGGTAGGTAGGAGCAGTCGTCCGTATTATCAGAAGCAAGCCGGATTAGTCCCGGCAACTTTTTCCTCTTCTCCGATGTCTCTTTACACTTTTGGTATTTAGATTTAAGACCAACACAGGTATGCAGGATTAACACTTTCACTGACAAGGCAAAGCAGATCAGCCCCAGTAATTTATTCTATAATTGACTTTGTATTTGTCATAAGAAATCGGACAGATCTGACAGATGTGATCGGTGCTAGATCTGACATCAGCTGTATCAACTTTGTTTTAGAATATTCCTAATACACACTGTAGCTTCCAGTATTATTACTATCTTCTTAGATTAGTCGGATTCGTTCCGGTTAACTATTGCATTGTAAACTGGCTATTTCAGAATAAGAGAAAGAGCCGGATAAGTACAGTCACTTACCAGTAATTTATGGCAAGCCGGATCAGATCCGGTAAAGCAGAAGTTTTATCTTCATACTATTTAGGAGTTTAATTTGCATAGAATGAAGAGACTAATTGGTCTAGTTCTGTTATAGTTTTCATTAAAGAAGAACTACCACCCAATAATAAGATAGCATTACATCGTTACCCATCTGGAGACTAGCTGCTCAGTAGCTCTAGTTGCCAGAATTCTTAACGGATTAAAGAGAAATCTCTATTCTTCATGGACTGACAGCGAGACAGAGCGCAGACATCTTGCCCTAGTGACGTCCACGTGTCTGCGCTGTAAGTCCCTTTTGGAGTCGTCCGGCTCCTAGTAACACCTCCTAGACCCAGCTGGGACTGACAGCCCAGGTGCGTGGATGTCACTAGGGCAAGATTATTCCGTGTTTTTAATACTGGTTTACTGGCAAACTGGAATAGCCCCAGTACACTTTTATATTCATTTAATAAAAGTTAAGTTTTATTTCCATAGTCCTGACAATATACACATTAGGAGTATCAGATTATATGTAAGAGTGCTTTACAGCAGGGTTCTCTCTTTTTTTCTTTGGTCCTATACAACTCGGCAACCTGCTTGCATTTCCTGCTGCTTTGTTACAATGCCTGTCTACCTGTAAGTCATCAGAAATAATTACTCCCAAATCACTTTAAAAGGGATGTATCACCATAATAACATTCTCTTAATCTGTTTGCCTGAGCTCTACCAACAATTTTTTTTTTTTAAACGCTATAGAAACGGAGTTTTAAAGCTTACACTTTCCCGTGTGACATCTTCTCCTCACTCTGATCTGCAATACGCTTGCTGAAGAGAATACAGCAGAAACATTCCTCGGTGCTGGTCTGTCTGTAAGCTGGAGCACTCTCATTGGCAGAGATTGATCTCTAGACAATGAGAGCGCTCCAGCTTACAGACAGAAAGCCTCCGTCATTGGAGGAGCCTGGATAGAGGGCAGCAGAGGCAGAGTGACGGATTGCAGTACAGAGCATGTAACCGCAGTCTCTACGGAAGTAGGTGCAGTGCAGAGTTTATAAATGGAATTTTGACCAACACTTAATATATATATATATATATATATATATATATATATATATATATATATATATTTATTAAGACACTTTTACTCATATTCAGTATACAACCTAACTATTTAGGCTAACTTATATAGAGGCGATATATCCCCTTTAATTTTTGTCACCAACAGCACAGAGTATATTCTGCCTTTGGATTTTTACATCCCAAGGGTATTAATTTACATTTATCAACATTAAACTACAGCTGCCACACTCTCGTCAATTATTCTAATTTAACTACATAATTTGACATTTGGCTTATTCCTCCAGGAATGTCTAACCTGTGTAGATTTTTGTGTCAACTGCAAAAAAGGCATACCTTTTCTTGAAAACCTTTTGCATTATCACTAATGAAAGTATTAAAGTGTAACTTTCTCTCAAATTAAAGTGTCCCCAAATCATTAAGCACATAGGGATATGTTTATCAATACAAGTATTACCCTGAATAAGGCTGGCGCTATTGAGAACTTGTTCTGAGATGCACAGGCATGCAGCTTCCAGTATTGGCAACTGCACGCCTGCGCCGTCAGTCCCTTGCTGTACCTTAAGGTACAATGCAACTCCCACTCCAATCCTAGAGGAGACCAGGATGGAAAGAGCAGGTGCACAGATGGCTCTCCGGCAAGATGTCTGCGCTGATGCCTGCCTGTGAGTCTCAGAACAAGTCGTATTTCTCAATAACACCTGACTTATTCAAGATAATACTAGTATTGATAAGCATATCATTATGTGCATAATGATTTGGGGGGCAATTTAATCTGAGTGAAAGTTCCGCTTTAAAAATAATGGCCCCCAGTACATATCCCTGAGGTACCCCACTACTAGCAGCGACCTTCCTTGGAATATTCTCCATTCACTACAACCCTTTATTTCCTGTCACTCAGCCACTGCCTTATCCATTCAACTATTTTTGCATCTAGGCACAAACACTGCAATTTATTAATGAGTCTATTATGGGGGACAATGTCAAATGCCTTACTGAAATCTAGATCCTGTAAAACTCTCACGTATAATACTCTCAATTTTGCACCTTTTCACCTTATGTAAATTGGGTTGTGTGTATTATAAACAAGAAAAAAAATAGATAGATAGCTCAATCTATCGCCACATGTCTACTTTCCTTCCTCCACCCACCTCAAAATGCTGCCAACATCCCTCCCTTTGGAGGCATCTGGGATGTCCGTGCAGCAGATGGCATGCTGGCATTTGCAGGACTCTTCCTGTATCCCTCAGTGAGGAGCCGTGTTATATTCAAGATAATGGTAATGCCTTTTGAGGACCTGAAGGTCCTCGTAGGGCAGTACTGTAGTTTCAGTGCACAGAGGTCTATGCATTGGATGTACTAATATTTTTTTGGTGGGTACAGGGAGGGAAAACAAGTGTGCTTATTTTACATAGACACTTTTGTTTCTCCTTAAATCTTGGGTTAAATTTACACCTGTGTATTTTACACGAGATTGTATGGTAATCTATATCTACTGCTACCCCCGGTCTATTATTTAGTTACCAAGCCAAAAAAAACATCTATGAGGATAGTTTGACAAGACCTCCCTGCTGTAAACCCATGTTGTGGATTTTGCAAGCCATGTAAAATGGGATTTTAGTCTTACAGCTTACTGGTAACTTTGGGTAGGCTCTCCGCCCCTTTAAGTAGACAGGAACAATTCTGAGAAGTGAGTGCAGGGGTGGAGCCTACCCTCTAATCTTAGCTGCAGCTTCCTGTTAGCTTCAGTAAGTTTTGGAACAAACTACAACAAGTAGTCCGCAAGGAAACAGAAGACTCCTGTGAGCATGAACCCAAAAGTGGTCCCCCATGTTCTGTCACAGTACAGCCAAGCACGGTCCCTTGACAGGGTGTGAGACCAGTAACCCGTATGGACTAAGAGAATAGGATTTAAGGTAAGGTAAGACTAAAATCTTATTTTCTCTGTTGTCCAATACAGGATACTGGTAACTTTGGGATGTCCAACCATTAAGTTCCCCAGGGTGGGAAGAAAGGGAAGGACCAGACGCAGGCCCCCAAAGTCACCAAAGTACCAATGAACCTACAGCTCATGAATAGCTCAACACTAACAGCAAAGTGTCAACGGACAGTGAACAGGGGTAAAACAAACCCCATGAACTATAACACAGCACACTGAACTAGAGCCAACAGGGCTCAAAATGAGAGTACTGAGATATTCAACAGATCTTAGACAGGCAAGGCTGCCTCCAGGATCTTCCTCCCAAAACTGGCACATCCACACGATAGTGTTTATAAAAAGTGTGCACAGACGACCAAGTGGCCGCCTCGTACAACTGATCAGCTGTAGCCTGGTTCTTGTAGGCCCAAGAAGCCCCAATAGACCTCACAGAATGAGCCGTGACCCTGAAGGGAACAGGCTTCTTCTGAAGTTCGTAAGCCTTACGAATCGTGGACTTGACCCAAGAAGCAATGGTAACCTTGGAAGCAGGCTTCCGTGCCCTAGGATCCTCAGGAATGACAAACAGTGTCAGACTGCCTCAAGGACTCAGTGTGATACACATAGAACTTGAGACAATAGACAACATCCAACAGACGCCGATCCCTCTCTTTGTCATTAGTAGGGTGAGGTCAGAAGGAAGGAACCACAATCTCCTGATTGATGTGGAACTCAAGACACCACCTTTGGGAGAAACTCTTGTGAGGTGCGAAGCACCGCCTTGTCCTTGTGAAAGACCAAAAAGTGCAGTCTACAAGACAGGGCATGCAGCTCCGCAACTCGGAGAATACAAAAAGTCGCCAGGAGAAAAGCCATCTTCCACATCAGTATACGTAGAGGAATGGTAGCCAAGGACTCAAAGGGAGGACGTTGGAGTACTCCAGTAATCGGGTTAAGATCCCACTGAGAAGCAGGGGACTTCAACACCAGACGGGTATGAGCCACACCCTGGAAGAAAACCTTGACATCAGGAATGATAGCAAGACGCCTCTGAAAAAAAGACAGAGAGTGCAGAAGTCTGAACCTTAAGAGAACTCAAGCCAGAAAGGTAGACCAAACTCGATGGTAGGCCTTAGAGGAAACAGGCTTACGGGCACTAAGCATAGTAGACACCACTCCAGAAGAAAATCCTTTCTTCTTCAAAATTGAGGATTCAATCTTTATGCCGTCAAAGCCAGATGATGAACATCTTACTTCCACAGGTAACCCTGTAGAAGAAGGTCTGGACGGAGGGGGAAGTCGAAGAGGTTCTGCCACAGAGAGTTCCAGAAGCTCCGGAAACGAAGTCTGTCGGGGCCACTACGGAGCAATCAGAATGACTGGGCAGCGCTCCAGTCTCAGCTTCCGAAGAACTCTGTTTAACAGGGAAATAGGAGGAAAGATGTAAGCCAGAGGAAACGTCCACGGGATCGACAAGGTATCCACTGCCATAGCCATGGGATCCGCCCAGCGAGAGCAGAACGTTGGCACCTTCTTGTTGTGTCTCGTTGCCATCAGGTTGATGCATGGATGATGAGGTTGAACACCTCTGGATGCAGCTCCCACTCTCCTCTGTCCACTGTGTGTCGACTGAGGAAGTCTGCCAGAACGTTGTCTACGCCAGGAATATGAACTGCGGAAATGACAGGGACATGCTCCTCTGCCCAAGATAAAACAGCATTGAGCTCTAGCTAAGCAGGTGCCGTGTCCAGTGATGCAGAGCATGAAATATCGACCGAAGCTCCAAGAAGTTGATGGGAAGGAGAGATTCCTCCTGAGACCACCAGTCCTGAACACAAGTGCCCCGGCACCGCTCCCCATCCGGAGAGGCTGGCATCCGTTGTCACTGTGGTCCAGAAGGGTACAGGAAAGGTCTGCCTTTCAGGAGATTGTTCAGGTTGAGCCACCACAAGAGGCTCTGCTCCACTTGAAGAGGGAGAGACAGGGATCTCTCCAGAAGATCTGGATGGCCCCTGCATGCCAGGATTAGAAACCTGTGAAGTTCCCTGGCATGAGCCATGGCAAAGGGGACTGCTTCTATGGTGGAAATGAACTTCCCCACCAAGGAAGGCAACTTCTTGGCTGGAATTGAATCTAGAGACAGGATAGCCTGGACCTTCAGTGCTATCTGTTGAGCCACTTCATCCATGAGAAACACCATCCCCCTTCTGAGTGTCGAAGAGGAGGCCCAGAAAGACCATCCTCTGGGAAGGAACAAGGTCTGATGGGAGAGAGCATAAATGCAATCCTGCACCTGCTGGTGAAGGAGTTCTGGAGACGAGACCTTCAGAAGGAGATCGTCCATGTATGGAGTCGCCCTGATGCTGTTCCGATGTAGGACGGAGATCAGTGCTCCTATGACTCTGTTGAAGACTTGAGGAGCTGTGGTTAGGCCAAAGGGGAGGGCAGAGAACTGGTCACAGGCAAAGCGGAGATACTGACGACTCTCTGGATGAATGGTGATGTGCAGATAGGCATCTTGAAGATCCAGAGAGGCCATAAATTCCCCAGGAGACCTGGCTGCTATCACTGTGTGCAGAGACTCCTGGCAGTACTGGGACCTAACCACAAAGGAGTTGAGATCCTTCAGATCCAAAATGGGACGACAGCCCCCATTCTTCTTGGAAACCACAAAGAGGTTGGAGTAGAATCCCAACCCCCTCTCCTAAGGGGGAACTGGCTCCAAGACTGCCTTGTCCAGAAGGGCCTGTACAGCTTCCTCGAAAAGGCGTCTCTTTATGCTCCCAAGGGAGAACGAGAAACAAAGGTCCTTGGAGGAGGAAGAGAGGTGAAGGGAATCCTGTATCCTGAGGCTACCACTTGTAAAACCCATGGGTCCACCACAGAGGCCTGCCAAGCTGAAAGGTAGTGGTGTAGACGGCTACCTACCTGTGGTTGGGGACCCGAGTTTGGTGGGTCATGCAGAAGGAGGTTTGGAAACCTTGGGTGCCATGGAGTCTGCTGAAAGGGACGAAAAACCTGATTCCTTTTGACACGTGCCTTCTTCCTCAGGACCTCTGGCACTCAAAGGGTTAAAGGCACAGTACACAATTTCAACAAAAAATGAATGAAAGTAAATTTTAAGCTAAAATTATACCAGAACATGTAATTAAAGCATAAAAAACACTAAACCCAGTAGGGAAAGTGCTCTCAACCCCCCCCCCCCACAACATGCTAAACCAGCAGTGAAAGGGTTAAAGTGTTAGTAATGTTCACAAAAAAGTTTTTTGCATTTAGAAGAGCTTAAAAAGCAGGGCTAAATGCAAAAAAACGTATTTCTTAAACCACTATGGTTTAAGATATACAGGCGTTTAAAATTTGATCTCTCCTACTGACAGCTGTAAAGCTTGAAAATCAGGCACACGTTTTAGACCATTCCAAAGAAGAGATTTGTGGTAAATAACGAGATTGCGGCAATGCTCAAGCGCCTCCATGTCGGCCGACATGGATCTCCTGCTGACAGCTTTACAGCTGTCAGTAGGTAAGATCAAACTTTAAATGACTGTATCTCTTAAACCATAGTGGTTTGAGAGATAAGGTTTTTTGCACTTAGCTCAGCTTTTTAAGATCTTCTAAATGCAAAAAACTTTTTTGTGGACATTACTAACACTTTAAAGTACCTCAGAAACCTGCTCCAAACACCCAGACAGAGATACAGATAGACCCAATGAGTGCTAGCGTATGCAATAGGAACTGAAATGACAAAGATCCCTGTGCGGAGGGTTTCCATGGGACATGTGGACTTCAGCACTCAAAGGGTTGCTCACCTTTCTTGCAGATCTTCTGTCTTCAGACTACCATATATCAAGAAGAAGCCTCAGTGGGCAACTCCTGGGGAAAGAACTTGCAGCCAAGATTTTCCCCCCAGGGCTTAGGTCCACAAATAAGCACCGGGTAAACTGAGCTATCCACATTTGGGTGATGGGAATTGTCAGTGATGGTAATCCTCCTAATGGTGGTATTCCATATCTAACAGATAAAATAATAAAATTCTAAAACTAAACACAACTGTTCTCTTATATCTAAAGGTATAAAATGGAGTAACACCAATGTGTTGCTCCAAAATACACCAAAAAAGAGCACCACTTAAACCCTAGCCACTTCAAATGGATAATATAAAAGAAAGGAATAAATTATAACACTAAATGTGTAAAAATGGTAGACATTATCAATATAATAACAAAACAGGATATAAACACCAAACACTGGTCACATATAATGTTAGGCAGACATTCTTATAACTACAAACAGGACCATACATATAAGCCTAGATGATCTCTTCGCAGCTTTTGGGTTGGGTAGGGGCTCTCCAGAAGCAAAATCTGTATACAAAAACAAAAAATAAACACAAAAGCGCAGAAGTCTCTCTAAGCTTAGTATTTGGTAAATCAGTGAAGACCGTCACTAGCACCCTGTGCTCTTATGTAACTGCACTCACTTGTTCCAGAGGTTAGTAATACTGCCTCTCAGTATATACAGCTCTCCTGGTATAAACCCCAGGTAGGTTTCTTTAGGATGCACACACGTGTCTTCCTCCTGTATAGCTTTACCACGCTCCTCCTGTCTTCTCCTCCTTCATTCACTTTCCAATAATCACTAGGGAATATAATATCCCAAAAGAAAATCCTCTAATGGGAGGGGAAACTGGACTTGTGGCACAGGAAATCAGAACACCACATGCACTCCAAAAATAGAAAATAACTTCGTGGTGCAGTATCAGTAACTGATTTATTAGACTCCAAATACAAAAATAATAAAAAAAAAAAAAAAACCTGGTGAAGGTCTTCACTGATTTACCAAATACTACGCTTAGAGAGACTTCTGCGCTTTTGTTTTTATTTTTTGTTTTTGTATACAGAACTGTTCTCTTGCCTTGTTCCTTGCAACAAGGAACAAAATTTACTGAAGCTAACAAGAAGCTGCAGCTAAGGTTAGAGGATAGGCTCCACCCCTGCACTCACCTCAGAATTGTTCCTGCCTACTTAAAGGGTCTTACTGGTCTGTAGTTGCCAGATTCTTCCCTGCAACCTTCCCTAATTGAAGAGGTTATCTCTTGAATCAAGGCAAAATTCATAACGGTCATTAGACTGTTCTGGCCATCGAAATAGTAAAGAGCAGGTTATTAGGAAGTGTTACTACGGCTTTAATTTTTTTGTCTTAAATGGCTTCAGGTTTATAGAAAGAAGCTTAAAGGGATAGTAATACTTAAAATGTACTAATCCCCATATTGTAGGCATAAAAAAAAAGAATTGCCACCAGTGCAATCGTTCAAACCTTTATGGTTTGAGAGATAATCGCTTGCAAAGTTCCCCCCTCCCTCCCCTTTCCCTGAAGTCAGCGTTCTAGCTGACTGAAGGGGAATCCTATCATACGACCATCAGGCGGCTCTGCAGCACAGCAGAGATCACTTTAATAAAAAAAAGAAATTCTTCACTGAAAGGGTCGTCTACGTGTGCTTGCACACCAAGCACACATAGGAGACTGTTTCAGTGAAGGATTTATTTTTTATTAATGCAATCTCGGCTCTACTGCAGAGCCGCCTGATGCATGTAAGACCAGATTCCCCTTCACTCAGCTAGAACGCTGACTTCAGGGAAAGGGGAGGGAGGGGGGAACTTTGCAAGCGATTATCTCTCAAGCCATAAAGGTTTGAGAGATTGCACTGGTGGCAATTCTTTTTTTTTTTATGCCTACAATATGGGGATTAGTACATTTTAAGTATTACTATCCCTTTCAAATTTTTGGTTTAAAAGCAAGTAGTCACATCAGTCGTTCATGTTAAAAAGTACATACCATCACCTCCTTCAGACTGCCCTCTGTATGGATTGTACTTTGGTTTTGGAGCAACAACAGGTGCAAATTTCTTGGGGGTCTGTTGAGTTGATACAGAGATGCTGGGTGTCCCAAAACCCTGGGTGGTCTCCATTCTGGCAGTCACATGCCCCATACTGTCTCCAGAGCTCTTCGGTGGGAGCCATGATGGATGTGACATATTTCAGCTCTTAATTAAAAAAGGATATTTAAATTTAGTATATTCAATGTGGTTTGCTTTGGCTTTATCACAATGCAACATTATCATACACAGATCATCCAGATTAACTTCGTTTGTGGGAGTTCTGTTAGCTTGCCTATTAGTGTTAATAGGATACGGGTGCACCAAACAACACAGGTGCAACTCTAGAGCAAACCACACCAACGGCACCACAGCTGCCAAATAAAACTTCCCCAAATCCCCACTGATTTCTAAACCATTTTATACCAGAAAGGCCTCAAGAGCATTTCAATGTAATGTCTTGAACAACTCTCCAGCATTTAAGGGGTTAATACGCCATTTAAATAAATAAGAATTTTCATTTGTCCCCTGTAGTGAAGTTTATTTGCTCTAGAATTGCACCTATTTCTCTTTCTGCATAAGGCCCTAAAGGTGCAATTCAGTATTTTAACGAGATGCAATTAAGAGGTAAATTAAAACTTTTATTGATTTAAATTGTGCTTTTAAGCCTTTGAGTGCCAGAGGGGTACGCGTATTGCAAACTGGGGAAAGCAAAGGGGATTTTCTATTCATCTTCATTCCTGCCACTGGTTTGCTCCAGTATTCCACCTGAAATATATGTTTCTATTCTTTGTGCTATGGCACCTTTTCATCACTACATAGAATTATTATTATTAGTTTTTTTTTTGTTATCTTGTCCCTAAAATGCAGACTGGTGCAAAATGGGGTGGAAAAAAAACTGTGTTTTAGAACAGGGAATTTAGATTATTAGGATTTGCTAGTGGAACATATAAAACAAATATACTCCAGAATACTTATTTGTCATTTATTTATTGGAATTTCAATCACAAAATGCATTTATTTATTTTTTTGCACTCTGGGTAATATTTTGGTCATATTAGAAGATATCCACAAAACAACAATATATTTTGAAACTGCAGGGTCTGCTGAGAAAAACAAACAAAAAAAAAAAAAACAGACGTATGGGTTGTTCACAAAAAAAAAAACACCTAAGATTGTCATTTGTCTGCAAACTACAACAAGAGTGTGAAAACAAGTTTATCACAGAGGGCTAAAATGGCCTAGCAGCCAAGTGGTTAAACCCCTTGAATGCTACATGTCTCCAGTGCATTGCAAAGTAATAGTTTGGAGTCCTTTCTAGCATTTGAGGGGTTAAAACCCCCAGTTAACCATTTGAGTGCCAGAGAGGTACGAAACGCATTGCAGACCAGTGTGTTTTGTACCCCTTTGACACGCAAAGGGTTAAAACAGTGAAAATGAGGGGAATGTTGTTATCCTATGGTGCCATTGGTTTGCTCTAGAATTGCACCACTTCAGAACATTAATTATGTCTTTACTCAATATGCCGTGGCATCTTATCATCATGCTGGGTAAATGTTTAACCCTTTTAGTGCCAGACAGGAATGCATCTCATTTCAGTGCAATGCATTTGATACCACTGTCACTCAACGGGTTAAGTCTTTTATTCTAATGGGGAATTAGTGTGTGTGAGATATGGTATTCATATTGGAATTTATTTATTCACATCTATGCCAGATATGATCAGTGTTTTGATATTAACCCTTTGAGTGCCAGATGTTTGTGAAATGCATTACAAAGGAATGCGTTACACACCCTTCTGGCACTCAAAGGGTTTTAAACTTACATTCCATGTTTTTTGTATTATTCGTAGGGGTTTCCTGGTAATCACAGCTTTATTTTTATTAATGCAAGTGTGTTTTTTTTTAATCTGGTATTTTTACTTACTTAACCCTTTGAAGTGTTAGTAATATCCCCATATAAGTATTTATCATCTTGTAGTGCTAAATAAGTTGAACTTAATGCAAAAAACCCTATCTCTCAAACCGCTATGGTTTGAGAGATATTCACTGTGCAAGTCTGAAGTTTTTTGTCGGCCGACACGATGAGGCTCTTCAGCAGAGCCGCAATCGTGTTATTTAAAATGAATTACTTCATTGGAATGGTCTACAAAGTGTGCTTGCAAACCAGGCACACATTGTAGACCTTTCCAATGAAGTCAATTGTTTTAAATAATGCGATTGCGACTCTGCTGTAGAGCCGCCAGTTATCCCGGACATGATTCCCCTGCTGTCAGCACAGGGGAGAGGGGGGGAAACTTTGAATAGGAATATCTCTCAAACCATAGTGGTGTGCGAGATAGGGTTTTTTGCATCTAGTTCAACTTATTTAGCACTACAAGATGGTAAATATTTATTTGGGGACATCACTAACACTGAGTGCCAGAGGGGTATGTAACACACTCAAAGGGTTGACAGTTTATTTCTAAATGAACATGGTAATATACGAGAACTGAATATCTGCAAATATGATCTGAGATGCTAGCCACATCGCTAACGCATTGCAAAATAATGGGGTGGAGAGGTCTATTGCATTTAGGGGGTTAAAGACATAGTATTGTCATAATATAAATGAATCTTCGATTATTCTTTATCCATTTTAATAAGGCTCTGTACTTTCCAATTTGTCCAGATCTGTATAGTTTTATCATCTTTTTATTGTAAAGTTTCCCCCTCTCGCCCCTTTTCCCAACGTCACTCTTCTTCCCTCAGATCTGAAATCCGGACAGATAGCAATGAGGGACAATCATGTCTCTGTCTGTGTAAGGAAAACCCTGAACCACTTGATGAAGAAGGGCAGGTTTTTCCTTATGCTGATACAATATTGTCCATTGTTGCCATTTGTCTGGCCCGGCTTTCCGATTTGCAGGAAGAAAGGTGATGTGGGGAAGAGGGGCGGGAGGGGGAAACTTTACAGTCAAATTACAATAAAACAATATGGATATATACAGAATGGAAAGTACAGAGCACTATTAAAAAGGATAAAGAATAATCGAAGATTAATGTCACAATATTAATGAATGTTCTTTTAAAGGGATAATAATACTTAAAAAGTAAAAACACATATATTGTAGTGTTAATCCCCCTGAGTAAAACAAGGGTAGTCCCACTGCTGAAATATGTTTTATTCAAAAGTTATTACAGCTCAAACCTGATTTTTTAGGTGCAATATCACAGTGGCCTGAAATTGTACAGTGGTGTTGTTGCTACACCATCCTATGAACAGCTCTGGTCAACTGACCATAAATCTCCATTGGATGGTGTAGCAACGGCGCCACTGTAGAATTTCAGGCCACTCCGATACAGCACCTACAAAAATCAAGTTTGAGCTACAATAACTTTTGAACAAAACATCTTTCAGTAGTGGGAGTACTCTTGTTTTAATCAGGGGGGATAAACCCTACAATATTTTTTTTTTTTTTTTTTTAGATTTCAAGTTTTTAAAGACGGCTGTAGCATTCGTGTTACAGTCTCCATTGAAACGAGTGGGAATTGTTATTTGTCCCCTGTGGTGCAGCTGGTTTGGCCTAGAATTGCTCCAGAGGAATAACTGCTGGGAATGCTTCACTTTGCTTGATAATTCACACATTTCAGCTATGCAGAATCCAACAATAAGCGATTTACTCATTATCCTGACCAAAACCCGGAGGTAATGAAAACTACTTATTTTCTCAGAAGATTTGCAATGGTTTCAGCACAAAGGTTATACACAAAAATAGTATACACCAGTTGTGGTTAAACATGTCCAGAAACCAGAAAAAACTATTCATTAGCAATAAATGGCTATCCATTTGCTTACAGGGGATCTATCACCCTTATACAATTTTGTCTTAATATGTAGGTTACATAGCGACTAGGTGTAATATTGTATCAATTTCTGTTTATAAAATGCTATTTGGCCGAAATCTAAGAAATAAATACTGCCCTGCACTCTACTTCCGGACAGACTGTGGTTAAAGCTCTGTTACCTCAGTCTGTCACTCTTCCTCTGCACCCCTCCCTCTATCCAGCCTCCACCAATGATGGAGGCTTTCTGTAAACTGGAATGAGATCACTCCAGGTGATAGGGTGATAGATCCCCTTTAAAGAACTACCCTCCCTAGACAGACGTCCTTCACACAACAGTCAAATATTATAATAATATGTAACTACTCACACGTTTATTTTATTTATATATACACACACACATACTAGCAATATTGGCACAGCTTTGCCCGTATAGTTAACGAGGAACAATCATCAAAATTAAATTGCCCCCAAATCCTTATTAACATAGCGATATGTATATACATACTTTTTTTATGCTGAATAAGTCCGACATTAGTGAGAAATAGAACTCGTTCGGCAGGCATCAGCAGGCAACAGTGCAGACATCTTGCAGAAAATCCATCTGCAAGTCTGCTCTGTCCATCCCATTCACATCTAGAACTGGTGAGTGGAGTTCCTTGGTACCTTAAAGGGATAGTAACCCCCCCGAACAATGTGACGCCAAAATACAGCAATCATACAAACATACTGAACTCACTTAGTCCCATCTCTCAAACCTTTATTGTTTGAGAGATGTAAAGCAAGACAGACCTCCACTCCCTCCCCCTTCTCATACGTCCGCTGTGTAGTGGACGTCATGAGATCCTGCTTCCAGCAGCAGACGGCGGCTCTGCAGGAGCGCTGTCATCTAGATATCTCCGTATAATTACTTCATGGGTATGGTCTAAAATGTGTGCCTGGCTTGCAAGCACATTTTGTAGACCATTCCGATGAAGTAATTATACGGAGATATCTAGATGTCAGAGCTCCTGCAGAACTGCCAAAAGTCGGCCGACCAGATTCTGCCTCTGACAGCTTTACAGCTCGTCAGGCAGAAGGGAGAGGGACCACAGGACTGTCTTGCCTTACATGATGGGACTAAGTGAGTTCAGTATGTTTGTATGATTGCTGTATTTTGGCGTCACGTTGTTCGGGGGGGGGGGGGGTTACTATCCCTTTAATGTACCAGAAGGGACTGACGACACAGGCACAGATTGCGCCTACAGCAAGATGCCTGCTGCTTATGCCTGCCGAACGAGTTGTATTTCTCAATAATGCCAGACTTACTCATCATAATAAAAGTATGTATATGTGTATAGCTATGTTAATAAGGATTTGAGGGGGCAATTTAATGTTGATGATAGATTTTATTAAAGTGGAACTAACACCAAAAAAAGTCCCACACAGTTCTATACTGTAAAATCTTGCGTATAATATGTGCAATGGGGGTAGCATATTATACACGAGTTAAAAAAAAAAAAAAAAAAAAAAAAAAAAAAAGTCAAAAAAATATATATTTATATCGGCTCCCAGCTTCCACCCACCCCCTCAGGAGTTGGCTGTGATCTCTGCACAGTGGGCATCATGCTTGCATTTGCCTCCTGCTTCCAGCAATATCTGTAAAGACCTTTTTATTTTGAGCCAATGGTAATGCCATTTGTGGACCTCAATTCCCTCAGAGAGCAATACAGCAGATCCAATGCGTTGATCTCTGCACATTGGATCTACTGTATTTCCCTTCAAGGACATAGAGGTCCTCAAAGGGCATTTCCACTGGCTCAAAATCAAAAGGTCCTCACAGGCATTGATGGATGTAGGCGGCAAATGCAAGCCTGCCACCCACTATGCAGAGATCACAGTCGACTCCAGAGGAGGTTGAGTGGAAGTTGGCAGCAGATATAAATAGATCTTTTTTGACTTTGCATTGTGCTGACAGGAGGGAAGGAATCATCAGGGCTCTGCATTGCTCTGGCACCAAAAATATATTTTTTCTTTTGTGAGTAGCCAGGGAAAACAAGGGTGCATATTATACATAGGCACTCTTGTTTTCCCCTAAAATCTTGGGTATAATTTACACCTGTATATTATACACAGGTGCATATTATACCTGAGATTTTATGGTATATGGCTAAATAAACATAGAAGGTTTTATAAAGGAAGTGTGTTATGAAGACCGACACTACAGGAGTAGCCATTGTGTGTGTTATCCACCACATTGCAACTAAATGCATTGGATACATGTCTGGCATTAATAAGGGTTAAAATATTAAAAGTTGATTTACACATAGGTCTATTTCCCCTGATATCCACAACTCTCCATCACCGAATGTGTGTGTGAGAGAGCACTCATGAGCATGTTTTGTATGGAGTGTGTTTTGAGTTCAACAGATCAGAGTGAGGCTTTGATCAGTCTCCAGTTCACTTTGTATCTGTGCGGTCTCTATTGAATAAAATTTGTTTAATAAAACTATAGTGAACATTTTTCATGTTTGGTGCTATATTCCAGACTTAGATGTGAGACGCTGTATTAACTATCTGGTGAGTGCAATCCTATTTGGGGCTACATATAAGCACCGGGAGTGATACAGAGTTACCCTTAGAGGAGTTCTCTTGATTTTATTCAACAGAAACTGCACAGATACAAAGTCAGCTGAAGACTGATCAAAGCCTCACTCCGATCTGTTGAACTCCTGACCGGTCCACACAATAAGAGATCCTCTACATAGAAGGATGTCATTCTGAATATTAATACTTGGGCAATCACACAAGAAATTATTTAGTAAGTGCAACTTTTGTATGAAAGAAACCTATTCATTTATATACAGTTTACTCTTAGATTCTGCACTCGTCTTTCTTCGATTTTACATTTTTAGTACTGTGGTTTGTGTACTGTGCATAGTATATTGTGTTTGCCTGGAGACTTTTTTGTGTATGGCGTATTGCATAAGGCATCTTGCATATAGCTCTTTGCATATTGCGTATAGCATTCTGCATGTATAGCATTTTGCTTATAGCGTTTCGCATACAGTGTTCTGCATTTATCATTTTGCATATTGCACATAGTGTTTTCTTTTGTGTGTAGCGTATTGCATAGAGAGTTTTGTCTACTGCTGTTTGAATTGTGAAAAGCATTTTGCATTTAATTCCTCTTGTTGTATTAAGGGCCATTTAATCCTAGAGTATAGTTGCCTTATAGCTGTCTTAATTAAGTGTATACACGACCTGATATGTAGACAACGCTAACAGCAAAATAAATTCAAGACGAAAATACTAGGACACATGTATTGTCAATTGTTTATTTATCTACTGTGCAACAAAACAAAAACAGATATGTAAAACATTGACAGAACATGTAATATGCAATTTTCACATTGGAAAATGTCTGTTGTTAGTGCTATCTACTTACCAGTCTATGTACAAATGGTGTTGTACCAATTCTTCCCAGAGGGAAGGCAACTTTGTCCTAGGAATATGTGTGTGTGTGGTGGGGACAGAATTAGTTTTCGCAAAAAACAGCAATCACTGGACTTCAAGTGACACAGTAATTATACAGAGTTTTATTAGACCCATCATGCCAAGGCATGAGTTGGCCTGTCCAAGCCTCTGGCATGTGTAATTTTGTGTGTATTTTGTTGTAGGCTTTCAAAGTGTTAGCACCAGTCCTAGGCCATAAATTGCATGAGTAGATAACATCACCAGAGCTGGACTTAGGGTGTCATAAAATGCACTGGGACATCTGCTCTGAGGTGGGTTATCCAGGGGACAGCTACATAATATGAAATAGGGAGAACATTTGTATACATTGTAAAAAGGTTCTGTACAAATATATATTTAGAATGCCCAGGTTTTATCCTTTTGGTGAATACCAAAAATTCCCAGGAAGAGGTGTTCCTGTTATGAATTACAAGAATGGCTACTTTGAAAGCAGTTAAACCCAGCATATTTGGTGTCCAGATATTCACAAAAATATGAAGGATGTGATTATGACAAAATTATGAAGGTGTGCTGTAAATTGCACGTTTTGGGAAGCCTTACGTATTTTCAGGTAAAACTCTGCCTTAGCGTCCCTGACAGGTCTGATTGAGTGAGCTGTAAACTGCCAGGCCAAACCTCTGATCCTCCCAGGGGGTCTGTCCTCTTTGAAACGATTGTGGTAAAGATATAATATGGGTCATGGTTAATAAATAGTAGATGAATTGCTTTTTAACAACTGGAAGGAGAACTTTTAACATCTGAAGTTCCCACAAGGACTCATATCCATAATTTCAGGGATGTCTTGTCCCTTTCATTTTATTTTTTGGACTGTTTTACCAATTTATAATTATTATTTCTGTAGGTCCTTTATTTCTGTATTTTTGTATACACCACTTAAGAACCATGGATTTTTTTTTTTTTTTTTGCTGCATCCGGTTCCGGGCTCCCCGAATGGCGTGCAGTCGTTCTGGGAGTCTGGAATTCCATGATGGTCCTGGCAAGTCATGGGTCCTTAACACAAAACAACCCATAACCTGCCAGGACCGACAAGGGTCATTAAGGGGTTAAATTTCAATTAATCAGCTCTGGCCTTTGTTCTCTAATACGAACTCTGAAAAAAGCTCAGGAAGAACAGGTTACTAAAGGGTTAAATTTATGTCGAATTATTAAGGTGATTGCTTTTATACTGTAATTCTGTTGTGTTTGGGGTAACCTAGATGCCCAGATATAAAGTCTTGGTGGTGGTAGCAAATTATAGTACTGGGGAGATAGTGCAGGAGGGATTTCAGGGGTTAAGTTGGGTGGTTGTCAGGAATAGTAATAGGTAACCAGGGATCTGGTGGTGTTAACCCTTTCACTCCCACACTCTCCCCACTGTCTCAGCTGGGCCTATTGCCTGCGACAGGACCATCGACGTTTCGGTGGCCACCTTACTCAAGACAAAATTGCTTTTTCCCTCTCAATAAAAAGTTTACTCTCCTATAAATCCATGGGAATCTTTTAAATTGTATTTGTCACCAAAAAGTTAGATGTTTGCCCCAGAAATATTCCAGTATTCTTTTGAACATTATGACCTACAGCTTTGTTAAATAATAATAATGATAGTAATAATAATAATAATAATAATAATAATAATAATAATAAAAAAAGACAAAGTTGGGTACAGCAGTATTCTTCTGAATTTAGCAATGAAATCTGGTACAGCACTTGCAATTCTAGGTTACGGAGTTCCAAAAGATTAATGGTACTAAACTTGCCCATTTCACTTTACAACAGAGGCTTTGTCAGCAAGATCTGATAATCTGTCCACTAGAATAATTGGCAAGAAAAATGCAGCAGTGTTTGTTACGGCTGTAGCCCATCACTCTTTATTCCTCCAAGTTTTCTCCTTTTACAGGAAGGTCAGTGACTTATCATTATGTTCTGTTTTACCAACACTAGAGAATTGACAGCAGATATGAATCTAGTGAGCACATACTAAAACATTTCTGATTCCAGCCTTGATCAACAGATTTTTCTAAATTCTAAGAAACACACTTTTTTAAATTGGTACTTTAGCTTCAATGCAAGAAAAGGATGTAGAGACATTAATTTAAGCTATACTAGTAAACAGATCATCATTTGAAATAACTATTGAAAAAACTGGAGAGAAGGCATTTCCCTCCTATGCAGAGTGAATAGAAAGCCCCAATGGGCAGTGGGTTAGCCTTCTTAAGCTGATTGTATGCAACACATCCTCCATTTCTATCAACAGGCTGATTACCTCACAATATGTAACCCCCAATCCCCAATGGTATAATCCTGCCCCCCCACTTGCATTCTGATAATCCACCCTTAATGTCTTGAGGACAACAGGTGTTGGTCGATGTTGCCATCAGGTCTATCTCTGGATGTTCCCATTGTATGACAATTTCCTGGAAGATTTCCTGATTGAGACCCCATTCTCCTTGGTCTATCAGTGTCCTGCTCAAAGTCTGCTTTCGTGTTTTGGGCTCCTGATGTTAGAAGCTGTGATGGCTATT
Organism: Rhinophrynus dorsalis; assembly: GCA_037306005.1. Lineage (NCBI taxonomy): Eukaryota > Metazoa > Chordata > Amphibia > Anura > Rhinophrynidae > Rhinophrynus > Rhinophrynus dorsalis. Next base: position 368,156,135 of record CM074720.1, on the reverse strand, counting down.
AGAGTCCTTTCTGCTCAGTTCAGGATGGGGGCGATTTCCCTGTTTAATGTATTGATCCTTGTGCCTCCTTGATTTCTGATGTACATTACATCAGTGTTGTTGTCCGATCAAACTTGGACTGCTTTGTTTTTCAATTCTGCCTGGAAATGTTTTAGTGAGTTTATTACTGCCCTTATTTCCATCGTATTTATGTGCAATTTCTGTTCCACTGGGGACCATGTTCCCTGTATGGTTGTTGTCTCCCAGATTCCTCCTCACCTGGATAGGCTGGCATCTGTTATGAGCACTGTACAAAGGGGACCCTGTAGTGATTTTCCTTTTATTACATTTTTTGTCTTTCTCCACCATGACAGTTGATCCCTTATGTTTCCTGGAATATGTATTCTGTGTAGTGGGTTTTTGTAATCCTTGTTCCATCGTCTCAAGAACAGATTCTGTAGAGGACTCATATGGAACCGTGCCCAGGGGACCCCCTGGGTAGCTAATGCCATACTCCCTAGTGTTTTCATTGGCTGTTTGATCTGCCTTGGTCTGTAATCGGGCAACGGCCTTCTGAATGTTCTCTATTCTCTGCGTTGATAGGGTGACTACTGATTTCCTGGTATCTATTGTCATTCCGAGGAAGGACATTCTTTGGGTTGGAATCATCTGACTCTTTGTTTGGTTGATTATCCAACCTAGGTCTGTAAGATGTTGTGTTACCCTTATTGTGTTTACTGTTGCCTGATGGTATGAGGAAGCCTGGATCAGAATGTCGCCTAGGTATGGAATGACAGTTATGCCCTCTTCTCTCGGTTCTTCTAATGCTGCTGACAAGACCTTTGTGAACACCCTTTGTGCAGTTGCTAAGCCGAAGGGTAGTACCCTTAACTGATAATGATGTCCCAGGCTTACAAATCGTAAATACTTGAGATGACTTGTTGGAATATGGTAATAAGCGTCATGTAAATCGATTTTCGTTAGATAACTGTTGGAGAATAATGTTCTGATCACTGGGCTGATGGTTTCTGTTTTGAAATGCTTGTGTACTAGGAACTTGTTGACCCATTTCAGGTCCAAGATGATCCTGTATTCCTCCGTAGGTTTTGGGACAGTGAAAAGGATTGAATACATCCCTTGCTTCTCCTCGGATGATGGGACTGGTTCTATGACATTGTTTTGTAACATTAGATTCAGTTCCCTGCGAAACAGTTGCCTTATTCTTGTTTGTAGGCAACCTGGATTTCTAGAATCTGCATATTTTTGGGATCTTCTGAAATTCCAGCTGATATCCTGCCTCCAGTATCTGCTTGACCCATCTGTCTGATGTTGTCCAGACTTCCTTGAATAAATGCAGGCGACCCCCAACCTGCACTTGGGGCAGGATTTGCTGTATTTCAGAATTCCTTCTTAAAGTGAGTCTTCCTGGGGACGTCTTTCCTGAATCCCCCTTTTGATTGTTGTTAGGACAACTGTCTTCTCTGTTCCTGTGGTCTTGATTGGAAACGTCTAGAGTCACAAAATGAATAGTTCCTGGATCTATACCCCGAGGATCTTGATGGTGATAGTCTCACCTTCTTCTACTGTGGGAGGAAGGCACTTTTCCCTCCTATGATTATTTTAACCAACTCCTCTAGTTGTTCACCAAATAGCAAAGACATAAGCTTACTTTTTGATGATCCATCTGCACCTCAGGGTCTTAACCACAGAGCTCTTCTTGCAGATATGGATAGTGCAGATAATTTAGCTGCTACTCTTAATGAATCTAAGGATGCGTTGCATACAAATTTATTAGCTTCTTTAATTTTCATTTTTGAGAATCTCTTGGTGGTAGATCTTTTTTCTGATCTGTTCCATTCTGTCTGGATTATTCCAGAGATGGAGTGATGGACTAGAAAACATGGAGAGATTTTCTTGTTACCCCTGAATGCTGAGTCTAGGATTCCTAGTTCCTTTTGTTCGTCCACCAATCCCAAGGTCTTCCTAAGATTCTTAAGAAAGGGTTCAATTTTATCTGTACAAAAGGCCCCTGTATCATCCTGAATTTCTCCCTCTTCTATTTCAGAAGAGAAGTCTGAATCTGCTTCCTGAAAACTAAAAGCATTGTCTGAATGAAAAGCTCCACCAGATGTTCCTTCCCCAGGGTCATCCATACTGGGTCTTTTCTTGGGGATCACTGCCTCCTGCATTGCAGAAAAAGTTTCCTGCACTGAGGCTTTCATCCAGACTATAAAATCCTGGACTTGATTAGGCATTTCATTGACAGAATTCTTCTTTATACATTCTTGACACTGATAAGAAGCTGCATGCCTTTGATCCTTCTAATCGCATATAGAGCAATTTTTATTTTTCGGATTTTTTTTCCTTCTTTTGTAGCAGTATTCTCTGCTATCTTTTCTTTTGCAGGTGTGCCCTTGGAGGAAGATATACTGGCCCCTATGCACACTATCGAGGATCAAAAGAAACCTACAACCTAACTATATTTCTTAAATAAATAGAACAACTTACCTGGTGTCCACGTTTGTTCTTGTTTTATACCGCATGCATTTCAGCCTGGAACGCACGTCGAGCTGCACTTCCAGTTGAACTGGTTGCTATATCAGGAAGCGGTAACAGAAGAAACCATGCAGCGAATTCCACGGAGGGAAAGGAGATAGCCAGCTTAATAAAGCTTAAAGGCATGCAACATCATCCACGTCCCAGTGAGTTTAGTGGGATACTGGGTAAGCAACTGCCTCTTCTCCACAGAGCTTAGTGGAATAAGGAGGGCTAACTAGATCCATTTTTCTTTTCTTTTGTTTTTTATTTGGTGCACAGACCGACAGAGGTTTACCTCAGTTCCTCCAGCTGGTTAGGACCGGAAAAGAACTGGTGACGGAAGGGGTGGAGCCACCTTAAATAGAAAATGATCCGGTCCTACCAGCTGGAGTAGGAGATTAAGAGCCCATCTGTTAACAGTGCCATGGAGTACACGGAAGAAAGAGGGAACTACATAGACTTGGATACTATAAGCTAGAGGTGGGAAAGAGGGAACCACATAGTTGGTTACTACAGGGCTACAGGTGGTAAAGAGGGAACCACATAGAATAGGTTACTATAGGGCTATAGGTGGGAAAGAGGGAACCACATAGACATGGTTACGATAGGGCTATAGGTGGGAAAGAGGGAACCACATAGACATGGTTACTACAGGGCTAGAGGTGGGAAAGAGGGAACCACACAGACTTGGTTACTAAAGGGCTACAGGTGGAAAAGAGCAAACCACACAGTTGGTTGCTATAGGGCTAGAGGTGGGAAAGAGGGAACCGCACAGTTGGTTACTACAGGGCTAGAGGTGGGAAAGAGGGAACCACACAGTTGGTTACTATAGGGCTAGAGGTGGGAAAGAGGGAACCAAATAGAGATGGTTACTATAGGGCTAGGGCAGGATGATGTACCAAAAGACATGATCACACCCACACAATACAAAACATAAAACTATCAGAATACCGACTTGTCTAATTTAATTGAGTGACAGAAAGGAAGCACTGGACACCTACTGGCCCTCAAAGTATTAAATGGCTATATGTGATTTTAATATGCAACAGCTGCTTTGTTGGTGCTCTCATTTTCTAAATGAATATGAAGCCGGCCAATGGATTCTTCCTGTTATATCCCTTTCAGTGCCACAAGGACATAATTAATTCTTAGGGTATACAGCAAACTCTGCTGTAATCTCCATTGCAAAGTGACCACCACACATGTTCATCAGGCACACTTTGCCATTGCATTAACCCTTCGTGCATCTCCCTTGTGGTGGGTCACAGGTTATCTACCCCTGGCAGGAACATACACACAACATCAGTAACCATGTCTTTCACTGTTGTGATACTAAACTAATATATTTTTATAATTTGTCATGAAGCAATAGAAGGCAGAAGAGGTTTCTGTGAAACTAAAGACAACTTCTTGATTTGCTATTGACAGATATGGGCCAAAATGTCACTTCAATAACAATTTATCTGAATTATTTACTACCTTGCCATTGAAATTACAGTTTAACTGATTTTTCCTAGAATTATTTAGGTTCACTGAGAATTACCTAGGTATTAAGGTTTTCACAAAAAGCAATGTGGGTATTGCATGTTTCACATGCTATTTTTACATTGAATAATCAACATTGTGGAAATGGTAACAGCTTCAGAAAATGCTTTTGATGTCTCACCAATGAGTTGGGATTCAGCTATGCACTGTATATTCATAGTTTCAACATATTTGGCACTAAATTATTTTGCTTTATCATTTCTCTCTAATCTAGTACATCTCCATCACTTCCTAAAGTGCACAAGTCTCCAGTCTTTAGTAACATGGTATCTAGTTTTTTGGTAGTCATCCTATATACCGCATTACCAGGACGCATCAACTGTGCCTCACCATCAAATTCAAAGCGGAATTTTCACCTCATTTAAAGTTTGCATGACTTTATTCCTCTACTAGTGATTAGGGTTAATTTGTAATTTCCTTTTTTTTTTTTCTTTTCAGATTTTCGATATTGTTAAAAACTTTAATTTCATGCTGGTAGACTTTTCTTCTGTGCCGCACAGCTTTTAACTACCTACCCCCTGGGTTTTAAATCCCTCCCTTAGCCCTTCATCATGACTTCAAAGCCAACGATGAAGCATAAACAGAGGGGGAGCGCTGCCAATCAAACACCACATCATGAAAATGGCAGCGCTCTCCTTGTATTTCTGTGGAGCTACAAACGGGCCAAACTAGAGAACAGTATTAGTAATGTGAGTTCTAGCAGTGATATTTAATGTGAATTAGCATGATACAGCGCTATGGGGGGGGGGGGGGACTGATTTATGTGAAAGTTCCACTTTCAACCATGTTGCTCAAAATATGTATGCTTGTATTGCCTGTCTGTATAGCATACAATTGGACCATAACAAAGTGTACAATATTGTATTAAATAATAATCTGCAAAAAACAATAATTATATGGCAAACCAAATGTACCAAAGTGAAAAATAAAACATTCTAAATTTCTCACCAAATAAAATGTGGCATTTAACCCCCCTGAATGCTAGAAGGGCACCATGTGCATTGAGATGCAATCTATAGGCGAGTTCTCTGGCATCCAGGAGGTTTAAATACAAATGTAAATCAATAAGGATAGTTTTGTTATGCTCTAAGGAGCATACAAATGTATGACAAATGTAGTCATAATCAAGAAGGGCTGACCAACAAATATAGAGCAGCCCATGGTATCTGGACAGTGACAATTTTTTTTGTCTCTGTATTAAAGCATATGGGATTTGAAATTAAACGATGAAGGGGATAAAGTCACATACATAAATCGTGAACTCTGTAGCAATTACACTCCTTTTTTATACATAGTCCTTCATTTTAGGGGGACCAAACAAAATTAGACAATGCATGATCTTAACACAAAATCATCATATTTAGTTCTTTGTTGCAAATTCTTTGTATTTGATGGCTGCCAGAAGTAACCAACCCATATACAGCATACATCTTCACTGGCTATGTTCTACCTGGCCTGTACTGCAGCCATCTCAAGTTCCTGTTTGTTTTGTGGCATTATCCCTTCAGTTTTGTCTTCAACAATTGAATGCAAGTTCAACTGGATTCAGGTCAGGTGACTGACTTGACCAGTCAAGAAAATTCCACTTTTGGCCCCCAAAAACACCTTGGATGACCCAGAAGTAATTGTCCTGCTGCAAGGCGATTATATTCCCAGTGAAATTTGATACATTTTGTTGGACCACAGCAGGTAAGGAGATTTTTGTATACTTAGTAATATTTTTTTTTTGTCCATGTTGAACACAGGAACTATGGCTAAAGTATCTTCCTGCAGGAGAGCAGGGCACTTGCCTTAAAAAAAGCTCTCTGACGAGGCCCAACAAGGCCAAAAAGTACATCTGGGGTTGGCCGCTTCTCTTGTTCAGAGAGGAATTGCCTGGTATTTTGTGGATGGACTGCTATAATGGCAGGACCAATATGATATGCTTTCAGATATTTCTTCTCTGTGAAAGGCACTAGTGGGCTAAAAGAGATTGCACCCTGGGTAGGACACCATTCCTATAGAGCCTGCAAATTTGTATCTGAGCATCTCTGATTTTTAATATAGATAAAACTATAATGACTGGATAGTTAAACTTTGAATATTTCTTTTTCATAATTACAATCTTTGCTTTCAGGGGCATAAAAATAAACAGCAATTTTTCAATATGACATGGCAACCTCCTCTTCTGAATACCCTGAAAGCAATTTTTTTATTTATAGGTTTCAGAGGACTAATTCTGGGATACACTGGACCTTATGCACAAAAGAAAAGAACAACATTATGGGGTAATCAAATGTACCATAGGTGCAAATAAGAAAATTACATTGATTTAATGGATGAATGGATTTAATGGATGAATGTTAAAGTGATCTCAAAATCAGTGCAAAGCATTCAAGCTGTTAAAAGTTGCATTTAAAAATTAAAATCCGTGAAATTTTTTTTTCTCCCCTCTGGGGCAAATCGTTTGACCCAGATGTGTTCCTCCTTTTGTTTTGTATACTAGACTCACTGATTCAGGTTATAAGGAATAACTTGCATTTGTCCTTTAAAGCACTGGTATGATAGTAGTGTCTCCAAAGCATTATAATGGGAGGTTGAAGACCCACGCACTCAAGATTCATTTGTCCTGGCCAACTAGAAGCCTGAATAAAGATATTGGGTTTTATGTGGCCTTTGATTAGGGCATAAAATATTTTAAAAGGTCCAGACCACTAACACAGGAGTGAAAAGTAATTTTCCAGCCCAGGAAACGATTACACAGCAGTGACATGGAATGACATCGGCGTACATAATTATTTTGTTACAAAGGTTTCTGTTACATGGGGCTTGTGCTCCAAGGCAGAAATGGGATATGCACGGTTAAACAAAATGGACCTTATGCGTAAAGTCAAAGTAGAGCAATTATGGGGCAAACCAACAGCAATATGGGAGACAAACAAAAATCGCCTTTGATTTCATTATGACGTAAAAATCTTTCAATGCCAGAGGGTTACGCAAGGAACTGCAAGCAATGCATCGTACACCCCTTTGGCACTCAAAGGATTAACATCCGTAGCATTCAAAAGGTTAAAAGTCAAATTTAACCCTTTGAGAGCCACAGTGGTATCCAACACTTTAGAAGCAATGTGTTGGATACCCCCTCAAGCATTAAGGGATGTAAACCAATGAGAATTTTGGGAAGTTGTGTGGGTCCTCCTATGATGCAGTTGGTTTGCCCAAGAATTGCTTCATTTGGACGTTATACACAAGTCCTAATGTAGCCGTTCCAAGGAGGAGAAGAAAACTGGTGGGCAAAATAGCTCTCTAAACATCAATTTTAAGAGCTAAATATGGTAAAATCCACAGGCAGGCCAGGAATGCTGCCAGAGGAACTCCAAAATCATCCAATTGTTTATTTTGTATGCGCATTTTCAATCTGACAAACACATACTTGTGTGAAGCGCCAGACCTGAGGTCCTGAAGCAGCCAGATTAAGACTACTCCAGAACTGCCTTTGTCAATTGGCCAAATCTATTTCAGAACCCAGATTACACACACTAGCCGATCTTTATGAAAGCAAGAGGGACTAAACCAACTGCACCATAGGGGACAATAATAAATCCTTCAATTCCCATGCACCGGAATAGAGATTTTTAACCCCTTATGCTAGAGAGGTCTCCAATGCATTGTGAAGCAATGTATTTGAGACCTCTTAAGCATTCAAGGGGTTAAAACACCAGTTTAATTTAACAGAACTTGTTCCCTGTGGTTCAGTTGGTTTACTTCAGAATAACTCCAGTTTGCCTTTATAAATACGGGCCAATTTTTTTTCTTCAGAGATACATTTTTTTCTTTGCACTGGTTAATCCTTTATAAATGAAGCCTGGAATAGGAGTCCGTATAATGGGGGGGATTATACAGGCCCATATCTTACAAAAGAAAAAGAAATCTAGCTAAGAGAGCTTTGCCCTGTTTCCACTCCTTGAGAGAGTACTTCTCACACAGGGTGACGTGAAGTGGCGCAGGACGGGAGTCGTGGGACAGAGAGCCCTTTTCTACAAGTTACCTGCCCTCCTGCGGGGTGTACTTCACCCCCTATCTCATCGTTCTTGTGTTCTACTTAGGACGATATAAAAATCAGGATATGAGTCGAATCTACTTGTGTGAATTATACTCTGCTGTAGACTCTACTAATTTCTCAATTTACCTCTACTACATCCTTTATTTCGATCTGAGCCCTGTCTCTTTAATAGGTTCCTCCATACAGATTTATTTAATCAACAATTTTACATGATAAGCTCTAGAGCAGTAAGCTTAATTCCATTTGTTCCATTCTCTGCAATGCACATTTCTAACCCTGCATTGCCTGAGCCCTAATAACGTAAAGTGCCGCACACAACTGTGGCATCACAAACATAAAATTTACATACACATACTTCTCAATGTCTGTTTACAGGAGGACTTTAATGTGCTAAAACACCAATCTAAATGGAAACAATTTTTGAATCATAAAGATATTGTATTTCTTACACTATACAAAAAAATATTCACAGTGACAGGTTGATCTAAAGCAGCCTCAGCCTAGTCAAGTATCAATTTCAATGTTTCCCTAACTTTAATTCCAGTAGTACCTTGGATCAGAATATAAGGATACATCTAAGCATGTCCCAAGTAAGATCAGCTAATTATTTGTACTATTGAAAGGATTACCTTTAAAACTGTGCTTTTATGGGGCCTAGGTTATTGAGTTCAACACAACAACCCTTTCAAGGAATAAAAACCTTCATTTTTCAGTAGGCCAAGTAGTTCACAAAAAGAGGATTTTAGTCTTACCTGTTAAATCATTTTCTCTTAGTCCATACAAGTTACTGGTAACTCTGGGAGGAGATCCGCCCCTTACTAGGCAGGAACAATTCTAGAAGTGTATGCAGGGGATGGAGCCTACCTTCCCTCCTTGGCTGCAGCTATCCAACCAGCTCCAGAAAGATTTGAGACACTAAGACTAGATAGTAGAAGGGAAAGAAGACTCCTGTGAGCATGACCCGAAGGACCCCCACAGTCTGCCAAAGGAGAGCCAAGCATAGTCTCTTGACAGGGTGGGAGACCAGTAACCTGTATGGACTAAGATAAAAGGATTTAACAGGTAAGACTAAAATCCTCTTTTCTCTGTCGTCCAATACAGGTTACTGGTAACTCTGGGATGTCCAACTATTAAGTTTCGCAGAGGCGGGAAGAAGGCAAGGACCAGGACAAGTCCCCCAAAGTCACCAGTGCAGATATGAACCATCAGATCAGAGATAGCCCAACAAAACAACTGAAATGTCAACAGACAGACACTGAACAGGGGTAACAATACCCCAGGAACTGTTACACAGCACACTGAACTAGAGCCAACAGGGCTCAAAAGTGAAGGAAGCACCAAGAACCAAAGGAAATCATACACAGGCAACCTGCCTCCAGGATTTTACTCCCAAAGCTGGCGTCAGCTGATGCCAACACATCAACACGGTAGTGCTTTGAAAAGGTGTGCACAGACGACCATGTGGCCGACTTGCCCAACTAATCAGCAGAGGCCTGATTCTTGTAAGCCTAAGAGGACCCAATAGACCTTGTAGAATGAACCGTGACCCTGAAGGGGACAGGCTTCTTACTCTGCTCATAAGCCTTGTGAAAAGTGGACTTGATCCAAGAGGCGACAGTCACCTTGGATGCAGGTCTTCCTGCCCTAGGACCCTCAGGAATAACGAACAGAGTGTCAGATTTCCTGATAGACTCAGTGCGATGCACATAAAACTTGAGACAACGCACCACGTCTAACAAGTGGAGATCCCACTCCTTGTCAGAGGTGGGGTTCGGGCAGAAAGAGGGCACCACAATCTCTTGATTGATGTGGAATTCAGAGACCACTTTCGAAAGAAACTCCTGAGAAGTGCGAAGCACTGCCTTGTCCTTGTCAATCACCAAATAGGGCGGTTTACAGGACAGAGCATGTAACTCCACGACATGGAGGACAGATACAATCGCCAGGAGGAAGGTCATTTTCCACGTCAAGAGGCATAGAGGAATAGTAGCCAAAGATTCAATTGGGGGACCCTGAAGAATGCCCAAAACCAAGTTAAGATCCCACTGAGGAGCAGGAATCTTAAAGACAGGACGAGCATGAGCAATGCCCTGGAAGAAAACCTTAACATCAGGAAGGATGGCAATGCACCTATGAAAGAAAACAGAAAGCGCAGAAGTCTGAACCTTAAGGGAACTCAAACTGAGGCCCTTATCCACACCATCCTGCAAAAAGGCCAGGACCGTAGGCAGATCAAAATCCTGAGACAGGTCCCTGTCAGAATACCAAGCCAAAAAGGTCGACCAGACACGATGGTAGATCTTGGAAGAAACAGATTTGCTGGCACTGAGCATAGTAGCCACCACACCAGAAGAAAAGCCTTTCTTCCCCAATATTGAGGATTCAATTTCCAAGCCATCAATAGCCGGTGATCATCCTCCTTCCACAGGTAACCCTGTAGAAGAAGATCCGGATGGTAGGGGAGCCGAAAGGGCTCCGCCACAAACAGATCCAAGAGCTCTGGAAACCAAAACTGATAAGGCCAGTAGTGAGCAATCAGAATAACTGGACAACGTTCCAGCCGTAATTTCCTTAACATTGTGTGCAACATGGGGAGGGGAGGAAAGATGTAAGCCAGAGGAAATAACCAAGGAATGGACATTGCATCTAATGCTAGAGCCAGAGGGTCTCTCCACTGAGAGCAGAACCTCGGAACCTTCCTGTTGTGTCTTGTCGCCATCAGGTCGATGTAAGGAGGACCCCATGTAAGGAGGAACACCTCTGGGTGCAACTCCCAGTCTCTGCTGTCCACTGTGTGTTGACTGATGAAGTCCGCCATGACGCTGTCTACGCCTGGAATGTGCACTGCGGATATGACAGGAACGTGTTCTTCTGCCCAGGACAAAACAGCTTTGACCTCTAACCAAGCAGCGAGACTTCTTGTTCCGCTGATGTAAGCCACGGCTATGGCGTTGTCGGATTCCACTTGGACTGGACAGTCTTCCAACTGAGATGTCCAATGTCGAAGGGCATGAAATATCACCTGAAGCTCCAATATGTTGATCGGAAGGAGGGACTCCTCCGGAGACCACCAACCCTGAGTGTTCAAGCAACCCAGGACCGCTCCCCAGCAGGAGAGGCTGGCATCCGTCATCAACTTGGTCCAGAAGAGTACCAGGAAGGACTTGCCCTTCAGAAGGTTGGAAAGGTCGAGCCACCATGACAAGCTCAGTTCCACATGAAGAGGAAGAGAAACAGATGTCTTCAGAAGATCCAGCTGACCCTTGCACACCTGGATCACGAACCTCTGGAGCTCCCTGGTGTGCGCACTGGCAAACGGAACCGCTTCTATGGTGGATATGAATTTCCCCACCAGAGAGGATAGCTTCTGGACTGGAACTGGATCCCAAGACAGAATCACGGAAACCCTGTGGGTGATCTGGTGAGCCACCTCGTCCGTGAGGAACACCATGCTCTTCTGAGTGTCAAAGTGAAGGCCCAGGAAGACCAGATGCTTGGATGGCACAAGATCTGACTTGTCCAAGTTGATGATCCACCCGTGATGGGTGAGAGCCTGAATGCAGTGCTGAACTTGCTGATGAAGAGGATCCGCAGAGGGGGCTTTCAGAAGCAAGTCGTCCATGTATGGAGTAACTCTGATGCCGTTCCGATGGAGGATGAATATCAAGGCACCCAGGACACGGTTGAAGACCTGAGGAGCTGTCGTCAGACTAAGTGGAAGAGCTGAGAACTGAAAATGTCCCCTGTCGCAGGCAAACTGGAGGTACTGCCAGCTCTCTGGATGAATGGCAATGTATAAGTACGTGTCCTGAAGATCCAGAGATGGAAGGAATTTCCCCGGGGACATGGCAGCAATCACTGTGTGTAGAGACTCCTAGTGATAATAAGTCCGGGTCACAAAGGAATTGAGATCCATCAAGTCCAAAATAGGGCGACAACCGCCGTCCTTTTTGGCAACCACAAAGAGGTTTCAGTAGAAACCCAAACCCCTGTCCTGGAAAGGTACCGGCTCTAGAACATCCTTGTCCAGAATAGCCTGAACAGCGCTGTCGAACAGACAGAGTTTCTCTGCACCCTGAGGCGAGTGAGAAGGACGAAAATGAAAGGGAGGAAGAAAAATTAAAGGGATCTTGTATCCTTCCGTCACTACCTGTAAAACCCATGGGTCCACCATTGAGCCCTCCCAAATGCTGTGAAAGTGTTGTAGATGACCACCCACAGCAGAGTGTGGACCCGGGTTCGGAGAGTCATACCGAAGAAGTCTTGGAAGCCTTGGGCTTGGAGGAGACCTTGGGCTTCCATTGCTGTTTGGGCTTGGAGGAGGTATGCGAAGCTGAGGGAACCGTCTGGTTTGCCAGACGTGTCTCATTCTGAAAGGAACGAAAATACCAGTTACGCTTAAGCGGCAATTTCTTCCTGGGAACAAAGGGTAAAAGAGTACTCTTACCCTCTGTGGCCTCACTGATCAGATCCTTAAGATCCAGCCCAAACAAGGAGGTACCCTGTAAGGGTAGGGAAAGTAAAGCTTTTTTAGAAGCAGTGTCAGCAGACTAGATCTTGAGGCAAAGAGCTCGTCTAGCCAACGCAGACATGGTGGAAACCCTGGCCACCAAACGGATGGCATCAAATAAGGCAGCAGAAACATAGTGTTGTGCCTCAGAAATGTTGTCAAGAAGAAGCAACTTATCTGAAGTAGATGCATCCTGACGGACAGCAAGGGTGAGCTGTTCAGTTCAGACCACAATGGCCCGGTTCACCCATGCTGCGGCAAACGCTGGACGCATAGCAGAACCAGCAGTGGCAAAAATGGACTTGAGGGAAACCTCAAGTTCCTTGTATGTCCAGACCTTCAGAGTGGAGGCATCAGAGACTGGTAAGGCAATAGATTTAGAGCATCCACTTTGGAGGGATGAACCCACTGAGCAAGCGCAGCTTCAGACTCCTGGAACACATCAGAGGGATCAGAAGGGCCCTCCAGAACTAGGGAAATGTTAAGAGTAGTTAAGACGGCCCTGATTAGGCCCTCATCGGAGGGCTCAGGATCAGCCTCAAAAGGGTCCCCAAAAAACGGAGAGGACCCAAACACATAACACTCCTCAACATCCGAATCCACCAGCAGTTCCTCCTCAGAGGAATCTGACACGTCAGGTACTCCCTGAGGATTGGGCAGGGAAGACTTGACTGAGGAGGTGGCCTGCCAAGACTGAAAGGACCCCTGTAACTGGGATGGAAAGAGTTGCAACGTGGACCTAAGGTTCTTAGTCGCAGCCTTGATCTCTTGCACCCAAGCTGGCTCTATTGCATGGCTGGAGGTCCCTGGAATGCTGTCAGGACATCGGAACATGCTGGGCATAAATGACTTGCGAATTCTCCAGGTAGCCCTGAGTGACAGGAAGAGCAATGTGCAATGGGGGATACAAAGACCCCAGCCTCCTTAGTCTTAGGTTTAGCCCCAGGCTCCAGCAGTATAGACATTCTCACAGTGTCAAATAACCTTACTGTACAATAAATCACCCAATGATAGTGTGTAGGATTAAAGTTTCACCCCAGAAATCCCTAAAATAAACTTATCTGGCAGGAGAAGGGTTAATCTGCAGAGGAGAGAAGGAGAGTCCAAGCCCTGTGTAGGATACTCGCCCAGAAATGCTCAAAAAATTGCTGCCGCAGTGGGAGCCAACAGAAACAAGGGCGTGAAGCAAGTGCTCATGGGAAATGTAGTTTTTCCCAAAAAGTACCCCAAACAGTGCCAGAAGCCCCCTGAGCACCCCAACACACTAGAAACAAAAACCGGATGATAGAGCAAGGGCAGACAAGTAAAATGAGCCATCTCTGAAGTCGCTAGGTTAAACGGTTGCAGAGATACATCCCAAACAGTATAGTCCCATAGAGGTGAATGGAGCAATGGCGTCTATGCGGTAAAGAGCGCTTTAAAGGCGTAGTACTCAAATTTTGCAAATTTAAAAGTAAAACAGTAAAATGTGCAAAGCATCAATAGAACATGTGATGACACCCAAAAAAACACAAAACCAGTAGGAAAAGTGTTAGAAAACCCCATAAAAAGTGCCAAACCAGCAGCTAAAGGGTTAAGTTACCACATAAACCTGCTCCAAAACAACCAACAGGGTTGCTCACCTTTCCTGCAGATCGTCTGTCTTCAGATTACCATGTAGTAAGAAGTAACCTCAGTGGGCAACTCCTGGGGAAGCACTTGGAATCAAGATTTTCCTCCTCAGGGCTTATGGTCCACAAAAAGCACCTGGATACTGAGCTAGCCACATCTAAGGGCATTGTCAGTCATGGTAATCCGCCTAATGGTGGTTTTCCATATCTAACAGAAAAATAAAAAAAGATTCTAAACCTATAGCAGAAGGAGTTCTCAGCCTGGTGTTGTCTTCACCAAGGAACAAATCTTTCTGCAGCTGGTTGGCTAGCTGCAGCCAAGGAGGAATGGTAGGCTCCACCCCCTGCATACACTTCTAGAATTGTTCCTGCCTATTATGGGGCGGATCGCCTCCCAGAGTTACCAGTAACCTGTATTGGACGACAGAGAAATAATTTTCTTCCCAATTATTTTTTGGTATAGATTTAGAATATGTATATGTCATCGCCACAGATACAGTAATAAATAGAAGTGGTAGATTATGTTAAGCTAAAAACATAATGAACTGCATTCATGAATGTACTGTATAAGGCCTAAACATTATGACTGGAAATGATACATTACAGAGATAAGAATGGTATCGAGCCACAGTGAAGATGGTTAATTACTGAAGCCATTTTCTCATTTTATTACATGACACATAATAAAAACACAATCTGCTGTCTTACCTCTGAGGATGACTCCTCTTCCTGATCACAGTGACAGATGTCTATGTTCCGCTTGGTCAAGCTACGCAATATCTACAAGGGTAAAAATGTGTTTGTTACAGTCTGTGTACAGTCTTTCCATAGCTTAACCAATGTAACATTAGTTCTGAACTAACTACAGGGATAATAATACTTAAGGAGATACACTGAAGGGGACAGGACATGGAATTCTTTTGCCACATTTCTAATGAATAAATATTTCATTTTAGATCAGTTTTTCATCTAGCAATTGACTTATACTGCACAAAACACATTTGCACTACAATGTTTAATCTTTGCATTTATACTGTAACAATTTCAAATGAATAGTGGTTTAAATCACATTTAACATGCATTTACGTTGCAACTGTCACATGTGACAGTAGAACAACATGCGCATACCTGGGAGAGGGCTCGTGTGCTACGACCAGGGGTTTGAAAACTGTGCTTTTTGTGTTATGGCGAGAGTAGGGCTTAATTGGGTGGTGAGAACATGGTCGAAATTAGGCAGGACAGGGTGGAAAGGAGGAGAACAGGGTGGGCAGGAAGATAAGTGGGTGGGAAGTGGGTGGAACAGGGTTAGAAGGAGGAGAAGTGGGCAGTTTCACAGGAAACTCAATACCACTGGAGAATACGCCTCTGTCCCTGGAGACCCGATAATTAACTCTAAAAACCGGAGTTTCTGGGGCAGATCCTGAGAATTTCCAGGTATGAACATGTGACAGCAGAACAACAAATTATCACAGTGTAGGCTTTATTCCCCTTAGATACCAGAGACATCTCCCAATGTGTTGCAGTCATTCATCTCTAGCATCCAAGGGGTTCAATCACATCAAAATTAGATGCCAAAACCTCCGAGCAATATGCATGTTGTCTCAGGGGTATGAATCAATGTAAGACAAGAATTATGCCAGTCAAACAGACTAATGCTCCGTGCATTATGGGTGTTGTTCATCCTAGACCTATAAAACATGTAGCATATTGCTAAGTTCTCCAGAGAAAAGTCAATGGAACACACAGTTTTTGTACGTACATTTTTATTTATATAGCGCCAACAGGTATAATTCACACTTTACATTTTGTATAGAGAGGGTACAATACATGCGGTAATTAAGTAGTTATATTGACAATCATAAGGGCAGTATTAGTTGAGCATACATTAGGATTGGAGGTCTCTGTCCCATAGATCTTGCAGTCTAGATAGTTTCTACATTTCATTACCAAATCCTACAGATTTGAGGCACAGGGGATGGCAAGTCATGTTGCATAAAAAATCATCAATGTTTTAGATACCTCCCTGGCACTCAAAGGGTTATTTATGGCAGAAACTCAGAATGGCCACTATAAAATCAAATCTGGGTGGACTGGTTGCCAGAATTAATCTTGAACTGGTGCTTGATACCATATGCGTGGAGGCAGGCATTTTTTGCAAGGCTTCTCTTTGGTAGGAGTTTGGGACTCTGAAGTTTTGAAACAAAGACTTGATGTCAGTCTCTGTGGGCAGGATATTGAACACTAACTACAGATGAATTGTGCAGATTGAATGCATGGAAAATTGCTACCCCCACCCAGCATATAACACAAAGAGGCTGACACATGCCTGGATTATACCGTGATTGATAACTTTATTCAGAATTTTATCTACAAATTTCACTGAAAGCTTAATATGAAAAAATGAAAAAAAAAAAAAAAACCCATAGAGGAAAGATACAAATTCTCTCAAATTTAAACAAGACTTAACATCCTGGGGGAGTTTCACTAAGGTGATATAAAGAGGTGATAATGTGGAGAGGACTTCTCCAGTTCTTATGTTATTCTATGGAGCCTATGCACTAAGATTTCTTCAACGTTGGAGATCTTAATGCATAGGCTCTACAAGAAGAGTTCTTCAACCCACAGTAAAGCAATGCATTAGAAAAATATGTAGCATTCAGGTGGTTTGAAGTCCCAGTTAAGCAATGGGAATTTGGGAAATTTTGATTGTCCCCCATTATTATAGTTGGTTTCCACCAAAATCAATCCAGTTCTTCTTATTAAATCAGCCTAGGAATGTGTGGCCTTTAAGTTGCCAAGTCCAGAATAGTCAGAGAATGGAAACCGAAGGTCCTCCCATCATCTGCAACATAACTAAACATATAAACTTTAAAGGGATATTATTGCTTGAAAATAATTTTATTTTCTATTGTAGCCCTTAAAAAACATTAAAAATAAGTCTTATCTCCCAAACCTTAGCAAGTAAAGTTTCCCCTGGAGTGACGTCACTGCTCAAGCCTTCAGATGTGGAATCTGGTCCGCAGACCGGCCTCAGCTCTTCAGCAGTGCCGAGATCATGATCTTTAAAAATAATTTCTTCATTGGAATGGTCTACAAAGTGTGCTTGCAAGCCAGGCATACTTTGTAGACAGTTCCAGTGAAGTAGTTCTTTTTAAAGATTGTGATCTCGGCACTGCTAAATAGCTGCCGGCTGATCTGTGGACCGGTTTCCAAATCTGTCCAATAGATGGCAGACTTGGCTAAAACAGCCAGGAAAAGGGAACTTTGCTTTTATTATTATTAACTTTACTTGCTAATATCTCCCAAACTATAAAGGTTTGGGAGATAAGACTTCTATCATTTTTAATGTTTATTAAAGAGCTACAACATAAAATAAAATTATTTTCAAGCAATACTATCCCTTTAACACCAAAAATGAATTTATGTCCAGAATACAAGTATTTAAGTAAAGAAAACACTTAATGTGGGATCCATAGTCATCTCAGGATACTGATCAGGATGTGTATTTGGACCAAATTCAAGCTATGGGCCATATTTAATAACGCTAAAGGAGGAGTATTTTTTGAGCAAACCAACTGCACCAGAAGGGAGAAATGGAACTTCCCAGTGGTTTAAATAGGGTTTTTAAAGGGGAACATTCGCATCTGAAAAACTTTTTTGACTTGTTTAATCCGATAAGAAGTATTAGGACATGTGCTTTGTTTTGTTTTTTTAAACTTGCTTCTTAAGATATTTCACTTCAGAGTTACTCACTTCCGCATAATGCGGCACTGTGTAGCTGCGGCACGGCTCTCAGGACTTCCCAGCACTATATCATTCACCTCCCACCTCCCTCCCAGCTGCCCCAGGGAGCGTGTTCACGCTTCACTTCAGTGTGCTGTGAATGACTCCTAGCGTTACAGCACGCTACGATTAGCATTAGACTGAGGTTGCATTGGAGACCTGCATAGTATTCAGGGGGTTATTTGTCTCCTATGGTGTGACTGGTGTGCTTCTTAATTATATCACTTTAGCTTATTGATTGGAGCCCTATAAGAATTCTTCCATAACATTCTCCTTGTTTCATTTAACCCTTTGAGTGCCAGAGGGATGTGCAATGCATTGCTCTGCAATGAGTTGCATACCCCAGGCACTCAAAGGGTTAATTCAGTATGACTGGTAAGTTGTACCCATACTCTAAAACACTCACAAAGGCCGCTTCCGAAGAACTGCTAACACATATTTTCTATGATATATTTATTGATGTAGCAAAGGCCTGACAAAACACAGGAGCACTACTGCACCTCTTGTATATTTTGTTTCTCTTGTAACAGCTGGCATGACCATTGTTTATCATTGCCTCTGGATATAACCCTTTAATGACTGCACAACATGTTGGTTCTCTCAGCAAGTACACAATGGATTGCATGGACAATGAAAAATTGAAGCATTTCTGGAGCAAACAACTGCACCACAGACAATAAAAATTCCTCAGATGTACCTCAATTTACTAGCTGAATTTGCTAACAGTGTCTCCAACACATTGAGAATCAACGCACTGGGACCTCTCTAGTATGGATGTGCAAAAATGTCCTCCCTGGAGAGAGTTTAGGTGGAACATATTGCCTTCTGCCTTCCAAGGGCAGGCCTTTCCACCAGCCTCTTCCAAGCACACCTGAACAAGAGGAACATACATGCATTGTTACATGTGTACATATGAGCGGACATGTTGGCACAATAACACTAGGGGGAGATACACTAAGACATGATAAAGAGGTGATAAAGCGGAGATGATTTCTCCAGTGATATGACTTGTCCAGTTCCAATGTCATTCATTGGAGCCTATGCACTAACATCTCCAAAGTTGAAGAGATCTTAGTGCATAGGGTCTATATAATAAAAAGTGATGTAACTGGAGAAATAATCTCCACTTGATCACCTCTTTTTCACACCTTAATGCACCTCCCCCCTTGATACCTGAGTGGGAACATGTCACCAAGAGGTTTGGAACCTTCTGGGAGGTAAATTTGTCATGCATATCCCTACAGTCTAGGCTTCAATGACATAAACGCTCCATTGAAATCCATTACAATTTTGCTATTACAGTTGGTTTGCCCCCAGAATTGCTTTGCAATTACTGATAAACATGTGCCCAACAGTACACTTTTGTAGAGAAACTAACAAGAAGTATAAAAAATAAATAGACAGTCTGCTGAAATAGGATAATGAGAAAAACAAATGACAATTTCTAAAGTAAAGCTTACTAAATACACAAAAAAATCTTCATGTAATGGAAGAAAATATTCTAAAAACAAGTGCTGCTCAAATAGGATTTTGATCTTCAATAAAAAAAATTCAATTATAGCTGCAAATCTATGTTTGAGTACAAGAGCAATTGAACTTGGTGTACTTGTTACATTTCTAAATATAAGCTGGTTGGCATGACAACAAAGATTGATGGATCTCTTTAAAGAATACTGTATATTTAATTGTCAGCATTTCGCAACGAGTCAAAAAAATGTTGTGTGAAAGGTCCAGTCGCCATGGATACTGTGGGCTATTTAAAAAAAAAATGTACAAAAACAAAAAGACATCATAAAAA
This sequence comes from Rhinophrynus dorsalis, assembly GCA_037306005.1. Taxonomy (NCBI): domain Eukaryota; kingdom Metazoa; phylum Chordata; class Amphibia; order Anura; family Rhinophrynidae; genus Rhinophrynus; species Rhinophrynus dorsalis. The sequence goes on along the minus strand of CM074720.1, from coordinate 368,136,330 downwards.
CATGAAATAACAGTGTAGTGAGTGAAAGGCTTATTGGTTAGTAAATTTTAAAATACTGCCCTGTCTGCAGCATAAGCCTGGATTTCCGAAACATTCATTCTTAGTCGTTTTCCAGTCCTTATGGGAAAAGTAGAGAAATCTTGGCATAAATTAACTGCTTTGTAGGGGACAAATAAAGATTCCTCAAAATTTACATTGACTTCAGTGGGGCTGTTAACCTCCTGAAAACATATAATGGACTATTGTGAATTTAGGCCAGGGGCTGTGGGACCTGATGCCCTCCAGTTGTTCAGGATGGATAGAGAGGATGTAACTTGTAGTCCTGAATAGTTTGAGAACCACATGTTGCTCACAATGCTCTAGACCAGTGATTCTCAAGCAGGGTGCTGTGGCATTTTGGTGTGCCACGGACATCAACTTAGGGTGCCCCATGTTTTCTATGAAGACTGACAAAAATGGACTTTTAAATAAAGATTTATAGAAATTGTTATACACAAAAGATTTAGTTTTGTTATTATGATTATAAAACCTAATTATAACTGTATATTTATGTATTGTATCCTTCTTATGCTCTTGATAAAGTACATTAAATATGTTAGGGGTGCCCCGAATGTTGTAGATTATGTGTTAGGGGTGCCCCGAACAAAAAAAGATTGAGTACCACTGCTCTAGACCCACCTCAACAAGTAATGAAAAGTTCCATTTCAGCTGTTTTAATACATTGTACTTCTACAGCAATGCTCTTTATAACCCTTTGAGTGCCAGAGGGGAACGCAAAGCATTGCAAAGCAATGCGTTGCGTACCCCACTGGTACTCAAAGGTTAAAAGGCACAGCTCTTTACTTTGGCGCGAAGGTGATTTTTCCACAATGAAGTATAGGGATTCAGAGGCTGTGGATGTTATGGAACAATGTTAGTTAATGAACAACAGCTAGTTCCTAGTGTCGCCACTACTCAAACAGAAAACATAGGGCCATAAAACTCAAATCGCACAGAGCACAGGATTTTGCCAATATAAATTATGAATTCAGATTATATGGTAAGAACCGCAGAAAATGTGTACTCTAGAATAGAGATGCTTTTGGTTTTAAATAGTAAGCACAAAATATCCCCACAGGGATAGGCAACCAGTGTCATACCAAGGGCCAAAAAGGGCTGCATATTAGATTTAAAGAGATAGTAATACTTAAAAATTACTATCCTGCATCTTGTAGCCAGTAAAAAACGGAGTTAAATGAGCCCCGCAGCATCTCTCAAACCTTTATGGTTTGAGAGATATACGCTCGAAGTTCTCTCCCCTGACGTCAGCGTTCCAGCTGATAGCAGGGGAATCCGGTCCTGGGACCAGCGGAGGCTCTTCAGCAGAGCCGAGATCTCGTTATGGAAGAAGAAATCCTTCACTGAAATGGTTTTGCAAACAAAGCACACGTAGACGACCATTTCATTGAAGAATTTCTTCTTCCATAACGCAATCTCATCTGAAATCAGCGAATAATGGCACTTTCCGCTTGGCGAAAAATTTCCCACGAAAAGTACTGTTCTGCTTTTTCCCACTGAAATCAATGGGAAGAAAAGTTTTCTACAGCCATATAAAAGGCTGTCAGGCTCTCACAGCAGCCATTCTGTGTTTGTGAGAGGAGAGAGCAGCATGTTTTTGAGCTAGAGGAGATAGGCAAATAAAGGGGAATTGAAGCTTAGTTTAAGAAGTCATTTAGGTAGGCCATTTGTTCTCTGTATTAGCAGAGTCTGGGGGCACTCTAGGGGATAAGAAGGGAGGAAGGAGGTTGTCCCCCAAATACTCCAAAATTCCATTTGGCTGACAGACAAGACATAGGCAACCTATTTGCTTGCTGATCTTGCTGTTATTGTCTCTGTGCTGGGTGGGGAAGTCTGGGGATAGACATTGTGGATTTTCTTTTTCAGTTATAATTTTTTTTTTGGACAGACTGTGATAAGACAACAGGGTGGACAACTTAAAAAAATAAAATAAAAAAATAAATAAATATTTTAGGTGACAGTGACAGACAGTTGACTGGGCTTAGGAAAGGCATCATACAGCTCCATCAGTTGTGTTGTGCACTGTACAGTAAAAAAAAAAAAACACTGTGTAGCTGCAGAATGTCCAGCAAACGCACAAGGGGAAGGGGGAGAGGTAGAAGAGTGTGGGGACGTGAGAGTAACGTAGTCGTCCAAAAACCTACTGCAGCAATGGTTGTTGCAGCTTGTGCAAACAATGATGATGATGATCTCTTTACTCCAAGGGAGGATGCAGTTTGTCAAGTTCCAAGCAAAACTAGGTCCAGCACCACTAGTGCCAGTAGAAATATAGAACCAGGGCTAAAAATCTGAAGTCCTTTGCTACTAGCCAGACCTGAAAAGTTACTCACCACTGCAAGCCATAGCATACCCACCAGGGCTGAATTTCTACTCGCCAGGGCTAAATTTTCACTCGCCATTGGTTAGTGGCGAGTGGAAATTTTGAGCCCTGATAGACCCATATAGAAGAACACTGAAGACGACTACAAGTCACAGTCAAGTGTTGATGATGCTGGTAACAACATAATAGAGGAAGGTGCAGCAGCTGAACCGCCTGCTGCATCAGACAGTGAGACACCAAAACACCCGTCCTCAAAGTAGTAGTGAATTTTGTTATAGTAAAAGTAAAACAATTGTTTGAGCCCTGCAAAAGCTTAAAGCAATATAAGGGTAGTAGTGGGCATCACTGTCAGGTGATGCTGATGCTGCGAAGGATGACTTAATGATAACTGATGATGATGCAGATCTAGAATATATCCCTCAAGCATCCTTCTCTTGTTCAGATACAGATGAGAATGATGACAGGGCTATAAGGTTAGCATAAAGTCAAAGGCTGTATCTTCCGCCACTTTTAAGGAGCACTGTTCCTGTCTATAAACTGTTTGAGAAAGCCAAAGGAAAGTCAAAAAGCACACAGTCACCCTATCAGTCATCCTCGGCATCACTTCCTCTTCAAAGTCCAAATCCCACTCAGCCACACACCTGTTTTGAGTACCCAGCAACACAGGTTGTGTTAGATATGAAGAGTACCTCTGGGGCTGCTGCTGTAAGTGCTGCACCTCTGACACCTAGTAGTAGTGGCAGTAAAACTACATCAACATCTAGCTCCAGTAGTAGTAGTAGCAGCAGAAACAATACATGACAGACAAAGCCAGGACAAATATATTAAAGGGATAGTAAACCCCAAGAAAAACTGTAAGCCAAATGATAGGAATAATAAAAACATACTTAACGCCCTCATTCCCATCTCTCAAACCGTTATGGTTTGAGAGATGTAAGAAAATAAAGACCTCCATTCCCTCCCCTTTCTATCTGACGAACTGTAAAGCTGTCAGAGGCAGAATCTGGTCGACCGACTTTAGGCGGCTCTTCAGGAGTGCTGACATCGGGATATCTAATTATAATTACTTCAGCGGTATGGTCTATGTGTGCCTGGCTTGCAGGCATACGTTGTAGACCATTCTGATGAAGTAATTATAGTTAGATATCTCGATGACAGCGCTCCTGAAGAGCTGCTGTCTGGTCCCGGAAGCAGGATCTCATGACGTACGCTATACAGCGGACGCATGAGAAGGGGGAGGGAGTGGAGGTCTTTATTTTCTTACATGTCTCAAACCATAACAGTCTGGGAATGAGGCTGTTAAGTATGTTTTTATTATTCCTATCATTTGGCTTACAGTTTTTCTTGGGGTTTACTATCCCTTTAACAGCAGCACAGATGAGGAGGTGGAGGAGAGATGGGACCACTGCTATGACCAATAAGTAATGTGTGTCAATAATCTGAGAAGGAGGATAGAGTATGACAATGGTAAAAATACATACACAAATCACACCATGCCAGTCCCCCACCACCACTAAAATACATATCTACCACATTGCAGGTTGTACTATATTTTTTTTTTATTACTTGATATCATCCTGAACATGTGCAGTGTCACTTAAGCAAGAAAGTGTTGTGGGCAAAGGACAAATGCATACTGCATGCCAACACATTTTTCAAGCCATATTTTGCTGTAGGACTCACAACTTTGACTTTCAGCCACTTATTACTAAACTTCAGTCCTCAGAAGAAGTAATATTACAGTGGGAAATATAGCACCTATAGGAAATATAGGCAAAACTGTGTTAAAATAAGCAAAAAATGTGTTAACATAGGCAGGAAATTTGTTAAAATAGGCCAAAAGGTGGAATGGCAAAAATTTTTGCGGGGAAAGTAAGAAATCGGCACGTTTTCGCAAAATGTTTTGCGAGAAATTTTACACACCCACCCCTACTGCTGAACAGCCTCCGCTTGCTCAGGGACCGGATTCCCCTGCTGTCAGCTAGAACGCTGATGTCAGGGGAAAAGGCAAAAAGCAAAACTTTGAAAGTTTATGGTTTGAGAGATGCCGCTGGGCTCATTTAACTCAGTTTTTTACTGGCTACAAGATGCAGGATAGTATTTTTTTAGGTATTACTATTCCTTTAATCATTTGTAAAAAGAAAAATTTGGGGGGGGAATTTATGAATGTGTTTGCTAGGCTACCCTATTCAAGATGCCTATGATAGTTATCTAAATTCCTGACAATGCCAATCTAAAGTCAAAGGGCAAGAGTCAGATGGACAACCTATGTCAAAATCGGCCATACATGACTGGACGACCAACATGAATGCAAGTCATTCCTTGGACCCTGTGATGCAACATCCTAAACAGCCTTCTGTATGATGGTCCCACAGATTTCAATAAGACAATCACTGCACCAACCTACTCACACTGAGCACTGAATCAAGCTTCAACAGGCTGTTCATACACTAGTTACACCACCAGTTTTTATATACTAAAGCTTTCTGACATTGTTGCTGGACTGAAATGCCCTTCTTGCACAGGCAGCGGATGGTGAGGACTGTAGTATAAAAAGAGCTACAGGTCTGTAGGTCTATGTTCAGGCAACTGCAATAACCTCTTTATGCAGAAGTAAACGGTACAACTTCCAAGCATTTTAGACTTGTTTTTGGGGGGTTTCCTCAGAAATCCATTTGGAAATCCTGTGTTTTGCCACCAAATTCCTTCAGTTTACTCATGTAGAAAAGCCTTTTTATGTGGATTTCATAAAAAGGATTTACTGTCCCTTTAAATCTATGTAAATATTAAAAAACAAACAATCACCACCAAAAGCAACAGTGTGTGTTTGCTTTCTAAATTCAGGAATGTCTTTATCCTCTTATAACCTCAGAGCTAGAGAGGTATAAATTTGAGCTGGAACTCAACAGGTTAAAGAAAACTATATTCTATCAAATAGCCAACACAACATTTAGGCACTTTTTATTTCTCTTTATTATTAAATGTAGCATAACTTAACAGGTCTACTTTAAATATATTAAAAAAGGGTGCTAGTAGTTAAAAAAACTGGATATTTTGTGTCCCTATAGAGAAGATGAAATAACCACATGGTCCCTTTAAACATGAGCGGTGTCCCACAGATATAGGCAATGTGTGTACTCAGCTACTGAGAATTCTACTAGACAGCCGTGCACTGCATTGACAGGATGAATGGTAAATTCAATTGTCATCTGCTGTGCACAGCACTAATCAATGGAGAGGCTGCTGCTAGTAACTCAGACAGAAGACACTGTCCAATCAATAACGCCTTTAAAAAAAAAAAAAAAAAAAAAAAAAGAATGAAGCAAAGAAAGAGAATTGTAGTCAAAGGTTAAAGCAAAATCTCATTACAGCTTTATAATTTTATTTACCGTTACCCCTTGTATGCTAGAGACATCGCCACCTTGCTTTGTAAGGCACTAGAGAAATTTCTGGCATCCCAGCAACATATTACATACATCCTTAACCATTTGAGATCCAAAGGGGTACACAACATATTGCACCGCAAAGTGCTGAGTAGCCCTCTTACAATCAAAGTGTTAATAAGGGCATTTCTTAGCTTCCCAAGTGTGACAATTTATAGAACTCTATGGACTGGTTTAGTATTGACTAGTGTAAAAGCCCGTGTACACGGGGCAAGGTTCGGGTGATGTTAATGCGTTGCATACCCCTCTGGCACTCAAAGGGTTTAGAGGCGGTCCTGCGCTGCGTACTGCCGCCGACGCAGTCATGCACTGTAGAGACTGTCCGAAAGCACAGAATGCTTCCAGCACATAACTCCCACCATTCTGTGCATTTGGGCAGTCTCTACTGCGCATGACAGCTTCTGACAAACATCCTAGCAAATTACTATATAGGATTTGGTTTTTGTTCAGTATACTCTCTCCCACTTGGCTAAATAAATCACTATTGGCTACATCTTACTACATGGATGTAATCTCTCTAAGGGTAATGGGGGAATCCAGACGTGGACCCCTTCCTCACAAGTGCCTGGAGGGATCAGCTGCACCTCACCGACGAGGCCCAACAAGGCCGAAACGTACGTCTGGGGTTAGCTGCTCCCCTTGTTCAGAGAAGAATTGTCTGGCATTTCGTGGCTGGACTGTCATTTTGACAGGACCTGTATGATATGCTTCAGAATACTTCTTCTCTGTTCATGGCATTTGTGAGGTAAAACAGATTGCACCCTGGGTGTGAGGATGCAGCACCAGTGAGCTTTTGCATACCCTCATGAGCCTAGTTGAGCATCTCTAACTTCTTCTCTGTATATGGATGTAAACAACAGACCACCTTGGTCTTCATGTTAAAAAGACAATAAAAAAACAACAACAAAAAAACACTATAATGCTGTTTCTTTGATCAGGAACAAGAAAACAAGTTTCAGGATTTTCTAAAACAAGATCCAACATACATGAAAATGGAGGTAGAGATACCAAGAGCTAGGTTTACTAGAAGGAGCAAACCACCCCCGCATAAATTTCCACATGTAAAGCTGTGAAATCATCCACTCAGCTAGTACCGCCATGTAATAAATCTTTCTCCATGGATTATATTTAGAAAAGCGTGACCAGTGCAGGTGCATGTTTTTCTTGTATTTTTATTCTGAGGAAATGCACACATAAAAAAAAAAAAAAAGCAGCTTCTTTACTCTAAGACTGTTGCCCATTAAGCGGGTAGTCAAAACCCTAAGGTTCCATATTGTGGAAGGCCACCTCTGTCTTGCTGGCTATATCTACTGTGTCCTTGTGACAGATATTGCTGGTTTATTTAGTGGTTTACAAATTGTTAGAATAAAATGGTATGCTTATTTACTTACCTGTTATCATACTGTTAGAAAACCCAACTTTCATACTAAGTCTAGCTAGTTTATATGCCACTGCATTTAAATATAACCTATGAAAGGTTAAGTGTATATTCTATACCAGTGGTTCTCAACCCATGCCCTCAGTGGCCAGTAACAGGCCAGGACTTAGGAAGTTCCCTATTAGAGCACAGGTGTATTGATCAGAGTCTTATTCAATTGATTAATTCACTTGTGCCCTAACAAGGAAATCCTCAAATCCTGACCTGCTAGTAACCACTGAGGGCATGGCTTGAGAACCACTGTTCTATACCATTCAAACAGTGGCTGTTACATTGAGAGAGGTCATGTGAGTAAGGCATGTGTGACGATGAGAGGTGCAAGAAGCATCTGAATTTTGTAAATCCAGCCCTGTATACGCTAGAGCAGTGATGGGTGAAGCTTTTTCCCTCAAAAATGAAACATGCCAAAAACAGAACTGACCTTCTTCAACAGGAAATGCCATGAAAAGTGATTTCCATTCTTTTAACTGAATTGAAATCAGTCACAATAATGTATATGAGCAGAGACCGTGACAGACCTACGTCATTCATTATTCAGACATATAAAAACATAGCTCCAGATGCTAACAGCTATGTAGTGTACCTTATAGTAAAAAAAAACAACAACAAAAAAAAAAAACACTACCATGAATTACATCCAACAATCTATCATCATCACTTCAAAGCCCAACCCCCTCCCAGTCACACTCACTATTATTGACTAAGCAGCAACACAGGTCCACTATCCACAACCCTAGCAAAGAGTGTTCCTGTTGCTTTTCGAAGTACAGTGCAGGTAGTATATACCCCAATCTATTTAGTCTCCAGTACTGAGATACTTAGCTAACAATCCAAAACTTAATAATGTTGCTACCTTTTGTCTCGGTAAAAACATGTAAGCAGGGGGAAAGTGGATCACATCTCGGAACATCCTCATTGAGATCACACCTGTAAGTCCACAGGTATGAATGGAAGACACATCAGAAGCATATCCGAGGTGCAACAACCAGCAGCAGTAGAAGCATTCCTAAACGTTTATCGGGCCAAAGTGTACATAATACTAGTGTCGTAGATGTGCCAGGGTGTGGGATACATTATCCTCAATAATTGTAACACCCACGACTCCTACTGCCGCTGTGGAGGATGTCTGAGTAGTTGGAGGTGACAGTCGCAGAGTCCCCACATACACCGATAGGCTGTGCCCACCCTAGTCATCTTGTTAAAGGGTTAGTAATGTCCCAACATAATTTGTAATAGATTTGTAGAGTCTAAAAAAAAATCACATTACCACAAACACCATCTCTCAAACCACTATGGTTTGAGAGATATTGGTAATGAAAGTACCCCCTTCCCTCCTGTCACAAGCGAAGGCTATAGGCCCTGCTGAGACAGTGGGGAGAGGCCAAACCCCCTGGGTGTTCCCTGGATAATACTCCCCCCAGAGCAGATGAGCCAATACATTTTATGACCCGTACATCCTGCTCTGGTGATGTTATCTACTCAGCTAATTTAGCTAACACTTTAAAAGGTACAATAAAATACACAAAATAAACAAATGTTACATACCAGGGCCCTGCAAGGGCCAACTCATGCCATGGTATGACACCTCCCCTTTCCAGTCCAGGGATCAGCCTGCAGCTCAGCAAGAGAGCTGAAATCCCATTATTGCAAAAGGGTTATTTAATTGGAAAGGTCTACAAAGTGTGCCTGGTTTGCAAGCACACTTTGTAGACCATTCCATTGAAGTAATTCTTTTGCAATAACGGGATTTCAGCTCTGCTGCAGAGTCTTGCCGTGTCGGCCTAAACGGATCTCTTTCTGTCAGCTTTACAGCTGACATCAAGGGAAGGGGAACTTTTATTGCCAATATCTCTCAAACTATAGCGGTTTGAGAGATGGGGTTTGTGGCAATGTGATTTTTTTTTTCTTAGACTCTACAAATCTATTACAAATTATGCTGGCACATTACTAACACTTTAAAACAATTACGTTACACAGCAGTTCTTTTATGTGCTGAAAACATACTTAGAAAGAAGTCAAACATACATAAAACCAATCCCAGTACACCTATGGAATAGCAAACTTGGCTGTTGACATGCTGACCTATTCATTTGTTGAAAACAGAGGTTTTAAAGAACTGATACCAAGAGTTATTCAACAAACAGAACCACAGGGATTGCTCTCATCCATAAGCATCATATGTTCAGGTTTCACAAGTGGAATCCATACTGGCACATTGAGTTGGCTGGTAAGCACCAACTGTGCTCATAGCAGAAGCAGCACACACAGGTAATCCTATATAGTAATTTGCTAGGATGTCTGTCAGAAGCCGTCATGCACAGTAGAGACTGCGCGTGCTACAGTCATGCGCAGTACAAAGCAATGCACTGCTTACCCCTCTGGTACTGAAAGGGTTAATATCCCACACTTGTCAGGTCATCTGTATCTGCAATAACTCCAAAGCTCTACATGTTTGAGGTTATGTGCTGCACCTTACTCTTATATCCCAAACTGCAGTTATTTTTCAAGAATAGCTGTGCCAGAGTTGTGTGGTTACAGAGCAACGGCCTGCTAACAATTTTTTAAGGCTTATAGTGTTGTCTGACTCAACCTGCTAACAGCTTTTTTACTTCCAGTTGTGGGTTTCGCCATGTTAACACTCAGCAACAGTAGCACTGCAGTGGGAATTCTCAAAGCAATAGCAAGCACAGGCAGAAAATTCCAAAGTTCTTGCAAAAAGGCAAAAATGTTATGTATTTTCTATGCAGGGGAACTTCAGTAGAAATGCGTCTTTCCTGTGAAAATACCAGGCTCAGAATGGAATATGCAATGTTGTTCAGTGGGGGCTCAGCTTAATTTGTGATGACAGAAGCATTTCAGTGAGTGTTATAGAGCATTACTCTCTTGCCTGTTATTTTTAACTTTTTACACACCACTGTTCTGTTTGTGCTTTCCTTTATAAGTCAGTAAAAAAGGAAAAACATTAATATACTGTTCAATTGATAACTCTAAAATAAAATATTTAACCAATCATGTGTGGATTCTACCAAGTGCGTATGTAGGACACAAATAATTATACCACTCTATGCTTAAAAAATATTAACAAGTTTATATATATATATATATATATATATATATATATATATATCATCTCCATTAGTGAAACTTTCACCCATTCCACTAATGGAGAAGAAACATATACTCTGGACACAATGGGAGATGAACAATTCATTGTATAGGACAATTTATTTTTCTTATTTTTCTTGAATCACAAGAGGCACATTTACGTCAGAAGCTTAAAATTACAAAAATACAGCTGGAAGACAATTTTACAGCTAAACATGTTTCAGAAATAACAGATTTCGTTGTGCTACTTTCAGGTAAAGTCACTTAACTACCACCTGATGGACAAAACAAGTACTGCACAATACAGAACTGGCATATAAGTGCAGTATTGATCTACAGTGCATCAATATAAATACACATTACAGAACACTGAAAACAGAGTTCCTTGGGCAGATTCAGAGGGGAGTATGCACTAAATCGTGATAAAGTGGAGGTGACTTCTCCCGTGATATCACTTTTCCAATTACTATGTTATTGTATAACGCCGATGCATTAAGATCTCCAAAGTTGGAGAAATCTTAATGCATAGGCTCCACAGAATAACAAAGGAACTGGAGAAGTCATCTCCACTTTATTACCTATTTATCACGCCTTAGAACACAACCCTCAGAGAGTTCAAAACTATAGTTACATGAAAGTGTATACTGCAACAAGCACATATATTATATTCCATATACATACAGACACGCACATAAATACATTGTGCAGGTGTGTCGTGTGTCTAGCGTGTGCATGTCTGTCTAGCGTGTGTGTAGTGTGTGCGCAGGTGTAGGTGTAGTGTGAGTAGGTGTGGATGTGTAGTGTGTGCGTATATAGTGTGTGTATGTGTCTGTTAATTGTTGCCCCTGCATATCCTTGGAGATATTTTGAAAGGAGTGGCCAAAGGCCTGAATCACGGCCCCTGGACATGCAGTATAGACAAGGCTTGAATAACTCTCCTGATTACTGCCTCCTCTGGGTGTGTGCAGTAGACACACAGACATCTTACTATAGAGAGACAGAGAGAGAGAGAGAGATAAACATTGCATTTATAAAATCAATCACTTGGGCCTATTTTTATAAAGGGACAAGTTGACCTTTTATTCACACGTTTTTAATTTACTTATTTCTTATTATAAGCAAATTATGATTGGAGTATGAGCTTATGATTTGTTAAATTCCTCTCTTATATGATATACTATATTGTTGTATCACAAGAAGCTTTAACCTATTGAGTACGAAGGAGGTATAACATGCACACCAATCCGGCACTCAAATTGTTAAGAAAGCAAAGAAAATTATCTGTTTGACCCATAAGGCGCCATTGCAGAATCCCCTCCCTTTATCGAATGCTTATTTTTATTGAGGCCAGCAAAAGACACAAGTCAATAAAGTTCAACTCTCTAAATCTTATAACTCTGTTGGAGAAGTTAATAATCAAGAAACACATTAGACCAGGGGGTAGTTACTTGCCCCCCCCCCACCTAGCTCTGTTGGAGACTATAACTCTCATGCTGAATAGAGCCTACGGTTGCCGGCAAGCCGGTAAAAAATTAGCTTCTGTCCAATATTAAGTCTATGGAGGGAATGCCATGGCCGGTATTTTCTTGAAGAAAAGGTGGCAACCCTAATAGAGCCCCTAGTACTCTGCAGCGGTAGCAAACAGTAAAGAAAACAGTCAAAAGTGGCCAAACCAAAGTACATTTCAAATTGGAGACATTGATGGAATAAATTATACCTAAAATTGTACATCTAATTTCACAAGTTTCCAGACTGAATACCTAAACATTCTACAGTATATAAAAATGTTTATATATAATATACATCTTTATGAATAGGCTACCTTGTATACCTGGAACCTAAAAAAGTTAAGGGAAATTGTTATACTTTTAATTTTGTTTTGGTTCAAAGTATCCTTATATCAAGTTCTGTTAAAGTTTCTAAAAAAAAATGGGTTTATGCTCATTTGCCCGCATTATTAATGCTCCTTCCAGTAAAGAAACTTGTCTACTCAGAATGCTAAAAAGCAGCCAGTCACTGTGGAAGAAGATTCACTTTAATACCAATAGCTGACTGGTTTAGAGCCTTATGCATAAAAAATAAAAAGGACTGAGGTCTTTAACCCCTTAAGTACGGGCTGTGCAGTCCCTTAAGGCACAGAGCATTTTTTTTTTTTTTTTTGTGCGATCCGATTCTAGACTCCCCAAATGGCGTGCAGCCGTGCGGGGAGCCTGGAATTCCATGACGGTCCAGGACCATCATGGGTCCTTAAGGGGTTAAAGGAATAGTAATGTTTCACAAAAACAGCAGCTCCAATTAATCTTCATAGCATTTGAGTCATAGAGAGTGTTATTTCAATACTGTCAGAGTTGTAGTTCAAGAGTAATTGAATGATAAAGTATCCCCCTTCCACCCCTTTTACCTAGTGTAACACTGCTCACCTTAGATGTGGGATCTGGTCCACAGACCAGATAGATAACAGCAAGGGACAATCATTTTACTGTGAGAACAATGAAAACCCTGCCCCCTTGACAGGTTTTTCCAGCTTTTTCACTTATCTTAATTGAAGATTGTCCCTCTCTGCAATCTGCCTGGGCACCTCCCTGCTGCTCTGAGCTGAGCAGTGTTACATCAGTAAAAGGGGCAGGATGGGGATAATTTATAATTCAATTACTCTTGAACTACAACTCTGACAGAATTGAAATAACACTCTCCAAGGCCCAAATACTATGATTATTAATTAGAGCTGCTTTGATTATGAAACATTATTATCCCTTTACAGCACTGCTCTAACATTTGAGGTGTTAAAGAGAAATTATCACTTTTTATTAATTTTGCTTCCGTGAGAGCAGACATATAAAATGGCTGTGGAGAGAAGGCACAAAACCACCAATATAAATGTGTTTGGGGTGGGGATGCAGAAGTGTCCTAGAAATATGTGGCTCTCAGATCCAAACTCTGTGGCTTGTGAACACAGTGCATGAACAAATGCTGTGTCAGGCTCTCTCTGGGAACTGCATCATACAGGACAGAGACTGAACTATGAAACATTAGATAGGGTGCTATCTGGGTGACAGATGCCCTTTAAAAGCCCCATAAAAAAAAAAATATATATATATATATATATATATATATATATATATATATATATATATATTTTTTTTTTTTTTTTTTTTTTTTTTTTTTTTTTTTTTTTGACAGATTCTCGTATTGCATCAGATGTCTGTTCTCTGCACCATGGTATGAATAAAACTTGGTTTTCAATTCATATTAGCATACCAGGGAACCTCTTCCTCATGAGCCTATCTTTGAGCCCCCAGAAAAGGCTCATGTACTGAAACCGGGGGGCTGTAAATTATGTGATTTGCATCATAAAGGGGGTGGGGCTTATTGGGTGGGCAGGGCTTATCATTGCGTCATAAAATGGGCAGGACATTATTGGAATGTGGGCAGACAGAGTGGAAGGGGGGAAGTGGAAGGAACAGGGTGGGAAGGAGGAAACTCACCACCATGGGACAATCCGCTTCTGTACCCAGAGACCCGATAATTAACTTTAAAAACTGGAATTCCGGGGGTAGATCTGAAGAGTATCCATATAAGTATATTAACATTGGCTGTCCTGCTGTTTTGAGAGTCTCTTTTTTGTTTTTGTTTGCATGAGTGTGTTACATTACAGTGATGTCTGGTAGCAAGGACCAGACTACTGTCCACTCAAGTACCAGAAACCGCAAAAGCAGCAATAGCTTCATGTGTTAAGCATTACTGGTCAAAATCTGAGATGTAATGAGGCTCTTTTCTATCATTTTTACCTATTGAATGCTAGGGTCTCACAACAAGTTGCTTTGCAATGCATGGTGTTAAAAGGCACATTTAACCCCTTGAGTATCCAACACATTGGAATACCTCTCTGGCAGTCAAAAGGTTAGTTTAATGGGGGGGGGGTTGGGTCTTTTTTTTTTTTTTTTTCTTCTTCTTCTTCTTTGTTCCACATGGCGCAGTTGTTTTGCCCAGGAATTGCCCTAATTCCATTAGTACATTGGCCCATCTGAGTGACAGAGGAGCTTTCATCCCACTGTGAAGACAAGGCAGTGGAGTTTCAGTCACTGAGCCATCCTTCTGTGTTTTTGATTTGATTCAAACAGAGCGTGTAACAGAGAGTAACGTGTAACAGTAACCCTGTGTAAGCGGCAGAAGGCCCCAGAGTTTGACATGGTTGGTTATGACACATGCAGACTGCATCACTACTTCTCTAAACCATGAAACAAAGTTTTGCCTCTTCTCAGCAGATTCTCCAAATTCCGCACATCCTGTTTCATTATGATCAAATAGTCTCACTGAGAGCGCTTCTCTTCATGCAGACAGGTTTCTAAATGTTCTTCTGGTTTTAAGTGTGTGTTTTGTTAAAGCTTCTGAAAAAAGCTCAGTCCGGATACAAACAAAAATTTTGTTTACTTTTTTCTTTTCTAAACTGTCATTTTGTCAGATAAACAATAAAGTGAAGGCAAATTGCAGACATTAAAGAGTCAGTTTTAAGCATTAGGGAGTGTGGTTTGTATGTTTTACAATCTATAAACAGCCAATTAATATAAACAGACTTATTTTAATAGCACTTCAGTAAACAGAAAAAAAAAACACTTTTTGTAACATAGAGGTGCAAAATGCTTTGTTAAGAAATGTATTGCACATCTCTTTGGCACTCTAGGGGTTATATAACCCTGCAGTTTTAAAATATGAGTATAATTGTGGAGTAATTCAGGAGTAAACCAACTGCACTATAGGGGACAAATAAAAATTCCCAAAGTTTCCACAAATTTTAAATGGGACTTTAACCCACTGAATGAAAGAGGCCTCCGTTACATTATGAAGTAATACTTTGAAGACTTATCAATCATTTAAATGGCAAAAAAACAAAGTTAAAGCAATGGGAACTGTTATTTGTCACACATGGTACAGATGGTTGCCCCCAGAATTACTCATATTTAGCTTATTCAATATGACCCTTAGGGTCTCAAGCAGAAAGCAAGATAATTCTGCACCAATGGAAAAGGAGGTTGGTCTTCATTTATTTAAATGAGGCTTTTAACCTCTACAATTCTAGAGCCATCTTAAACGCATTGGAGACATTTAACATTCAAATTGTTTACCCTTTTGAGTGTTAGAGGCGGTATATAATAAGGGTTAAAGCCAAATTAAAATCAGTTTGAATGTTAGGGAAATTTTATTCCCCAACCTCTATGGTGCTGTTTGTTGGCCCACACATCTTTTGCTTTCTATGTAAATCCCTTAGTTTGAGGCCCAGTAGAAAAAGGGCATTGACCCACTCAGGTCTGGGTTCCATTACGGTTCACAACTTTATCAAAGTATTTATCTTCAAATTTCTCCATAGACTTCAATGGAATAAGTTAGATAAAAACCAGTGATAATACTTGAACCTCAAAGAGGAAGACCCAGACATTCTATAGTTCACCTCAAAGCAGTGAGATTAACCTTTTCCTGGGAGAGAAATATAGTCAAGTTGATACCTTTATTGGCAAACTAAGCAGATTTAGGATGCAACCTTTCAAGACCTCTTAGGTCTCTTCCTGAGACTTGTTATAACATGCCTGAGGAAGAGACCTAAGAGGTCTTGAAAGCTTGTATCCTAAATCCGCTTAGTTAGCCAATAAAGGTTTCAACTTGACTGTATTTGCCTCCTGTATTTCTACAGCTAACATGGTGCCAACTCTCATCTGTTATTAATCTTTTCATGGTTTATTTAGCAGAGTGGGTGAGTGTGTTAAAAGATGCTAAATCGAACAAGATCACAAGTAACAAGACAGACTTAGGGAATAGTGCTGAAACAGAAAACTAATAGGATTCCACGACACCGAGGCCCATATATCCAAAAGAAAACTGGCAACGCTCTGAGGAAAACCATTTGCACTACCATTTGAGCTAAATATTCCAATTGATTTAGATGAGGAGTTTAACACCTTGAATGCTAGAGAGGTCTTCAACTCATTGCAGAGCAATGCGTATGAGACCTCTCTAGCATTCAAAGTGTTAAAACCCCTATTTAAATCCATGAGAGTTTTGGCAATTTAATTCTCCCCTATAGCGCAACTGATATGCCCCAGAACTTCTCCGCTTTTGTTTCGAACATACGGCCTTAGTTGTTAAGGACCAGAGGGGTGTGAATAAATACAGTGTACACCTCTTTGGTCCATAAAGGGCTATTAGTAAGTTAACTTTAATAAATTCCAAATCAAAACAAGAGACTAGTGTGATTTGCTTAGCAGTGATCCTGTGGTTGGCCAAAAATCCGCAAAACATAGCGGCTGATTTTCCCCTGCGGACAGGACTGAGTGTAGGAATCATGTGACCCAAGAGCCCACAAAGACTGAAGTGTGCTTGGAAAGTACCTGAATGATAGGTGTCTAAATGGAAAATGGAAACAGGCAACCACAGGTGATAAACCACTTGGATCTAATAATTTAGTTGGTCATTTTCCTACCTGCTGTGAACTTTCTGACTATGGGAATTTATATATTCAGAATAGCTGTGTATCTAAAACAGGGGTAGCAGGCAACCTTTGGCTCTTCAACTCCCATCATTCCTAGCCAGCCAACAACTGGAGAGCCCTAGGTTGTCTACACTTATTAATGCACATATAGAACCAAATTAGTCTGCATAACAGGGGAGGGCAACCAGTGTTTTTCCAAATGATGATGAATGACAACTGGACTACAGCTCTCATGATCCTCATCAGGCAATATGTTGTTAAAACATAACAGAGCAACGAGTTGAGTACCACTCTGGCATGTAAGAGGTTAATGAGCCTTACTTACATAGGCTAACAGGAGCAATTTTAGGAAGGAGAGAAGAAAAAAAAAAAAAAAAAAAAAAAAAGAGACAACAGTACCATAGCGGAAAAATAACATTTCCCATTGCTTTAACCCTATATGTCAGAGACGTCCCCTCTGGCACTCAAAGGGCTAAATAAAAGGATTTAAGTCTTACTGAAGAAACCTCCTGAACTAAGGGAATGTTAAGGGTAGTTAAGATGGCCCTGATCAGGCCCTCAGCCTCAAAGGGTCCCCAAAAAAACTGAGAGGAGCACACAGCAGAACATTCCTCAACGTCCGAATCCATCAACAGTTCCTCCTCAGAGGAATCTGATACGTCAGGTAATCCCTGCGGTTTTGGCAGGGAAGATCTGACTGAAGAAGGGGTCTGCCAGGAGTGGAAGAGCCCCTGTAACTGGGATGGAAAGAGTTTCAATGTAGACCGGAGGTCTCTAGTAGCAGCCTTGAAGTCTTGTACCCAAACTGGCTCTAATGCATGGCTGGAGGTCCCTGGGAGAAACTCAGGGACATCATAACACCCTGGGCATAAATGAAATGAGAATTCTCTAGGTAACCCTGAAAGACATGAGAAGCAATGCACGATAGGGGACACAGAGACCCCGGTGTCCTTAGTCTTAGCCCTGGCCCCAATATCTAAAGGATTAGACATTCTCACAGTGTCAAAACGTATACGAAAACCCTTAGCAGAAAAACACCCCCAAAGCATACTGTTTCCACCTCCATGTTTGACGGTGGGGATGGTGTTCTTGGGGTCATAGGCAGCATTCCTCCTCCTCCAAACACGGCGAGTTGACATGATGCCAAAGAGCTCGATTTTGTTCTCATCTGACCACAACACTTTCACCCAGTTCTTCTCTGAATCATTCAGATGTTCATTGGCAAACTTCAGACGGGCCTGTACATGTGTTTACTTGAGCAGGGGGACCTTGCGGGCGCTGCAGGATTTCAGTCCTTCACCACGTAGTGTGTTACCAATTGTTTTCTTGGTGACTATGGTCCCAGCTGCCTTGAGATAATTGACAAGATCCTCATGTGTAGTTCTGGGCTGATTCCTCACCGTTCTCATGATCATTGAAACTCCACGAGGTGAGATCTTGCATGGAGCCCCAGACTGAGGGAGATTGACAGTTATTTTGTGTTTCTTCCACTTGCGAATAATCGCACCAACTGTTTCACCTTCTCACCAGGCTGCTTGCTGATGGTCTTGTAGCCCATTCCAGCCTTGTGTAGGTCTACAATCTTGTCCCTGACATCCTTGAACAGCTCTTTGGTCTTGGCCATGGTGAAGAGTTTGGAATCGGATTGATTGCTTCTGTGGACAGGTGTCTTTTATACAGGTAACAAGCTGAGATTATGAGCACTCCCTTTAAGGGAATGCTCTTAATCTCAGTTTGTTACCTGCATAAAAGACACATGGGAGCCAGAAATCTTGCTGACTGATAGGGGGTCAAATACTTATTCACTCAGTAAAAGGCAAATCAATTTATAAATTTTTTGAAATGCGTTTTTCTGGATCTTTTTGTTGTTATTCTGTCTCTCACTGTTCAAATAACCCTACCATTAAAATTATAGACTGATCATTTCTTTGTCAGTGGGAAAACATACAAAATCAGCAGGGGATCAAATAATTTTTCCCTCACTGTATGATAAGTTAGAGCTGCTTTTATTATGAAACATTACTATCCCTTTAAAGGCATGTTAGGTGCTCTTCCACATTCACTTACATAATAGACATGCCTTCTTAAGGGGTGAGACTACCCCACTCCTTGGTAATACAGGGGAAAGGTAGGGTCCGGTAGGCAACAGTATATTTTGTGTTTCACAACTGCTGTTCAGTAATGGCCTGCAATCATCAATCTAGCATTGTTGCCAATGACTGACAATAAAGGTTTCATGTTTATTTTTCTTCAGTACAGGTAATAGGGATGCCTTTGTTTTTGGTGTTAGTTTCCCTTTTATAAAACATAATTTGACCAGACCACCACTTTAATGAAGATGCTAATGAAAAACAAACACTGCAGGGTGCATTGGTACCTGTACAGGTCTACAAAATGAAAACTGAACAGGCTTCCTGCATTGGAATGGTGACCTACTCACATTAATAATACAGCACTGCGGAATTAGCATTAAATTGCTGAGTGTTTTTTCTCCTTTGTTGTATCAATCAAAGTGTGACAGAACCTCTGTGATAAAGAGCTTTCTGGCTTCTAAAGGCTTACACAGGCAGTCGGTGACAGTCCACCAAGTATTTCAAAGCTAAAGCTTAACCACCCTAGGATGATCAAAGTCTTCTCTGTAGATAAGCTACTCTCTCCCTTTGTAGGAATAAAGCAAGCAAAATACAATTGCAAAATCTATGAGAAAGCTAAGCAGTGGAGTATACAGTTGTTCTATTAGTCAACACTTGGCTCCTTGCCATACACACCGGATTTTAGAGTGGAAATAAAATATATATATGCATACTTCTACGTACTTCATTTTACAGTTATTTACTGATCTTTATATTCCTAATGTTCCTCTTTCTAAGAAAACGTGTATTGTGAATTGTGCTGGAGAGTAATCCTTTTAATACTGCACGCTGCAGTGTAACAGACTGAATAAACAAGTCTCAGATTTCCTTATTAAATTCAAGATTTCTTCATTTAGATGCTATTTCATGTGCAATCACAAAATATTTTCAACTTAGGAGCAGCATGCTGGTTTTTTGTTGTAATAAGAAAATATATTAAAAACAAGGGTACTCAGAATGCAGGGGCACTGTCTTCTAAAAATTGTTACAGTTAAAACTTGTTCTTATTCACACTGAACCTCAATTAGATGCACTAAGGAGTGATGCTATGGTGAAGTGTGTGGAGTTGTGCAGCAATCACATCAAGGAAAATAACACTTTGCCATATGAACTAAGAATTGGCTGGGGGGTGATACACCTTAATCATTACATTACAGGGTTTTCATAATGCTGGCTATATATTCGAGAAGGCAAGTGGGGGAGGGGAGGATGTGCTCAGATTTAAGCACCAGAAATGCCACCATCTTTCCCAATCCTGTGGCACTGAAAGGATTAGAACATTAAAATCCATTGCCACTTTTGATTTGTAAAGTGAGAAAACTGTCAGTGAAGCCGTTTCATTTAACAGCTTCTCTGTTCTACTTAATAAATCAGCTGTTCAGTGGGACATCCACCAATCAGTTGATTCAGGTAAACAAAGGACTCACAAAGCACTCCACATATATTACATATCAGCTAAAGAATAGGAAAAATTAAGGAAACAGGGAGTGGTGATGAAGGGAGACTTGAACGGGGCCAAGTGAAGTGTCGAACTGGAGAGCAGGACAACATAAAGTGATGAATGGAAGCATGTGATGATGAGGCAAAAGGGAGGGTTGAAGGATAAGGTGATACCCTGGTGCCCAGCTATGGGAGGATGAGGCAATGTTAGTGGGTAGGTTCTGTACAGAAAAATGTAGAGGCTAAATATGTGGGGCTCTGAGAAACTCATTTTCTCAAAGGCAACAAATATGTCTGAAACATTTGTATAATAAACTCCCTTTGATTCACCTGCAACAAGTGCCAGAGTATATATCTAACCTTTATTACTATCACCTAGGCAAACTGAATCTACTTCAGTGAGTGCCTCCTATTGCTGACATTAGATAGATAGACAGACAGAAAGATATAGATGACAAAGTCCATAAACCAACATCCATTCAACTAAACAGCATACTTTCTCTCCCATGGTAAGCCCAATTTTAAACCTGAAGCCATAGAAACTAATAAGGGATAAAGAGCTCATTTCTAATTTACAATAAAAATACTTCTGTTATTTAAATATATGTAGAGGAGCTGGTATCCTTAAATGAACTGAAGAAAAAAAAATGGTCAGCTCATTTCTATTTTAAAAATACTTCCATTTCTTAGGGTGGAACTAATCTCCCTGATCAATAGTATTTAAGTAGTTCCTCTGGGGAAAGGAAGAGCTGTCTATTTTTAGAAGGGTGCAAGGGTTAAATTGCTTCTCGCTAGCCTTGGGGCTGACGGTAACTGTCAATGACACTGCTGTCAGTTACTGGTAATGCAACTTCTGCTCTTGGAAATCTCATGATATTTTAAACATGCTGATGCCAATCATCAATGGGTAATCATTCAGTTATCAATGAGGGGAAATTAGTAGTTCACATTTTGAGATGCAAAAAACAAATATACATTTTAAAAAAAAGAGACACGGGGAGGTGGGGAAGAGAGGGGAGAGAAGGAGAGAGAGAGAGAGGGGAGAGAGAGAGAGTGAGGGGAGAGAGAGAGAGAGTGAGAGGCACAAAAAAAAAGAAAGGCGTGAAGAAAGAGGCACAAAAGAGTGAGGAGAGAAGCGCAAAAGAGTGGCGTGCACGAGAGAGCGGCATGAGGGAGAGAGGGGGAAAGAGAGAAGGGGGAAAGAGAGAGAAGGGGGAGAGAGAGAGGGGGAGAGAGAGGGGGAGAGAGAGGGGGAGAGAGAGGGGGAGAGAGAGGGGGAGAGAGAGGGGGAGAGAGAGAGGGGGAGGGGGGAGAGAGAGGGGGAGGGGGGAGAGAGAGCGAAAGGGGGGAGAGAGGCATGAGAGAGAGGGGAGAGAGAGAGAGGGGCGAAAGAGAGGCAAGAGAGGTGAGAGAAAGAGGGGAGGGGGGCGCGACAGAGAGGAGGAGCCACAGAGGGACAGGGGGCATGAGAGAGAGAGAGAGAAGGGGCGTGAGAGAGAGAGAGAGAGAGAGGAGGGGCATGAGAGAGAGAGAGAGAGAGGAGGGGCATGAGACAGAGAGAGAGAGAGGAGGGGCATGAGACAGAGAGAGAGAGGAGGGGCATGAGACAGAGAGAGAGAGGAGGGGCATGAGAGAGGGGTGTGGGGGCGTGAGAGAGGGGTGTGAGAGAGAACGAGGGGGCATGAGATAGAAAGAGGCGTGAGAGAGAGGGGGTGTGAGAGAGGGGGGGCGTGAGAGAGGGGGGACGTGAAAGAGGGGGGATGTGAAAGAGGGGGGGCCGTGAGAGAGAGGGGAGCGTGAGAGAAAGAGTGAGGGGCGAGAGAGAGAGAGACAGGGAGAGGAAAATGTATGAGAATTAAAGACAGCCTATGTTTTATGACAGCCACTTGTTTGTGATATAGTTTCTGAAACTAACATTTATTTGTTGGTGGCACAATTCAGCATATTATGCTAATTAGTTTATGTGCTAAGCCAATATTACAACAAACTGGGCTATGAATGAATCTAGAAAGAGCCCACCCACTGGTTGCATTTCTAATAGCACATTGCATGATAAATTTAACTTCCAACATAACTAATTGGCACACACTGCAGAGAATCAGGATACAGTGCCATGCTGTTCCACCAAAATATTATGGTTAATTTGTCAAAAACTATTTAACATGGAAATGAAAGTACTATATATAGGCACAAAAGCAATGCTTTGCTTATGCCTCTGGCGCGCAAATAGTTAATTTTAAAGTGTTAAATATAAAAAATAAAAAAAAGGAAACACTACACTTAGTATAAAGTATCTGCCAAATATGCTAGTGAGAAGGCTCAGTTGGTTAATGCACCAGCTGTAGAATCTGTTCAAACCGTAAGGTCACAGGTTCTAGCCCCAGCAGGGGTAGACTCAGCCTTTCACTCTTCTGAGGACAGATAAAATGAGTACCATTAAAATGGGTAAAAATATCTATACCCCCAAGACATACTTGAAAATGAGAGACAATCTCAGTGTATCCTTCCTGATTAAATACATTGGTATTATTATTATTATTATTAAATAGCACTAGATCAGGGATAGTCATTCTTTGACCCCTAGCTGTCAGGGATGAGAATTCCAGTCATCCCCAATAAGTTGTTGGTTGATTGGACATGATGGGAGTTGTAATCCACAGCTGACTGACAAAAGATCGGCTTCCCCACGCTACCAACTGGGTCCTCTATGTAAATACGAATCTGACTCAAATCTATCTTATGGTATGCACTATGCGGTCTTTGCCAGCCTGTGATTACTACTCAGATATGCCTACATCATTTCATCATCATTGTCTTTGCCAATGGCTTATTTGAATATTAAAAATTTACTTCATAAGCCATTTTTGTATTCGTTGGGGTATGTTCTGTGTCATTGTGACTATTGTCCACATGCACCAGAATTGATAGCTGGTGATGCTATCAGAGATCACAGAATCCAGTCCATCTCCCTGATACCATCTCACATATTGGATTAAAGGGATAGTAATACATAATTTTAACAAATGTTCATCTTGTAGGTATTAAAAAATAGGATTTTAGTCTTACCTGTTAAATGGTCCCTTGACAGGGTGAGAGACCAGTAACCTGTATGGACTAAGAGAAGAGGATTTAAAAGGTAAGACTAAAATCCTATTGTCTCTGTCATCCAATACAAGTTACTGGTAACTTTGGGATGTTCAACCATTAAGTTCCCCAGAGCGGGAAGAAAGGCAAGGACCAGGCGTAGGCCCCCAAAGTCACCAGAGCACCAATGAACCTATAGATCATGAAGAGCTCAACACTAACCGTAAAGTGTCAACGGACATTGAACAGGAGTAAAAACAAACCCCATAAACTGTTGCACAGCACACTAACTAGAGCCAACAGGGCTCAAAAGTAGTGTTGAGCGAGCATGCTCGGCCGATGCTCGGATCGGCTCGAGCATCGCTCTGCTCGGCACATGGCGGTACTCGTACGAGTACCGCATGTGCTCGCCCGCCATGTTCGGGTCTCCTCCCCGCACGTTTTGCGGCTGCTGTGCAGCCAATAAACGTGCAGGGAGGCTCTGACATCGGTGTAATGCCAGCAGCCATGTTGGCTGCTGGCATTACACTGATTGGCTGGCCAGAACCCGTGGTCAGGTGCTGTATAGCACCTGACCATCGAGTTCGGCTCAGTCTGAGCCAGGGAGAGCTGAGGATAGGAAGGGAAAGGCAGTGTAGGGAGGAAAAAACAAAAATTGTGACAAAAAAGAACCAAAAGTCCTTTTTAGGACTACTGTGTGTGGGGGCAGCAGGTTATATTGTGTGTGGGGGGAAAAAAAAAAAAAAAAAAAAAAAATATTCTGTTTAGTGTGAAAAGTTGCAGATTAGAGCACATTCTGTTTAGTGTGCACAGTTGCAGATTAGAGCACATTCTGTTTAGTGTGCAAAGTTGCAGATTAGAGCACATTCTGTTTAGTGTGCAAAGTTGCAGATTAGAGCACATTCTGTTTAGTGTGCAAAGTTGCAGATTAGAGCACATTCTGTTAAGTCTTCAAACTAAAATATCAAAGTCACGTATTCCATTCAGTGTGCGTCGCCGCAGTTTAGCAGCACATTCTGAGTACTGTGCAGAGTTGCAGAATAGGAAGAAATACTGTTAAGTCTTCAAACTAAAATATCAAAGTCACATATTCCATTCAGTGTGCTTCGCCGCAGTTTAGCAGCACATTCTGTGTACTGTGCAGAGTTGCAGAATAGGAAGAAATACTGTTAAGTCTTCAAACTAAAATATCAAAGTCACATATTCCATTCAGTGTGCTTCGCCGCAGTTTAGCAGCCTATTCTGTGTACTGTGCAGAGTTGCAGAATAGGAAGAAATACTGTTAAGTCTTCAAACTAAAATATCAAAGTCACATATTCCATTCAGTGTGCTTCGCCGCAGTTTAGCAGCCTATTCTGTGTACTGTGCAGAGTTGCAGAATAGGAAGAAATACTGTTAAGTCTTCAAACTAAAATATCAAAGTCACATATTCCATTCAGTGTGTTTCACCGCCGTTTAGCAGCCTATTCTGTGTACTGTGCAGAGTTGCAGAATAATAAGAAATACTGTTAAGTTTTCAAACTCAAATATTAAAGTCACATATTCCATTCAGTGTGTTTCACCGCAGTTTAGCAGCCTTTTCTGTGTACTCTGCAGAGTTGCAGAATAATAAGAAATACTGTTAAGTTTTCAAACTCAAATATTAAAGTCACATATTCCATTCAGTGTGTTTCACCGCAGTTTAGCAGCCTATTCTGTGTACTCTGTACAGTTGCAGAATAATAAGAAATACTGTTAAGTTTTCAAACTCAAATATTAAACTCACATATTCCATTCAGTGTGTTTCACCGCCGTTTAACAGCCTATTCTGTGTACTCTGTACAGTTGCAGAATAATAAGAAATACTGTTAAGTTTTCAAACTCAAATATTAAAGTCACATATTCCATTCAGTGTGTTTCACCGCAGTTTAGCAGCCTATTCTGTGTACTCTGTACAGTTGCAGAATAATAAGAAATACTGTTAAGTTTTCAAACTCAAATATTAAAGTCACATATTCCATTCAGTGTGTTTCACCGCCGTTTAACAGCCTATTCTGTGTACTCTGTACAGTTGCAGAATAATAAGAAATACTGTTAAGTTTTCAAACTCAAATATTAAAGTCACATATTCCATTCAGTGTGTTTCACCGCCGTTTAACAGCCTATTCTGTGTACTCTGTACAGTTGCAGAATAATAAGAAATACTGTTAAGTTTTCAAACTCAAATATTAAAGTCACATATTCCATTCAGTGTGTTTCACCGCAGTTTAGCAGCCTATTCTGTGTACTCTGTACAGTTGCAGAATAATAAGAAATACTGTTAAGTTTTCAAACTCAAATATTAAACTCACATATTCCATTCAGTGTGTTTCACCGCCGTTTAACAGCCTATTCTGTGTACTCTGTACAGTTGCAGAATAATAAGAAATACTGTTAAGTTTTCAAACTCAAATATTAAAGTCACATATTCCATTCAGTGTGTTTCACCGCCGTTTAACAGCCTATTCTGTGTACTCTGTACAGTTGCAGAATAATAAGAAAAGAGAAAATTTACTCACCGATATTTATATTTCCTCTGTGTCCTTCCACGGCAATACTGTGGGTTGTAGCTCCTCCTCTCCAGCTGGTAGGACCAATTAATCTTTTTCTACTTAAGCGCCTGCTCTGCTACCTGTCCTCAGTTATATGTATATCCAAGCTGGAATGAGAGGACATGTTAGTTATAGGTTACATACAGAGAGCTTTCCCTATTTGTACATTATTAAACATCAGTACAGGGAACGATACTATTACCAATACCCTCAGGGTGGGGTGCCGTGGAAGGACACAGAGGAAATATAAATATCGGTGAGTAAATTTTCTCTTTTCCTCTGTGTCCAATCCACGGCAATACTGTGGGACTTACCAGAGCAGTATCCCTATGGGCGGGACTTTAATCAAGGATTTTGGGCAGGAGTGGCTGCTTGGAGCACCTTCCTGCCAAAGCTAGCATCTTCTGCCGCCTGAACATCTAGACTATAATGTCTTACGAATGTAGATACTGACGACCAAGTGGCTGCCTTACAGATTTCAGTTGCTGAAGCCACGTTCTTTAAAGCCCAAGAAGATGCTACTGCTCTCGTAGAATGAGCTTTTAACCCTGTTGGGGGTATTTTGTCAGCTGACTGGTAAGTTAAGATGATGCAGTCTCTTATCCATCGAGCAATGGAAGCCTTGGATGCTGCAGTCCCTTTATATTTCCCACAAAAATGCACAAAAAGAGCATCTGTTTTCCTAAAAGAGTCAGAACGCTTGAGATAAATTTTCAAACATCTACGTAAATCAAGATTTTGCAGGCGAGTGTCTGGATTAAGAATAGAGGCTGGAGGAAAAGTAGGTAAGACTATCTCCTGACTTAAGTGAAAACTGGAGATTACTTTACTTCTGAAGGAGGATTTAGGCCTCAGGACTACTTTGTCCTGGTGAAACACTAAATAAGGTGATTTACAGAGCAGGGCCTGTAACTCTCCCACACGTCTGGCTGAGGTGAATGCCGTAAGGAGTATGGTTTTTAGAGTGAGATGCTTCAAGGAAACCAGCTCCAGGGGTTCAAAGAATGGATGGGCAGAGAGTTGTTGGAGGACCAAATTTAAATCCCAAGGGGGAATGATTTCCCTAATCGTGGGTTTAATTCTAGAAATGGCTGAAAGATATCTTCTGATAATATACTGTTCAGCAAAAGGATGGGCAAGAATGGCAGAGATAGCAGAAAGCTGTACCTTTAAGGATGCTGGTTTTAACCCTTTGTTAAATCCTTCTTGTAAGAATTCCAAGATGGCTTCTGGGGATATGTTATGCCTATTCAGACCTTTAGACATACACCATGAATGAAAAGTTGCCCAAACTCTATAATAAATCCGGGAAGAAGAAGGTTTTCTGCCCTGAAGAATGGTAGTGATGACAGAGTTCGATAATCCTGAGTATTTTAAAGAGCTCCGTTCAGCCTCCAGGCCATCAGATTCAAGAAGGCTGGGTCCGGATGTAGAACAGGGCCTTGTGACAGTAGGTCTGGTATGTTTGGCAGTTTTACTGGAGGCCGGATTGAGAGTTTTATGAGGTCTGCATACCACAGTTTTCTGGGCCAATTTGGAGCGATCAGGATCACATTGGCTTGATCCCTTCTTATTTTTCTTACTACTTCCATGATTAGTGGAAGAGGAGGAAAGACATATGCTAGTGGAAAATTCCATGTTGTTTGAAGAGCATCCTGCTGTAGAGCCAGAGGAGTTCTCCATCTGGACATAAACTGCTTGCACTGGGTGTTTTCCGGAGTGGCCATAAGGTCTATGAAAGGCCTGCCCAGTGATGACGTGATGCTTCTGAAGATGGACTTTTTCAGGGACCATTCCCCTGGATCCAAATGGTTCCTGCTTAGGAAGTCCGCTTCTCTGTTTAATCTGCCTGACAGGTATGATGCTTTCAGGTTCAGTAAGTGATGTTCCGCCCAGTATAAGATCTGGATCGCTAAATGATTGAGTCGAAGACTTTTCGTTCCTCCTTGATTCATCAAGTAACTGACCGCTGTGGTGTTGTCTGACCTCACCAATACTGCTGTAGTCTTCAGATAAGGCTGGAATGCTTTCAACGTTCTCCATACCGCTAGAAGTTCCAAATAGTTGATGTGGAACTTCGATTCCTTGGCTGACCAAGTGCCCTGTGTTGTTTTTGTCCTCCAAATACCTCCCCATCCTTGAAGACTGGCATCCGTAGTCACCGTCTCCCATTGAGGTTCCAAGAGAGATCTCCCTTTTTTGAGGTTCTCCCGACTTCTCCACCATACAAATTCCTTCTTGGTTGCGGGAAGCAGAGGAATTGGTAGAGATGGATTGAATGGGTCTTTCTTGAAAAATTTTAAGTAATTTTCCTGAATTAGTCTTCCGTGGGTTCTGGACCAAGGAACCACCTGTTGGGCAGAAGTCAGATTGCCTAAAAGTTTTGCAAATGATTTTGCTGACTGAACTCTGTATTTTCTGAACCGACTTACGGCATGATAGATTCTGTCTTGTCTGTCTGTTGATAGAGTCACCCGTGCTTGAAGAGTGTCTATTTTGACCCCTAGAAATATGAGTGACTGAGAGGGTTTTAATAGGCTCTTTTGTGTATTGATAATCCAACCCAGATGTTTTAGCAGATCCAGACATGCTTGAGTGTTGATTGACGCTTGCTGTGGAGAATCCGCTATCAGGAGCATGTCGTCCAAGTAAGGAACTATTCGGATTCCTCTTAACCTCAGAACACCCATGACTACTGCCAGGATCTTGGTGAAAACTCGGGGGGCTGTAGCCAGGCCGAACGGAAGTACCTTGAACTGATAATGGCGTCCCAGTATGTGGAATCTCAGAAATCTTCTGTGAGATTCTCTTACTGGTATGTGATAATACGCGTCCTGGAGATCTATTCTGGTCAAGAAAGCTTGAGGTTGGATTATCTTGATAATAGAGGACATTGTTTCCATCTTGAATTTCCTGATGTGTAGCCATGTATTCAATTGCTTGAGGTTCAGAATGATTCTGATTTCTCCTGATGGTTTTGAAACACAAAAAAGATTCGAATAAATTCCTCTGAACCTCTGGATCTGAGGGATCTCTTCTATGACTCCCATCTGAAGAAGCCTCTGAATTTCTTTTCTCATATTTGGGATTAAATGTTTGTTCCTTATGTTGGATGTCTGAAAACTTGACTGTTGGGGGACAGTTTGAAATTCCAGAGCATACCCTATCTCTAAAATCTGGGATACCCAGTGGTCCGGTTGAATCTCTTTCCATTGTTTTTGGAAGGCTTGAAGCCTGCCCCCCACCGGACGAGATAGGGTATTGCTGGCTTCATTGAGGGTTTTGAGCAAAGTTAGTCTTTCTCTGGAACTCTCTTCTGGTTCCTGCTCGCGTGTTCTGTCCAGCGCCTCCTCTTCTTTGGTTATAGGAAGAACCCGGCCTATATCTTCTGGAATCTCGAAAGGACTGACGCTTAGATCTAGCAGATCTTGGGGAGGATGTCCTCTGGCGACGTTCTTGAGGGAGGAAAGGGCTTTTCCCCCCTGAAGACTTCTTAATAATTTCTTGCAACTGATCTCTAAAAAGTTTGCTACCCAGATATGGCAGAGAAACCAACTTATTCTTGGATGAGGCATCAGCTTCCCACGCCTTAATCCATAAGGCCCTGCGAGCTATGACTGATAGTGCTGAAGATCTAGCAGTTAACTTGATATTATCCAAGGATGCGTCACATGAAAAGTTGACCGCGTCTTTGATAGTGGCGACTTCCTTCAGGAGCTTAGATCTTGAGACAGAGGAGTCGATCTTTTCTTCCAGATCTGTTAGCCATAGACGCAGGGTGCGGAACATACAGGCCATTGCTGTGGCTGATTTGAGGTTATGCCCAATTGTAGTGTACTGTTTCTTCAGGGCACTATCTGCTCTCTTATCCATTGGGTCTCGAAGTGTTGTTCCATCTTCCATTAAGATTGTTGTTCTGCAGGATACTTGGGCTACTTCAGCATCCACCTTAGGAGGATTAGTCCAAGTTGCAACTTCTTCTTCTGGAAAAGGATACATTTTATGGAATCTGCGAGATACAGCAGACTTTTTATCACCTTGTTTCCATTCATTCTTTATAATGTCCTGAATGGAACTATGGACTGGAAATTGCGGTGATGATTTCTTATACCCAATGAAAGCTGCATCCATTACGTTAAGGTCTTTTTGTGATTCTGATAGACCTAAAGTTTTACGCATGATCTTAATCAGGTTGTCAATCTTCTCAATACCAAAATTGCCTGA
Organism: Rhinophrynus dorsalis; assembly: GCA_037306005.1. NCBI lineage: Eukaryota > Metazoa > Chordata > Amphibia > Anura > Rhinophrynidae > Rhinophrynus > Rhinophrynus dorsalis. The sequence continues at coordinate 368,106,036 of CM074720.1, read as the reverse complement.
TTCTTCAGTAATTTCGCCTTCTTCTGCAGAAGAGGGTGCTGATTCCATATCCATAACGCTATCTTCATCTTCCTCGTCTTGTATTCGCCTGGAAGGCCCCTCATCTGGATCAGATGGTCTCTGACGTTTCTTAGATGACTCTTGTATTGCAGAAAATGTCTCCTGCATAGATGAGCGCATCCACCCCAAAAATTCCTGGAATTGGGAGGGAATAACATCTCCTGCTGCTTTCCTTAAACATTCTGCGCACAATTTTGAAGAATCAGAAGGGTTCAATTTTGTATCACAACTTGCACAGCTTTTTGCCTTAGGGGCTGCTTTATCATCCTTAGAATCAGATGAAGGTTTAGGCTTTTCAGCTTTTTGAGCAGACATGATCAAAAGAAAAAAGACCCCTTTTCAGGTAACAGCTTCAAATATCTTTAAACACACATATATATATATATATATACGATATATATAAAGTATCAATGTTAACAGGACTTACCCCATGCCTTAATTCGTGCTGTTATATACAGCATGCCTCCAGATCGCCTCCCCCTCTGCTTCCCTTAGCGTGCGGTTCACTGCTGGAGCGCACGCTGTTGATTTCCTGTTCTGGTGTATAAGACTGCTCATCAGCCGCCAGCGTCTGCTGTAGCTTCGCCGGGCAGAGCGCCCGCATCGGAGGAAGGCTTGTTACAATCGGGGTGAAGGATTCAGGACTCAGTATGTGCCCACGAGTCCGTGATCCAGCGTGCAGAGGTGAGGGATGAACATGCCGCTAGCGTGTGAGGCTAGCGACATAAGAAAATAACAAAACCGCATGTTTCTTCTTTTTTTTTTTTTTTTTTTTACGGCGTGGAGGCCTGAGCCTCCGTCCTCCCAGCTGTGGTAGGACCAAAATAACTGAGGACAGGTAGCAGAGCAGGCGCTTAAGTAGAAAAAGATTAATTGGTCCTACCAGCTGGAGAGGAGGAGCTACAACCCACAGTATTGCCGTGGATTGGACACAGAGGAAATACGGTTAAGTTTTCAAACTCAAATATTAAACTCACATATTCCATTCAGTGTGTTTCACCGCAGTTTAGCAGCCTATTCTGTGTACTCTGCAGAGTTGCAGAATAATAAGAAATACTGTTAAGTTTTCAAACTCAAATATTAAAGTCACATATTCTGTGTAAGATGAAGAAGGCGGGTAAAAAGGGACGGGGAAGTGGACGTGATCCTGAAAGTTCAGGGCGCGGGTCAGGACGCGGAGAAACTGTGCCTGGTGCCAGAGCACAAGAAAGAAAGACATCCACCATACCTAGCTTCATGTGTAATTTTACAGGGCGTCGCAGGACATCACTCTCGAGGTCCGACCACTGCGAACAGGTGGTCGGTTGGATGACAGCTGATACTGCTTCCAGTCGGTTAAGCACCACCCTGTCTTCCACCAAGTCCACTCTCAGTAGCCAAGAGTCTGGTCAACATAATCCTCACTCTGATCATCCTTCCTCCCACCATACACGGTCTGGTCAAAGAAGTGATCCCACACTGGGATATAGTGAGGAGCTCGTCTCATCACCAATCCTTCATTTGACCCTCTCTCCAAGCACGCTTGCAGAGGAACATGACATCTTGTGCCCTGATTCACAACCTCTAGAGGCTACCCAATCTCAAGAAGATGACAGATGTGAACGGCATTTAAGGTCAAAGGAAGTAGTGGATGATGATGATGATGATGAGACACAGTTGCCATTAAATCAACCACTATTTCCGTCTCAAGACCTTGTTGAGGAGAATGTTATACAGTTGTCAATGACTGAGTATGTGGTGGGATCAAGACTTGAGGAGGATGATCAGAGTGAGGAAGTGGAGGAGGACTTGGTGGACGATGAGGTGACTGACCCCACCTGGGAAGGTGTAGAGCCGAGCGATGACAGCAGTCCTGAGGGTGAGCCATCTGCAGCACCGCAACAGGCTGGAAGAGGCAGTGGTGTGGCTACAGAAAGAAGGCGGACCGCACCAAACCGGCCCGCAAATGTTCCACGGAGCACCCCCTTGCGTAAATCTACCTTGCCAAGGGGTAGGTGTTCCGCGGTATGGCGTTTTTTTAAGGAAAGTGCGGACGACAAAAGAATTGTAGTTTGCAACCTGTGCCACACCAGAATGAGCCGAGGCATGAACACTAGAAACCTCACCACCACCAGCATGATCCGACACATGGCATCCAAGCACCGTAGTAAGTGGGAGGAACGCCTGGATCGCCCATCTGTGTCTGCAGGCCACACCACTGCCTCCTCTTCCCCTGTTTTCGGTGCCGGCCAATCGCCTGTCGAAGGCGCAGGCCCGCATACCTCCCGCCCTGCACCTGTAGCATCTGAAGCACCATCAGCGACCACATCCACTTCCCTGTCCCAGCACAGCGTCCAAATGTCGTTACCCCAGGCATTTGAGCGCAAGAGAAAGTACCCAGCCACCCACCCACAGGCCATAGCACTAACCTCACACCTTTCCAAATTACTGGCCATCGAAATGCTGCCATTTAGGCTTGTGGACACTGAGTCCTTCCGCAGCCTGATGGCAGCAGCTGTCCCTCGGTACGCGGTCCCCAGCCGCCACTACTTTTCCCGGTGTGCCATCCCCGCATTACACCACCATGTGTCCCGTAACATCACCCGTGCCCTGACCAACGCAGTTACTGGGAAGGTCCACTTAACGACTGACACATGGACAAGTGCTTGTGGCCAGGGACGCTACATTTCCCTGACGGCACACTGGGTGAATGTCGTGGAGGCTGGGAGCGACTCGGACCCTGGGATGGCACGGGTGCTACCCACGCCGAGGATTGCGGGCCCTACCTCCATCAGGGTTTCCACCAGCACCTACGTTATTGGCTCCTCCTCCTCCGTTTCCACCTCCGAATTCTCTACACACACCGCCACTCCCCCATCAGCCAGTAGCTGGAAGCAGTGTAGCACTGCAGTGGGGAAGCGTCAACAGGCCGTGCTGAAGCTGATCTGCCTTGGGGACAAACAGCACACGGCCTCAGAGCTGTTGCAGGGGATTAGTCACCAGACCGAGCAGTGGCTCTCGCCACTCAACCTGCAACCAGGCATGGTTGTGTGTGATAATGGGCGTAACTTGGTGGCGGCTTTGGAGCTCGGCAAGCTCACACACGTACCATGCCTAGCGCATGTATTTAATTTAGTGGTGCAGCGATTTCTAAAAACCTACCCCAATGTGCATGATCTCTTGACCAAGGTGCGCCGCGTGTGTGCACATTTCCGTAAGTCATCAACAGCTTCAGCCGGCCTGTTGAAGCTGCAGCAGCGCTTACAATTGCCAGCTCACCGGCTGCTGTGTGACGTGAGCACGCGCTGGAACTCCACCTTCCACATGTTGGCCCGGCTTTGTGAGCAGCAGAGGGCAGTAGTGGAGTACCAGCTGTTACACGGTCGTCGCCTCTCCGTTCAACTTCCTGTAATCAGAAGTGAGGAGTGGGAATGGATGTCAGACCTCTGTGAGGTTTTACGCAATTTTGAGGAATCGACACAGATGGTGAGCGGCGATAACGCTATTATCAGTGTAACCATCCCACTTCTGTGTCTACTGAAACGCTCGCTGCTCACAATTAAAACCGACGCTTTGCATGTGGAAGAGGTGGAAATGGGGGAGGAAGAGCTTACACAAGGTGATAGCCAGAGCACCCTCACTTCGTCTTCTCAGCGACAATTGGAGGAGGCGGAGGAGGAGGAGGAGGAGGAGGAGGAAGACACGGTTGTCTCCGCTACAGAGGGTAGCCATGGAACTTTAGTTCCATCTCTTCAGCGTGGGTGGGCAGAAGAGGAGGAAGAGGATGAGGAGATTGAGAGTCATCCTCCTGGTGAGGACAGCGAAATCTTGCCTGTTGGTACTCTGGCACACATGGCTGACTTTATGTTAGGCTGCCTTTCCCGTGACCCACGCGTTACACGCATTTTAGACAACACGGATTACTGGGTGTTCACCCTTCTGGACCCCCGCTACAAAGAGAATTTCTCATCTCTCATTCCTCCGGTGGAGAGGACAAGCAAAATGGTGCAATACCAGAAGGTTCTTGTTGAAAAATTGCTCCAAAATTTTCCATCTGACAACGCTGGCGGCAGAGTACGTGCTACCTTGGCCAACCGAGAAGGGGAGAAAAGGGGAGCACACAGCAGTTCCGAGAAAGGCAGGGCAACACTCTCCAAGGCGTGGGACACCTTCATGACACCCCGCCAGCACCCTCACCCTGATGCGCAGCCTAGTGTCACAAGGAGGGAAAAGTTTTGGAAGATGGTGAAGGAGTACGTAGCAGACCGTGTCAGCGTCCTCAATGATCCCTCTGTGCCTTACAACTACTGGGTGTCCAAGCTGGACACGTGGTATGAACTGGCACTCTATGCCTTGGAGGTGCTGGCCTGCCCTGCCGCCAGCGTTCTGTCTGAGCGGGTATTTAGTGCTGCTGGTGGCATCATAACAGATAAGCGTATCCGCCTTTCCACCGACAATGCTGATAGGTTGACACTTATAAAAATGAACAAGGCCTGGATTTCCCCTGACTTCTCCACTCCACTGGAGGAAAGCCCCGGGGGAACATAAACTCACTTTATATATGTTATTTACAATGATGGGAATACTCTGTATTCCCATTCACCCCTTCCACCCAAAAAACGGGTATATGGTTGACTCTTAATCTTCTCATCCTCCTCCTCCTCTTCCATATGCCCTGGGATATAATTTTTATATAGGGCCAGCTCACCAGCGGACCCTGTGATATAATTTTTATATAGGGCCAGCTCACCAGCGGGCCCTGTTTGACAATTTTTATATAGGTCAGCTCACCAGCGGGCCTTCTCATATAATGTTTTATTGGGTCAGCTCTCTAGCGGGCCCTCTCATATAATGTTTTATAGCGTCAGCTCACTAGCGGGCCTTCGCATATAATGTTTAGGATGGTCAGCTCTGCAGCAGACCCTCACCCATAATGTTTTAGATGGTCGGCTCAGCGCACGTTTCCCTCTTAATCATGGCCTCAGTTCAATAAAATCAAGGAAATTTTTGGGAGAATTTGCCTCTGTGCACGTTTCCCTCTTAATCATGGCCTCAGTTCTGAAAATCAAGGAAATTTTTGGGAGAATTTGCCTCTGCGCACGTTTCCCTCTTAATCATGGCCTCACTTCCGAAAACCAAGGAAATTTTTGGGAGAATTTGCAGATGATATACAAGTAAATATACAGCAAATATTGTTTGGTAACAATTTTTCGCCTAAAGTCGTTTTTATTTTCCTTTTTGTGTGTTTTATGGTCAGTCTGTAAAAATGGCGTACTACGGGCGAAAGATCGTTCCCAGCAGCGATGTTGGAGTCCAAGATGCATCCAGACATCCTCCCTATGCTGTCCCTGAACCATTTCTGTGGTGTTTCCATCCTTTTCTGCCCTTTTCCTATGGACCAGGCACCCTCCCCTCATCAGAGCAGGGGGTGCCTGGTGTAATGCTCGAGTCCTCCCATTGACTTCAATGGGGCTCGGGTGCTCGGCCGAGCACTCGAGCCTCAGGGGGTGCTCGGTTAGAGCACCCGAACACCCGAGCATTGGGGTGCTCGCTCATCACTACTCAAAAGTAAAGAGTACTAAGAACCAAGGAGATCCTAGACAGGCAAGGCTGCCTCCAGGATCTCCCTCCCAAAACTGGCATCAGCCGATGCCATCACATCCACAAGATAGTGTTTAGAAAAGGTGTGCACAGATGACCAAGTGGCCGCCTTGCACAACTGACCAGCTGAGGCCTGGTTCTTGTAGGCCTAAGAAGCCCCAATACACCTCACAAAATGAGCCGTGACCCTGAAAGAAACAGACTTCTTCCGAAGTTTGTAAGCCTTACAAATCGTGGACTTGACCCAAGAAGCAATGGTAACCTTGGAAGCAGGCTTCCCTGCCCTAGGACCCTCAGGAATGACAAACAGTGTCAGACTGCCTCAAGGACTCAGTGCGATGCACATAGAACTTGAGACAATGCACAACATCCAACAGATGAAGATCCCTCTCTTTGTCAGAAGTAGGGTTAGGACAGAAGGAAGGAACCACAATCTCCTGGTTGATGTGGAACTCGGACACAACCTTTGGGAGAAACTCTTGGGAGGTGAGAAGATGCCCCCCGCACCAAAGGAATGTTTAGGGTGGACAACACAGCCCTGATCAGGCCCTCAGATTAGGGAATGGGGTCCGCCTCGAAGGGGATACAGGGGCAGCAGCGCATGCTGGGCAAATATGACCTGAGTATACTCTAGATAATCCTGACTGACATGAGAAGCAATGAGCAATGGGGGACACAGACACCCCAGTATCATTAGTCTTAGGTTTAGCCCCAAGGTCTAACATATTAGACATTCTCACAGAGTCAAAACAGTCAAAGTATCAAAACATCCACAATAAAGCGTGTATGATAATAAATGCACCCCAGAAACACAAAATTAAGACTTATCTGGTAGGCAAAGGGTTAAGCTGCGGAGGAGAGAAAGAGTCCAAGCCCTGTGTAGGATACTGGATCTGCGAATGCACAAAATGGCTGCCGCGATGGAAGGCAATCAGAAACAAGCACGCGAAGTGGGCGCTCATGGGAAATGTAATTTCGCTGACAGAGTACCCCAACAGTGCCCAAAGCCCTCTAAAGCCCCCAACATCTCCAGAACATTGACCGGATGACAGAGCCAGGGAAAACCCACAAAATGAGCCATGGAGCGGTTGCTAAGGTATGTCCCAAACAGTAAAGTCCCATAGAAGTGAATGGAGCAAAGGCGTCTATGCGGTAAATGTGCGCCTTAAAGGTGCGGAACATAAATTTAACGAGGTGAATACCAACACGTAAAACAACACAAAAGCCCACTAAAATAAAACAGTAGACCCAATAAACAGTAGCCCCAGTAGGGAAAGTGTCCTAAACCGCCCAAAACGTGCTAACCAGCAACAAAAGGGTTAAGTTACCACAGAAATTTGCTCCAAGCACCTCACAGACATACAGAATAAACCCAATGAGTGCATGAGTATGTAATAGGAACTCCAACAGAGACCCCTGTGTGGAGGGGAAGCATTGGATATGTGGACCTCAGTACTCAAAGGGTGCTCACCTTTTTCAGCAGATCTTCTGTCTTCAGATTGCCATATATCAAGAAGAAGCCTCAGTGGGGCAACTACTGGGGAAAGAACTTGCAGCCAAGATTTTACCCCCCAGGGCTTAGGTCCACAAAAGCACCTGGTAAACTGATCTATCCACATTTGGGTGATGGGAATTGTCAGTGATGGTAATCACCTAATGGTGGTATTCCATTTCTAACAGAAAAAATAAAAAGCTAAAACTATAGGAAAACTGTTCTCTTGCTTGTGTCTTGACCAAGGAACAAATCTTACTGGTTGGGGATTGGCTAGCGGCAAGCTAAGGAGAGGAGGTAGGTTTCACCCAGCAGTCACTTCTCAGAATTGTTCCTGCCTATTAAAGGGGCTGATCGCCTACCCAAAGTTACCAGTAACCTGTATTGGATGACAGAGAAAAAGATATTAAATGCCCCCAGTCCCATCTCTCAAACTTTCATGTTTTGAGAGCTAATCGTACTGAAAGTTCCCCCCTCCCTCCCCTTTCCCTGATGTCAGTGCTCTAGCTGACTGCAGAGTAATCCGGTCCCTGGACAAGCAGAGGCTCTTCAGCAGAGCCAACATTGCATTATTGAAGAAGAAATCCTTCACTGGAACAGTCGACAAAGTATGCTTGGTTTTCAAGCACACTTAGTAGACCATTCCAGTGAAGGATTTCTTTCAATAAACTGATATCGGCTCTGCTGAACAGTCTCCACTTGTCCAGGGACCGGATTCCCCTGCACTCAGCTAAAGCGCTGACGTCAGGGAAAGGGGAGGGAGGGGGGAACTTTCAGTATGATTATCTCTCTGAACATAAAAGTTTGAGAGATGGGACTGGGGGCCTTTAATATTTTTTTTTAATACCTGCAAGATTATTACTCCACTGAGGTTTATTTGAAACTTCTCAATAAAAAATGCATTTCATATGTTTCTATAGCGGTCAAATGTGAAATCTCAAATGAGACTGAAAGTTGTCCTTTGAAGTACATCCTATCATGTGATAGTAGCCCTCTTGGCAGATGTACTCACCTAGGACCAGGCATGGTGATTAAGCCAGGTCTGCAACGTGAGCCCCAGCATGCCAACAGGGGCGAAGAATGGGGGGGGGGTTTCCCAATTTTCTCTCTCCTGCACTGCACAGAACAGTGTCCCATCCCACATGATTTAGTTTCCCATAGACCTGGCTTGATAGCCCACCCCAGACAGTCTATGAGAAATGTGTGCACAACCCTTGATGTTGTGGCTGGGAGCCACAGACTTTCAATTGTTCCAGCCAACAGTGTCCATTTTGGTCTGCTCCCATTAGAGTTATAATTGCCCTTTAACACTGAGTTGCAGAGGAATGACTGTATAGACTGTTATGGAGAACTCTGAAATACACTGTAATTGAATAGTTTTACATCAGACTGCAGACATACCATTAAAACACACTGCAGTTTTATTCCACTATATCAAGCTAATCACCCTCTCCTTGCACACCCAATTATTAGTGCACATGACAGTGTGTCTTATTCACCAATGCAAAACGCTCTTCACGACATTAAAAAAAAAAATTATATCTATATATATATCTATATATCAATATATATCTCGCTCTTATTCTATATATCTCCGTAATGCATCGACCCTCCAAGGAATACATAGGGACATACGCATATTAACCTATTAATGATTAGAATGGTACGCACTGTATTGCTTCACAATGTGCTGTGTACACCCCCCCGTCTGGAACACGTTGGTTTGTTCCAAAATTGCTTATCTTTTTTTCCTTTCTGTACATGGCCTTAAATATTTGTGCTTGTAATAGAATAATTATTGAGAAACATAAATTGGACCTAACTCAGACTTCTGTTTTCATCATAATGATGAAAAACACTGGTGGATTTGCAATGCACCAGATACCTCTCTGGCACTCGAAGGATTAAGGATAACTAAGCATGCTGCATATTTAGACAAGTTTAAGAATACATGAAGGGGGGAAAATAATTTAGAAATAAAAAAAATGCCTGTATGTTAATTAAATTCTCCAGGGACCCGGCAGTGACACCGCTTTAGTCAATAACTAAAGGAAGCAAACAGCTTATAGAGCACTTTGACAGTACACTAAAGAGATGCACTAAACATGCCCATTACAAGTCTCTGCTAAATGTGTAATTAGTTACAACCTGAACCTGCAGTTTCTTATTAAATTCACAGCGACAACAAAATCCATTCCTCAACTGGCTTTTCTAGCTGACGTAGGGGATAAAATTACATTTGCTAATTATTTGAAACCCATTCTTTCCAAATTAAAGACTCAAGAGATTTCTTCATTTAAAAAAAAAAAAAAAAAAAAAAAAAAAAAGTAATTTTTTGTCAGGTAGTATTTCTTGTTTGTGATGACAGCCACATGACCACAGAAACAATGTGGATTTTCCCAGGCACATGACACATTCCACACTTATTCAAACAAGTTAGGTTTCTTAACTTAAAAATGCATAGCATCTCTAGTCAACTATTTTAACCTTTGAGTGCTTGTCTGGCATTCAAAATGTTTTAAAAGTGCAGAAGTTGCAGTTTTCATAAATTTTGTAGTACTGAATTAAGAGGCAAAAAAAACTAGCATTTATTGGGAAATACATAAAAAAATTCCCTCCCCATGTGGACAACACAAAACCATGGGGTAAAGTCCCCTCCTCCAGGAGGGCAGTGGACTTTATCAAAAGAGATACCCCCCCCCCCCAATCCATTTTATCCCCACCTGGACATGTTCAGTATGAACAAAGAGCAAAGATTAGAGAAAAGAAACAGAAGTGGAAAAAAAAAATCTCCTGCATAAGAAAAACCATGAAGACCCCCAGTTTTTTTCTACAGGAAGGAAGTCCTGTGTTCTACATCTACTTAGAGAAAAGGATTCATCAGAGAGTACACAAAAATGTCCTTACCACTTATGTCCTATGTGGAACACAAGAGCCATGGGAATATACCAAACAATCCATCAAGAGTCCAGGGAGGGAAAGAGAAAAACTTTACCAAATACATGCCAGTCTGAACAAAAATAAAATGGAACAATGTGAACCTCAGGTGTCAAAAGATAACAATGCAGCCAAAAGAACAGAAACTAACAGGTTGCTGTCCAAAATAAAATCATGAAGGGCACCGACACAAGCACAATGGCCTATAGGACATTGTGACTAAAGCAGTCTTCAGTCAAAGCCAGCACATTAACATGTAGAGTTTGATAAAGGAACATCCATGTCATAGTGGCTAAGCAGAGGCCTTGTTCTTGTAGGCCCAAAATGTACCAACCAACCTGGTGGAATGTGCCGTGACTTGAAAGGGCAAAGGTTTCCTCCTGAGAACATATGCCAGGCAAACGGTCTCCTTAATCCAAGAAGCCACTGTTACCTTAGATGCCGCTTGGGCTGCATGTGGGCATTAAGGAATGATTAAAAGCTGATAAGCTATAAGAATGGACTGAGAGAGATGAACATAGTACTTTAAGCACTTGAACACATCCATAAGATGACGCTCCTGCTCCTGTCTATTAAATGGAGCTGGACAGAGAGGAGGAAGAACAATTTCTTGCTTAACGTGAAACCCAGAAACAAACTTAGGGAGGAGCCCTTTAGGAAACCACAAAACCAACTTATCAGGGTGGAAAACCAGGAAGAGAGGCTTACAAGACAAAGCCTGAAGTGAAGTAAACTGATCAAAAGGAGCCTTCTAAAGCACTCCCAGAACTAGGTGAGATCCTGAAAGACTGAGTAAGCAAGAGTCACCACCCCTTGGACCCAGGATTGCTTGTCAGGTAACAAGGCAATAACACCACCGGAAAAGGAATGGAGGAGGCTAAAATCTGCACTGTAACAAAGCTAAGACCAAGCTCCTTTTGAAGATCAACCTGAATAAAGCCCACATCAACTGCACGTCAGAAAGGCCATGGGATCACCCCCACCTTCACACCACTTACAGATTAAACATCATTCCCTCTAGTATACCTTTAGCCACCAAAGCTATCCTCTCCACCTCTGGATGACACAGCAGACCCTGAGACAAGAGGTTTGGTCACTGATGAAAAAAGCTTCCGTCATCGGAGGAGGCTGGATAGAGGGAGGAGAGCAGAGACAGAGTGACAGACTGTGGGTACAGAGCTGTACCCACAATCTATCCGGAAGTAGGAACAGGAAATTATTTATTCCTTCTATTTTACCCAAACAGCGTTTTAAAAAGAAATTCATTAAATACTCAAAATAATTGCTATAGAACCTAACATTTAAGAGCAACTTGTATAGGGGTGATAGAACGCCTTTACGCTACAGACTGCAACTAGATGCCACAGAAAGCAGAGGATTTTTCTGTGAACCTAGCGACATTAATGAGATCTGCATTAGCCTCAATGATCTTAGATAGAATTACCACTACATCCTCCTTTGCTGTGTCCACATGGACAGCATCCAGAAGCTGATCCCACCTAAAAGGCCAATCTGGCATGAGGAACGATGCATTAAAGGGGGTTAAGGAGACCTCCAAACCCTTTTCAGCTTTAGTCCTGCCTATGCCACTCTTAGGCACTAACATAGCCAAGAGACACCTTTAATGTATGAAAGAAAATAGAAAAAGTAGAATAAAAGAACTTAAAAACATATATAATATACTTACCTGACTGCAGGGGGTTAACATGGCTAGTAAAGAGGGGGAGACTAGCCTTTTCATAACATAAAACTCTCCATCAAAGACAAGTGGTCAAGAAACAAGAGTGGTGCGAGAGTGCAAGAGCACGTGAGAGCAAGCAAGAGAGAGCGTGCTCAGAATAGCGAGAGAATGAAGGCACACGAGAGCGCAAGAATGGGGGCACGCGAGAGCATGGGGGCACGCGAGAGCATGGGGGCACGCAAGTACAGAGGCGCGCAAGGGGGCACGCAAGTACAGAGGCGCGCAAGGGGGCACTTGGTGGCACACGAGGGTTAGGGGGCGCGAGGAGTTGCGAGAGCGAGGGGGAGCGAGGAGTGAGGAGGCGCAAGTGAGGGCACACGAGAAAGTGAGGGCACACGAGAGAGAGCACGAGAGAGAGAGCACGAGCGCATGAGAGAGAGCACGAGCGCACGGGAGAGAGCAGAGAGCGCACGAGAGAGAGAGCAGAGAGAGCATGAGCAAGCATGAGAGAGAGAGCACGAGCGCACAAGCTCACAAGAGAGCGCACGAGCGCGAGAGAGTACACGAGCGCGAGAGAGAGCGCACGAGAGCAAGATCACACGAGATTGAGAGCGAGAGCTGCAAGATTGAGAGCGCACGAGAGCAAGAGCGCACGAGAGGGGTACGCAAAGCAATGCACTGCGTACCCCTCTGGAACTCAAAGGGTTAAGGGTATAATTCCCCTTCCTTACATTTTAAATAAGGTGTTGCAATGCTTTGGGTACCTTTCTGGAAATCAAAGGTTTAAACATTTAAATTTAGTGCATTTTCATTTCTTTAATGTGTTCTTTATAGTGCATTCAGTTCTCCCAAAGGTCCAACTTTTGCTTTTAGACATATACCCCACAGTGAAGTGTTGTGAAGTTGGATTTTATTCCAGGCCTCTGAAAACCATGGAGAACAAGATCGTGAGCAGGCTCTGTGCAGAGCAGAGGAATGCATCGTATGTCTGGTATTCCAGCCACTATCCCTCCCCTCTTCCTCTTTTCTCCCTATATGGAACGGAGCTGTGCACGGCTGGCCCACACAGCTTCTTCCCGATGTTTGATACTGTGCAGTCTCTTTACTGGAAATTCACTGAGTCTGTCTAGGAAATGATTACTGAAACACAGACGCCCTGGCCCAGCGAGCGCATGGAGAGTTCTCAGGAACAACTGGTGATAATTGCTAATGACAAACAGGTGCACAAATGACAGCAATGGCCATTAAAGAGCAGGCCTTCCACATTATACACATGTACACCATACACATACAGAGTGTGTGTGAGCAAGAAAGCATGTGTGAGCGTTTTCTACCCGAGGTGCTCAATCTGCTGAGGACTACAATTCCCACCATCCCAAATCAGTCATTGGCTGGTTAAGAATGGTAAAAGTTGTTGCCCACTGCTGATCAAGAAATATGGTACAACATCCAGGCAGGTATACAGAATACAAATGAAGAGACTGGCATTCCTTTGCTGGTCCTCTAATGGTCCTGTGTTGTATCCATTCTGCATGGCATACCTCCCAAGTGTCCCTCTTTTAGGCCCAAATCCCACTGTTACTCTTTCCCACCCTAATGTACCTCTTTTTACGAGATCAGACTGTGTGTTGTTTGTATATAAGTGTATCACATTTCTCTGCAGCAATAAAACTCAAATTATTGTTTCTTTAAACGTCAGTATAGGTGTTTATAAATTAGTCTGCTTAAATAAAAAACTTTGGTCTTGTTAGAAGTTATTTATTAGGTAACACAACGAGGTGTCAATAGGTCATGAAATAGACTAAACATTCTCGTTAATGCCCTGGCCACCAGCCAAACCCCCAGCCACACCCCATAAAAACACAATTGTCCCTCTTTGGCAATTTGAAATGTTGGGAGGAATGGTATTGTGCAGGATGGTTTCCAGGTCTGCATGATGAATGTCCCCAAAAACTATTTGGACACAAACCTGTAGTTTGTGGTTAACAGACAAACATTTGTTTTGTTTTCTACCCAATGGGGTCAGGCTTTTTTACCCCCACCCCCACGAACAGCTGGTAGGAGCAATTTTATTGCTGCACACAGCATCCTCAGGATCTGTATTTTTTTCCAAGTCTGCAAACATTAAGTCTTGTCAAACAAATGCTACAGTCAAACATTCTTCTTTATAAAGTACATAATAATGGGTACTTATTTTCTGTAAAACACATGCATGTTTGATCTGCAGAGAGAGATTTAAAGCAGAGTTGAAGTGTACTGCATTAGAATTTGTTATCACTGCATCCGGCTCACTAAACTAGTTCCAAACAGCAGCGAGGGCATACAGATAATGAGAAAAGAAGAGTTGTTCACCTCTACCCACAGCTGGCAAGGTCAAAATATCAACACGTGTTCTGCTTCTGCATTTCAGAACTACTTTTTTTATAACAAATTACTCATTCAGACACATCACGTACATACTCTCAGGTATGTGACCACAAGGGGTTGCTCTCAGTCCAACCATACAGAGTGCACTTCTTCTTCAACACAATATAAAGGATGAAGCCTCATAACAAACTCTACACACACGTGCTTATTAACATTTCTATTGCAACCAGTATGGGAAGTTTCTAGGCCTGACTACCTAAGAATGCTCTTCAATGCACGCCTGACCTATTTCAGTAAAATACTTTTCAATTAACTCTTTAAAGCTGAACTATCACCAAAAATAAAAATTGTCCCATGGGTTTTAACCTTTAAAGTGTTAGTAATGTCTAAAAACCTTTTTTGCATTTAGAAGAGCTTAAAAAGCTGATCTAAATCCAAAAAAACGTATCTCTCAAACCGCTGTGGTTTAAGAGATACGGGCGTTTAAAGTTTGATTTCTCCTACTGACAGCTGTAAAGCTGTCAGCAGGAGATCCGACACGGTGGCGCTTGAGAAGTGCCGGAATCTCGTTTCTTACACAGAATCCCTTCATTGGAATGGTCTAAAACGTGTGCCTAGTTTTCAGGCACACGTTTTAGACCATTCCAATAAAGGGATTCCGTGTAAGAAATAGATCCCGGCACTTCTCAAGCGCCACCGTGTCGACCGACACGGATCTCCTGCTGACAGCTTTACAGCTGTCAGTAGGAGAAATCAAACTTTAAACACCCGTATCTCTTAAACCACAGCGGTTTGAGAGATACGTTTTTTTGCATTTAGATCAGCTTTTTAAGCTCTTCTAAATGCAAAAAAGTTATTTTTAGACATTACTATCACTTTAAAACAACATTAAAGCTGTGTGTCTTTTTTTTTTTTACTCAAATCCCCTAGTAGCGGAGATATTTACCCATCAACATCAGGCATTTCCGCATTTCTACGGCACCCTGTATGTCCCACATGAAGTCTGAGGACTTCCCAGCTGCCCCAGGGAGCGCATTCACACTCCCCTTAGTAGCTGTTTTTTTGTGGGCTAAAGTTACAGCAAACTCTGTTTACAATGCTACTGAGGTTGCAACCTCAATAGCATTGCAAACTGGGTTTGCTGTAAGATTAGCCCACAAAAAAACAGCTACGAAGGGGAGTGTGAACTCGCTCCCTGGAGCAGCTGGGAAGTTCTCAGATGGTACAGTGCCCCATAGAACGCGGAAGTGCCTGATATTATCTTAGTCAGGCATAACAAGGTCAATAAGAGACCCTTTAACCCCTTAATGACCCTTGACGGTCCTGGTAAGTCATGGGTAAAAGTGACTAAACGACCCATGACGTACCACGACCATCATGGATTTCAGGGCTCCCCGTGCCGAGCTGCAAGCCATTTGGGGAGCCCCGAGTCGGATTGGCAAATAAAATTAAAAAAATGCTCCGTGGTCCTTTAGTGACCGCAATGTGCCTGCGCAGCCGGTCTTAAGTGGTTAAATCAATGGAAGGGAAAAATTACATAGTGTCAAAAAGTCAATCCAAATATTTAGTAGCATGTGTACAAATACCCAGGAGTAGGATTTTACCTCATGGAATCTAGAGATAATGAAATGCAGATGTTGTCTCTCTTAAGGTATTAAACCTTTGAGCTCCAGAGGTGCATGCAATGCATTACAAAGCAATGCATTGTGTACCCCACTGGCACTCAAAGAGTTAAAGTCACCAGACCTCCATTAGAATTCATACCAAGCAGGGAAACCTGACGCCCCCAGCTGTGGAGAACTACAACGGCCCTCATGCTGGGAGTTGTAGTCCTATACAGCTGGATGGCCTCGGGATGGCCAGCCTTGATGTTTACAGCATGGCAACATGGATATTAATGCATCCCCTGCAGTAAACATTTGGCAGAAGCAGATTGTTTTCCAGCCAGTTGATAGCTAACTTTTTGGAAGCTGTAAATATCTCAAACACACTGTAAAGCAAAGACAGCAAAGAAGTTTCTAACAATGGGCTTAACCCTTTCAATTCTTATATTCCCTATTTTGATTGAATTCTAGAAGGATTCTGGGGTAAACAAGTGCAGCATAGGGGACAAATAAAGCGTCTCAAATCATGCATGGTTCACAGTAATACAAACTCTCTGTGGTCATGAAACCAATAACAGATTTTAACTCCTCATGAATCCACATTTGGCCGTAACAAGGGTCGTGTGTGCTACCTGGGGTAGCTCTGTTGATCCCAAAGAATAATGCAAATACAGAAGAACGAAGGTGCACTAACACTTAAATGTCCAGTGAACAATGCGGATGTGAAAAGTAATAATCTTTTATTGAAAAATGTATAATTAAAATGTGAAAGTACTTCAGTCCATGAATGATCAAATGTAGAGACTTGCAATAAGCGATAAATATGTAAAACACATTTATCAAAGGGCAGCGACATCTCGAGTGAAGACGGCACCCACTTGTAAGTCTCTCCATTTGTTCATTCATGAACGGAGGAACATTTTTCATTAAAGGATTATTGCTTGTAACATCCACATTGTTCACTAGACAATTCTGTGGGTTTGTTCAGGAATTGCCTCTGTAGTGCTTAGTACATCAGCCACATTCTGATTTTAGAAAGTATCATATAAGGCTCTTGTGCAATGAACAATACACATAGCACAGAAGAAAGGAACACTCCCTGATGCCCAAACACTTTCCCACCCCACACAAGAGCTTAGTAACTTGGATTTAGTGTGGAATTCTATATGGACATAGTATTTCTTGAACATAGAAAGGTTAATGTGAGATTACCATCAATTGTAGGTGTTTCTTAAATATCAGTCAAGTTTTCACAGTAGTAAAGAAAAAAATATAATTTATATTATAATGTTTTCTTCAATCCAGGTGCTGTTCAATGGTATACATACTTGCATCAATAGAAGAAAAACACACTCCCTTAATTAGATAATAGCAAATCTATTAAAATCACATAATTACAAAAACCAGCATAGCAGCAACGTTTCGGTCCTCTCCACGAGACCTTCCACAAGCGTTTTTCTTCTACTGATGCAAATATTGTAACCCTTTGAGTGCCATAGGGGTACGGAATGTAGTGCTTTGCAATGCATTCCTTACCCCTCTGGCACTCAAAGGGTTAAATATTATATATATATATATATATATATATATATATATATATATATATATATATATATATATATATATATATAAAGTTTTATGGTGGATAGCACTCACTCTCCTGTGACTACTGCCCAGGTGCACAATCCCCTGTTGGAGGTAGATAGTATAATCAAGAATGGGCAGCACCCGTGGGTCTTAAAGACTAAATTTTATTGTGCAAAAATAAGCATATACACGGTCAACGTTTCGGTCCTTTGCGGAAAGGTCCGCAAAGGACCGAAACGTTGACCGTGTATATGCTTATTTTTGCACAATAAAATTTAGTCTTTAAGACCCACGGGTGCTGCCCATTCTTGATTATACTATATATATATATATATATATATATATATATATATATATATATATATATATATATATATATATATATATATATATATATATATATACATATATATAAAAATCCAACACAATGCAACCGAACGAGTTGGATACCTCTGCAACTCACTGGTTCACTGCACAGGCAAAGCCATGTCACCACTACTACCACAAATTTGATAATTTAATCTGCCCATCTTGTCTTTGGCCTTCTTCTTGAGCATTTAGTATATTATATTTTATTTATATATTAAATATTTATTTGACATGCATATACACACACACACACACACACACACACACACCAGTTTACTTTGGGGAGTGAAAGGAGGGAGAAGCACAAGAGGATGAACAGCAGCGGCTCAGTGCACTGAAATGTTCCCATTCAAGAACGCTGCATGATCTGTTTTCTGACTGCAAATTAGGCCAATGCTGATGTTGGCTGCATTCCTTGAGTTCAACTAAGTAATTCCTGAAAGTACAGTTTAGCTGTTGCTGCTGCAGAACTCTCTCTCCTCTCCTATCCTCCCCTTCCCAAGAGGCAAACAAAATGGAGATTGACGGATATTTATAATTGAACTTCGGATCCTGTGACCTGCAACTGGCTCGTGTTAGTCATTCCAATGTGGTAAATGGCAGAGAGACAACGATTATTCTGTCAGAAACATGCAGGGCTTATCAAGCAACGCAAATAAATTAGAAAATGCTGGTATCTCGAGTCAATCATCGAATGTTCTGGAAGGGACTGATGGCTTAAATTAAGTTTAAAAAAAAAAAAAAAAAGTAAATAAAAAAAATAACAAAAAGATCCAAAGTTTGAGAAGTACAGCAGTGACCAACAACAAGGAATTCATTTGGAATTTTGCAATCGTATTCTCATAGGAAATAAAAGAAATTCGTATTTTAGTGAACATTCATCGGTTACTGGCTTAATTGCAATTTAATGATTTAAAATGCCCTGAGGGCGCATACATATAAAGGCAAAAAACAGAACAAGTCTACAGCAAATCAATTGCACCTTCAGCTTACTTCAAACAGGTGACATTGCTGTTTAGAGCATGCTAACCCAGCAGACCCAAGTGAGATTTGGCCATATATCATCGGCCGATGCAATGTGGGTTACCCAATTACTGGAAGCCACCATGCAGATCAGGATGCTGTAACCTGAATGAGCACATCCATGTTGCAGCATACTGCATTCAGTTATGCATGGCGGAAATCGCTAGCGTGAACAGCGCCATTGGAAACCAGCTTAAAGGGATAGCAATGATTCACAAAAACAGAAGCTCCAATTAATCTTCATAGTATATGGGCCATGGAGAATGTTACTTCAATACTGTCTGAGTTGTAGATCAAGAGTAATTGAATGATAAATTATCCCACTCCCATCTAGTATAAGCCACCTCCCCTCAGATGAGGAATCTGGTCTTGAGATCAGACATCTCCCAGCAAGGGACAATCTTCTTACTGTGAGCATAAGGAAAACCCTGCCCCCTTTGAAAGGTTTTTCAGGTTTTTTCCTTATGCTAATTGATGAATTGTCCCTCTCTGAGATCATCTGGACAGTCTTGTAGCTCTGAGGTAAGCAGTGTTACATCAGTAAACGGGCATGAGGGGGTGGTATTTTATCATTCAATTACTCCTGAACTACAACTCTGACAGTACTGAAATAACACTCTCCATGGCCTAAATGCTAAGAAAGATTATTTGGAGCTGCTTTTGTTGTGAAACATTACTATCACTTTAAGTACAGGTAAGTTTACCAGGTCAAACAAAGAAATAAAATCCTAAAATATGGTCTGTTAAAGGTCTCTGAGGAGAGTATTGGGAAAAACTGATTTAGGGGACAAATAACTCCCAAAACTACCAATTTTTTAAATGAGGATCCACAGAATTAAGAAACACTGGTCCATATTTATAAAAGCAAACTGGAGTTATTCTGGAGTAAACCAACGTGACTATAGGAGGCAAATGAAAATACCTGTTACATTAAATAGGACTTTTAACCCACTGAATGCTAGAGAGCTCTTTAATGCACCGTGACGCAAGGTTTATTAAAGTGACTGGAAATTTAGGGGGGGGGGGGTTTCTTTTGGTTTGGTTTTTTTTGTCTCCTATGTTGAAAAGGCCTGTTTAAATCAATGGGAACATTTGATCTTACTACAGCGGTGGTTCCCACCCATGTACTCCAGACCACTATAGGAATTGAACCTAGGAACACCAAGCTCATGCATAGGTTAGTTAGTCAAAGACTAAGTTATTTAACTCAAATGTCATAAAGCAGGGAAACCCTAGACTTGGCCTGTTGGTCTCTGAGAATAGAGTTGGCAATCAGCATACATGGACATTTTCAAAAAGGGCAGACCCTGAGATACTGAAACATTTAATAAAAGTCCACAAAACACAGATTCTGGGCGATAGGCCCCTACTTGCTCTAACCAAGAGATGCACCAATCTCTGTTCAAGGAACACTTAACATGATACAGTTGGGAAATGTCACTGCCTTAAAGGGGATCTCTTACCACTGTAAAAGTTAGGCTTATTAGGTAGAGTATATAAACTTGAAAATGTTATTTATAAAAATAAAAAAACAAAAACAACCCACTATTTGGGCTAACAGCATTGCTTACAGAGTGCCCTGCACCCTACTTCCGCATACACTGCTCTTGCCGCTTTGCCTCTGCTCCTTTCCCACTACCCAGCCTCCTCCTCTGGAGTGGTCTCATTGGCTAGATTAAAATCTCTGCCTAAGAGACTGCGCCAGCTTATAGACAGAAGCCTCTGTCATCAGAGGAGGCTGGGTAGTTGGAAGGGAGCAGAGGCAGTGTGGCAAACTGCGGCAAGAGCAGTGTATGCAGAAGTAGGGTGCAGGGCACTCTATTAGCTATAATTTTAACCCAAATACAGTTTGTTTGTTTGTTTGTTTGTTTTTTTAAATAAATACATAACTTTTTCAAGATTATCGATATATAGTCTACCTATTAAAGGGATAGTAATGTTTCATAATAAAAGCAGCTCTAATTAATCATCATAGTATTTTGACTTTGGAGAGTTATTTCAATTCTGTCAGAGTTGTAGTTCAAGAGTAATTCAATGACAAAGTGTCCCCCTTCCACCCCTTTTACTGATGTCACACTGCTCAGCCAGTGCAGAAGGGACGTACCCAGGTAGCCTGCAGAGAGGGACAATCTTCAATTAAGATAAGGGAAAAACCTGAAAAGCTTGTCAAGGGGGGCAGGGATTTCATTGTTTTCATAGGAATAAGAGCGTCCCCTTCTGTTATCTGTCTGGTCTATAGACTGCATTCCACATCTGAGAAGTGATGGCTTACACTAGGTAAAAGGGGCGGGAGGGGGAAACTTTGCTTGTGAATATCTCTTAAACCATAAAGGTTTGAGAGATAAGACTTACATCGTTCTTCATGTTTTTTTAATGCCTACAAAATAAAATAAAGTTAAAATGAAGTATTACTATCTCTTTAAGCCTAACTTTTGTACTTTTAACACACACACAATGCAAATAGGACTTCTCCATCAACTTTCTGATAGAAATGGCAACAACTTAGTGACTAAAAAGTAAATTTGTGCAGATCATACTTTAGTTTAAATGGACGCTCACCCTGAGAACTGTGCCTTTCATCATGAGCTTTGGGTCAAAACCCTGAGTCTCAGGATCAAACCGTGAGAGTTCCCAGGTATGGTAATCATCGTCCTATAAAACAGATGATTTGCTATATTGTATCATTCTGCTGCACCCGGTGCACAAACATCAATAAGCGTGAGTGCATATCCATACACTACTTATTCAGTACCACATTATAAATATTATATAAATTATTTTCAGCAATTAAGTTATTGGAGTATCTCATGAATGCTCTGCACACTTACATTTCAAAAACCTGTTAGCATATAAATGTCAAACTAAATAGTCTAAATGTTACAAGAACTGCCAATATTTAGACTGCTCTAGGAAAGGATATGGCTTCTAGCTGTGCTTCTGGAAATTGTACAGACAAACCTATAAATCTTTCAAGATCACATGCAGCTGAAGGAGAATAATCCCATGCACAGGGAGCGCACAAGGGCATGACAGCCATGACAGCGCGCGCACAGGGGCATGCTAGTCTTGAACAGTGAGCGCACAAGGGCATGCTAGCCATAGACAGTGTGTGCACAAGTGCATCCTAACATACAAACTAACAAAGGCAAAGTATATGAACACTGCCTTTGTCATGTGTCTCCACGGACATGTGTGAACAATGTAGCAGAGATCACATGTTCATAGCAACCAGTGATAGGCTGAAAACCACTGCTACGGTCTTCAGGTTCCAGCCTCCCCGTGATGATCGCATGACCCCCTGAGTCACGCTGAAATCATTAACCCTTGACGTGCCAGGACCATCATCCATCCTTAAATGATAGATTTCTGTGACGTCCTGGCACTTCATTCATCCTCAAGGGGTTAAGAGACAATTTCTCTTTTACCTCTTGGATAACAGAGGCATCTCTAAGATTGTAGAGAGAATCAGTTATGCAAATAGGTAAATGAGACACCAACATTTATTTAACTCCTCGGATGCTATGGATTTCAGTGCACTGTTTGACAACGTGTTGAAGAGAACTCTGGCATCCAAGGAGTAAAAATCCCCCCCACCCAAATAATCAACACTAGTAGACAAGTGGTTAAACCCTAAGATCTATTTGCACAAAGAAAGTGGTGGGGAAATTTAACATCACTGAATGGAGCAAATATAATAGGATTTTAGTCTTACCTGTTAAATCCTTTTCACTTAGTCCATACAGGTCACTGGTACTCTGGGAGGCGTAAGTCCCCTTTAATAGGCAGGAACAACTATGCAAATGATTTGCAAGGGGCGGAGCCTCCCCTCTTACCTAAGCCACCTTCTGGCCAGAGCCACTTTAGATTGATTTGAGACCCTAAAACTGACCTCAGGTAAGCAAAAAGAAAGACTCCTGTGAGCATGCCCGAACGGTCTCCCACTGGACGCCACAGGAGAGCCAAGACTGGTCCCTTGACAGGGTGGGAGACCAGTGACCTGTATGGACTAAGTGAAAAGGATTTAACAGGTAAGACTAAAATCCTAATTTCACTGTCGTCCAATACAGGTCACTGGTACTCTGGGATGTACAAACATTGAGCTGATCCAGAGGCGGGAAGTAAGGCAAGGACCAGGCGCAAGGCCCAAGTCACTAGAACTGCTATGACCAGTTAATAACATAGCCCAAACTGTAAGTGTCAACGGACACCAATAAAGGGAACAATCCCTGAACTAACACAGCACACGGAACTAGAGCCAACCGGGCTCAACAGTAAGGAAGCACTAAGGATCACAGAGCGGAAGACCTACACAGGCAAGACTGCCTCCAGGACCTTCCTTCCAAAACTGGCATCAGCCGACGCCAGTACATCAACTCGGTAGTGCTTTGAAAAAGTGTGCACAGAGGACCAAGTGGCCGCTCTGCACAGTTGATCAGCAGAAGCTTGATTCTTGTAGGCCCAAGAGGCCCCAATAGATCTGGTGGAATGGGCAGTCACCCGGAAGGGAACATGCTTATTCCGCAACTTGTAGGCTGCACGGATGGTAGCCTTAATCCAAGAGGCAATGGTAACTTTGGAAGCCGGTCTCCCTGCCCTAGGCCCCTCAGGAATGACGAATAGAGCGTCAGACTTCCTGATAGACTCGGTGCGATGAACATAAAACTTGAGGCAACGCACCACATCCAACAGATGGAGATCTCTTTCCTTGTCAGAGGAAGGATTAGGGCAGAAAGAGGGAACCACAATCTCCTGATTGATGTGAAACTCAGACACAACCTTGGGTAAGAATTCCTTGGTAGTGCGAAGCACAGCCTTATCCTTGTGGAACACCAGGTAAGGAGGTTTACAAGACAAGGCCTGTAACTCTGCCACCCGGCGCACTGACACAATAGCCAAAAGGAAGGCCATCTTCCAAGTCACAAGACGTAATGGAATGGAAGCCAAGGATTCAAACGGTGGTCGCTGTAGAACTCCCAGCACCAAATTGAGATCCCACTGGGGAGCAGGACTCTTGAAAGCAGGTCGAACATGAGTCACACCTTGGAAGAAGACTTTCACATCAGGAAGGATAGCAATCCTTTCCTGGAAAAACACAGACAAGGCAGAAGTCTGAACTTTGAGGGAACTCAGACTGAGCCCCTTATCCACACCGTCCTGCAAGAAGGCCAGGACAGTGGGAAGATGGAAGTCAAGGGATAGCTTCTTGTCAGAACACCATGACACAAAGGTTGACCATATGCGATGATAGATCTTGGAAGACACAGGCTTACGAGCACTGAGCATAGTAGATACCACAGAAGGAGAAAACCCTTTCTTTGCTAGAATCGAGGATTCAACCGCCATGCCATCAAAAGAGAGAGTGGACATCCTCCTTCCACAGATACCCCTGAAGGAGTAGGTCCGGACGGGCGGGAAGTGGGATCGGATCCTTCACTGACATGGCCATCAACTCCGGAAACCAGGACTGGCGAGGCCAGTTTGGAGCAATCAGGATGACAGGACAACGTTCTCTCTTCAACTTCTGGATAACTCTGACCAATAGGGGAAGAGGAGGGAAGATGTAAGCCAGGGGGAAGTCCCAAGGGATCGACAATGCATCCACTGCTAGAGCAAGAGGGTCCCTCAACCGGGAGCAAAACACCGGAACCTTCCTGTTGTGTCTGGTAGCCATCAGATCCACCACAGGCATCCCCCACCGTTGAGTGAGCATGTGAAACACCTCTGGGTGAAGAGCCCATTCTCCGCTGTCGACGGTGTGACGACTGAGGAAGTCTGCCATGACGTTGTCCACGCCTGGAATATGAACTGCAGAGATGACAGGCACGTGATCTTCTGCCCAAGACAAAATATCCTTGACCTCCCACCAGGCGGAACCGCTTCTTGTGCCGCCTTGCCTGTTGATGTAAGCCACCGCCGTGGCGTTGTCGGACTCCACACTGATCGGAAGACCGGTCAATTGAGACTCCCAGTGCCTCAGGGCCAGCCGGACAGCTCGAAGTTCCAGAACATTGATGGAGAGCATGGATTCCTCCAGACCCCATTTCCCCTGAGCACTGAAGCGACCCCAGACTGCACCCCAGCCCCGAAGGCTGGCATCCGTAGTGACTGTGGTCCAATGAGGAACTAGAAAGGATCTCCCTTTCAGGAGATGTGAGAGATCTAACCACCAGTGCAGACTCGACTCGACATGAGGAGGAAGAGAAACAGACAGATGTTGATGATCCGGATGATTCTTGCACGTCTGGATCACAAATCTCTGAAGATCCCTGGAGTGGGCCATGGCAAATGGTACTGCTTCGATTGTGGAAATGAATTTCCCCACTAAGGACGACAACTTCGGTACTGGAATTTCGTCCATGTCCAGAATCCCAGCCACTCTGACGGCTATCTGGTGAGCCACGTCCTCTGGAAGAAACACCATGCATTGGCGAGTGTCGAACAGGAGACCCAGGAACAGAAGCCTCTGAGATGGAATCAAGTCCGACTTGTCCAGATTCAGGATCCAACCATGACGGTTCAGGGTGTGCATGCACAACTGCAATTGCTGATGGAGAAGCTCCGCTGAGGAGGCCTTCAGAAGAAGATCGTCCATGTAGGGGGTCACTCTGATCCCATCCTGATGGAGCACCGTTATCAAGGAGCCCAACACCCTCTGGAAGACCTGAGGGGCTGAAGTCAGTCCGAAGGGGAGTGCTGCAAACTGAAAGTGTCCCCTGTGGCAGGCAATCCTGAGATACCGCCTGCTTTCTGGATGAATAGGGATGTGAAGATAAGCATCCTGAAGGTCCAGGGAGGCAAGAAACTCCCCTGGAGACATTGCTGCAATCACAGAGCGCAGGGACTCCTGGCGGAAGTGGGAAGTCACCACACAGGCATTGAGATCTTTGAGATCCAAAATGGGACGAGCTCCTCCGTCCTTTTTGGCTACCACAAACAGGTTGGAATAAAATGCTGAACCTGTGTCCCCTTGAGGAACCGCCTCCAGGACCTCTTTGTCCAAGAGATCCTGAATAGCGTCGAACAGACGCCTTTTTGTGGGTTCCTGAGAAGGACGAGTAAAATGGAACCGAAAAGGAGGAAGGGAAGAGAAAGGGATCCTGTATCCCTCTGACACCACCTGAAGAACCCATGGGTCCGCCACTGACTCCTCCCAAGTCCGGCGAAAGATGCGGAGACGACCGCCTACAGCCGGATGCGGACCCGGGTTCGGCGAGTCATGCCGAAGCAGTCTTGGAGGTCTTGGCCTTGGAGGCAACTTTGGGCTTCCAGGACTGTTTGGGCTTGGAGGAGGAGCGCGTAGTGGGAGGACCCGTTTGGGCCGAGGAGCGTGTCTCAGTCTGAAAGGAACGAAAGGACCGATTGCGTGTGGCTGGAAACTTTTTCTTAAAGACTGAGGGTAGAAGAGTACTTTTACCGCCAGTAGCCTCACTGATCATTTCTTTGAGTTCAGACCCAAAAAGCAAATTCCCCTGAAAGGGCAAGGAAAGCAAGGCTTTCTGAGAGGCTGTATCAGCAGACCAAATTTTCAGCCAAAGAGCGCGTCTAGCCACCACAGAAGAAGTGGAGGCCCTCGCCATCATGCGCACAGCATCAAAAGCAGTGTCAGCAACATAGTTCTGAGCTTCAGTGATATTAGCAAGTAGCTGCAACTGTTCAGATACTGGCGCATCCTGGCGAACTGCTTCAGTCAGTCGTTCAGTCCAGGCCGCAATGGCCCTATTAACCCATGCCACAGCAAAAGTTGGGCGCATGGCCGTGCCAATGGAGGCAAAAATAGACTTAAGAGAGAGCTCTAGCTTCTTATCCGTCCAGTCCTGCAGGGCAGAGGCATCTGAGACAGCCAAAGCGGTAGATTTGGATAGTCTAGACACAGGAGCATCCACCTTGGGAGGATGAACCCATTTTGCCAGCTCCGCCTCAGGAAAAGGGTAAAGTTTAGCAAACTTTTTGGAGACAGAGGAAGATCTATCAGGATTCTTCCATGCCTCAGAAACCAGACGGGCAAGAGTAGGGTTAGTTGGAAAACAAACAATTGGCTTAGATGGCTTTTTCTGAAAAACATCAGTAGGATCATAAGTGGATTCCTGAGTCAGAGGAAGGTTGAGCGTATTCAGAACCGCTCTGATCAGACCCTCAGCCGAAACTTCAGGGTCACACTCATAGGGGTCCCCAATGGACCTGTTAGATTCAATAACAGTACGTTCCTCAGCATCAGAATCCTGTAAAAGTTCTTCTTCAGAAGAATCAGTGATATCAGGAACTCCCTGTGGCTTAGGCAGGGAGGTCCTGATAGTAGAGGGGGTCTGCCAGACCTGGAGAGCCCCCTGTATCTGAGAGGGAAAGAGTTGAAGCGTGGATCTGAGATCCCTAGTGGCAGCTTTAAACTCCCTCACCCAAGATGGCTCAATAGCGTGGCTGGGAAGCCCAGGGTTGCTATCTTGACCAGTACAATTAGGGCATAGATCCCCCACATTATCGCCATCCAGCCCAATGTGGCAAGAGGAGCAAAACGCCATGGGGGTAGCAGACCCCCCATCCTCCTTAGACTTGGGTCTAGCCCCTAGCTCCAGTGAAGTAGACATGCTCACAGCGTCAATATACCCCACCAATAACACTATCACCCAGAAAAAGTGTGAAAGATTAAAGTTTCACCCCAGAAATGTTCTAAAAACTGACTTATCTGGCCAGCGAAGGGTTAATCTGTTGAGGAGAGAGAAGGCTCGGTCCCTGCGTAGTGTACTCGCCTAGGAAAAGTACCACAAAATGGCGGCCGTCATGACAGCCAATCAGAAACGAGCGCGAACCAAGCGCTCATGGGAAATGTAGTTGTCCTTTACAAGTACCCCAAACAGTGCCCGAAGCCCCCCTGAACACCCCACATAAATAAAACACATTCTGGATGATAGAGCAGGAGCCTAGAATTAAAATGAGCCCTCTCTGAAGTTGCTGTGACAAGCGGTTCCAGAGATATGTCCCATACTGTGAATTCTCATAGAGAGTAAAGGAGCCCTTGCGTCTGAGCGGGAAAAAGCCGCGCTTAAAGGCGCGGAACACCATTTTTAATAAAGTTTAGTAAAACATTAAAAAGTGCCCAAACAAGCATGAAACACATGAGAAACATAAATAAATGAATACCCAATGCTCCAAAACCCAGAGAATAACACAGAAATTGCATAAACAGTAATAATGCAATAAAAACACCCTATGAGTGCTGGAGTGCATTAAAACTCCCAAATACAAGCCCATCAAAGGGACACTGTGGGGACAAGTGGACCTTCAGCACTCAATGGGTGACTCACCTTCCTTGCAGGACTTCTGTCTTCAGGTGACCATGATAAGGAGGGAAAGAACCAGAGGTAAATTCCCCAATAGGGGAGCTGCTTAACACAAGCTGTCCCCTCTTCAGGGCATAAGGTCCACAGAAAATCCCTGGAAGCTGCACCAGCCACTTTAAAGAGGGCAATTCACAGCCATGGTCACCCTCCTAATGGTGGTATTCCATATTTGAATAAAAAAATAATAAAATACTAAGATGCATAGATGTTCTCTACCTGGTGTGCAAGCACACCAGGAACAAATCAATCTAAAGTGGCTCTGGCCAGAAGGTGGCTTAGGTAAGAGGGGAGGCTCCGCCCCTTGCAAATCATTTGCATAGTTGTTCCTGCCTATTAAAGGGGACTTACGCCTCCCAGAGTACCAGTGACCTGTATTGGACGACAGTGAAAAATGCCTATTAATGTAAATGGGGCCTTTAACATGAACCTATCACCTTCAATATATATATATATATATATATATATATATATATATATATATATATATATTTTTTTTTTTTTTTTTTTTTTTTTTTTGTTATTATTTTTTAACGCATATTTGAAAACTTAATTAAAAACTGCCTGTGTGTCATGTTAACCAAAAGTCTAGCAGATGTATAGTTCAGGAAATATTTATGTAGGTATTTTACTGGGAAGGATACAGTACACCAAGATTGTCTCTCATTTTCAAGTATGTACTGAGTACTCATTTTATCTACTTAACCCCTTGAGTGCTAGAGTGGTACGGAATGCATTGCAAAGCATTGCATTTCGTACCACTCTGGCACTCAAAAGGTTAAGAAGGGTGAAAGTCAGAGTTGAAATTGCCGGACTAGAACCTGTGACCCTAAGGTTTGAACAGATTTAATAGCTGGTCCATTAACCAACTGAGCAACCTCACACATTTTTGAGAAAAGTGAAAGTAAAAGTCTACTAGGGCAACAGCACTTCATTAGCATATAATTACTCACTGATGACTTTCATTAGCATATGAAATGTCACAAATGTCACAAGCATGACATATCTCCTTTACTATACATTTACTATTCTTTTGGCTAACAGGACACACAAACAGTTGTTAAAACTATGCACACTTGAATCAGATCCACTTTAAGTAGATGCTAGAGAGGCCACCAAAGTGAGACCTCTATAGCACAAAAGTGGTTAAAAACATAGTCAATGGGAAGTTAAGGACTGTTAATTTGTTCTCTGTGTTGCAGCTGGTTGGCTGAAAATTACTCCACCTTTTGGACATAAGGCCCTTAGTCTTTGACCTGTAAGTTGCCATAAAGGATAATACATGTACATCAATAAATCACTAAACAGCTACAGATCCGAAATCTGGAGCAGCCCCCCTCTTTCTGGAGCAAGTATGAATAAGGAGCTAACACAAACCCAAGGTGCAATTTACTACTGGTGGATCTTAAGTCTTCATGTGAAGGACACAGAAAAAGCAATAGTAACTGCTGCATCATGATTCATGACATACATGCTAAGAGGTAAATCTATTAAGTGCCAAAGGGCTGTCCAGACATTGCTTTTTGCCACGTTAGATATCTCTCTGGTACTCAAAGTGTTAGGACATTTTCAGACAGGTGTTCAAACCTTCTACTATTGTACAAGTTTCTATGCTGGGCTATAGTACCTTACACACAGGCAGCTAACACTTCATCTGAGCCCATCATGTTGCAACTATACTGTGTTCTCTCAGGAAGTTATAGTAAGCAGGTTCTGCACGGCCTATGGGTAAGCTTGCAGGCCTTACATATAAGAATTTGAGGATTCCTCAATGCTCACCACAACTTCCAATGAGTGGCTGACCCATTAGAGCACCAGGCAATAATTTTGTCTTGCGCTCATATGGGCCAGTCATCAGACACACCTCTCATTTGCCCCAAGGGGTGGTAGAATGCAGAAGGCGGATTAGTAAGAGACACGGGTGACAGAACTGTCACAGGGAGATGTGTAAAAGAAAAGGGAAGAGGTTCACATATTTTCATCGTACTGGCAGACAGCGGCTGTGAATGAGGTCTTCAGCAGCTGCCAGCCAGGATAGGAATATTGTCAGATTGTTAGGTGTTGCATTATACTGTAGAGTTGAGGCCCACTTGGACGTCAGGCTCCATCACAAATGCAGCCTATGCCCCCCTATACTTACACCTCCAAATTACTCAAAATAAATTGAGTGCAATTCTGGACCACTGTATTGGAGAATATATAACTGACTATCTCACATTTCTTGTATATCCACTGCAATGGGAATAATACATCTTTTATTGTCAAACATTCCTCATATCATGTATTGATTATCAGAGTCAAAGCATGCAGAGCTGCCTTACAAATCAATGCGCCAACAAGATTTCATTAGGCGTGCACCAAAAATGAATCAATAGTATCACAGCTTCTTGTTTTGTAAACAGATACTTAAAAAGGTGAGATCAGGACAAAAATCGTATTTAGGTCACTGGGTAATTTCTCTCAAGCTATCTTGCAGGAAAGGTCTCACTAATAAACATTCAGAGCCATGTTCAGAAACCTAAAGATGTTCAGTTATGGTGCATACAAACTGAACCATAGGGACACACACACAAAAAAACAATGAAATAAATGGAACTTAAAGGGATAGTAATACTTCATTTTATCTTTATTTTATTTTGTAGGCATTAAAAAAACATGAAGAACGATATAAGTCTTCTCTCAAAGCTTTATGGTTTGAGAGATATTCACAAGCAAAGTTTCCCCTCCTGCCCCTTTTACCTAGTGTAAGCCATCTCTTCTCAGATGTGGAATCCAGTCCATAGACCAGACAGATAACAGAAAGGGACAATCTTCTTCCTATGAGAACAATGAAAGCCTTGCCCCTCTTGACAAGTTTTTCCCTTATCTTAATTGAAGACTGTCCCTCTCTGCAGTCTACCTGGGCACCTCCCTTCTGATCTGGCTGAACAGTGTTACATCCATAAATATAGGTTTTAGAGGAATCTTAAGACTAATTGATCCAACAATTGTTGTTTATCAAGTAGACCATTCTTTATTATACAAGATAAAATGTGATTTTTTTTTCATCCATTTGGGTTCTCTTATTATTATTATTATTATTATTATTATTAACCCTTTCAGTGCCAGAGGGTATGCAATGCGTCACGTAATGACATCACGTAAGCCTTCTGTTTCCAGGTACTCTCTATCGTCACGAGATGCCACTATACTGCATGAAGGTGTGTGTATGGTCACTGCTGTTATAATGCCATACATGGAATGGGCACTCCAAAAGGATTAAATGCAGCTTGCACTCAGAGCTAAATGGATCAGTTGGTTAAGATACCAGCTGTAGAATCTGTTCAGACCACAAGGTCACAGGTTCTAGTCCCGGCAAGGTCAGCTCGGCCTTTCACCCTTCTGAGGTAGAGAACAGGAGTACAAAAAATGAGAGACAATCTCAATGTATTCTTCCTGGTTAAATACTTTCACAAAAAAGGTAAAGAGGTCTCCAGCATATAGCTTCACAATGATTTGGATAACCTTCTAGCATTCAAGGGGTTAAAATATCCATTTAAATCACAGAGATTTTGTATTTGTCCTCTATGTATAGATGGTTTGTTCTAGAATTGCACCTCCTCAGCTTATTGAATAATCTGCATAAAACGCTCTTCGAGATTTAAAATCACTGAGCTGTTTAATAATTAATGTGCTATTATAAGAAGAAGAAGAAATCAATTTAATTGTATTGTTCAGATTTCCCATTCCCCAGTTATCTGTGGGACAAAACCAATGATGAGACATATCCCACAAGGTTGCCTAGAAGACATTACAGACCCTGAGTATGGATGGGCCAATATGGGCCTTATTCAACAAGCTAAATAGGTACACCACAGGGGAAAATGTGAATTTGGATTGACTTCCATGAGGCTTTCAACCACTTTAGTGCTAGAGTAGGCTGACCAGACCTCACCTTTAACCAGGGACGTATAGGAAAAATGTATGCTGCAGGACTGCTTTGATTTCAGTGAAGTACTGAAAAATGGCTAAAGGTGAGATCTGGTCAGCCTATGCTAGAGAGGTCACCACTGCAACATTTGGGAGACCTCTCCAAAATGCAAGGCACTTATCCCTTTGTGTGCTAAGACAGGTGAGCAACAGATGCCAAAGCCATACTTTGCACACCCCTCTGGCACTCAAAGGGTTAAAACAGAGGATTAGTCGAATTTTTATTTCCTCGCTATGGTGTAGTTGGTTTGCTCCAATATTGCACCTCTTTAGCTTGATGGATAAGACTGTGTGTGTGTCTAGCTGAGGATAATGGAAGCTGAAGTCCAACATCATCTACATGGACAAAAATGGTGTACCCCTGCTCTAGGGCTGCAATAGTTTTTTCCAGTCCTACAGTATTCAGTCTTTCGTTAGGACCCGGTATTAAAGGATCAGCAATGTTTTATTATGAAAAATAACATACTGCATTGTAAAATAATATTACTTTACTTTAAATGCAGGGAAAGGACTTATTCAAAAGTCGTTACAGCTCAAACGCTCATAAAGTAGTAGATTTTTTATGAAAACACCTTATGGAGATCTGTAGCCGGACATACTCATACAAAGAATTTGACAGAAAAACTGTCTACACACCAGGTGGCCCTAGTGTCAACAGCTTAATTAACCCTTTGAGTGCCAGTGAGGTATTCAAAGCATTACATTTCAATGCATTGCTAGCAGTGTTCCACTCAGCGGAAATACAAAGAAATACAAGGTCAAGCAATACCTACAACTTATGCAGAAAGCCATATAATATGTATTACATGATAACAATATATTATTCAAAAATGAGGTGGCACCCTCAAGTTGATTATACACACATATACAGGTTACGATGTGCACCACTGCACACTATTTTTTCTCCAAACTAAAACAAATTTTCTTTTGTGACCATATGTCATATATATATGCCCTAATTAATAGATGTGACGCGTGTATGATATATATATGTATATGTGCCCAAAGACCCTCAAACATATTAGACATTAGGAGAATGTCAGACTGAGTTTGCAGATAAGGGCAAGCAGAAAATGTCTTCCAGGTCTGTTTTGAGTACTTACTCAATTGTGTAGGTGATCAATACTGAAGGCACAGTAAGTATACTTTAAAATAATAAGACCATCCTAAGTGTGCCAGATGGGTGTTCAGAGCATTGTTTTGCTAAGTGTTGGACACCCCACTAGCATGCATATATATAGTGCCTGCTTTCCAGCCTTGTGTCACTGCCCACTAGCAGTCACAGATGGCAATCAGCAGCTCTCTGCATTTGCAGGAGACCTGGTCTGCCATGAGGCATACCACTGATGTCTCCTTCCGTCAGGTTCAGCACTTCCAAAACAAAAGTCATCTATAAATGGCACAATGGCTTAAAGCCCATCCATTTGTGCCACATATATCAATTATATATTTATTTTTTAAAGGGTCCTTAAGGAATTAATATATATAAAGGGTCCATAAGGTTATAAATAAAGTGCGTTAAATACCCTTTACCACTAGCATCCTGTATTACTCTTCAGTGCCACAGTGTCTTCAAGGTTTATATTTGAGTTTCAAATGGATCCAGGCAAACTATGAAAACATTAGTGTTTATGAAGGGATTAAATAACCAGCAGCTTTCAGTGTCCAAAGACAAACAGATGATCTGATCTAGTTACAGGGCCCGATGTTCAAACAAAGAGCAAGTTTAAGGAAAACCAATTTGACCATAGTGGAAATATAAAAATGCCTGTCGATTGATATACAGCAGAGCAGGACTTCCCACCTCCCTCCCAGCTGCCCCAGGGAGTGTGTTCACGCTTCCCTTCGTAGCTGTATTTCTGTGGGCCAACGTTACTCAAGCTCCATTTACGCTGTAACGTTAGCCCGCAGAGATAAGCTACGAAGGGAAGCATCAATGCAGGGCTGTATTTAAATCAAAGGAGCCTGTAGGCACAGAAATCTGGAGCGCAACCCCCCCACACACACATCCATTGGACATCTTCACTGGACACCTCCACAATGCTCCTAATCTCCACATTGCCCCCCATCAGCTCCATATTGCCCCAATCATCTCCACATTGCCCCCCGGTCATCTCCATATACCATATTGCCCTCACATTGTCCCCCATCAGCTCTATATTGCCCCATCATCTCCACATTGCCCCCGTCATCTCCATATACCATATTGCTCCCATCAACTCAATACTGCCCCCATCATCTCCATATACCATATTGCCCTCACATTGCCCCCATCAGCTCCATATTGTCCCCATCATCTCTATATACCATATTGCCCTCACATTGCCCCCATCAGCTCCATATTGCCCCCATCATCTCCACACTGACCCAATCATCTCCATGTATCATATTGCCCTCACATTGCCCCTCATCAACCCAATATTGCCTCCATCAGCTCCATATTGCCCCCATCAGCTCCAACTTGTCCCCCATCAGCTCCATATTGCACAATGCCCCCCCCCCCAGTGTCCGTTTCCTACCTCTTCCTTGGTGGTCCAGCAGCAGGAAAGGTCTGTGCCTCCTCCTTCTGCACAGACCTGTAGCTGCTAGAGCTCCCGCTCTGTCTAATCTTCAGTAATGCAGAGCGCTGGGAGATGATGTCATCTCCCAGCGTCTGTATTACTAAAGACCCGACGAAAGAGCTCAGCACCTACAGGTCTGTGCCGAAGAAGGCACAGACCTGTCTTCACCATGTTGCAGTGCCGGGCATCGCGGGAGGCGTATAAAAAAAAAAAAAAAAAAACAAACAAACAAAAAACCCACAACATGATCCCAATGACAGGCGCCCCTCTGTAGGCAGATGCTCCCTGGGGCAGCTGGGAGGGAAGTGGGAAGTCCTGCTCCGCCATGCCGCACATACTGTGCGTCGCACAAGGCGTAAGTGCCTGATTATAAGACTTCACATCTCCACTCCTAGCTAAGTTAACAAAAAAAAAAAAAAAAAAAAAAAAAAAAAAAAAAAAAAAAAAAGCTAACCTTGCTCAAATTTTTTTTTAGGTGAATTTTCCCCTTTAACAACTATACACAGAAGAACAATTAATCTCGAACCGGCCTAAGAGACTTGCTCAGTTAGAGGACTTGTCTACCAGATTCTCCCCTCCCCATCTGGACAAGCTCTATGTAAACAGGTCTGTGTGCTGTAACTGGAGTGGAGCTGACAATATTTGTAGGTCAAAGTGTTCTCCTGAAATTCCAGCTCTCATTTGCTGCATATGCATTATTTACAGTCACAAAGAGAAGGTGAAAAAGAAAGGGTCTTCCATCCCAAGGCTAATCAGTGGAGAGATGTAAGAACAATGTGTGCCATTGCAGAGGCAGTCACTATATACAGTCTATGCTAAATTATTTAGTTCCATGCCACTGCTACCTTCACTGTGTCTCAGTACACACTGCATCGCCTACCCACTGTGAGAAGCTGCAATTAAAAGACAATTGTCCTAGAAGTAAGAGGCTCTTAATTTAACAGAAGAGTTTACATAGGTAGGTGTCCTTAAAGGGGAACTATCACCCCAAATGAAGTCCCCCACCCATAACTGGGTCATATATTGATAAGCTTACCGATGATACGGTTATCCACAATAATTACCGCGTAACTCAGAAATCCTACTTTTGACTGACGGCCAGGCAACAATGCTTTAGAGGCATCTGAGCACCTGCGCTATCAGTCCCTTCTGGAACTGAAAGGTACCATGCAACGCCTCCTAGAGGAGACTGGGACTAACAGCTCAGGCACACAGACGTCTGTAATCAAAGATGTCTGCCCTGATGCCTGGCCATCAGTCTAGGCATAAGTAGGATTTCTGAGTAACACGGTAATTATTCTGGATAACAGTACCATTGGTAAGCTTATTGCTAGAAGGCTAATTATGCGGGGAGGGGCTTTATTTGGAGTGATAGTTCACCTTTAATACATCCATTATATACAGAGCTGGAAAATTGTTAATGTTGTTCACTAGTCATAAGCAGGGCTGAAAACCTCCAGTGCTTTTTAACCCTTTTAGTGCCAGAGAGGTACACAAAGCAATGCATTGTGTACCCCTCTGGTACTCACAGGGTTAAGCGAGCACATCTCATTGGGACATATGCGTAACAACAAATGTAGAGAAAATCTGAAGCAGAAAACTGTACCATATGAAAAAAATATTCCAGTTGAGTAGAACTGGAATTTGAACTATTGATTGGTAAAAAGGCATTC
The DNA here is from genome assembly GCA_037306005.1 of Rhinophrynus dorsalis. Classification (NCBI taxonomy): domain Eukaryota; kingdom Metazoa; phylum Chordata; class Amphibia; order Anura; family Rhinophrynidae; genus Rhinophrynus; species Rhinophrynus dorsalis. The sequence continues at coordinate 368,069,801 of CM074720.1, read as the reverse complement.
AACACATTGCAAAGCAAGGAACTGAAGACCTCTATAGCATCCAAGTGGTTAATTAAATATTGTGTCTCAGAATTTTTCCACTTTTTCTTTTGCACATAGGTCCCATTGAAGCAGAACCAGATCACAACATCGTAATGGGATTTATTTAATTCCCTGGTTTAAAGTTAACCACTTGGATGGTAGGTCTCCCAATGCACCGGGTACCTTTGTAACACCAAAAAGTGAAAATCACAGAGCCCTGCACTCCGCATTAACACATATATACAATCAAAATTCTTGTGCAGTGTGTGAACCCTTTGAGGACCAGACTTCGTACCCAGGGGTGTATTTAGGTTTTGTGCTGCCCTAGGCCAGACTAAACTCACGCACCCCCTGATCTTCATTTTCCCCACCCCTTCCTGTCTAGGCCATACCTCTTCCTGTTTAGGACCCACCCCTCATTGGTAAACACCACCCCTTACTCTTTAGAGCTAGAACCTGCTGAACCCTGGGGCTGCTTTAAATGTTGGGCCCCATCACAACTGCATCCTCTGCACCCCTGTAGTTACTCCCTTGTTTCAACCCTATGGGTCAGTTCACTTGCTCCAGAATTTCACATATTGAGCTTGATGAATATGGCTTTCAGTGGGGTTTATATACTATGAGAAATTGGTGCAATTCTGGGGCAAAGCTACTGTACTATAGCAAACAAATTCAGAGTCCCTTTGATATAAATGGGGCTTCTAAGAGCCCTGTTTAAATTAATGCAAATGTTGTGAATTTTAATTTGTTCTTTATGGTTCACTTGATTTGCACCAGAATTGTGCCACTTCTTTAGAACATCGGCCCCAGTGACAGATCTTTGTTTTTAAGTCTTAGCCCTGTTGGACATTGGTTATAGTCACTGCCCATCAGGGATTAGAACTTTCTCCTTTCAGCAATACAGGAGTTAATATGTTTACAAGATGCCTAACCATATTAACACCCAGGGCCGGATTTGCCATAAGGCAAAGTAGGCACCTGCCTACAGGCGCACACCACTGAGGGGCGCCTGACAATGGGATTTGTTTTCTTTTCATACTTAAAAAAAAAAATAAATAAAAAATGCCACCTCGCTGGCTGCGCCAGTGCCCACTCCATGCTACCCTCACATTGCACCTCCCCCCGTTGTCTATTTCATACCTCCCTAGCAGGCAGATCTGTCCTCTGTGCCTCCTTTGGCACAGTCCTGTAAGCGCTGAGCTCCCTCGTCGGCTCTGTAGGAATGCAGAGCGCTGGGAGATGACATCATCTCCCAGTGCTCTGTATTCCTGAATAGGAGACCGCACGGGAGCTTCAGTAACTAAATGACCGTGCCAAAGGAGGCACAGACGACAAATCTGCTAGGGAGGTAGGAAACGGACAATGGGAGGGAGGCAATGTAAGGGCAACATGGAGCTGGTGGGGGCAAGTTGGAGCCGAAGGGGGGCATTGTGAGGGCAATGTGGAGCTGATGGGGCCAATGTGGAGCTGATGGGGGGCAATATGGAGTTGAATGGGGCAATGTGGAGCTGATGGGGCAATATGAGGTCAATGTGGAGCTGATGGGGTCAATGTGGAGTTGAATGGGGCAATGTGGAGCTGATGGGGGGCAATATGGAGTTGAATGGGGCAATGTGGAGCTGATGGGGGGCAATATGGAGTTCAATGGGGCAATGTGGAGCTGATGGGGCAATATTTCTATTGGTAGGCAGCAAGCAGGGGGGCAAGAATAAGGCAGACCTGCAGAGTCTGGCTGGCTTTAATCATCTGTGATCCACAAGCTCCGGCCAGACCAGTTATAGTATTACACACTGCTTATCTAGGACTCACACAGTTTAGCCCAGTGTGAGTCAGGTCAGTGGGCGTTCATTTTCATTCAGATGCTCCTTGTCCCCCTTAGCCGTTTACTGCAGAGACTGAACGGAGAGGGTGCATGGTCAACGGAGCTCATAGTATTGTACTTTCTGGAGGCCCATGGCGTTCCAATACAACATCGTTGCCTACATTTTCTGTGGGCCCCAGAGTCTAGAGGCCCCCCCCCCCCGCACAGCGGGGGCCTCAACTACACCACTGTTGTCAGCATCCTTTTCCACTGTGGTATACATACACATGCCACACAGGAAAGTTATTGAGCGGGTGGGCTCAATACTTGCGATTCAGTTTGGGCGGGCAGTGACAGCTTTTTATGCTGCCCCCTGTAAAGTGCCGCCCTAGGCCTAGTCGGCCTAGGCCAAGATATACCACTGTTCTTACCAACATTACAAGGAAACAATGTATCATACTTATAAGTCAATAGGTGATTGGTTCAAAATCTGATTTATTATTTCCTTATATATATATATATGGGTACTAATTCTGGCCATGTACTTATCTCCTTCCCATAATATTGGTTCTGACCGAATCTGATGCACTACTGTTGACAAAAATGCATAATCGCCCATTGCTGAAATATAGCACAGTGTGCAGTGGGCTACTGAAACTAGTAGCACATTGCCCACTATGGTATATTTCAGCAATGACCTATTATCTATTATACTTTTTTAGAGATGCACACAGACACCTGCTTTATGGTTTTTACCTGGGGATGACTGGCTGATGTCACTTTTTGGACTTTTCTATTAAGTTAATCAAAATGTTCTCAGAATCAGGAGCTTGCCTGGCTCGTGTGACTGCCACTCCCAGATTTAATCTGCTAACCATCCACTCACACAATAAGTCATGCATGTGCAACTCCATCTCCTGCACCAGCCAGTCAGTGAGAGAGGAGAATCATGACAATACTCTTCTCTCTCATTGGCTGGCGATGCATATTGTTGGAAAGGCATTGGAATTCCTGCCCAGGTGGTACCTGGTGTGGCAAATGCAACACTATGCTGCCTCAGTGCCTCTGAAAGGCAGCAGCATCAGAGAATGAGAACAGAGCTTGCTTAACCCTTTAACCCCACTGCGACATCTGACTTACCATGGACGTCCCGCAAAAACTGTCACTTAGTGACAGAGGACGTACCTGGTAAGTCCCGGAAGTCATTCGCTAGAATGACAAAAAAAAACAAAAAACGTTAAGTGCCGGCCACATGCTTGCGCGGCCGGTCACTAAGGGGTTAAAGGGGTATAAATACTTAATATGTAAAAAAATATATATTGTAGGGTTTATCCCCCTGAGTAAAACAAGGGAACTCCCACTGTTTAAAAGTGTTTTATTCAAAAGCTATTCCAGATAAACATGATTTATTTTAGGTGCAATAGAACAGTGGCCTGAAATTGTACAGTTTGGCTGTTGCTACAGCATCCGATGGAGGTTTATGGCCAATTTCAAGCCACTGCGATACTGCACCTAAAAATACAAGTCTGAGCTGCAACCTTTCAGCAGCGGGAGTACCCTCGTTTTATTCAGGGGGATAAACCCTACAGTATATATTTTTTCAATTTTAAGTATTACTATCCCTTTAAGGACCCATGACGTGCCAGGACCGTGATGGTTAAACTTGTGTTAAGGACCAGTGATGGTCCTGGCACACTATGGAATTCAGGTTCCCCATGCGGCTGCACACATCTCAGGGACCCCTGCATCAGGATTGCAAAAACATTTAAAAAATAAAGATATTAAAAAAAAAAAAAAAAAAAAAAAAAAAAACAATTAAAAAGCGGTCCTTAACTGCCTGCCGTACGTCATTAATGGGTTAATGTTTACGTTACCTTCACTCACTACCTGGCTGGCTGAGGCTGACAAGGGTATGTGGCTGGCAGGGGCTTCTTTCCAGGATTGTTTATTGTCCTAGCTGGGGGTAAGTCAGGACACTGGACCCAGACTTTAATTAAGGGGCTGTCCAGGCATTCCGGGACAAGTGGTCATGATTAAAATGGGGCATTTAATCCCACAATGTTTCCAACACATTGCAAAGCAATGCTCTGAAGACCTCTCTAGCATTAAAGGGATTAAAATGCCCAATTGTAACCAATAGGAATCCATGGAATTTTCATTTCTCTCCTATGGTGCAGTTTATATGCTCTACAATTGCTCTTCTCTGACTTTCTGCATAAGGCCCTTTATGTCCTGAACATCATGACAAGGAGAACAAACAGCCTGCAGGAAATAAAGGTCTGCTGCTTGTGATCTTACAATCAATTATGGCCTTTGACAAATAATGAGCAGAGCAGTTAGTGCATCTGGCTGGAAGCCAGGCCTCATGCTGCTTTGTGTCTATTTCCCTTTGATTCTAGGAAACGTTGATTGTGCTGGGAGATAAAATGAGTAGCAGCATCCTTTGAGGAAATACCCTGTACAACGTACATTCTATGCTAAAGATGCCCTGTATCAATTTTTGGATTTTCTACGCCTCACCTAATTGGGCGAGCAATATGGTACTCTCTGAATATTGCTGGACTACGACTCCCATCATTCTCAGCTGGGTTATGGGAGTTGTAGTACAGCAAAAGCTGGAAGAGGCAAATGTTAACCATCTCTGCTTAACCCTTTGAGTGCCAGAGGGGTAAGAAACACATTGCTCTGCAATGCGTTGTGCACCCCTCTGGCACTCAAAGGGTTAATACCGCCACTAAACCCACTGGTAAGGCTCTGATGTATCTAAACCTTTTGAAGGACCAGAGGGAATACCAGTAACTCTCCAGCTGTGCCCTGGAGACTTTGGATTTCAGAGTTAATTTCCTGGTTTCTGGCGACAGATTGTCAGTGTCTGTGGGCTCCCTGGGTAAACCCCCTGCTACGTTCTGTCTACTGCACACTTCCCCACCCATCTTCAGGGGGGCAAACTTTGCCTTCATTCCAAATACCACCCACTCCAAGTATTCCCTGTCTACATTATGTCACGAGTAACATTTGGATACTCCCACCACCAGCGCTCTGGTCTTAAAAGTGTTAATGAAAGAACTAGGGGAGCTGTGAAGTCTATTGATGTTTACAAAGGTGAGCAATACAATGCAGAGCAACTCGCTGTCCACTCTTCTGACAATCAAAAGGTTAAAGAAAGGGCAAAAACTAACGTTTGCACCAAGAGTATGAGAGAGAAACAAAAGTTTGTGTTGCAATAGCATTTTAACTCTGACTGCCAGAGGGGTGTGTAACGCATTGCAAAGCAAATTAAATTACATTTAGAGAAGACAGTTTTCCAGTGCTGTGTCAGCAAGCCATTGTATTGTTGCTCTCACTAGCGCTTTGGGGTTAAAAGACACTTTACTAACAGATTTTTAAAAACTAAAAGGCAGGGACATGTAAGTTGATTAGTTGAAACTTACAGCGCTAATCATATCCTATATAATAATTCGCTAAATTGTTTGCCAGAAGTCGTCATGCGCAGTAGGACCACACTACAGACTGCTCACGCATCGGCTGATAACAGAGCGGGGCTCCGAATTCAGACTTTAGTCCTCGGCACGGGCAGTCTGTATTGCGCATGACTGCACTGCAGCCGTTGCTGCCTGGCACTGTGGCAAGTCTACATGTGTTGTTCAACTAGTTATTTCTATTTAAATGGCTGAAAATCATGGGTTAATGATTTGAACATTAAATGAACCTTTTGAGTGAGAGGGGTATGCAATATGTTGCTTTCGTTACCCCTCTGGCACTCAAAGGGTTAGGTACGGCATGAAGCAACAGCAGCAGTTAAAGAATAACATATGCACCAAAGGAAACCCGAAATCCTGAGATTAAGAGCAATTCAGACTGTAGTGCATTAATCAAATGTCTGGGTAAACAGGAAAGCCTTTAATCTATTTTAAACATTTCCAAAGATGGGGCGTCCCTGACTCTTCATAGCCCTACACGTACAGGCCAAACTGACTGTGCTGAAACAGTGATCCACAATCTCATTCAGTTCACTGGTACCCTTAAGGCTACATGCACAAAAACAGAAGTGGAGTAATTCTGGGGCAAACCAGCTTGCACCATGGGAAAGGATGGACTTTACTCATCAATTCAGGAGCAAACCAACCGAGCTAAAGGGGGAAAGAGAAATCCAAAAAAAAAAAAAGTCTCATTCATTGAATGCATGAGATGTCTCCAATCCATAGTGAAAGAGATGCACTGGAGACCACAATCATTCACGGAATTAAAAAGCCCCATTTTAATCAGTGTCCCCCTTGGAGTAGCTTGCCTCAAAATCAATCTGCAGTTGCCTGTGTGCATCTGAGATTTAGAAAGTAAAGCAGGAGTGGACAACGTATAGCAGGACTACAACCCTAGCCAGAGGAGGTGGACAGGATTTGTAATTTAAAGGGATAGTAATACTTGCAAATTACTAATCCCCATATTGTAGCTTTGTTAAAAAGAAATGCATTGCCCCCAGTGTAATCTCTCAAACCCTTATGGTTTGAGAGATGATAGCGCTCAAAGTTCCCCTCTCGCTCCTCCTTCCCTGACTGAACGCTGACTGCAGGGATATCTGGTATTACTTGCATCAGGCGGCTCTGCAGCATTGCCGAGATCGCGTTTATAAAAAAGAAATCTTTCACTAAAACGGTCTTCTATGTGTGCTTGCAAACCGTTTCAGTGAAAGAATTCTTTTTAATAAATGCGATCTCGGCTCAGCTGCAGAGCCACCTGATGCACATAAGGCTGTCGTACGACAGCTTCCCCTGCAGTCAGCGTTCAGTCAGGGAAGGGGGGGGACCTTTGAGCGCTATCATCTCTCAAACCATAATACAATACAATATGGGGATTAGTAATTTGCAAGCATTACTATCCCTTTAACAGCTGGAGGGTTGTAGGTCTCACTCTAGCTGTAAAGCTCTCAATGTCAGCAGGTCAGTCTAGAATTAGATCTGGCATTTCACGGACAGCCTGTATAGAGGATACTAAAGGGCCAGGTCAAGGCCTGTTTGTTAGCAATCTGACTGCAGCATTTTCAGCTAGCAGCAGGTAGTTCAATTTCGTTATCTGAAGGCCAAATAAAGTATTGGTTCCCTAACCTCTCAACAACCTCTAAAAAGGCCTAATCTTGAATATACTGTTGCTAGAACACATGTGAGATATTCAGAGGCTTGCTCATTTTGATTTACCTTCCTGTGCTCATGCTGGGAAATGTTTAAGACCTGTTACCAGGGACAGAGTTGGAAAACACTGGACAAAGACAGTTCTGTACTCTAGGGCAAAAGGACAAGATTGTGTGCTTAATACATTAGTTTTGGGTCATCTATGGAAGTGCTTCTCAAACAGGGCGCCACTGTTTTCTTACACAAAGTCTGACAAAAAAGTGAATCTTCTATATATAAAGATATATCATAACAAATTATATTTTTATAGACAATATGCTATGTTTTGTCATTCTGATTGTGAGACCTATAGATTTTTGTATTTGTAGAATTTATTATAAAATGTAGGTGTGGCAGGACCGTCACTGCTGTCCGTGCGTTAAGGACCGGTGACTGTCCTGGCAAGTTATGGAAGTTTGTGATCACAGCACGCCTGCACGGCGGGCTGTAGTCACAGATCACTTATATGAAATGTGTCTTGGCCCTCCAGAGCACCCCAACCCCAGACCGTGCGGTCCTTAAGTGGTTAAAAGCAGGGATTTTTTTGGGATACAAATAGATTTCTGTTTTTCGCCTGACGATTAAAACGCTATATTAAAGTTTTCTATTCTGGCCTCCAGATCCCCTGCCCAGTCCTGTCCAAATTCCTGCAGGACCCCCACACAAACCCATACCATCTACCACCCCACTGTATGTTTTGTCTGATCCCCTCCATCTCAAAGCCTGTGTCCTGCCCACTCTCCTCTATGTCCCATTTGCTCCCCACTCGATGTCCTGTCATCCTGGTGAGGCACCAATTTGGCATCACCAGGTGTGCAAAGCATATAGCTGGCAGGGCACAGAGTGGATTGGAGAATGGAGTAGGTTAGAGCGTGCTTTGATGCAGAGGTTGAAGGGAGGAGTTGCAGACAGCGTATGTGTGCTTTTGTAACTACCAGTGGGAAAATGGATCAAGGCTGGAATATCGAACATCCAATCCTTGGTCAACAGTAGTCACAGACCTACAAATGAACTAACAATATATGTGTTGGTTCTGTGACTATCTGTGGACAGTGAAACAAGGCTAGGGTGACAGACAGTATATGTGTAATTCTGCGACTACTAATGGTATTTGGGATCAGACAGTGTGTGTGGTTCTTTGTTCCCTTACCTCTTTCCTTCTATGGTCAACGCTGTGCTTTCTTTGCTAGTAAATAATAATTGGTATTTATAGTATTTATGAAATAATGACATTCCATAGAAAAGTGAGAACTGGAACTTGAAAGCATGGCCTTGGCATTAATCTTTGATCTGTACTAACACTGATAGCAAAATAATAGTTTGTCTTATGAATGTTTGTTGATGTTCAGCATTATTGTGGAATTAGTCCCAGCATAACGTTGTTCCAATTCGTAGACCTTGGTTCCGATGGAATAAAAATAAAAACCCGGGGTTAGACACAACCACTAAAAGACATCAGATACAACAAATCTCTCTCATACTTTCAGTCGCTCTCCCATTTGCAAATATCTGAGGAAACAAAATATACTGCCAAAATAATATTCAGTGTAAGAGAAATCAACATTACAAAGGGCAGTGGTAGACAACAGTCAAACTTGGTAGACAAAAGTGTTCTCCTGCAGCTTCTAGTCTGTTCTGTGGAATAGAGGGAATAGGAAGTAAATCACACCCCTCATATTTTCATCCCTCCAAAAGAAAAGATTTTTGCCTCAGAACAATACCTTTACATTGCTCCCCCTTAACACCATTGGTGGTAGAACGGTCTCATTGGCCAGAGAGCACTCCAGCTTATGTGCAGAAAGCCTCCATCATCGGAGGAGGCTGGATCGAGAGAGGGGAGCAGAGGCAGAGTGACAGACAGCGACAGAGAGCTGGTAACCGCAGTTTGCCCAAAAGAAGGGCGCAGGGCAAACTTTTCTTGATGAAATACAGCAAAACAGTGATTTTATTTAAAAAATGAAAATATCATAACTTTATTTGTGCTAACATGTATAAGGGTGATAGATCCCCTTTAAATTAACTGCAATTTGGGGAATATTATGGGTTTGCACTAGAATTGCTCCACTTTGTCCTTATACAAAAGGCCCAATTTTTCTGCATTTGTCATACATATAAGCATTCAGACACCATGTGCAACAGTGATGGACAGCCTATGGCTCTCCAACTAGAATTCTCAGCTGGCAACTTTCATTCATCTACTAAAGAGACAGGTTGCTCACCATGATACAGAAAAATGCCAATTTAAGAATTTGATTGATGTACAAATAATGTTATTTACTAATGACTATAAAAGTGCGAAATACATCATGATATGCCCACCATCACCTCAGTTTCACAAGGACAATTTGGGCATCAGAATACAGTAGTAGGTCCCACTCCGCTACATCATTGCCTCTCACACACACCTCCTGTGACGCAACTGGTGAGGGATGCAGGATATCCTGCCACACAGGTGATGACATTACCTAAACAATCACATTCTAATATATAAACAAAACATAACTCCAGGGATAATAAACAAACAGCCCATAAATGATTCCCTGGTTGTAAAGAATCTCAAAAAAGACTATTAAAAATTATAAATACATACTCCCCACATTTGTATGAATTAGACACCAACAATTGTGCATAAATACATATTAAAGTTGCACCAAATATAAAGGATAGCAATGAAAAGATCTAAAGGTTATACATTATTCAATCAGATCTATAAACAATGTAGTATTGAGGTAAAGTCTAAACTCTATTATTTCATTTAGGTCTAATAGTGTTAACAGTGTACATGTAGCAAAGCCAAGAGAAGCAAAGACAACAGATCTTTATATAGCAGAGTTCAAAGCTGCGAAACACATTGAATGCTGGGACATATTCACTTTCTTTTTAACATTTTATTTTCTTAATAAATTAATGTTACAACTTTAATCTGGAGAAGTTCCTGTTGCTTTTCTCATGAGGACACTGATGATGGTCCCCTTCTGACGACTAGCTGCTTAGTAGTACTAGTCGCCAGAATTATTATCTGATTTAATAAATATATATGCTTTATTCCCCAGCTGTCAGTAGCACGGAGCGTGGACATCTTGCCAGAATGACATCCGCACGACTGCGCTGTCAGTCCCTTTTAGAGCCGATCGGCTCGTAGCAATGACTCCTAGACCCGGCTGGGACTGACAGCGCAGGCGCTCGGACGTCACTATGGCAAAATGTCTGCGCTCCATGCTACTGACAGCTGGGGAATAAAGCATATATCTATTAAATCAGGTAATAATTCTGGTGACTAGTGCTACTAATAAATAAGGTGAGATGAGGAGATAAGAGCGTATCGCAGGTCTCAAATTACAATATCTCAAAATTGAGAAAAATAAAGAAGATAGACAGAAAGAGGATAAACAAACTATCCTCAGGGAGAGACCAGTTCAATACTGTGATATAAAGGGGCACATAAATGGCCTCCAAACACTACATATAACACCCTTAAAATTCAATATCTTTATTTAATTTAACTTAAAATCTGTGAATCCCAGTTCTCTTATGAACTTGGGATCCTAAAAAATTCCCAGATTGGTGAATTAAAGAGCAAGCACTCTCATATATGACCCCAATGACCTGAAGAGCAAGAGTTTCTATTCTAATGTCATAAATTTATCTGTCAGTATCTTAACAAATACATTCCCTCTTATGGGTTTAAACCAAATGATTTTCTCAATCGAGCAGTGAATGAGTTAATCATTTACCAGTTGAAAATACACAGTAGAATACTATAAGTTACCTTCACCTTTAACCCCCGTTTACAGAGAGTAGTTCATGCTATAGCTTAACTAAATCAGCTCTCACCCTCTTAGTTTGAAATGGGTAACTTCCTCATTCAATCCGGGTGAGAACTTGATTGTATACCGGGCTAGCTGTCTAAGCCCTACAACTATGCACCAGACTAGATTATCTAAATCGTGTCTCACCCTCTTAGTTTGAATAGGAAATCTTTCCACATTCAATCCGGGTGAGAGAGACTGATTTTATATCAAACTATCTAAGTGCACCTATCTCTAACATATATACAGCGCTACTAACTTGAACCGTGTCTCGCTCTCTTTGTTCGAATAGACTTAATATCTCCATTCAATCCGAGCGAGAGACAAATTATCCAACTGGTAATACATTCACCCTCTTTATGCCATATACTTATTTTGATTCATATCAATATTATCAATCTCGCTCCACCACGTCATTAGTGATCAAGAGTGCCCACACTATATACCCTGTAGCCCTACGCGTTTCGCTGGACCAGCCAGCTTCCTCAGGGGCACCAGTTGGATAATTTGCTTGTGAATATCTCTTAAACCATAAAGGTTTAAGGTTTCATATTTTTTTAATGCCTACACAATAAAATAAAGTTAAAACGAAGTATTACTATCCCTTTAAGTACCTTCTGTTATTTTTGAGATCCTTTAAGTCTAGGAATGGTCCAAAAAACTACATCTTTCTGGGGAAATATAAAAACATTTGAATAGAAGCTTTGTAAATTCTGTTTTGGGGACTGGAATTATTACTTGAATAGAGAAGGCACTGTATTTTTTGAAGAAAATTAATTGCTACTGCAGGGTCTTTTGGGGCCTTGAAAAGAAAAACTAAAACAAAGGGGAGGCAATCTGATGAAATTTGTTTTATAACCTTGAGCAATTACTCAAAGAAACCTTCACCTGAAATGGAGTTCATCCATTAAGGACTGAAATAATATATTTTTTCCCCCAATGAAGGAATCAGGGCAACATCCCTGAATCCACCTTCAGGAAGAAGGGAGCTTGGCAGCGGGCTTCTTTGCATGCCAAGTAAACTTGTTTTTTTGTTTTCTGTTTTTTTTGGGGGGTTTTTAGCGAAAGTGTCTGCATTCCAAGTTTTCAGCCATAGGATACATTGAGTTGCCATGGGAACAGATGAACATTTAGCCACCATATTCTCAATTTCCATTGTTGCTTCACTGTTGTAAAGAATGACACCCTGCAAGAGGCCTATTAGGGAAAGGTAATCTGCCTCAGGGGCACCTGTATGAGTAAGCTCTGCAGAGATGGTCATGCCAGGCCTCCAAGGCTCAACAGGCCCGCAGAAGCCAGTGCTGGACAGATAATGGATCCTATCCCTGAAACTAAAGGTCTCGTGACAGAATACAATTTCTTATCTGAAGAGTCCATCAGGGTTGCTGCATTCGGTAAGGGCACAGCAATAGGTTTGGATAACCAGGAAATTGAAAAGTCCACTGATGGAGGTAATGACCACACTAATGCATGATAAAAGGGATAGAAGTGATTATCCATTTCTATGAAATGTAAATGTGTGATCAGGAGATTTCCATTCATCTTGCATTATTTGCTTCAATTGCTCCTAAGCAGGAAAAATAAACAAAGTATTTTTTAGGTTTTGAGTAGGATCAGTCTGAAGATCAGATATTTATAATGCTTAAAATTGCTGAAATGAAGGGCTCAGTAGACTCCTCTTCCATCCTAGAAGAATTCTCAGGGTGAGATGGCATGGAGGCTGGATTGCCATAAATTAAATCTGGGCTACTGGAAGGCACCTACCTTTTCTGGTGAATTAAATATAATGAATTAATTTTGTTTGACACTAACAACAGAGTAATTCCATAGTTAAACCTGTAAAATGTTGACGAGTGCCAACCCATGAGCTGTGATTCACAGCTGTCAGGAAAACAGTGCTGGCTATTCTGCTATGAATAATGTGGTACACAGTTGATAAGAACATTCTCTATATTAAAACAATAATACAGATCTACTGTTTGAGATATTAAGGAGGATCTCTTACCTGTATATTTGATCTTCACTATGCAAACAAATGCAGATAATGGTAAAACGCACATGAATATACTTGCATTGTGAGAAAACTAATGGATCAATTATTTCTATGATTTCATGGAGTTTGCTCCTGGATCCAAACAAGTCTCAACTATCTTTCCCGCTTATCCCTATTTGTTTCCACAGTGGTTGGGGAACACTGCACACACAGTTTCTGCTGACAGTGTCTCTAAGCAAATCAGTTAACATAATAACATAGCAAATCAATCATAATTGCATGTCCAAACACACTAACTATATATATATATATATATATATATATATATATATATATATATATATATATATATATATATATATATATATATATTATACACAGGGTTTTTTAATTAACTTTAGTACTAGGCAGAACTAGATTTCATAGGAATCTTTGCAATCACTGTGACCGTAGGGGAAATGTATTGTGTAGGCTACACTGTTACGATGTGTGCCTTGTCTCTGTGGGAGTACACAAACCATTCACGTGTTTTTAGTATGACTTTTGGTCTTACTGTCTCTGGAACAGTCTAGATGATACCATAAAGAGACAAAATAAAATAAAAATGCCTTTCCATTATGAAAATAGGATTTTAGTCTTACCTGTTAAATCCTTTTGTCTTAGTCCAATACAGGTTACTGGTACTTTTGGGTAGGCAATCAGCCCCTTTAAATAGGCAGGAACAATTCTGAGAAGTGACTGCTGGGTGGAGCCTACCTCCTCTCCTTAGGTTTCATTTAGCCAATCCCCTACCAGTAGGTAGTAAGAAGGTAAAAGAAGACGCTTGTGAGCATGAACCCGAAAGGACCCCCACTTTCTGCCACAGGAGAACCAAGCATGGTCCCTTGACAGGGTGGGAGACCAGTAACCTGTATGGACTAAGAGAAAAGGATTTAACAGGTAAGAATAGAATAATCTTTTCTCTGTCGTCCAATACAGGTTACTGGTAATTTTGGGATGTCCAACCATTGAGTTCCCCAGGGCAGAAAGAAAGGCAAGGACCAGGCACAGGCCCCCAAAGTCACCAGAGCACCAATGAACCTACAGATCATGAATAGCTCAACAATAACCACAAAGTGTCAACACGATAGTGTTTAGAAAAGGTATGCACAGACGACCAAGTGTCTGCCTTGCACAACTGATCAGCTGAGGCCTGATTCTTGTAGGCCCAAGAAGCCCCAATAGACCTTGCAGAATGAGCCGTGACCCTGAAGGGAACAGGCTTCTTCCAAAGTTTGTAAGCCTTACGAATCGTGGACTTGATCCAGGAAGCAATGGTCCTACCCTAGGACCCTCAGGAATGACAAAAAGTGTCAGGCTGCCGCAAGGACTCAGTGCAATGCACATAGAACTTGAGACAACGAACAACATCAAACAGATGAAGATCCCTCTCCTTATCAGAAGTAGGGTTAGGGCAAAACAAAGGAACCACAATCTCCTGATTAACATGGAACTCAGACACCACCTTTGGGAGAAACTCTTGAGAAGTGCGAAGCACCGCCTTGTCCTTGCGAAACACCAAAAAGGGTGGCCTACAAGACAGGTCATGCAGCGCCGCAACACAGCGAACAAACACAATCGCCAGGAGAAAAGCCATCTTCCACGTCAGCAGACGGAGAGGAATAGTGGCCAGTGACTTGAAGGGAGGGAGCTGAAGGCCGCCCACAACCAAGTTAAGGTCCCACTGAGGAGCAGGAGTCTTAAACACAAGACGGGTATGAGCAGTGCTTTGGAAGAACACCTTGACATCAGGAATGAAAGCAAGACGCCTCTGAAAGAAGACAGAGAGCACAGAAGTCTGAATCTTAAGGGAACTCAGACTAAGACCCTTACCCACACCGTCCTGGAGGAAGGAAAGTACTGTAGGAAGGTCAAAATCACGAGACAGGCCTTTGTCAGCACATCAAGATAGAAAGGTAGACCAAACTCTATGGTAGGCCTTAGAGGAAACAGGTTTATGAGCACTATGCATAGTAGCCACCACACCAGAAGAAAAGCCCTCTTCAAAATTGAGGATTCAACCTCCATGTCGTCAAATCCAGACGATGAACGTCTTCCTTCCAGAGGTAACCTTGCAGAAGAAGATCCGGATGGGAGGGAAGTCGAAGAGGTTCCACCACAGAGGTCCAGAAGCTCCGGAAACCAAGCTTGTTGAGGCCAGTACAGAGCAATCAAAATGACTGGACAGCATTCTACTCTTAGTTTCTGTAGCACCCTGTTCAACAGGGGAATTGGAGGAAATAGGCAAGCTGGAGGAAATGTCCATAGGATCGACAAGGCATTCGCTGCCACAGCCAGGGGATTTGACCAACGAGAGCAGAACATTGGAACCTTCCTGTTGTGCCGGGTCACCATCAGGTCGATGCACGGAAGACCCCACTGCTAGATGATGAGGTTGAACACCTCTGGACGCAGTTCCCACCTTCCGCTGTCCACCGTGTGTCGACTGAGGAAGTCTGCGAGAACGTTGTCTACACCAGGAATATGAACTACTGAAATGGCAGGGACATGCTGACTGCCCATGATAAAATAGCCTTGACCTCTAGCCAAGCTGCGAGACTTCTTGTGCTGCCTTGCTTATTGATGTTGGCTACCACTGTGGCATTGTCTGATTGTACCCTGACCGGGCAATCCTCCAGTTGCCGTGTCCAGTGATGGAGGGCATGAAATATCGCCCGAAGCTCCAAGACATTGATGGAAAGGAGAGACGACTCCTGGGACCACCGATCTTGAACACTCAAGTGCCCCAGTGCCGATCCCCATCCAGAGAGGCTGGCATCCGTCATGACTGTCGTCCAGAAGGGCACCAGGAAAGATCTGCCTTTCAGGAGATTGTTCAGGTTGAGCCACCACAAGGGGCTCTGCTCCACGTGAAGAGGGAGAGATAAGGATCGTTCCAGGAGATCCGGCTGACTCCTGCATGCCATGATTAGAAACCTCTGAAGTTCCCTTGCATGAGCCATGGCGAACTGGACCACCTCTATGGTGGAAATGAACTTCCCCACCAAGGATGGCAACTTCTTGGCTGGGACTGGATCCTGAGACAGGACAGCCTGGAACTTGAGTGCTATCTGATGAGCTACTTCGTCCGTGAGTGTCAAAGAGGATGTCCAGAAAGACCATCCTCTGGAAGGGGACAAGGTCTGACTCGTCCAGATTGATGATCCAGCCGTTATGGGAGAGAGCATGAATGCAGTCCTGCACCTGCTGATGAAGGAGGTCTGGAGAAGAGGCCTTCAGAAGGAGGTCATCCATGTATGGAGTAACTATGATGTCGTTCTGATGTAGGATGGAGATCAATGCCCCCAGGACTCTGCTGAAGACTTGGGGAGCCATGGTCAGGCCAAAGGGGAGAGCAGAAAACTGGAAATGCCCCTCAGTCGCAGGCAAAGCGGAGATACTGCCGACTCTTTGGATGAAAGGTGATGTGCAGATAGGCATCTTGAAAGATCCAGAGAGGCCAGAAATTCCCCAGGGGACATGGCTGCTATCACTGTGCGCAGTGACTCCTGGCGGTATTGGGACTGGACCACAAAGGAGCTGAGATCTTTCAGATCTAAAAATGGGACGACATCCGCCATTCTTTTTGGAAACCACAAAAAGTTTGGAGTAGAATCCTAAGCCCCTCTCCTGAAGAGGAACTGGTTCCAGGACCACCTTGTCCAGAAGGGCCTGAATGGCCTCCTCGAAAAGGCGGCGCTTTTCCTCTCCCAAAGGAGAATGAGAAGAGAAGGTCCTGGAAGGAGGAAGGGCGGTGAAGGGAATCCTGTACCCTACAGCCACCACCTGTAAAACCCACAGGTCCTCCATAGAGGCCTCCCAAGCCAAGAGGTAGTGGCACCAGTGGCCGCCTACCTGTGGGTGGGGACCTGGGTTTGGAAGCCATGGGCTTCACGGAGGACCTTGTACTCCACTGCTGCTTAGGCTTGGATGAGGAGAGGGACGAAAAAGCCGATTCCTTTTGACAGACGTTTTCTTCCTCTGGACTACTGGCAGGTGAGTACTCTTACTCTTCCCCCCAGTGGCTTCACTGATCAGATCTTTAAGATCAGGACCAAACAGTGAGGTGCCCTGAAAAGGCAAGGACAAGACAGCCCTCTTGGAGGCAGTGTCTGCAGACCAGATCTTGAGCCAAAGAGCCCATCTGGCTACCACAGACATGGTTGAAGCCCTGGCCACCATGAGGACAGTGTCAAACAGGGCAGCAGAAACATAATGCTGAGCCTCAGAGATGTTATCGAGAAGCCGCAACATGTCAGCAGTAGAAGCTCCTTGACGGACAGCTGAAGTGAGCTGTTCAGTCCAAACAGCCACAACCCTATTCACCCACGTTGCAGCAAATGCAGGACAGAGGGAAGAACCAGCCTGTCACAAAAATAGCCTTGAGAGAGGTCTCAAGCTTCTTGTCAGTTCAGTTTTTCAGAGCAGATGCATCAGCCACAGGCAAGGCAGTTGACTTAGAAAGCCTGGAAACTGGGGCATCAACCTTGGGGGGATGGACCCATTGCATAAGGGCTGTTTGAGAGAATGGGTAAAGTTTAGCAAACTTCCTAGAGACAGATGGCTGTCTGGAAACATCCACTCCTCTGAGACCAATCGGTCAAGGGTGGGGTTAGGTGGAAAACAGGTACGGGGCCTAACAGGCTCCTGGAACACATCAGAGGAGTCAGAAGAAACCTCCTGCACCAAGGGAATGTTCAGGTTGGTCAACACAGCCCTGATCAGGCACTCGGCCGAGGGAATGGGGTCAGCTTCAAAGAGGTCCCCAAAAAACGGAGATGAAGGAACAGCTGAACAGTCATCATCAGAGTCCACCAATAATTCCTCCTCAGAGGAAACAGACACATCAGGTACACCGGCGGTTTAGGCACGGAAGATCTGATAGGGGCGGGGGTCTGCCACGAGTGGAAAACCCCCTGAAGAGCGGATGGAAGGAGTTGTAAGGTGGACCGGAGGTCCCTAGCAGTAGCCTTAACCCTTTGAGTGCCAGAGGGGAATGCAATGCATTACTTTGCAATGCGTTGCGTACCCCTCTGCCACTCAAAGGGTTAAACTCTTGCATCCAAACTGGCTCCAGTGCATGGCTGGAGGTCCCTGCAGGGGATTCAGGAGCAGCAACGCATGCTGGGCAAACATTACCTGAGTACCCAGTGTCCTTAGCCTTAGGTTTAGCCCCAAGGTTTAATGGAGTAGACATTCTCACAGAGTCAAACGGTCAAAGTATCAAAACACCCACAAAACAGTGTGTATGATAATGTCACCCCAGAAACGCTAAATTAGACTTATCTGGTAGGCGAAGGGTTAAACTGCTGAGGAGAGAAGGAGAGTCCAAGCCCTGCATAGGATACTCGATCTGCGAAGACACATAATGGCTGCCGCTGCGGGAGCCAATCAGAGACGCGCATGTGAAGGGAATTGTAGTTTTGCTGAAGGAGCACCTCCAACAGTGGCCGAAGCCCCCTAAGGCCCCCAACATGCCCAGAACATTGACCGGATAACAGAGTAAGGGTAAACGAACAAAATGAGCCGTCTCTGACCTCACTATGTGTAGCGGTTGCAGAGACATGTCCCAAACTGTAACGTCCCATAGAAGTGAATGGAGCAATGGCATCTATGCGGTAAACGCACAATTTAAAGGCATGGAAAACAAAGTTATCAAGGTGAATACCAAAAAATAAAACCACTCAAAAGCCCACAAGAAGAAGTCACACTAGTCCCAGCAGGGAAAGTGCCCACAACTCCCAAAAAGGATGCTAACCAGCAGCAAAGGGGTTAAGTTACCACAGAAACTTGCTCCAAACACTTCACAGACATACAGATAAACCCCATGAGTGCATGAGTATGCAAAAGGAACTCCAATTGAGACCCCTGTGCGGAGGGGAAGCATGGGACATATGGTCCTCAGTAGTCAAAGGGTGCTCGCCTTTTTCAGCAGGTCTTCTGTCTTCAGATTACCATAGATGAAGAAGAAGCCTCAGTGGGCAACTCCTGTGGAAATAAATTGCAGACAAGATATCCCCCCCAGGGCTTAGGTCCACAAAAGTACCTGGTAAATGGAGCTATCCACATTTGGGTGATGATGGGAATTGTTAGTGATGGTAATCCTCCTAATGGTGGTATCCCATATCTAACAGAAAAAAAATTAAAAAGCTAAAACTATAGCAGAACTGTTCCCTTGCTTGTGTCTTGACCAAGGAACAAATCTTACTGGTTGGGGATTGGCTAGATGCATCCTAAGGAAAGGAGGTAGGCTCCACCCAGCAGTCACTTCTCAGAGTTGTTCCTGCCTATTAAAGGGGCTGATCGTCTACCCAAAGTTACCAGTAACCTGTATTGGATGACAGAGAAAGAAAGTTATGCTCTAATACTCCAAGAGGACACTTAAAACTATAGTAGCTTGCTCCTAGAGGAATTATATAGAGCAGAATGTCGGAGGAGTTTCTTCATTGAGTGCCTTGCCTCCTGGACAAGGTCTCTATATCCTATGGGTCCCTGCATCCCTCAGTGGTCCACAGAGAAAGATGCATTGCTCTTCAAAAAAAAAAGGGAACAAACCCAGTTTAATGTGTTCACATACCCACATAATCTTGGATCAAAGGGAATAACTTGCCCCCAATGGTACAGCTGGTTTGTTCCAGCATTGCCTGTGTTTTGCTTCCTCCATATGGTTACTTACACAGTAAGCTAGATAGTAGTAATTCTGGAGTCAACCAGCTACAATACAGGGGAGAAATGAAAATCTGCTTTGCTTTAAATTAAACTTTTAATCCCTTGCAAAGGGATTCAATGGATAAATGTCTAGCATTTAAAGTGGAACTTTCACATGATTAAAAAAGCTCCGCAGAGCATAGTTACATTAGCGATATAGACAGATTTATGCTTCAAAATAAAACTAATTGCTTCATTAACGAAAAAAAAAAGATCTTACAAGATGTGCTCTCTGCAACCGTCAGTCCCTTCCCGTACCGTATGGTACAGTGGCAGTCAACCTCCAATCCTGGATTTGAAGGGGACGGACAGCACAGAAGCAGAGATGCCGGTTCTGCAAGATGTCTGCGCTGTTCCCTGGTGCCTCCTTAGTTAAAAGGTGATTTTTTTTGTTAATGAAGCAATTCATTTTATTTTGAAGCATAAAACTGTCTATATCGCTATTGTAACTATGCTCTGCGAAGCTTTTTTAATCATGTGAAAGTTCCGCTTTAAAGGACTAAAATAAAAGCAACACCTGGGGGAAGATGCACTAAGGAGTGATAAAGCAGAGAGGACTTCTCCAGTTCCTGTGTTATTCTATGAAGCCTATGCATTAAAGGTTAATAATGTCACTATATAATAAAATTTCATATTGCAGCTATTAGAAAAATAAACTAAACAAACCCAGTCCTATCTCTCAGGTTCAGATTTAATAGGTCACACGCAAAACAGCGTGTGACCACATAACACATTCAACATGTCAACTTGTTCAAAAGTGCGACATGAAAATCTCACACTGCAGGACAGTGCGAGATACTCATGTCACCTACTTAAGGATCGCATACCATTTGTGTGAAGAATAAACCAGTTGTGTCTGCAAAAAAGATTGCATACCATTTTTGTGAAGAAGTCCATTGTCTCTGCATATTGTTTGTTGGGTTGCTGCCTACGTTCTGCTCCTGTGCCCAGCAAATGTAGTTCTGAAGCACAAACCGCAGTGCTCAGCAAGACTGGGATAAAGTTGCACTACATCTCCCATCATCCTTACCCATCTTGCTGAGCACTCCATCAGTTCTCTCTCCCCTTCTCTGCATGCAGAACATGCAGTACTTGAGACCTATAATTACTGATTGGAGGGGCTCCTACACACACACCCCCACGTTGTTGCAGTGCTCAGAAAGATGGGTAAGGATGATGGGAGTTGTAGTGCAACCTCATCCCAGTCTTGCTGAGCAGAACGCAGGCAGAAGCCCAATGAAGAACGTGTTCTTCACACATACGATATGCGATCCTTTGTGCAGAGACAACTGATTTATTCTTCACACAAACAGCATGTGATCTTTAAGTAGGCGACATGTGAATCTCAAGCTGTCATGCAGTGCGAGATTTTCAAGTCGCCATTTTGAACAAGGCGACATGTTGAATGTGTTATGTGGTCACGCAATCTTCTGAGTGTGACCTTTTAAAAGGATACCCATCTGATATGAGAGATATAAGAGGCCAAAGTTCCCCCCCTCCCTCTGCTTGCTGTAACAATAGACGTGAGGCACAGCAGTATGAAGAGGAAGCGTGAACACGCTCCCTGACGGAGGTGGGAGGAGAATTTCAGGACTGGGAAGTCCTGCGCCGCTGTGCTGCCATTACCCTATGCCTTAGCATGCAGAAGCGGGTACATAAACATAATTTTGAGAGCTCATTTCTCATACACTATGGACTTAAAGGGATAGTAATACTTCGTTTTATCTTTATTTTATTTTGTAGGCATTAAAAAAAACATGAAGAACGATATGGTTATGGTTTAAGAGATATTCACAAGCAAAGTATCCCCCTTCCTGTTCAGCCAGATCAGAAGGGAGGTGCCCAGGTAGACTGCAGAGAGGGACAATCTTCAATTAAGATAAGGGAAAAAGCTGAAAAACTTGTCAAGGGGGGGGGAGGGCTTTCATTGTTTTCATACAAAGAAGATTGTCCCCTTCTGTTATCTGTCTGGTCTTACAACCAGATTCACATCTGAGAAGAGATGGCTTACACTAGGAAAAATGGGCAGGAGGGGGAAACTTTGCTTGTGAATATCTCTTAAACCATAAAGGTTTGAGAGATAAGACATATATCGTTCTTCATGTTTTTTTAATACCTACAAAATAAAATAAAGATAAAATGAAGTATTACTATCCCTTTAAAGAAAAAAAAAAAACCTGCAATCTAGAAAACATTATACTACACTAATAACAGGGTTTGTTAACAGTGAAAGCAATACATTGGAGACTTCTCTAGCATTCAAGGAGTTAAAACCCACAATTTAATGAAATGAGAATTTTCATTTGTCCCCTATGGTGCATTTGGTTTGACCCAGAATTGAACCAGTTAAATTTGCTGAATTAGACCATGCAACGAACACTAAATGTCTGCCTCCATGAACAGGATATCCATTACTATGTAAGGAACCAAACCAAAACACAGTCGTTTCATACTGGCCATTAGGATTTATTCACATAGATTAAGAAAAAAAGAGGGTTTTCTATTAGTTGGTGTTAGTGGTCCTTTGAGAATTTGCTTGATTAAGAAAAGACACATTTACTAGTGGCTCATTCATTATGGCAGCTTCATCTTTGTTCTAGAAGGGTTGTCCTTAACCTTTTAAGGACTAGAATGGTGTGTGATGCAGTGCACACACCACCTCTGGTACATTACCCTTTAAGAACTGCACTATTTTTACCTTAATGACCAGCTCTTTCAAATTTGATGGTATTTTTGTGTGTTTGCTTTGCCATTTTATTAAGTGCACCCATGCAAATCTATTATATACAGTATATTTTATAATCATTTGAATTGCATAAAGAACCTTTATTGTCTCAAAGTGGCTAAAAGAGGGAAGCAAAGAGGCCAAAGTGAGGGTGAGAGGAAGAGAACATCAAACGTGTCGACGCTACAATCCCTGCTGTGTCCCTGCACTGATTTTGCCAGGAGTGGCCAAGGGGTATAGCCCCTCTAGCCACTCCTGTCAAAATCACTGCCCCCTTGGACTGCCCCGTTGAGGTTCCTGCAGTGACTTTGACAAGAACCACCCTCCCCAGGCCATTTGTGTCAAAATCATGCCCCTAGCCCTGAGCCTCTTGAATAGGTAGTATGGAAAACCTTTTTTTTTTTTTATTATTTTAAACAGGCTACATACAGGTTACCCTCTTATTCTGGGGCATGGCCTTAAGCATGTCCCTTTCCTTCAACGAATTTACTCTGTGACACAAAGTCCCAGAGTTCACATAGACTACTCTCATAGAGACAGCTCTACTAGGAACTGAATTAATCAGTTCTCAGCAGATGTAAGGGAACCATGCTGTCACTTTCAGCCGGTTTCCCTTCCAGGTCACACTCATGGAAGCATGCTGTCACAAATGTCAGATCTCCAGTGTGGGATTTCATTGTAATCTTCTGGATCATGACTTAGGACTATTTAAAAAAACAATGAGGGAGATTTATTTAGAAGTGATAAAATGGCTGTAACAGTGCCTTTGATAGTCATAAAATTAAGAATGCCAGTTTAGGAGGGCATTACATGCCATGTAGTATGTTTATATGTAAAAAAAAATATAAATATATAAATGGAAAATGGAGTACCGATATTTGTAAGAAGTTGCACAGAGAATTTATAAACAAATGTTGCTTGACAATTTTGCGACAGAACTTTCACCAGAACTTTAATGCTGGTTTTAACATCAGAGTAATAATGCCATATTTATAAAAACACCTTAAATCATTTATAAATCAGCCCTGACGTTATCTACAGTCCCCATGACTTAAGGAACGTTCCTTAAAATTCCATATATAAACAGAACAATGACAAATACCTCAGCCATTTGTGTCATTTATAAATGGCATAAGGGTCCTTAAGGGATTAAAGGGTTAATTCCCAGCTGGTTTAGATACCAGTTTAGATACCAGGCAGGTTTAGATAGCAGTTAAGGGTGGGTGGGCAACCTCCAGCTGTTTGACTACAATTCCCATCATCCTCAGCCAGCCTACAGCTGGTTATTGATGTAGGGAGTTTAAGTCCAAAGGTTGTGCACCTTTCTCTACACTAGCATAGGGTTGTATTAAATAAGATAAATAGGAGACATTCTGATGCAAACCAACTGCACCACAAGGGAGAAATTAAAATGTTCATTTGTTTAACATGGAGATTTTATACCACTAACTGCTAGAGAGGTCAGCTCTCCAGTGTTCTCTCTTTAAAATGTCAATGTAATTAATGTGAATTTTTGGATTTTTTATGCTGTGTAGTACGATTGGTTTTTTGCACAATTTTGTTCTTCATTAGCTAAATCAACACAACCTATACTTTCTCCCCAATGAGTTAGATATACCCCTGAAACTCAAAGAGTTAAAAGCTGAAGACATTTTACTCTTGAATGTTTCTTTCCTCTATGCAACCAGTAAGGCCATGTCACAGTCAGACACACTGGCAGACAGTGATGAGTCAGAGGAGCACCAGATCCAAGCATCAGCACGGAACTGCAACCTTACAACAAGCACTGTGCTCCCCTACATTAGCCAAGGGAAGCGCAATCAACATAGAAAGGAACATGCATTTGAATTAGAGGAGACCCAGTCTCACCTCACATTAAAGCAGGATGCTGCTTATGTCACTTAACCCCCTGAATGCTAACAATGTCTTCACTGCTTTGGAGACAGCTTCAGCATCCAAGGGGTTATAGCAGGAGGTGGGCGATGCAAGGCCCTCCATCAGCTGCCAAACTGCAACACCCATCATTCCCAGTTAGCCAATGGCTAGGGAGGAAACACTGGAATTGTAGTCTGACAGTCAGTGGAGGGCCTCATATTGCCCACTACTGAGTTAAAGGGTTAGAGAAAAAAAAAAAAAGCCACCCAACTAGACAATTTCACTTTTATGTGAAATAGACTTTATAGCGAGGGCATGATGTGGAAATCCATGGAACCTACTTTACTGGAAGTGGTAACTTCATTGTCGAAATGTCAGAATTCAGCACCGGAGGGAACATAAAAAAAACCCACAAACCTATAGGCAGTGGTTCCCAGCCATCTCCACAGGGACCCCTGACAGGCCATGTTTTTAGGCTCTCCCTTCATGCACTCAGGTGAGTTTGAGACCCTGATTATTAACACACCTGCAACTCAAGAAGGGACACCCTAATGTTGTGACCTGGTAGGAACCCCTGAGGAGAGAGGTGTGAATCACTGCTAAAGGCTAATATATAAAAGATGCCAAATGTCAATGCAGCACCCATTTAGCATGTCACACCTTCCCAGATTAATTTGTTACATTCACTCTGACTCTTATATTGACTTTCCTGTGTTCATATACCATGGTATCTTTCATTTAACAGCTACAAGAGCCATCACTTAAAAGAACTTGCTGGGAACAACTGATAAGGGACTGAAATTGTAACCCCTTGTATACTAAAAGGTATCCATCTCACTGTTTTATAATGCATTGAAGACCTCTCTAGCATACAACAGGTTAAACCCAATCACTGTCCTTTTCAATTCTACAGTATTTATATCAGCATTAGTACCCATTACCACCACTATACAGAGATATAGCTACAGGGGACAGCGGACCACCTATACAACACTGAAAACTTGGTTAACTCTGTGTGACAGAGGTATCCAATGCATTGCAGTGTAATGTGTTGAATACTTCTATGGCACGCAAAGGGTTTAACCTCCTATATTTGCCACTGGTTTGTGACAGCTAGATTATTTAAAGGGATAGTAATGTCTTTATTAAAGTGCAGGTCAGAGTCTTCTATATGTTTTGCTTTTATAACAGGCAGCGCTACGTTTAATTACTTACAGTTCTGTAGATCAAAAGATTTTCAATGTAAAAGGATCCCCCTCCTGCTCCTACTGGCCACCTCCCCTTAGATCTGTAATCCGGTCGTGGGACCAGAAGAATGCAGGGAGGGACAAACTTCACACAATAAGTATAAGGAAAACCCTGTTCCCCTTGACGAAGATGGAAGGATTTTCCTTTTGCTTAATGAAGATTGTCCCTCACCGTGCTCCATCCGGACCGCACTTAGATGAAGCATGATGCAGGGGAAGGTGTGGGAGGGGTATCCTTTCAGCTTGAATAGCTTTTGAACTACAGAACTGTAAGTAATTAAACATAACGCTACCTATTAAAGCTGCACTTTACTAAAGACATTACTATCCCTTTAAATGCACATTCTGACTGGCTATGCCCCCCCCCAGTCCCTACCCAACCTATCAGGTCTAAATTAAACATAGCTTTGATATACATAATACAGAGCTGACACGTAAAGCCAAATATTTTTGAAAAGAGCATTCTAGGGGAAATTAAAAAAAAAAAAAAAAAAAAAAAATCATAAGTTAATAAATAAATATTAAAAAGGAAGTAACATTCAATAATAACCCACCTTACCATACTATGGCAGAAAATTTTAATGGCCCCTATGAATTTTGCCTCCTTTTGTCTTTACTTAACCCTTTGAGTGCCAGAGATAATTAACCTCTTCAATCAGCTCTGGCTATCGTATTCCTGAAGGCAGACATAACCCTTGCTAGCAGGACCAAAGGACTTCAAACTCTGCTCACTGCACATGATAATCTTATCCCTTTGAGCTCTAGAGGGGTGCCGTTGCGTACCCCTCTTGCACTCAAAGGGTTAACCCTTTAAGGACCACAGGTGCATGCAGTGCATTGCTTCATGAGTTATGCACCCCTCTGGTTCTTAAAGAGTTAAGTAAGCTCATGCATTCTGCTTGCTTCAGTCAGAAAAATCTGTCAGGAGCAGTCATACCTATCTCCATGGACCTGACACATAGAATTGACTGAGATGATCGCTTGAATAAATTCCTCCGGTCCATTACAATATTCTTGACCTTAGTAAGGTAAGTAGGGGTTATTACAAGGTATTAGTCATCCTTAAAGCATTTTCTTATATTCCATAGCATGAATAAAAAATACAAACGTTTATTTCTACTGACTGTCTGCCTGCTAGAAAATATGACATGTAATATAGTATTTTTTTCAGACCAATATTATATTACATAAATAATCACTAAGGATTGTTCAATAAAATTCTAACCTCCCTAGCCTACCCCAGACTCTCATGGGAAATAAAAATGGCTGCCACTACTACCCTTAAAGAAATGAAACATGACAGAAGCACGTGGTCCTTTACATTCATCCACACTACCAGACATCAGTAGATCTTGTATGCAAATACCTGAATTCCTTAAGCACCCGTTAAAAAAGCACTTGAAATAAGCAGCTGCTAATATCTTCGGTGCAGTATAGGGATTTAATCTATTTTTCCCCAGTGGTAAGAATGTCTCTCATTCAGTTTCTTCCAGAATCCCAAACTCTTCCCTAGGTCCACAGAACAATGGCGTACTAACAGCCACTCACCTCTGTTTTGTACTCTCTCTCCAGCCACCTCACAGGTCAGTTTAGAGGGAGATCCAGAATCAAGGGGGACTAAACCTAAAAGAGAGACCACAAAGCAAGTTTCAAAAAACATTGGGAGGGGGGATGTCACATCAGCTGAAGAACTCATATCCTGCTTCCAAACCCTGACTCACCTCCCCTCCTCTTTCAATAGATCAGTGCTTTGGGTAAACATTTCCAAATATGGAAACATGACCAACAAGTCTGTCAAATATCACCCTTCTCTGCTTTTTTTTTCCCTTCTCCCCATTTTGGTACTTTGGGAAAAAAAGAAAAACTCTGGAGACTGAATTCCAGTCAGTGTGGATCATTAACCCCAGGAGACTGGCCTCTGCCTGCTAACACTTTGCTTAAATTCCTCACATAGCATTAGAATACCATGCTTGTAATGAAGGGACTGTGCATTCTGTAAGTGAGCTGCACAGGAAAACTAAGCTCCACTCTCAGACTACAGATTTTCTCCACTTAACCATTTGGATGCTGGAGAGGTTTACAATGCATTCCGAAGCATTGCTCTTCATATACCGGTAGGTACTAAATGAAAAAAAATATATACACATACATTTTTATTGTGCATTTTAAAATGACATTATTTAATTATATAGCAAGTCCCCATATTGTTGCTTTTCAAAGAATGTATGCAATGTTTTCTAAATGGAACATGGGGCCTAGCAGCAGCACATGAACCAATGAGAGGTGTTACTGTGAAACCTAGAAACCTATAAATGGACATTTATGACCCTTTGCTGAGAATCAGGACTAGCTGCCCCTGAGCAAATAAAGACAATTACAGAGCATGCTCAGTTCATTTTTATTTCAATTAGTATTCCCAGTTGGAAACTTGAGGAGAATACAGAACTTGATCACGGTTTTATAGTTTTAAATGAACATGTTCAGTTCATTCCTGTTGTAAATAGGTTTCCTTTCCATAACCCCAACAAGAAAAGGACTACACTATATTGTACTTTTTATCCCTAGATGAGCTGAAAACTGCATGGAGAGGATCATTTATTTATTCATACTTCATTTTAACCCCAATAGTATGTATTTTATTACAAGCTTTGGTCAGCGAAGATGAAAAGAATTAACAATGGCAGGTTAATATAAATAAGTTGCTGTTCTTACTTTGGCTATAACCTTTCCATATAGGTCTTCACAGAACTTTGGGATATGCTGGTCACTAGTATTCAAATACAAATAACAGTCAATCGCTTCTGAGCCAATACTTTTCAGTGCATATAGGCAAAGCTAAGAAATATACAGTAATTTTTATATATATATATATATATATATATATATATATATATATATACACACACACACACACAGACACACACACAGACGTACACCTTACATTATATTTATATCTGTATATATTGTTTATACCTATAAACACACTTCTTTCCGTACACCAGGGTTGGGCAACCACAGCCCTACAGCTGTTAAGGACTACAATGCCAGCGTGGATCGATGGGAATTATAGTCCTCCACAACTAAAGGGCCTCAGATTGCCCACCCTTGTCCCACACCAGTGTAGCCCCCACTGCACTGGTGGGATTTTTCACTGCATCTTCATTCAAAAAACCAGAATGGTCAGCACATGCCTTTTAAAGAGTAAGATTTACTAGAGTTAAGAAGAAAATAAAAAAAGAAAGAAAAACACACAAATAGTTCATAAACTACATTAGTCTTTCTAAAGACAAGTGTAGGAGCTTTAACAGCACCATCTGTGGTCCATCCAGTGGGGTATGAGGTCAAGGTTACAAACGTGTTTCAACCCTGAGGCATGGAAGATGTTTGTGGTTGGGTTTATGTCCACCAAACGCAGAGGGAGATTAATACCTCTACCGCCAAGCAACCAATTCTTGTTTCTAGAAGAACTAGAATTATGTCTGTCTAGTACAGGCAATCCCTGACTTATATCACTTCAAGTTAAATTGGTAAGGACTTAAGAACTGACACCACTTTTCAAAGTTAAGCTGCTGAACTCTCACTTATAGAGAAACTTCTCTTCCTGTCTGCTGGCGCTCTTCACTTCCATCTGCGCTTTCACTCATCCACTGAATGACATCAGGGAAATACTGTAAAACACCATGGAGGGAAAAGGCAGACAAACCTGTTCTCAAGAGTGTTTGCCTATAGAGGCCTCCTCATGCAAATACAAAGTATAATATAATGTTGTAGAACACTGATAGCAGGTACAGTAGTATAAAAAAATGTAATGTAAAGGACCACTAACACCTAAAACATTTTTTAAAGGAAGGGAAACCTTCAATTTTGACTTTACATATTCTGCTAATTGCCTATATTTCTCTTTACTCTTATGTCCCTGATGGGAGGTTGTCGAATTTCTGTCTATCCAGAGGAAGTAAGGATATTTATACAATGTTGCCATGTCCCTGCAGTACTCATTGACCTATAGATGCAGGTCTTCTACATTGTTTCTCTGTTTTGTTTGTTTGTTGCACTCCAACCACTTTCACAGCAGAAAAAACATGTAATGTCATATTGCAAGACATTGGAGACCTCTCTAGCATTCAAGGGGTTAAAAGCTCTATTCAAGTTCATGGAGATTTAAGAATTTTTATTTGATCCCTATGGTGCAGCTGGTTTACTCCAGATTAACCCCAATCTGCTTTTATAAATATGGGCCAAACCTTCCATATGCTGTATTAGAGGCAAGCTTTTCTGCTGCAGGGAGTGCACAATGTTGCATCTTCCCTGCTTTCATGGCTCCTGACAGAAAGCTCTATGGAATCAAATTCAGTGAGCTCCATGTCAGGGTTATAAAAGTGTAAACATCAGATGAAGGTTAACCCTTTGAGAGCCAGAGGGCTACCCCTCTGGCACTCAAAGGGTTAACATGAAAGGATGAGGAAAAGAAAAATATAAACAGTTTGCTTTTACATATCCTGCATGTCAAAAAGTAGACTGACTCATAACTAGTGATCATGTATTCTAGCTGTATCTCTAAAATATAAATTGAAAACTTGATTTTTATTTAAGAAATAATTCAGGTTATAGCCCTATAATATAATTTAAATTTGCTCTTTAATTAAGGTGTCAACTGCTCTATTCAAAGAGCATTTATTTCATGTTTGTGCTGGTTGTAATGAGAGACATGGCCCGAATCACCTAATTTGTGATTAGTGCCCCTTGCTCTGGCATTCAGAAATACCACTAGCTTAAGTCATTTACAGACTATCCTAGATTATCACTGGAAAACTGCAGCCCTGGATGATTCATCAGACTAGATTTTAGGCCTCAGATAAAAATACAGGCATTTAACAGATAATTGCATGATTTACAGGGTATTCAAATCTATATAACCACAGTTCATTTTTGGGTGTTTGTGTTCCTTTAAAGGGTTATTAATGTCTAGCATTAACTAACCCTAATATTGAAGGTATTCAAAAGATAACCTTACTGTGCCAAGTTGGATCTCTCAAACCTTTAAGGTTTGGAAGATAAAAGCGCTTAAATTTCCCTCCTCCTGCTGATGAGCTGTAAAGCTGTCAGCAGTGGATCTGAGTCATGTGACTCGGCGGCTCTTCAGCAGAGCCGAATGAGCGCTATCAAAAAAACAGATACTTCACTTGAACGGTCTACAAAGTGTGCTTGGTTTGCAGGATGGTGTGAACAGATAGGACCACCGGAAGATCAATCTCCTGTGAGGACTATTTCCTGTCCACACACAAAGACTGAAAAAAGGACCAAATCCTGCAGTAAGGCTTGTAAGAGACCAGTTTCCCTAGCCTGGATCATAGTGGTGATTACCATGCCGTCAAAGCCATGTGCTCCAGGTCCTCCTTCCACAGGTAACCCTAAAGAAGGAGATCCGGTCTGAGTGGCAGTGGAAATAGATCCCGAATGGAGAGGGCCACTAGTTCTGGGAACCAAGGCCTCCTGGTCCAGTAAGGGACAAGCATGATGACCGCCAGACCAACCATCCAAATCTTCCTCAGCACCCTGGTAATGAGAGGGATTGGAGGGAATATATAAGCTAGATAAAAGCACCACAGAATCACCAGAGCATCTATCACAAAGGCCAGCGGATCCCTCCAATGGGAACAAAAAAGCTGAACCTTCCTGTTGTCCCTGGTGGCCATCAGGTCTGAGTAGGACCCCACCTCTACACCAACAGGTCACAAACGTCTGGGTGGAGCTCCCACTCTCCTGGGTCCACCTGACGGTGGCGGAGAAAATCTGCCAAAACGTTGTCTACCCCTGAAATATGCATGGTGGAAATGGACTTGACCTCCGACCAAGAGGGAGTGCTTTTGTGCCTCCTTTCTTGTTGATGTATGCCACAGCCATGGCATTGTCTGACTAAATGCAGATTGGACATCCCCTCAGTTAAGAGGCCCAGTATGCCAGAGCATGCCGAATCACCCAGAGTTCCAGAATATTGATGGACTGTAGGGACTCCTCCGCAGTCCATCTGCCCTGAACCCCCAGCTGACCCAGGACGGTTCCCCAGCCCCTCAGGCTGGCCTCTGCCATCACAAAGGTCTAGTCCTGGATTACAAAGGGTTTCCCCTGTCTAGCCACCACAGCAGGTCCTGCCTCACCTCCAGGGGGAAAGACACTCTGAGATCCAAGAAGTCCGGAGTCAAATGCCAAGCATGGATAGTGAATCTCTGGAGCTCCCTGGTGTGTGCCATGGCATACGGAACCACCTCCATAGTGGACACCATGTGGCTTGTAAGGGTCATGAATTTTCCGATCAGTGCTGAGAGTCACTCCAAAGGTCGGGATACCAGATGTATGGTTTGCTGAATGGAGTCTTCTGTCAGGAAAACGTTTCCTTGACAGGTACTGAACCTGAGTCCAAGGAAGACCAGGACCAGAGAGGGAACTGGAGCAGACTTCCCATGTTTAGAATCGACTGATGGTGGAGGAGAATCAGAGCACAGTCCTGGACATGCTGGTCCAGAAGTTCCCTGGACAGAGCATTCAGCAGAAGCTTGTCCATATAGAGAGAGTCACCTGAATCCCCTGGGTGTGCAGGAAGGCAAACAATGCTCCTAACATCCTGGCAAACACCTGAGGAGCGGAGGAAAGCCAAAAGAGCAGAATGGTAAACTGGAAGAGCCCCAATTCACAGGCAAAATGAAGGTACTTCTGACTGTCCGGATGAATCGGGACATGCAAGCAAGCATCCTGCAGATCCAAAGAGGCCAAGAATTCTCCTGGATGACAGAGTGCAAAGAACTGAGATCCTTGAGGTCCAAGATAGAACGACTGCCGCCGTCCCTCTTGGCTACCACAAACAGGTTTGAATAGAAACCTGAACCTCTCTCTTGAAGAGGAACTGGAATCAGGACTCTTGTCCAAGAGAGTCTGAACCGCCTTGTTGAAAAGACACATCTTGTCTAGGCCCAGAGGAGTTCTGGACTGGAAGAATCTGTAGGGAGGAAGGGATTTGAAGTCAGTCTTGAAGCCAATCTTGCACCCTTCCGATACCACCTGCAGGACCCACTGGTCCTCTAGGGACGCTGCCCAGGCATTTGAAAAATGGTGCAGATGCGCACTCACAGGCAGCTGAAGGCCAGGATTCTGCGAGTCATGCTGAAGGAGACTTGCCAAGACTTGGGTTTGGAAGTGGCGTGCTTTGAGTGCCACTGCTGTCTGGGCTTGGTGGTTGGGCATGGGGTGCCGGTTTGAGACACTCTCTGATTCAGCCATTGCGTATCGCTTTGGTGGGGACACAAAAGACGCCGTTTCCTCGCCATGTTAGGGCATTTGGAAACCTGAGGCAACAAAGTGCTCTTACCATTAGTGGCCTCACAGATAATCTGTTTCGGTTCAGGTCCAAAGACAGATTTGAAAGGGAAGAGAAATCAGTGACTATTTAGAAGAGAGAGGTGCCCAGACCAAATCTTGAGCTACAATGTGAGTTTAGCAGAAACAGAGAAGGCAGAAGCCTTAGATGCAAGTCTGACAGCATCAAAAAGAGCGTCAGTGACATATGTCTGAGCCTGAGAAACGTTGGCCAAGAGGGCTAAAAGGTTCTCCTTAGGGGGTGCCATTTCTGACAGCCTCAGTCAGTTGTTCACCCCTGATGGCAATAGCTCTAGTAACACAAACAGAAGCGAAGGTAGGCTGCAGGGCAGCACTGATGGCAGCAAATTTAGACTTCAGGATAGCCTCCAGCTTCCTATCAGTCATATCTTTGAATGTCATAGCATCAGCCAAGGTCAGAGCAGTAGACTTAGAAAGTCTAGAAATAGGGGGGTAAACTTGAGGAGAAGCCCACTGAGCCAAAGCTGCCTCAAAAAAGGGGTACAGCTTAGAGAATGTCTTAGAAAGAGACAGGCGCCTGTCAGGCATCTTCCACTCATCCAAGATAACCTGGTCCAGAGTGGGATTTGGTGGAAACACAGTGTAGGACTTCTTGCACCTTTGAAAGACATCAGAAGACTGGGGTA
This sequence comes from Rhinophrynus dorsalis, assembly GCA_037306005.1. Classification (NCBI taxonomy): domain Eukaryota; kingdom Metazoa; phylum Chordata; class Amphibia; order Anura; family Rhinophrynidae; genus Rhinophrynus; species Rhinophrynus dorsalis. The sequence continues at coordinate 368,036,400 of CM074720.1, read as the reverse complement.
GCAGTGACCTGCAGGGTCATTAAAACCGCCTTGAGACCCTCAGCAGAGGGCATGGGGTCAACCTCGCCAAAAGCATATGAAGGATCCCCCTTCCTCACACTCCCGTTCCTCCATATCACTCTCAAAAGAATCCTCCTCAGATGGCTTCTGTGAGATCAGAAACGCCAGGGGCATTAGGGGACACAAAACTGAAAGCAGTGGGGGGTTTCCAGGAACGGAAGACTCCCCGGAGGGAAAGAGGAAACTGTGCTATAGAGAACTTTAAGTCCTGGACACAGAACTGCTTTTGTTCAAGGCTGGAGGGCCCAGGTGGAATAGTGGGTGGCACAGCAAATGAGGGGCATAAATGTCCTGAGAATTCTCTAGGGAGCCACATTTGGCATGAGGAACAGTAAGCAAGGAGGGGGTCAGAGAGGTCCCCAAGTCCTTACGTCTTGCCCCATATCCCTTTGGATCTGACATTCTAACAGGAGAAGTGTCTAAACAGTATAAGAAATCCAAATACCATGACCCAGATTAAAAGATCACTTCAGAAAGTCCAAGAAAGTACTCATCTGGCAGGCGAATGGTTAACCTGAGAAGGAGAGCAAGGAGAGACAAGACTCTGCATAGGATACTCCAGCAAAGAGAAAATGGTGTCTGTAAAACCATCAGTCAATCAGAAGAAAGTCAGCAAAATGGGCATTCTAGGAGTTGTAGTTCTCTCTCTTTGATGTTACCTAGCAATGCTTGAACTTGAAGAATGAGCCCTCTCTCAACTCTGTATGTCAAATGGTTGCAGGGATATGTCCCAAGCAGTCTGTCCCATAGAAGTCGATGTAGCAAGTGCGGCCACGCGGTAAGCACGTCTTAAAGGTGCGGATCTCATAAATCACAATTTTACCAAAAGTTAATAAATTTACCCAAACACCCAAGGGAACATGTATGAATAAATAAAAACAGACCATCCAAGAGGAAAAGTCAAATTAAGCCCCAGAACTCAGAAATTAGCAAGGAAGGGGTTAAATACATAAAAGCAGCCATCTAAGCTCCAAAAACCCTGGAATCAAACCAAATAAGATACCAAACATGAGTGCAGGAGCTCTAGACTACAAGAAGACCCCCTGTATGGAGGGGAGCACTGGGACAAGTGGGCCATGGTACTCAAGGGGGTAACTCACGAAGCTTGACTTCTGTCTTCAGATTACCATTGAAAAGAGAGACCCAGTCAGGGGAGAGAAACATGGGTTGCCTGTTTCTCTCCAAAGGACTGCAAGGGTCCACAACCGCACTTGTCAGCTGGACAATACTACAGGGGAAGCCAGAAATGGTAATCCACCTAATGGGGGAATATTGACACCCCATATCTAACATAGAAAATAAAAAAGAAATCTAAAACTAAGCAGAAAAGTTCTCAGCCTTCTTTCAGGTTGCTGAAGTCTAACTGAGGCGGGGCTAGTGGGATAGCCTGATAAGGAGAAGGGGAAGCTCCACCAACAGCTTTTTTTATAGAAATGTCACCTCCCATATTGGGAGTCATATTGGAGGACAGAGAAAAGTCTGTTCAATCCCACAGTCTGTTGAAAACATTGCAGAGTTCCTAAATTAGATAATCTAGAATACAACAGGGAAATCTTAGAGTGTGAAATAGGAGATATCAACGTGAGAGCCATAAATAAAAAGTGTGTCTGAGAAGTGGTTTGGATACAGAGCAGAGAGAAGATCAAGGGGAAGGGAAAACTACAGAGGAGGAACTGATTATATAAATTTGGGGTGGTGAGATAAGGGAGATAACTGAAATGCTGTTGGTTATCATAGATGAAGAATCTCTACATCCGCAACATTCCTCATCATAAGGATGGTATAGATGCATGTAACAAATTTCTGGCAGCCTCCCCAAATAAGAAATTCAGTGCTGAAGATGTGACTAATCTGACAGAGTTTGTTCTTTTACACAAATACTTCACCTTCAACAACGAGACTTACAAGAATAGACATGGGAACAAGTATGGCACCCCAATATGTCCATCTGTTTATGGCATATCTTGAAGAAATGGAAGATTCCAGATTACCATTATTTTCCTTTTCTGGTAATCTTCCACAGCAACATTCACCTCCCAAGTGATAAGACCAGAAACAAAGACAAAACAAAAACCCCGACTGTTCAGGTGCTCGATATCAATGTTTCCAAACTTAAAGGGATAGTAATGTTTCACAAAAACAGCAGCTCCAATTAATCTTCATAGTATTTGAGCCATAGAGAGTGTTATTTCAGTACTGTCAGAGTTGTAGCTCAAGAGTAATTGAATGATAATGTATCCCCCTCCCGCCCCTTTTACCTAGTGTAACACTGCTCACCACAGATGTGGAATCTGGTTGCTTGACCAGACAGATAACAGCAATGGACGTTCTTCTTACTGTGAGAACAATTAAAACCCTGCCCCCCTTGACAGGTTCTTCAGCTTTTTCCATTATCTTAATTGAAGATTGTCCCCCTCTGCAATCTACCTGGACACTCCCTGCTGCTCTGAGCTGAGCAGTGTTACATCAGTAAAAGGTACGGGAGGGGTATACTTTATCATTCAATTACTCTTGAACTACAACTCTGACAGAATTGAAATAACAATCTCCAAGGCCCAAATACTATGATAATTAATTAGAGCTGCTTTTATTATGAAACATTACTATCTCTTTAAAGGCATAGTAATGTCAACATATAAAGTAATATCTGATTGTTCATTGTCATTTTACATAATGCACAGTGCCTTTTTCAATGTTCTTATCTTTGTATAGTGCTTGTAATTGGAGTTGAAAGATCCCCCCTCCAGCTCCTTTTCACTACATCAGTCACAGTTCCTTCAGATCTGAACATCAGTCTCTTCGCAGGATGGATTGCAATGAGGGACAATACTGCGTGTGCCTGTATAAGGAAATCACTGTCCCACTGACGAAGGTGAGAGGGATTCCCCTCATGCCATCAAAATATTGTCCCTTGTGATCCATTTGGACCAGCTTTCAGATTTGAGGGAACTATGAATGACACAGTTAAAAGGAGTGGGAGGTGCAAACTTTCAACTCAAATTACAAGCATTATACAAAGATAAGACATTGAAAATGGTACTGTGCATTATATAAAATGACAATGAGCAGTCAAATATTACTTTACATGCTATCATTTTAAAGGGATAGCGATGTTTCACAATAGAAGCAGCTCCAATTAACCTTCATAGTGTTTGGGCTATGGAGTGTGTGATTTCAGTACTGTCAGAGTTGTAGTTCAAGAGTAACTGAATGATAAAGTACCCCCCTCCCACCCCTTTTACTGATTTAACACTGCTCACTTCAGTAGCAAGATGGATCGCAGAGAGGGACAATCTTCAGTGAGCATTAGGAAAAACTTGTCAAGGGGGCAGGGTTTTCCTTATGCTCATAGTAAAAAGATTGTCCCTTGCTGTGAGTTATTCGGTTCCGTGACCAGATTCCACATCTGAGGGGAGGCAGCTTACACTAGGTAAAAGGGGCTGGAGGGGGATAACAAAATAGAATATATTGAGAAGGCCAGGATTTAAGAACTTAGTAAGCACAACTAGAAGATGTCTTAGTTTTAAAAGTCCATCCTATAATGCTTAATAAAATAGGGACACCAAGGACCAAGCTGCTGTCTTACAGCCCATGGGTTCTATGCCACCCAAGAAAGAGAGATTGCTCTCAAAGAATGCCCTCTAATCCCCTGTGGGACCAGTAATTTTTTGGCTTGGTAGGTCCTAATGATGGCTGAAATGATCTAGCGACTGATAGTCTACCTAGAAGCTTCTCGTCCCTTCCTGGCACTCAGTGGGATAATTAAATGCCTTGTGGAGTTTGTCCACATATGTTTTGATACAACAAACCAAATACAGAGTCTTCCTTTTGCTGCATTCTTCCTAATTCCCAGTCAACTCAATGGTAGATGGGATGGGAAAGATAGATGGAAGGCTCTATCTTGTGAAGAAATTCAGGGACTAGACTAAGGACCACCCTATCTTGAAGAAATCTGATGTACAGCTCCTAATTAGTGAAGGATTGCAGTTCACAGATTCTTCTGGCTGAAACAATAGACAAAAGGACGGAAAACTTAAGGGAGAGCATTCCCAGAGAAATAGATTCAACCTGCTTAAAAGGAGGTCGTGTAAGAGTCAAAAACCACTGGAAGATTTCTGATTGGAGGTCTAAATCTTATCCCCAGATTGTCTGTGGTCCATATAAGATTGGTCAGAGTAGAAATGGCTGAGACTTGAATGTTCAGAGTGATACAGTTGAGGTCTTTTATAGTCTTCTGTGAGGAACTGTAGCAACTACACTGTGGAGAGGGATTCCAGGGAAACCAAATTAATTTGCGTCCCACTGGGAAAAGACAGACCATATAATGTAAGTGGAAGCCTTGGTAGATCTCAAGAGGAGAGAGAAATTATATCTTGAGGAAGAGTCAAGTCTTCTAACTTCCTCCACTCAACTTCCAGGCTGGTAAGTGTATAGATTATGACTGTGGATGGAGAACTAGACCATGAAACATGTCCAAAACTGGTGGTAGAATCAGGGATCTTCCACATCTTTTTAAGGAGAGCACACCAGGGTTTCCTAGGCCACATAGAAATGACAGCTAAGACCTAAGCCTTTTGCAACTATGTCTTCCTTAGCACTTTTTGATCAGAGGAAATGAAAGGCAATTGTACCCAAAAGCCTTCCTCCAACTGTGTGAAAAAACATCCACTCCTAGGGCTTATGAGTAAAAAGTCCTTGAATAAAATGTTTTTATTTTTCTATTTCCTATACAGTCCATAAGATCTACTGTTGAAAATTCCTAGTTCAACATAATCTAACCAATGCCATCCAGCTCAAGGGCCAGGAACCTGATCCAGTGCGGACGTGCTGAGAAAATCCCCATACATGTTCTGGCTTCTGGAATATATTGTACTTGATCCTCAGGTTTGTGATGGACCATGAAATAATGGGTGAAATATCCGTCAAAAGGGGAGTGATTCTTGTTAATCCTCATCTCCTTATACAAGTCACTGTGGACCTGTTGTCTACTTGTACGTTCACTTGCTTGTGCTTAAGGGAGTTGCTTGTGCTTTCGGGAGTCCACAAGATATAAAATGCCTTTTGCAACCGTCCTGAGTTCTAAGACTTTGGAGAGCATGGAGAAGGCTACGAACCTTTAACTACTTTTCCCTCTCCTGGTAGTACCAAAACCTGTGCTGCTGTAGTTAAGACAGTTCAATAATATTTGTCTAAAGGCCCAATTTCCCACCAGAGCAGAGATTCCAGAACATTCCTTTGTTCCAAAGAACAGAATTGGCTATTATGTTGAATAAGACCTTGTTGCAGTGGCCTCATATGTCACCTGGTCCATTTCACCAGGGGTATAGTGGTACACATTAGGCACAGAATTTTAATTCATCCACTTGCCGTATATAGTTTGGTCATCCTGAATGCAGTAATCAGTTTGAAAAGGCAAGATATTTTTTTCTTGTGGAAGAGAGGCAATTGCTTCTACCATATTGAAGAAGTATTCTAAAAAAGGTCAGAAGTGGGAATCATCCAGCTCTTCTCTTGGTTTATCAACCATCCCAATTGGCACTGAATAATCCACTCTAAACATAACAGAAAGTCTTTCATTTGTTCTAGGATCAGAATGTCTTCCGCATAATGGTCGATTTTGATTTCAGTTACAGTGGGATTGAGGATAATCAGAAGATTGACCTTGGAAAAGTTCTTGGGGCTGTAGCGAATCCAAAAGGTTGGTGAACTGGAAGTGCTCCATCCCCACTTCCCATGCGATATGCATCGTATAAGTCTACTGCCACCATCAAGTCCACTGGTTGGATTATAAAAATCATAAATTTACACCAAGTTGACTGTGCTTCTCTTTCAGGTCTAGGACTGAGCACATGAGTCTCATAATGTTCTGAAAATAAATAAATAATAATTAAAAAAAAACACACAAACATTATATAGAACCTCTACCATGGCACTTCCTTCTAGAAGCTTGACAATGAAGTACCTGAGGGCCTTAGAGTGTTTGCTGGAACTGATGGTACTCTGAATATGCTTGTTGTAGTCTGGGTTAGACGGAAATTCTAGTGCATAACCCTTTGATACAATGTGGTTTACATATTGATCTAGAACAAGCATTGCTCAATTTCCTGAGTTTGCCCTCCAACTAATGAGGCCTGGGTCTGTAAACCATTAGAATTTGCTTGCATAGTAGGACAGAATTAATCCTTGGTTTTTTGGAAAAAAAAAATGGGGTCTCAAGGTGTACTTCCTTGATTTATAGGCATGAAATTCCCTCACTCTCTCCTTCTGGGACTTCTTACCACAAACTCAGACCGCCTACACCTAGCTTAGGGCAGAAAGCACTTCTTCCTCAAGATGCTTTGCAGATAATATTGTCTAACTTCTCCCCAAACAGCATCTATCCAGTGAAAGTGAACAGATAAAATTCTTGGAAATACTGCCCAAGCTCCATGGTCTAAGCCAACGCACCCTTCTTGTTATGACCTCCAAAGACATGGCTCTTGATTGCAGTCCTGTTAATCTACGGATGAATCAACATTCTATGGACAACTTCAGGTCAGTACCGGGAGCAATGTTGGGAATAACAGGCCTAAGCAGGGAGCTGTGGAAAACTGTGTGTATACTATACTGTGGACAAGACAGGAGTGCACTGTAGTGCGGTGCTGTCCTTTCATTATGCCTCTGCTTGCACAGGAAGCAATAGATTTTTAGCCAGTTTTATTGTAAAAGACCTACCCTCTTTTTATTGCAACTTTGTCTCATTATGGTTTACCAGCTTTAACCCTCTGAGTACCGGAGCGGTATAAAAAGCACTACATTGCACAGAACTCTGGCATTAGAGGCATTAAAAGTAAAATGTTTTCTGACTTGTGTTTTGCTCACAGGAATAGGTTATGTGCACATAAACTGGTTACAAGTTGCTGACTGCAATAGAATCCCACATAAATGAATGATGCTGTTTGATATGACACAAAGCTGCATTATGTCTCATGGGAATCGTCAGCCTGCTGTGCATGATGTACATACCAAGTAACAAGAAACAGACAAAAAGGCGGATGTATTTAGAACTAGAATAATTCTACAAAAGGGACTCATTAACAATCCTCTATTTACATGACTTTGCAAATATGCACATAGACCACTGACAGCTGTTTCAGTGAGTACAGAATTGTCCTCGGACTCTATAGAGAGCTATGCAGCGATCCCGACATTGCCAACCTTAGGTTGGTGAAGTTGGGACTGTGAACTCTGATAGCAAAGACAGCTATCAGAGCTTAGTGCATGTGGAAAACAGCCACAATATACACCAACATGAATACAACAATGGCTGATTAACTTCCACTTTCATATGCAAATGATCCACTATGTGTTGAATGCAAAACTGTAAACCTGTCCAATACATGGCAGATTCACGGCCATGTCAAAGATAATGGCAAAGATATCATAGTGCATGCCGTTGATATGCCATCAACATGCCATCAACACAAATACACCACCATTCTGACCCCTTAGTGCATCTCACCCATGGTGTCCAAACATATCCTATATAATAATTAGCTAAAACGTGTGTAATGACGCAGTCAGGCGCAGTAGAGACTGCTGTGCGTACTGCAGTCATGCGCAGTAGACACTGACAGTGCCGCTGCCGCTGCCGGCTGGCAGTGACACTGTGGCCCGTGAAACAGGCTCTTCAACTAGTTATTTTATAATGCACTCTATGTAGGATTCTTTGTGACCAAAATGGCCAATTGCAATTTAACCTTTAAAGGACTGTGGCTTTGCAGTGTGTTGTGCACCCCCTCTAATCTTTAAAGAGCTAATGTAAAGAGGGGGATGTAGGAAATAGAAAAAGTCCTTAAAAAAAAGTTTTCTGCTCCTTTAAAACAGGCCAGACCAAACTTTCCTGAAAAGAGAAGTTATCTAAACCAACAACACAACAGAAACTATGTATAATACAGAATACCAGATAATGGAACAAAGCAGTACATTGTTACAATATGAAGATCTTCAGATGATTATTTATAGACTGTTGAGGTTAAACTGTTATTCTGCAAAAGTTTAACTGACAGCGGCCACCACTCTACCACATCTCTGGTACCATGTGTAGAGCTGTCCATGTGCAGCCAGTTATTTTTAGCAGGGTTTTTTTTTTGTTTTTTTTTTTTTTTATTATTATGTTCATTGTAGATGACAAATTGCACTTAAGTGGTTAGATGATGTTTAATGTATTAGATAGACAAGACATGTTAAGTCTCCATATTTTTATGAAAAACTGAAACATTGCATCTTGCTCTGGATAATACCATTTTTATGTTTTGTGGCACATGCAGAACAAAACGTTCTAATTAAAGAATGTACTGTACTACAGAAGCTGTGGCACTTTCATAACAAAAGGGTCAAACAAATTGCTCCAATTCTCATTGATTTAAAGGAACATCATCTCCTAAGAACCAATCACCGAAATACAATTTTTAGTACGTCTTACAGAGAATTAAAATCTGCTTCTATGTTGTACTAACCATTTTTATCCAACAAATAGTTTGAGAAATTAACTTTAACCCTTTGAGTGCCAGTGGCGTATTGAATGCATTCCATACCCCTCTGGCACTCAAAGGGTTAATTTTGATGGCATAGTGTGGCACTTTACTCCAATTTTCTGCACATTGTGCCAATTCGTTGTTTTCTAGACAAAATGCTATTAAAAGTGTGCAAGCGCTGACGTCAGTTTTAGCGTATAGCAAAGTCATAAGAAAAACAGAAGTGGAAGAAAAAAGGGAATCACCTAAATCAGGGAACCCAAAAGTACCCCCCTGCCCAGGACTTGAACCATTGAGTTTTTCCAGACGGGAGGGAAATCCTATGTCCCATAAGGGCCATAAGAGAAAAGTGGATTTTTGTATACTTACCGATAAAACCTTTTTTCTTAGTCCATGTGGAACTCAGGACATTCCCCTGTGTGAGGAAAAAGCCAATTGTTCTGGGCAGGAAGCCCCTCCTGTTCTCAGGTTTAGGCTATCCCCTTTCTTGTTCCACTTCTGTATTTCTTTTGACTTTGTTCTATATTAAAGCCGAGAATGCTCTTCAACAGGGTAGTGGACAGGGTAGAGAGGAACCAAGGGGGTATACCAAAGCATCACCAAGATTCCAGGGAGGGAAACAGAAAAAAACCTTCAAACACAGACCAGTTCCAACACAAAAGAACTGGTAAAACTTAAAACCTCAGTTGTCAAAGGAAACAAACACTGCAAACTGAAGAAAAGGAACAAGTTACAGGCCAAAATTATGTTATAAAGAACATGTACACAAGCACAGCATCATGAAGAACCTTCCAGCCAAAACTGGCTTCAGCCAAAGCCAACACATTAACACAGTGGTGCTTGACAAAAGCATGAAGGAACGACCATGTCACTGCTTTACAGAGCTCCTCAGCAAAGGCCCAATTCTTGTTTGCTCAGGATGCACCCACCAACCTAGTGAAATGCACTGTAGCCTGAAAGGGTACAGGCTTCTTCTTGAGAACATATGCATGGAGAATGGTTGCCTTAATCCAAGAATCCATGGTCACCTTAGGTACAGCCTGGCACACACAAGAGCCCTCAACAGAAAGCAGCCTTGAGCATCAGGAAACATGGAGAAACTAGAGAAAAAAAAGCTCAAAAAAGGAGCTGTCTGAAGCTCTCCCAGAACCAGATTCAAGACCCACAAAGGAGTAGGCATTCCCTGCTCCTTAGACACAAGTTTGCACGTCAAGAAGTAAAGCAAAACACCTCTGTAAAAGGACAGAAAGAGCTAAAATATTATCTTTAACCCCTTAAGCACCCATGATGGTCCTGGCATGTCATAGGTTGGTGTGCGATAAGGACTGCCGTGGATTTCAGGGCTCCCATATTGCTGCACACCATTTGGGGAACCCAGATTCGGACTGCATTAAAAAAAAATGGTCCATGGTCCTTAAGTTCCAGCCGCATGTGAAGCTGGTCCTTAAGGAGTTAAAGGGATAGTAATCAATCATTTGCAATGCACCTCAGGATGTTAAACGTAAGGAATAGTATGTTATTCTAACAGGCCAACACTTAACTCACTGAGTGCCAATGCACTGGATACCTCTCTACCACTCAAAGGATTAACCTCCAGGATCAGAGGTGTGTGCAACACATTGTGGAGCAACCCCTCTGGTCCTTAACCTTTTGAATGCCAGAGAGGCATCCAATGCATGGTGTTGTAGTGCACACACACACAGGGTTAACCCTTAATAATGGCTGCAAAATCTAGTAGTAAAGTACAGTTGTACAACTTGAACCCAACTGACACACTTAACTTTGTTCCACTGGTACTTTAACTGGATTCTGCTGAACTATAGTGTTCTCTAATAAAGCTACAAGGGTTTTACAGAATAAACAAGAATGGCGAAGGGAAACAACGCTAGGAGACGAGGGGAACTTTGAAACATTTACAACGCAACTTTGTTTTCTGTTCAGTTTCTCTTGTAATAAGCATTATAATTCCAGCCTTCTTTCAGGAAACAAAATAGCTGGAAGATTCATACAGTTACCTAGTAACGGATATATTTTTGTCCAATAATTTATTCCTAAATTACTAGTACCAACTAGCATTCAAATATATGTGCTATCTATACTATGATAGCCTTTTACAGCAGTGGCAGGTAACCTTTGGAACTTCAGCTGTTGGAGATAACTCCTATGATCTTCAACCAGCCAGAAGCAGTTTGGGGTTTATTGGATTTGTAGTCCACAACAGCTGAAGTGCCAAAGTTTGCCAACCCCTGGCTTAGCTGAAACACAAGCCTCTAAAGCATTTTAGTGTAATGCATTTGGGCTCTCTCTGGCATGCAGTAGGTTAAAAGGTTTGGTTATTAGGGATTTACAAGGATCCCATTGGGAACAACCATTTTAAACCAATTTCTGTGCCTTCTAAGTGTTTTTCTTATTGAAATATTGCAAAATCTTCCACTGACTACAGACCAGACTTCATTTTAAAGTTTATGGAATACCAGCGCTAAAAGTCAAGATGCTCAGTTATGAAAGAACACTCAGCACATAATCCATATAGACCATAAACATATTCTGGAGTAAACTGCACCATAGGGGGCAAAATATAAATTCCTGTTAAATTAAATTTGGTTTTAAACTGCTTGAATGCTAGAGAGGTCTCCCATGCAAAGTAATGCATGGGAGACTTCTCTAGCATTCAAGTGGTTAAAAAGTTCTATTCAAGTGCATGGGAATTTAGGAATGTTTAATTGTCACCTGTGGTGCAGTTGGTTTATTCCAGTTTGTCTTTAGAATTTGGGTCAATTCTGGAGGAAACCAATTGCACTACAGAGGAGGAAATAAAATCAACAATTTTCCATAATCTAAATAAGGATTTTAACCCCTTGATTCCTAATGCACTGAAGACTTCTCAGTCAATGGATTGATAGCCCCTGACGTCAGCTCTCTAGCTGACTGCAGGGGAATCCGGTCCCGTGACCGGTGGAGGCTCTTCAGCAGAGCCGATATTGCGTTATTGAAAAAGAAATCCTTCGCTGGAACAGTTCCAATGAAGTAATTCTTTTTAAATAAAGTGATCTCGGCTCTGCTGAAGAGCCTCCACTTGTCCCGGGACCAGATTCCCCTGCAGTCAGCTAGAGAGCTGACATCAGGGAAAGGGGAGGAAGGGGAACTTTAACTACTATCTCTCAAACCTTTATGGGACTTGGGTCATTTAATTTATTTTTTTAATAGCTACAACATGCACATTTGTAAAAGTGATATATTACTATCCCTTTAAAACTAAGGGAATTTTAATTTCCCACTGGTGTAGTTGGTTCCCTCCAGACCGGCTCCTCCCTAATTTGATAAATAGAGTTCTATAGGTAACAGTTTTCAAAACCTGATGGAACTGTAGAATTATAACCCTTTTATTGCCAGTCCAAGGGTTTAAGCCAAGGGCGTTTTCCAGAAGGCTGGGGGAGGCTTTGTCTTATGCATGCCTCACTTCCTGTCCAGAAGCCACTATACTGTAGGGGTAGTCATTTGTTGGGAACTACAATTCACATCATCCCAAACCAGCCGTTGGAGTTGTAGTCCCTATCTACTGCAGGTCTAGCAATTGATTCTTGGAGAAAAAAGAAAATTGCTTCCCTCTATCTTTATAAAGGTAAGGAAACACCTCCATACAAACCAGTGAATGTTACTTCACATTCTTTCCTACAAGCACAACTTGTATTGGATCATGTTACTGGAATAAAACTATCTATTTGGGTATATTTTTCCTTTAAAGGGATAGTAACACTTCGTTTTAACTTTATTTTATTTTGTAGGCATTAAAAAAACATGAAGAATGATATAAGTCTTATCTCTCAAACCTTTATGGTTTATGAGATATTCACAAGCAAAGTTCCCCTCCCTGCCCCTTTTACCTAGTGTAAGCCATCTCTTCTCAGATGTGAGTCTGGTTGTATGACAGTACAGATAACAGAAGGGGACAATGTTCTTTGTATGAAAACAATGAAAGCCCTTCCCCCCTTGACAAGTTTTTCAGCTTTTTCCATTATCTTAATTGAAGATTGTCCCTCTCTGCAGTCTACCTGGGCATCTCCCTTCTGATCTAGTTGAACAGGGGGGGGGATACTTTGTTTGTGAATATCTCTTAAACCATAAAGGTTTCAGAGATAAGACTTATATCATTCTTCATGTTTTTTTAATGCCTTCAAAAATAAAATAAAGTTAAAATGAAGTATTACTATCCCTTTAAGGACAACATGTGAATGACTGATGAAACCCGCTACCATAAGGCCAGACAGTCACAGACTAAAAATGACACTTCAACACTCTCTCTTTCTACCAACAGCTTCTCACATATGACAAAAATCCCAAGTATGTGGTCTTACAAGCAAGAAATAAAGAAAAGACTCGGTCCCACCAAAGAGGAAATTAACTAGATGGATCAATCATGCAGGAGACAGGTCTCTTTTTGTAGGGGACCAAATGCTTTTCCATGCATGAAAAAATGTGTTGCCCACTCTTACTGGTCCTTAAAGGGTTAAAGGAACAGGTGCAGGCTCCATCAATCTAGGGAAGACATCTTCATAACACATTAAACAGCAGCTGTCATTACTACACTGCAGTAAAATATTAGGACATGGGTAGAAATCTGTTGGACCTCTACCAGTTGAGGACTACAAAACCATCATCCCCAACCCAGTCAAAAGTTGGTTGGGATGATAATGCCCTATTGATTTAAATCCCAGCACAAAGTGAAAACTGGGAAAGAATGCAAAACCATCTACCAGAGGAGTTGTAGGCCAACAACGGGTAGAGAGCTGCAGTTTGTCTGCTCCTAACCTACTGTGCACAACAGTACCAAACGTTTCTCATTACTGGGAAGCTAATGCTTTGTCTCACTCATCTGGTAAGGGAAAAGGGAGATTCTACACAACTGGAAACCCCCTTCTATGTTTGCCCTTGGAAATGGTTAACTGAAGAGCAAAAATGAAAGTGTAAGTTTCATAAAGTTATAGGTTTCTAGAAGAGGAGGAAAAAAAGCACGCATCTGTACAATATGCAATTCGAACAAGCAAGTTGCAACTTTATTTTTTCACTAAGAAAAAAATCACAACATATCTTGGTTTGCTAGCTAATTATGCACTTTGGTTGGCATTTTTAAATGAACCAGAGTAGTAGGCATATTAGCCGTTCTTGTGCCAGAGAGGTTTTCAGACCACTATAACACTCTGGATCCTATCTTGCACGAAAAGAGTTAAAACATATTGATAGATTAAACCGCTTGAGATGTTAGTGATTTGGAGTCAGAGAGCAGTGGAACACGCATGTAAAACAGACTGTTAAAACAATTGTACTTCCCATTTCATACTATGGGCAGAATCATTTCTGCCAAGGCCTCATGAACAAAAAATAGGACCAGTTCTGAAGAAGACCAGTTGTCAGAATCATTAGTGTACACAATAGACAAGACACAAAATAAATTAATTAAAAAAAAAAAAAAAAAAAAAAAATGAATAGGAGCAATTCTGAAAACCAACTGAGCCACAGGAGGCAAATAATTCTTATCGATTTATACAGGGGTTTTAACCTCCTTGAATGCAAAGTTAGAATATTACCAGGAAGAATATATTGAGAAAATTTCTCTCGTTTTCAAGTAAAACATAAAAATACAGATTGACTGCAGATAAGAACCAGCTGGCCCATCTAGCATGTCCTGGGGAGCTTTTACAGAGCAAAGTTACATATTTGCACAAAGACAAAAACATTTATTATTATACATATAAATAAATAAAAACATTTATATGCAGTTATATTCATTGTGCATGCTGCTAATAATTCCAGATATCATCATCCACATCGTACCTAAATCCAGAGTTGCTAACCATTTATGACCTAGAACTTAGGGCCAGTGACAAAAAACTGTTGTATGAACAACAAAAATAATTAATTTGTGTGCATGAACGACGTATTTTCTATAGAGTATATGACAAAAAAAAAATAGTAATGTCCGTTGTGTACGACAACCCCAGAATTGTTCTGAATGTGAGAATTTTTGTCTTTAGTTAAGAAATTTTTGTCGTTCGTTCAGACAGTTTCAATCAGGACAAATGACATATTTCCGATCACAACAGACACTCTGAAAATATTACTGATCCCAACATCACTGCACTTTGAAAAGTCCTTACAAACTACAAAAGCTGTTTCACTACTTCGAACATATGGCCTAAGAGAGGAAGCATTTGGATAAAAGTTATGGTGTAACAAGACTCGTGTCAATTTCATAATTGAAGGGCGAGATACATTGAGGGAAAATGGGAAGAAAAAAAAAAAAAAAAAAAAAAAAAAAGTACTTGGAAAGGATGATTGATACATGGAATAGCCTTCCAGGGGAAACAGTACAGAACCAAACTGGTAGACTCCTAGGATAAAAGGTCAACTATGAACTTTGAATAAGTGGATCTTAAATTAAATAAAAGTACTTTATACAAGTCAGAAATATGTATATACTTTTTGGGGGGAGTTCTTTTGCATTGAACCTCTTAACAACCGGACGATCGGCGCTGCAACACGACTGAAGGACCGCGGAGTTTTGTTTTTTTTTCCGGTTCCGGACTCCCCGAATGGAGTGCAGCCGTGGGGGGAGCCCGGAACTCCATGACGGTCATAGTACGTCATGGGTCGTTCAGTCAGATCGACCCTTGATGTACTATGACCGTCAAGGGTCATTAAAGGGTTAAACTGACTCACAGATGGTCCCATCCATAATTCTAGAGAGACATGTATACTTTCTCACATAGTAAAAATGTTTCTGCTCAGTTATTGATGCCCCCAGAGTTTAACACTAAGGGCCGTATGTTCAAAGGGATAACGACAAAAAATTGTCATATGAAAGACAAAAATAAGTAACTGAATGCATGAACGACATTTTCTATAGCGTATACGACAAAAAACTAGTGATGTCCGTTGTGTATGACACAACTCCAGAATTGATGGGCAAAGGGGCGGGGCTAGGGCTTAGCTAAATTATTCTCCAGTGTTGTACAGAGGAAAATAAAATTTGCCGTAACTAATGACAAAAAAAAAGTCTTTCAAAAGACAAAATTTGTACATTAAGAAAAAATTGGAGGGAATGTGTTCTGAATGTGAGAATTTTTGTCGTTAGTTAAGACTTTTTTTTGTCGTTCCATACGACAATTTCAGTCAGGACAAACAAAATATTTCCAATCACAACCGACACTCTGAAAATATTAATGATCCCAACGACACTGTACTTTGAAAAGTCGTTACAAACGACAAAAGCTATTTTGCTACGTCTTTGAACATATGGCCCTTTGAGAACCAGAAGGGTATCACAATGGTTTGGATACCCCTCTGGCACTCAAAAAGTTAAATGCAAAAACAATACAACAATATAATGGACTGCTGTATAACATGCATATTCCTTGGGAAGCTCATTTAACACTGAGTGCCAGGAGGTGGTATCAAAAGCATTGCAATGCACTTCAAACCTCTAGCATTCAGTATTAACAGCTAGTAATGTTAATGGAATAAAGTCCCTTAAAAATCCACAGACTTCTGTAAATTCATAGTGAAATGGACAAAGCTGTCTCTCCACAAATGTTATGTTTTTGTATTACAGAATAAATTCAATATGTATGTATACGACTAAGAAGACTTCAAAAGAATTCAGAAAGCCACCTTAGGCAGTCAACCTGCACAGCCATCCTCAAATTACATTATAATTTAAGCTGAAAGGTTTATTTCCTGAAACATGTTTACATTAGGAGACAACCTCTTCATAGCAATGGACTCCGTGAGGAAACACTTTGCTTGGTAACACTGGGATGCACTCGGCACTTTGATTCCTCAGTGGCATGATTAACTAGTCAGAAGCAGAAATTATCAGCTCTAAGCTTTCCTTTAGAATGGGTTTTAATCCTTTGAGAGCCAGAGGCATCCAATGGATACCTCTCTGGCACACAAAGGGTTAATACATACTGCATTTTTTTTAAATTTAAAAAAAAAGAAAGCATCCCTCACGAAAGCTTGTCTGTATAATTGAATGTTAGTCTAATAAACAGGGTATTATTACACACTGCAATACACACACACACCCTTCATTGGCTCAACCCCCAAGCTTTCATATTTGTATTCACTTTAATTTAACATCCTACTGCAACCATTGGCTCTCAAGCTCTTGGGGACTACAAATACCATCATCCCACATCAGCCACTGGCAGGTTGGGGATGATGAGATTTGTAGTTCCCAAGAGCTGGAGAAGAGAAGATTGCTTACCCGTGCCCTTTAGTCAGCAAGCTGATCTGTTTTTGAACACAAAGAGCCTATTTCATTAAGTATGTTGGGGCAAACCAACTGTACAATATGGGACAATTAAATTGTCCCCTTTGTTCAAATGGGTCTTTCAACCCCTTGAATTCTAGAGAGATTCACAATGTATTGGAGACTTCAAGAACTCAAGGGGTTAAAAAGCTCTATTAAAGCCAATGGGAATTTGAGAATGTTCATTTGTCCTCTATGATGCAGCTTAATTTGCATCAAAATTTCACCCACTTTAGCTTGAATAATTAGGCCACGGGCTTCCACAGTACGGCCCGTGGGCTAAATCCAGACTACCTGACCCCAGGGTGAAGCCTACCTAGGATTTCTAAAAAAAAATGTTATTTTTACCCAATTAACTAGCACACATTAAATTAGTAAGCAAGTAATACCTACTCCCCCTGTCTGTCACTCCTGTACAGTTCAAGGATATCTGTATTATCATTGACTTGATTAATAAATAAACAAGCTCTAATCGTTTACAACAGGATTGACATTTCACATGGAGCAGCCCCAATGCAGCATGCTGAATTTTACTGCATTCCTGATAGATTACAGAGAGAGCAGAGGTGATCTACATTGTGGCGTAAGGGGCTGTTGTGCAGATTGTTCACACCAATGCTCACTTCAATGATCCAAATCAATATTGGCTGATTTGCATGTCAGCCAATCATGCTTGACTGATGCAGACATGGCAAGCCTGTCATCATACCCCTGGCATGCCATCAAGTGATATATTGCATGGGGCACTCCTGAAGGAATGCCAAGTGTCAGCTTTACCGGTTGCCTGTGTAAACCTATATTATATAGCCTGGGTGCCGAAAAATTAAGATTGCCTGTATAGTGAAATCAGCACTCTCAGGACTGCATGACTGTGCTCAGAACATTTTAAACAAGGATCATCATTAAAATGTTCTGAGCACAGTCACGGTCCTGGGGAGTGCTGATTTCACTATAATTGTATACATACTAATATATATATATATCCAAATAGAAAAATCAAAGAATGCACTCACAGGACTTCTTCTTTTCAGTGAATAACGATGAAGTTTATTCCATCAACGTTTCGGCCCTATCAAGAGCCTTTATCAAGCATCTTGATAAAGGCTCTTGATAGGGCCGAAACGTTGATGGAATAAACTTCACCGTTATTCACTGAAAAGAAGAAGTCCTGTGAGTGCATTCTTTGATTTTTCTATTTGGATACACACACACACACACACACACACGGATATAATTGTATATGCTCAATCCTTTACTAGCCCCTAGAAGTTATGTCTGGCTTCTACAAATCTTGTTACAGGAACTTTCACACCACATAACTGAAAAGCTATCCCCAGTAATGTATATGGGCAATACAATTTTGCCATCTTTTAAATGTATGATGCACACCTTTGCTGGACAAATATATTTTAGGATTTCTAAATGTTAGCATCAGCTCGGTGTGTGCCAGATTTCATTAATATACCAAGGACACACTGAAGATCATTTAATCTCAGGCTCATGATAAAAAAAAATATGTGCATATGCAGCATTTGTGGTTAAAAGTACTACCCTGGCAAAAAAAAAAAAAAAAACACAAGTCAGACAGTGTGAAAGAAAAGAATGTGACAATGATGTTAAAGAAAACGTAACACCGCCTAACAATAACCAAGAGAACACACAGGAGGCACAGGCATGCACACAGAGGCACAGATGCACATACTAACACACTTACAAGGAGTCATCAGCAAACAAACGGTCTGTGACATCACTGAAAGAGTAAAGCACCTAAAATGGAAATGGGCAGACCACACAGTAAGAAGCATACCAGTTTTGCCCATGCTTGTTACACAGAAACATATACACTATTTGCACACCAGTCTAGTGCCACTGGTCTTCACAGAACCATACATGCAGTGTCTACCACCAGTCTTGTTGCACTCTCCCACTGGTAGTCACAGATCCACACATTCAATGAAACCCAGCCTTATTCCAGTGGTAGCCACAGATTCCCACATACCATGTCTGAAACTTCAACATTGTTCCACTGTCACAGACCTATAAAAACACTTTCTAACACTGTACCTGATGGTGCTTGTGATGTGCACGCATTGTTCCACTGTCACAGACCTATAAAAACACTTTCTAACACTGTACCTGATGGTGCTTGTGATGTGCACCCAAGTTAGCCACTTGCTGCTTGTCCCCATGTCCTCACTTTCCCCGAGTATAGGAGGTGAAACAGCAAAATGTAGGGCAGCAAGGTGAAAAAAAAAAAAGAGGCCATGAGGCGTAGAATAAAAGAAGTGGCAAAACTTAAATCCCAACAGTGATTAAGCAACATAATTTGAAACACGTGTGCTGTTACTTGCAGTTAATAGAAATGTTCCAATATTGGGAAAGGCAAATATGTAACCCAACAGGCTTCGGTCCCCTGCTTAAATCACAACCCATCAGTCATGTTCCTGCACAGATTTGGATAAGATTGAGCAGGAAGGCTTAGCTGTCTCCTCTCATCTTTTCTTCCACTTCTCTTGTCTTTTTTGATCCCCCTCCTCCACCCTAAGCCCCTCTTTTTTTTCCTCCTCCACTCTCTGCTCTCTCCAAGTTTTTTTATTAGACTTCACCCCCTCCATCAGCACCCCTCCTCTCTCACCCCCAATATCCACCTTCACTTCTCTCTCCTGAGTATTTTATCCCTCAGTGACCCCCCCCCCCTTCATCTCCTTCCTGGGTGGGAGGCACAATACATTCTAGAGGCTCGTCGCCCGCCTACATCTCCTGGGGCAGGAGGGGCCTCATCCCTGGTGTCTCAGCTTTTGACGCTGAAGCCTGTGCCACCTTCTGAAACAATATTTCATTGTGTGAGGACAGAGAGGGATCAGTAGCATAGAAGTTTAACAGACCTCAGAACCATCACATTTTAAATCTCAGAGGGCATTTTATATTGCCTTCCGATATCCCCGACCAGCCCATGGGCCCACATGAATGTATAGAGGCTGTAGGCCCTCGGGGACACCAGACACGTGGTGCAGTTTCTCCTTCTGCAACCATGTAGTTATGCAGTTGTATATTATAGACAGGGGTCTACCGCCATATGTTTTTGCATTCAGATGCAGAGACCAGAGTTTTACTAGACAGACGCAGAACAGCAGTGCACACATACATAAACCATAGAAGTCAAAGAAAAGGGTCAATGGAGACTACTGGTGGGATCATGTTTTCTTTTATCGATCTTTAGGTTTTACTATAAACTAAAAATGTGGATATAACAGTCATTTTCTGAACCAACTTACAAGTTTTGTTTCTAAACTAGACACTTCATTACAGGCTCAATGAAAGATCAAGTGATCCCATTAGTCTCCACTGATTCCTTTTCTTTACTGTACTGTACACTGAACAATGAAGAAACTTTTACTTTTCACTGGTTAACAGTGAAAATATATTTTACAGCTCTCTGTAAGTATACATAAAACGAGCAACATGTCTCATATTACGAAAGAAAAAAGGCAATATGGCCTTGTCTTTAAGCATTCATTTTCCCTGCATTGTACAAACCGTGTACTTGTATACACTAATCAGGCATAACTTCATATGTCAATTAATAGCTCCGTCAATACCTACACATTTAGTTATGGCTGATAAGCTGCCATTGGATGAACACCACAGGAAGCGGTTTAACCCCCTGGGTGATGGACAGGGTACGCAATGCATTGATCTGCTACACTGCCAACCAAAGGGATTAAAAATTAAGCTAATCAATTCAAGATATGTTACTGTAAGAAATCCATTAGTGATTCAGGGGCCCAATATCAGAAAGAGGAACCATGCTACCCACAGAGTAGGTCTGTCACTCACACAACTTTTAGTCTCATTCAAGAGATCTATATGAAATGCCTATACCTTATGCTGTTTCTATTACCATCAGTACTTTGGTTTAGAGATTTTTGGTTTGGTAGTCAAGGACTCTAGCCTCAGAGTTTAACCCACTGACCGGTTTAACACAACGTGCATAATTAATTACTCATCTATCCTGAAATCACCTCCCACTTCACCCTGGGACTGTCAAAACAAATCAGCTTCCACCAAACAGGTGTAATACACTTGTGTGGATGAATAATCATGCAAATACTAATCACCGAGATGATGACTTGGAAAAATCATAGTTCCTCTTTAACATGTGCGGTGCCCTAACATGGTCTCAAGTCCACTCAACAGTACATGTTGTCAAGATATCCTCTATTGAACACTGGTGAATATCATTTACACATGCGGGTCCTTCACAATGAATGAATGACAGTTTGACCCGCCTGTGGTCAAAGGAGGACATCCAAAAAACCCACACTCCAGAAACTAAAGCATTAACACGATGCAACTGGCCAACCGGAATAATGTTTGCAAGTACACAGGCTTAAATGAAGGTAACACTGGGGCCTTATTCATGAAGCTGTTCAGGTGCAATTTAAAGGGATAGTAATACTTAAAATGTAAAAAAAAATATGTTGTAGGGTTTACCCCCCTGAGTAAAACAAGAGTACTCCCACTGCTGAAAGGCTTTCATTCAAAAGTTATTCATTTTCAAAGTTGAATTTTTTAGGTGCAATATCACAGTGGCCTGAAATTGTACAGTGGCGCTGTTGCTACACCATCCTATGGACAGCTCTGGTCAATTGACCATAAATCTCCATAGGATGGTGTAGCAACAGCGCCACTGTACAATTTCAGGCCACTGTGATATTGCACCTAAAAAATTAAACTTTGAAAATGAATAGCTTTTGAATTAAACGCCTTTCAGCAGTGGGAGTACTCTTGTTTTACTCAGGGGGATAAACCCTACAACATTTTTTTTTTACATTTTAAGTATTACTATTCCTTTAAGAGCAAAGCAACAAAGAGGATTAAATGGAACTTTAACCCTCGAATGATGGGTGTTAAAATGTGTTTGGGACCATTCTAACATTAAATGGTTCCCTTTAAAATGATTTAATTATTTTATTTCCCATTTATGGTACAATTGGTTTACTCTACAACTGCACCTCTTTAGCCTTATTTTCTTTAAAATGCAGGAGTAAAAAATACATTCAATGAAATCATCCCAAGGAGATGATTCAAGTTTATCTTGTATCATAACTGTAAACAGCACAAGTACATCTGAATACCCCACATACTGCACGTTAAGGTTTAAATAAGGTCAGCGCACAACAATGTCCTTGTGAATTCTCTATGGATAGCTACGCAGAGAAAAAAAAAATCTATTTATACATGCTTTTTGTGAAGTGCAATGGAAAAACCCAACATCTCACTCTCATAGGTACAGAGTGATTAACATTTCTCAAGATACATATGTATGCAACTTATTGGCATCTAGGGATTTGGATGGAAGAAAGAGGTCTCCAATGAAACGGCTGTTTTCAAAGTAGGAGTCCCCATTGCAAAGACAAATCCCTGCCAACTTAGCTAAAGTTGCGCAACTTTATAGCAATGTTTAGTCTCCAAATTGTTACAAACAGTTGACGGTTCTCGCTTGTTTTCTCTCTCTGATTCTTACTGAAGTC
Organism: Rhinophrynus dorsalis; assembly: GCA_037306005.1. Lineage (NCBI taxonomy): Eukaryota > Metazoa > Chordata > Amphibia > Anura > Rhinophrynidae > Rhinophrynus > Rhinophrynus dorsalis. The sequence continues at coordinate 368,013,979 of CM074720.1, read as the reverse complement.
TATGGAAGGATTTATAGCCAAAACTAGTGACAAAGTTATCACTTGAACTGGTATCTTGCTCAGTACATAAGGAAATACTGTACAACTGGGGGCCCTCTAGCTCTTGTTAGACTGACAGTTCATTTTGGGGAACAGATTCCTGAAGAATTCAATCATAGTGGCCATTTGGATTTTATGCCCAGATTATGTTTATTTTTTTTAGGAGTCATTTAAGGATACACAGTATACAATGGTTACATCTTATCAATGTATCAAAGAAAAGGACTACAATATTTACATTTGCAGTAAATATTTTGATAAGTGCAAGTTACATGACCTTCTGTGGGAGAATTGTGGATAGAAGTGCAAGGAGTTAACACTTTGAGTGCCAGAGGGGTACGCAACGCATTGCTTTGCAATGCATTGTGTACCCCTCTGGCACTCAAAGGGTTAATACATCAAATGTTTACAGTAATTACCAAGCAGGACAAATTAACCATTTAAGTCATAAGAGGAGTGAGCAACACATTGCTTTACTGTACCCTTAATAAAAAAGAAAAAAAACAAAGAAAACCCACCTCACTCTGTATTATCATTCAGGACTGACTGAATAGATTATCTCTTGAATAAAGGCTAAAAGACAAACTTCTTACAATAGCAAGGTATTTAGGAGGATTTTTAGGTGTTTCTACTTCTCCTTTAACTCTCTATATGAAGTTTTATCTATTCTAAGAGTAGGCAAGCCCAGTCCTCAAAAGCCTTTCATAGTACAGGTTTTTAGGATATCCCTGACCACATGAAGATTACTTATGCATTTCAATTGATAATTGCTATGCTCAAAACACAGACATCCTAAAAAACAGTGTTAGTGACACTACTCCTGTGCTGTACACACCAATGCTTTAAGTAGTATTTTGTTTATCAAGCCCAGATGGAATTAGTATAAGTGCAGTAGCCATAAACTCTAACATGATATTTAAAGAAAGTTTAGCCAGCCATGTCAGTGTGTGTGTGTTAAATACACATGTAATACGGGAGATCATAAAAAGGAACAGTAATGTTTCTTAAGTAACTTAAGTTTTGATCATTCATCAATGTTTTTCTACCATGCAGAGCTTTATTACAGTGCTATACGGTGTCTAGTTCATGTGTAATTATATTTTAAAGTGTCACCCTCCCGCCCCTCTTACCTACATAATGCTGACTCTGTTCAGACCAGCAAGAACATACGGATGGATCGCCATGAGGGACAATCTTCTGTTAGTATAAAGAAAAACCTGCCCTCAAATCAACGGGGGCAGGGTTTACCTTATACAGACAGCCAGAAATTGTCCCTTGCTGCGATCTGTCCGGCCCGATAACTATATCTGTGGGGAGGAAGTGTTACATAGGTAAAAGGGGCGGAAGAGGGACACTTTATAATTACACATTACTAGACACCGTATAGCACTGTAATAAAGTTCTGCAAGGTAGAAAAATGTTGATGAATGACAAAAGCTTAAGTGATTTAGAAACATTTATATCCCATTAAGGCTCTATTTACGCAGGCACATTTATTACAGTGTTATTAACACTGTGCTAAACACACCACATAGAATAGCCTGCCATCGATGGTGCGGTTCATATGGGAGATAACTGCCTTACAGAAAGGAAAGGAACATAGCATGGTGCAACATGGATGCGCTCAGGTGACAGTTTATATCATGCTGATCTGCACAGTGGCCTATCGGTTGCTGTTCAGTTCATTCACACAAACAATTCTGTAGGATGTGATGCCATTTATATCCTCTAGTAACTGGCAAATAATATGTGTCCAACACGAATGTGGGTCAGCCTTTTCAAACAACTCCTCCATGCCCATCATTAAAGAGAATCAGAGGACGAAAATGGACAGCTGAGGTAATATGGTATGTACTACTTGGCATGCACTAAAATGGAAAGCAGACAAGTTGCCAGTGTGACGATAGCCTAAGTAGATAAAAGATTGAACTAAGCACCATATTCACCCCAAAAATTCAGAAATACAGTTTATGTTTAACACTGTGTTCTAGATATATATAGCAAATATGAAAAAGAAACAGAAATAAAACCAGAAAGGGAATCCCCTGAACCAAAGAGGGTGCCCAATAGTGCTTGTTATCCAGATAAATTATATACATATAAAATAATAACAACAGCTAAAAAGCTGTAAAAGATTATCGTTTTGCAGTGTACACTGCTTTTTTCAAAATCTGATGGCTGTCACAAACAAAGAAAACCAAAGGTCTTTTTAGCTATTGCTATTATTTTATTGTTAACTATTGCATTTTACAATGAACACACTACATATTTATCTGGATAACAGGCACTATTGGGTACCCTCTTTGTGTGCGTTTCCCTACATATATTTTGCTTAGGCACAGATGTACTGAGGAGCTGCCCATCGATAGAAGTCTCCTAATCAACAGAACGGATTACATGCTAGCTTTGATGAGTGAGGACCAAAGAAGTACAATTCTGAAGCAAACCAGCTACTGTTAACTCAATAAATTCACATTTATTGAATGTTTTTTTAACCTCTTCAATGCTAGAGAAGCAATCTGTTGGATAACTAATATTCAAGGTGTTAAAAGACCCATTTAAAATCAATGGGATTTAAACTGCCCAGTAAGTTTACTAAAGCACTGCAGCGCTTGATGAATAAGGCCTTCTGACTTTACTAGCAGCAGATGCCCTAATGTTCTATGCACTGGGTGACTCATCTACTGTGAATATAGATTTCTCAGATACTTTGGAACCGGTTTATTAGCCTTCATGTTCTGTACCGGAATTTCAGTCCCAGTGGGATGTGGATGATCATGTTCATTAAGATAAGGCATACCTTTTTGTTAAATGATGTGTTAGAGATAGGAGAAAGAGCCAGGCAGCAGGGAAAATAAATGAAAGGTGTGGAGATAAAGACAATACCAGTAGAGGTTTGTGAATTATACCCAGAATTAAATTGTTCCCAAATAAGATGCTTGTCAAGCCTCCAACTGAACTGTAAAGCTTAAAGGAATACCACCACTTATTAATAACGTATCTGGGCAGAAACTCTTAATGGAGACTATGAATCAATGCCACGTGTACCGGTTTTCCACAATAATCTAACCCTTGGATAGCAGGAGTGGTATCTAATGTTGAATTTAATTATCCTAATGTATACTTACCTGTTGTTCCCCTTATGACTGCCTATATAAGCACTTAATCACCTCACTTATTGTACCTCTTCTATATTAAATGTAATCTGTAAAGTGCCAAGTACACTGGTTGGCGGTATATAAATAAAAATATACAATACAACTTCGTATCATGTCCAAAGAAGCAGTATCTCATAGTACGCCCCAAATCCCTCCTACTAAAGTTTTCTAAGGAAGGAAGACTGTAGTTGGAAGAGTTAAAGGTCCTCAAAACCTGCAATAAAGAATAATGTCTGCCTTCATGGACATGAGATCTAGTACTAACAATCATTTTTTAAATTTTAGAAAAAGGGAAAAAAAAAACATCCAAAACAATTAATTCAAAGTGGCCATAAGAATGTTATGCACAGTTTCAGTTCAGAAGGAGTTAATTCTTAAGAATTGTTTGCATTCCTTTATAAGACCAAAGGGGAATGTGATGCATTGAGAAGCAACGCATTGCATGGCCCTCTCGTCCTTAACTGGTTAACAACAACACTACTAGAAGTGAGCAACCTGTGACTCTCCAGCTGTGGTTGAACTAGAATTGAAATCATCCTGAGATGGTAAACAAGGAACTGAAGTCCCACAGAACATGTAATACTGCAGGTTGCCAACCCTTAGTAGTAACACCAAGCCTCGAAGAGGTAAAAGTTAACTACAAGTGGGATTCAGTTTCCATGTCTAAATTTACTGACAAAGTGGCTGCTCACAGTATGAAAAGGATCTCCATAGGTCCCTGCATCTAAAGGGGACAATGATTTAAATGGAGATTTTAAATAATTGAAGGCTCCCATGTATTGTGAAGCAGTGTGTCCGACTTCTCTAACATTAGACTAAGGGGAAGGTCTAATTGCCACCTATGGTGCAGTGGGTTTGCTCCAGTAGTGTGTGTCTCTGTAACTTTGTAAACAGGGCCCAAAATGATCCTTCAGTTACAAAGAGTATATAAGTCTATACAGACATCAACAAGCATTGCGGGAAAGGGCGGAGAAGAAAAAAAGACAAAAAAAGACAAAAAAAAAAAAAAAAAAAAAACATACAAAAAAAAAGTATCCCTCAATAACCAATAATACAACAGGCTGCAATTGCATACAGTTTAGATGGTGTCACTCCTTCCACCGTCTCCTGGGATTTTTGACCGCCCTTTGTCCTGGATTGGCTTCCTCAGCTTTAAAACCTGCTTCCTTCCTTTCTCCTGTGTCCAGTCTTTGAGCTACATACTGTGTTTAATACTTTCGTTACTCTGTTCCTGACCCGGCTTTGAATTCTTGACACCACTCCTGTTCCTTCCTATTACCTTCAGATTTGGTTTCAACCTCAGTTTTTGACTTCCAACTCAGCTTTCTGACTTGACGTTCCTTTGATTACCTGGTGCCATCTGGCCTGAACGCCGACAGTGTTCGTCTGATGATCCATTTTCTGACTGATTACCTGGCTATGATCTCTATTATTCCTGACTTCCTCCTCCTCTACTTTGAGTTCCCTACAATTATCTTCACCATTATTCTCTTGGCAGATTGCTCTCCAACAGGTTCCTGAAACAGCAGCCTTTACACCTTTGTATTGATCTCCACCAGTTCATGCTTTTGCCTGCTAGCAGTCAGGCGAATTGACTTTTGCCACACTTCTTTGAAACAGTCTTTCAATGTTCCAGTCTACTCACTTTCAGTTAATCCTCTTACGATAGAGTCAGTGCAGGAGTGTAGGCAACAAAATGTACTAATTCATGAAAAAGATTCACCAGGCACTGAATTAGGCATACACTTGTTTCAACTGCCATGGTGAATAGCACTGACATCTCAAATATTCTCAAACAGGTTATTATTATTATTATTATTCTTTATTTATATAGCGCCAACTAATTCCGCAGCGCTGTACAATTGGGGAATAGACATACAGAGGTATTAAATAATACAATCAGATGTGGAGAAAAGGAGGATCAGAGGGCCCTGCTCGTGAGAGCTTACAGTCTAGAGGAAGGTAGGTTTGATACAGAAGGAGTAAGTGCTATTGCGTTTAAGGTTATTAATCAAACTTGGGAGGCAAGTTGCAGGACCACCACACACTACCTACAATTGTATGAATATGGTGTTCTGTGAGGAAATGGGAGAGTGTATGACATGATATGATGTGAGCGAAAAATAGGGATGAAAATATTGCTTAATGACATAGTAATAGTCAATAAAAATTTTTAAACATTGAAGAGTGACTAATGTCACTCAAAACCCCATGATGGAGTTTTTAAAAGTAATTACTGTGTTCTCCCCCTCCCACCCCTTCTCAGACATCAGCCCATCATGCACTGAAGTGGCTTAACTGGGTGTTCATGTTAACCTTACCTAACAGTTACACAAAGGGAGGCTTTTCTCTGTGTGTACGGTTTCACCATGTACTGAGTGATGGGTTAGTGTTCAGGGCATGAGGCAATCTCTCAAGCACTATATTAAGGCATGCAGTGGCCAGTACCAAGAACGGAGTTCTTCTATCCTTGCAAAAAACTATAGCACTAACTGTGGGACATGGTATATCATGTGGCGATATGAATGGAGAATTGCAGTTACGTTAAACCAAGAAGCAAAAGGCCACAGCAGTATTGGTGTAAGCATAGGGACAATAACTGCATATCTCCACCCTTGCTCCCTGTGTTATCTTCTGCCCTCCCAGTCAGACACAAAACCTTACCTGGGTTAATAACATCATCTTCTGCTTCTGTCTGATATCACAACAGAGTATAAAAACACTGAAGTATACATCTGCAAGTCATACAACTAGAAGTAAATCAAAGCAATTGTATCACACCGCTCATCTTTTTTGTTTCTGCATATTGTCCAGTATCTACTTATTCCCGTGTTGCCCTCCTCTCATGCAGTTTAATGCTGATAAATGTCTGCGCTTGATAAGTAGAAATCCAAAGGCAGAATATTGTAAGGGTACTGTGCTGTCAGCAACAACAAAAGAACTTAGAAGTAATTATTTCTGATGACAAAGGCATGCAGACAATGTAACAAAGCAGCAGGGAATGCAAGCAGGGTGCTGGGTTATATAACTAGAGGCATTAGTACCAGGAGGCAGATGATCATGCCACTTTATACTCTAGGTAATATCTAACAAGATATTTGTAGTGTACAGTAATGGAGACCCCATGCCCAGAATGATAGAGACAGATATTCTGGAGAGAGGGAGAAAGAATATGATAGAAACATTCAAATATATAAAAGGGACTCAAAGTACAGGAGGGAAGTACATATTAAAGGAGTAGAAGTGTTAGGACAAGAGGTCATAGTTTAAACTAGAGGGACAGAGGCTTATATGTAATGCAAGAAAGTTTTACAGAGAGGGTGATAAACAAGAGGAATAGCCTACCAGCAGAGGTGGTAGAGTTTAATACAGTGAGAGAATCTAAGCATGGGTGGGATAGGCACAAGACTATCCTGGAAAATAAGACAAGACCAAGGACCAAATATGTTTTGAGGTTTTACATTAGGAAAAATGTTCAGACTAGGTCAGTCAACCGTTTCTTATTTGCTGTCAAATTAAATGTAACTGATAAGATCAGTAGAGGGCTTTGTGTGGGGCCCATGCAGCCATCAATTCATTCTGTTCACCTACCAATGAGAAGAGTGAAACATCATACTGAAGAGCATTCACATCACCCATTTTCGCCCCACAATATACCCACCTTTAATGTCCCACTATTCCATGTCAACAAACAAAAAAGGCAATATTTTTTGTTTAGTCTCCCATGGATTGGCCCTCTTGAGGCCTCTGGGGCTCCATATAGGTCAAACTGGTTGTGTAAACTAATGAACTAACAATATTCAATTGCTGGAACTCCAGGTGTTGGGACTACGTCTCCCATCATTCCCAGTCAGCACCACTGTAGTCAACAATGAGAACAAACCCTGGAACTTCATTACATACACATCTTTGTGTCACAGTGTTTTAGCTTAAGATAAAAATATAACTCTAATCCTATACTTTATTTATTTTTACTTTTCATTAGAGATATGACGCACTCAGGATTATACCAGAAGCAGAGAACATTAAAATAAGAATGATCTTAATGCACTGTGTCTGACTACAATATCTTGTAAGCATACATTGTTAGTGAATGTAAGAGTCATATAAAGCTGTTCAGATAGAGTTTGAGCATGTCTCTAGACAAGAATAGCAAATATGGAAGTGAAGGACATAGTCAAACACTGCAGAGGCTGTTACTTTCTGCTAAATTGTTCTTCTTTAGAACTGCCTGGGCTCAGTTTCTAAAGTAGAAAGACAACATGTTTTTACAGACATAGGTCACCATTCATTAACCCTTTGAGTGCCAGAGGGGTACGCATGGTTGAATGAGAAATGAAGTACTCCGATTTATTTACGCATCAGCAAATATACTAGTGGCCGGATCATATTTTGCACATTTATCAGTGAGTGAGGACCATGTTATACGCCATTTCTATTCACCAGGTACTGACTGAAGAATTCTATAGAACTCTATGAGGAGGACACATGCTGTATGTGCATCCAAGAGCATCAAAGATTTATGTAATGTTTTCCTGAAATTTGTGATGTGTATCATTGATAAATACCCAAAAGTATCTGTCAATCACTTTGGAGAAGCGTAGACCATAAAATATGCTAAAAACAACAAAGCAGGCTTTACTTACATGGCATCACAAAAAAGGTCCTGGTCAGGTAAGTACTCACTAGAAATGGAGAATGTCAAGCACACAAAAAATGTACCAGCTGGTAAATACAGGGGAATTAATCCGTCCCTGTACATGCTTTACACCGTAATCCAATTTTTCCCTGAAGAAAATTATTGCAAGCTCTGGTGCACGTTTTTATTTTATCTTAAAACAAAATAATGTCGCCCCAATCCTATTTACCGTTGCTTTGCAATGCATTCCATACCCCTCTGGCATTCAAAGAGATTTATTTCATTGGGGAAAAATGGGCTAAAAGTTTAAAGTATGTATAGGATAATTTACCTGCTGCTGTATTTACTGGCAGATACCTTTGTGTGTTTGCCGGCCTCCACATTAAGTACTCACTTGAACCTGACAATAGGCTACTTTTGCCAGTTTTTCCTGTACTATGTAAATGTCCCCTGTTGTCACTTTTGTTGTGGTTCCTAGCATGTTCTCTTCTGAGAGAGACTGTGGAACCGTCCAATAGGAAACTGTAACAGATGTCTAAAACCAGGAGATACGCACGTAAACAGTCCAATATCCTCCACTTGCTCATTTAGCCATGCGTATGTAATTAAAATGGCATATTCAAAGCATGAGTAGTTCCAGGGTTGCTTCTGTTCTAAATGGTTTATGTGATTGTATTTACCCCAGTATATGTATCTCTCTTCTTTATAGGATCGTAATTCCAGCTCTTTCCTTACTGATGAGCTGCCCCATAATCTGCATATCCTACAAGTTAACCCTTTGAGTAACTGAGGAATATACAGCACATTGCTCTGTGTTGCGTAACCCCTGGCACTCAATGGGTTACAAAGAGGCCACTTCTTACACAGACTTATAGAAAGCAAAAAACCTTTGGGCTATTTGTACAAAGCACAGAGCAATCCTGGGGCAAACCATCTACACCAGAGACAACAAAACACAAATTGAACTTTTAACCCCTTAAAGCAGAACTACCACCTCCACTAAAGTCGCCCTGCAATAATTATGCAGATGGCGACTAACTTACTAATCATTATTTTACCTTTGAAAAGTGCCCACGAATAAAGTTATGCTTAAGCTTCCGAGACCGGAAGCCAGGCATCATTGCGGATATCTTGAATGCGCGCCTGCGTAGTCAGTCATCTTCACTCTTCACAGGCATAGCACTGGCCCAGACGGCTCTGGAAGAGACTGACGGCTCCGGCTGCAGTAACCTGGCTGTCAGTCTCGGATACTTAAGTATAACTTTATTCGTGGGCACTTTTTAAAGGTAAAATAATGATTAGTAAGCTAGTTGCTACCGGCATAAGTATTCCAGGGTGACTTTAGCGGAGGTGGTAGTTCCGCTTTAAATGCTACAGCAAGCTCTAACACACTGCAAAGCAATGCACTGGAGAGCTCGCAAGCATTCATAAGGATTAGAAACCGGAACATGGATTAAGATAGCAAAGCATAGTTACGTTCGCAATATAGACAGATTTATGTTTCAAAATAAAACGAACTGTTGCAATAATGAAAAAAAAAATCACCTTTTAACTAGGCAAGCACCGGGGAACAGTGCAGACATCTTGCAGAGCCGGCATCTCTACGTCTGTGCTGTCCAGCCCCTTCAACTCCAGGACTGGAGGTTGACTGCCACTGTACCATACGGTACGGGAAGAGACTGATAAAGGAAGCGCTCTCTGCTCCTGCGCTAAGATCCATGTCGGTGCCTGGTTAAAAGGTGATTTGTTCCGTTAATGAAGCAATTTGTTTTATTTTGAAACATAAGTCTGCCTATATCTCTAATGTAACTATGCTTTGCGGAACTATTTTAAAAATTCCGCTTTAATGTGGTATAATGTGCTTGCCAGAAGGTCTATTTTTTTGTTTAGAATATATCTTAATATACTCCTCAGAAAGCCCTCACTTGAACTAGAGTATATCTCATACATCTTGGATGTCCAACCTTGGCCCACAGGTCAAATGAAGCCCATGTGATCCCAGTGTGTGGGTCACTTGGATATATTTAAAAAAAAATAAAAATAAAAAAAAATAATAATAATGTTGTTAAAGTGGAACTTTCACATGATTAAAATAGCTCCGCAAAGCATAGTTACATTAGCGATATAGACAGATTTATGCTTCAAAAGAGATACATTTTTCTTACCTTGATTTCCTTTTCTTCTGTGTCCTTCCGCGGTGATAGAGACTAATGGAATATACCAGCGCCCCCCAGCTGGAGTAGGACCAAACTCAATGTATAAAGGGAAGCCCCCTGCTCTCCAGTGGCAGTCACCTATTGTCATAGCTGAAAAAACATAATAACAACAGGTTAATGGGCAGGGAGCATTGTGGAGGGACACAGAAGAAAAGGAAATATAAGTAAGAAAAAGTTCTCCCTTTCATCTGTGTCCCTATCCACGGCGATAGAGACTAATGAGACATAACCAAGCAGTAAATTATGGGTGGGAGGGGGGAAAAAAAAAAAAAAGTCCCAAATAGACAAGGAGAAAAAACATGTATCTGCCCTATCACATGATCTCCTGATTAAAAATAATAATAATAAAAAAAATCTTACCGATCCTGAGTGTATTGCTGCCTCAAGGACCTTCCTCCCAAACTTAGCTTCCGAAAAGGCTTGTACATCAATCCTGTAATGTTTAATGAAGGTGGATATTGAGGACCATGTAGCTGCTCTGCAGATCTCCTCTGGTGATGCAGAGTCTCTTGAAGCCCAGGAGGTGGCCAGTGCACGGGTGGCGTGTGCCTTGAGGATTTTTGGAGGATCCCTTCCTGCTTTAATGTAGGCCAATCTGAAACATTGAGTTATCCATCTTGAGATGGAGGAATTTGAGGCTGCAGACCCTTTCTATTTTCTGAAAAAATGAACAAACAGAGAATCTGTTTTCCTGAAACTTTGAGTTCTGTTGAGGTAGATGGAAATGCACTGGAGCAGATCTAGTTTATGTAATTTTTCTTCTTTGATTCCTTTAGGATCTGGGCAAAAGGAGTGTAGTATAATATCTTGATTAAGATGGAAATCAGACACTACCTTTGATCTAAATTGCGGTCTAGTTCTTAAGACAACCTTGTCTTGGTGGAAAATTGTGTATGAAGGTTTAGCTGAAAGTGCCTGAATTTCTGATACTCTTCTCTCCGAAGTCATAGCTGTAAAGAATACTGCCTTTATAGTGAGCATCTTTAAATAGAACTTATTCTAGAGGCTCAAACTTATCTGATGAAGATAGCTGGTTCAAAACCAGGTTCAGGTCCCAGGGAGGAACTATACTTCTTATTGTTGGTCTGAGCTTGTTTATAGCTTTTAAATATCTTTTAACCAGGGTATCATCTGCATATTGGGTGGCCAACAATGCTAAAAGTTGTACCTTTAAGGATGATGGTCACATACCCTTCTCAAATCCTTCTTGAAAGAAACTCAGAATATGAGTGGTTTTAATAGTTAGTCTTTCTACTCCTGTATTTTTGTACCAATTTGAAAATGTCTCCCATATTCTATAATATATTTTGGAAGCAGAGGTCTTTTGGCCTGCAATAATAGTGCTTATAACAGATTCAGTTAAACCTTTGGATCTCAATGAGTTCCTCCCAGCCTCCAAGCCATCAGTTTCAAAAGTGCCGGGTTTTGGTGCAGAACTGGGCCCTGCGATAGAAGATCCGGTCTGTTCAGAAGAGGCCAAGGATTGTCTACTGCTAGACTGATTAACTCCGAGAACCATATCCTCCTCAGCCATTCTGGAGCAATAAGAATGATATTTGCATTTCGTATCTGATCTTCCTGAGCACTCTCGAGATCATCAGGATCGGAGGAAAGATGTATGCAAGAGGAAAATTCCATGGTTGGGTCATGGCATGTACTCCTTGAGCCATTGGATGATTTTTCCTGGAAAAGAAGTCCTTGCACTTCCTGTTATCTCATGTCGCCATAAGGTCTATCGTTGGTATTCCCCACTTTTCGGTGATTTGATTGTATACGTCCCTGTTGAGTGACCATTCCACTGGATTTACTTGATTTCTGCTCAGGTAATCTGCTTGGAGGTTTAGGTTTCCTGCAATGTGGATGGCTGATAGTACTTGAAGGTTCTCCTCTGCCCATCTCAGTATCTTTTCGGCTTCTCTGTTTAGGGCTTTGCTTTTTGTTCCTTCTTGATGTTTTACATAAAGGACTGCAACCATGCTGTCTGATATTACTTGCACTAGTTGGTTCTTGATATGCTCCTTCAGTCCTTTGAGGGACAGCCGTATTGCCCTTAGCTCTAGAAGGATTATGTGAAGGCCCTTTTCCTGTTGGGACCATAATCCTTTTAGGGAGATGTCATTCCACCATCCTCCCCATCCTGTCAGGCTTGCATCTGTCGATACTTTCTGCCACTGGAGGTCCTAAAGAGGAGCTCCCTTCTGCAGATTTTTTGTTTCAGCCACCATTTCAATTGACTTCTTACTCTTGGTGTCAGATGTAGCCTCTGAGAGGTGTTGCCCTGATTTCTGTTCCAATGAGTCAGAAAAAGGTGTTGAAGTGGCCTCGTGTGAATTCCTGCCCATGGAACTATGTGAATGGCGGAATTCAGAATGCCCAGGAGCTAGTTATTGGGTAGGCTGTAAATGGCTCTTCTGGTAATTTATTAACCATCCCAGGTCCTGGAGGTGTTGTAATGTTGTCTGAGTGTTGTTCAGTGCCTTGGTCTTGGTTTCTGATATAATGAGAAGGTCATCTAGGTAGGGTAAAACTGATATTCCCTTCCGTCTCAGGGGCTCTAGCACTACTGTTAGGATTTTTGAGAAAATCCTTGGAGCTGAGGACAGCCCAAATGGCAGAACTCTGAATTGGCAGCTTTGATCCATGAAGCAAAATATCAGGAACCTGTGGTGACAAGGTGCTATTCTGATATGATAGTAGGCATCTTTGAGGTCTACTGTTGTGAGAAATGTTGCAGGATGGACAGTCCGGATTACAGAAGATACTGTTTCCATCTTGAAGTTCTTTGGTTTTATAAATTGATTCAGAATTTTTAGGTCTAGAATAGTTCTGAAGCCGCCGGTTGATTTTGGGACTGTGAATATTGTCAAGAACAAGCCCCTTTTTATTTGATGAGGTACTGGTTCTATAACTTTGTTTAGAGATAGTTCCTGAATGGAGCTTCATAGATCTGTGGATCTTATGGGATCATTTGGGATCCTTGAAGTCCTGAAAATGTCTTTTTGAGGAATTCGGTCAAACTCTAAGGGGCATCCTGCCTCCAACATTTGTATTACCCATTTGTCTGGACAGTTTACGTTTTTCCAGACTTGAAGGAATGTCTCCAGTCAACCGCCAACTGGAATTGGAGGCAGGGCCCGAAGATCTTCATGAGGTCGCTTTCTTAAACTGGTTACCTTTGGGTCCAGGTCTTCTGAATGATCCTCTGGAGGACTGGTTAAAAGTTATTCTTCCTCTGTTCATATGGTGTTGATGAATGGGAGCGCTTTGAGTCACGAAAGGATCTGCGGTACTTATAAGGTGATCTTGAAGGGGATGATCGCCCTTTCCTATCTTGAGGTAAGAAGAAACTTTTACCTCCTGTGACTTTTTTTTTTAACTAGTTTCTCCAATTGATCTCCAACAAGGTGAATCCTGAGAAAGGCAGGGATACCATCTTATTTTTAGAGGAAGGATCAGCTCCCCATGATCTGACCCACAGGGCTCTCCTGGTTGTAACAGAAAGGGAGGAAAATCTTGCTGCCAATCTAATCATGTCCCATGAGGCGTCACATGAAAAACCTATAGCTTCTTTTATATTTGCGACTTCCTTCACCAACTTGCTTCTGGATACTGAGGACTCAATTTTTTCCTTCAGTTCAGATAGCCATATTCTGACCGTTCTAGAGACACATGCTAGAGCGGTTGCTGTTTTCATGTTCTGACCCAGAATGGCAAATTGCTTTTTTAGAGTTCCCTCTACTCTCCTGTCCATTGGATCTTTTAGCGAAGAACCGTCTTGCATGGGAAGGGTGGTTTTCTTTGCGAATTGTGCAATGGGTGCATCAATTCTGGCAGAAGTTACCCATGTGGCACAATCCTCTTCATTAAAGGGGTACATTCTCTGAAATCCTCTAGATGGTGTTACTCTCTTGTCCCCTTTCTTCCACTCTGATTTGACTAAATCCGATACAGAGTGATGGACTGGAAAAACTGAGGCTTCTTTTCTCTTACCCAGAAAAGCTACATCCAAAATCCCTTGTTTTTTTGTTATTGCGGCAACTCGTTTTATTTTGAAACATAAATCTGTCTATATCACTAATGTAACTATGCTTTGCGGAGCTATCTTAATCATGTGAAAGTTCCATTTTAAAGTTTGTTCATCTGAAGTAGTACACATGAATTAGTATCCCAAATCACCTGCTACCACCATTATGTAAAAGACTCACTACAGTTCATGAGACCAGTTCAGTCTATAACCCTTTGAGTGCAGGCAGGGTACACAATGCATCGCAGAGCAATGCATTGCATATCCTTCTGGCACTCAAAGGGATATACCCTTTAAGGACCAGAGGGGCATACAATAAATTACCTTGAATGAAATGCATTATTCTCATTCACTTTATCAAAAAGAATCATTGTCCAGCAATAGGCCTATAACCGCACTTTAGTATGAACAAAGATAATTAAACTTTTTATTGTATGGCTTATTGTATCACGGATTAACAATCCAAATGTTAGGATGGAATTCTTAACTCCTTCAGTGCAAGAAAGCTCTGCAAAGCAATGCACTGGTGACCCACTCTATCATTAAAAGGGTTATAAGCTGTATGTAAAACAAATATATTTTTATGTCCCCCAGTGGTCAAGTCGATTTGCCCAGAATTACTTCACTTTTTTGTGTACTACACCCAAGAGAGCTATCACAGTACGGTAATGTTAACATTCTGTAAAATTTAGTATTTCAGCACTAAAATGTTCTTTTAACCTCTTGGAGGCTAGACAGGTCTTAAATACATTGCAAAGCAATGTGCTGGATATATCTCTAGCATGAAAGTGGTCAGAACAGAAAATATTCCCAGTATGCAGTTGTGAACATCTAAAAACACTTGCACCAATGCGTTGGATACCCCTCTGGCACTCAAAAGGTTAAGCCAGCAGTCTCAGCCAGGGTCCAGTGACACTTTGGTGTGCTCCTTTTGCTTCTAAAACCCTTTGATTGCCAGAGAGGTGTCCAACATGTTACGATGGTAGGATGGGTTACAGAGGGAGATCAGGGTGGTAATGTAGGAAGGGGTAGAGGAGATAACGGCCTTAAATGAGAGAAGCAATATTTTGTAAGCTATCTGGGGGGAGTTGCACTAAGGTGTGACAAAGGGGTGATAAAGTAGAGATGACTTCTCCAGTGATATCACTTCTCCAGTTCCTATGTTATTCTACAGAGCCAATGCACTAAGATCTCCAAAGCTGAAGAAATCTTAGTGCATAGGAAACACAGGAACTGGAGAAGTGATATTATACTGGAGAAGTCATCTCCACTTTATCACCTCTATATCACAACTTAGTGCATCTGCCCTCTGGAGTTTGATAGACAGCCACTGGAGAGATAGCAGGAGGAGGGGGCAAGGACAAACCTAGGTGACTTAACGGTAATTTTTGCTGCAACATTCAGTATGGAATGAAATGTATGGAGTTGTGAGGTAGGAAGGCCAAAGAGAAGAATGTTACAATAGTCCATGCAGGATAGGATGAATGATTGTGTAAGAATTTTAGATGTGGAAGAACAAAGAATATGAGATTGCAGTGTTAATTATCAACTCTAGGCACTGAGCTTCTGATACTGGATTTATGCTAGTGCCATTAACTGTTATTTGGAAGGGCACTATTGGGTCAGGCCTAGGTGTGATGAGGATTAGCTCAGTTTTAAACATGCTGAGCTTGAGGTGCCTATGAGCCATCTAGTCTGAGATAGCTGAGAGGCAATCTGTGACTTTAGATTGAAGTCGGTTGAGGTGAAGATAAATAAAGCTAGGTATCATCTTCATAAATATGAGTATGAATTAGATAATAAGATCACCAGGTGTTACAGTGTAAAGAGAGAACAGAAGATGATGTCCTACAACAGAACCTTGAGGAACACCAACAGAGACATGGGTGGGAGAGGATGAGGAGGCAGCAGTTGACACACTGAAGGGTCAGTGAGCACTAGACTGGCTGTCCTCTTATCTAAGTTCCAGATGCCTAAGGAGTGAATAATTTAGAAAAAAAAAAAAAAAAAGAGCATAATCAACAGTGCCAAAATCGACTGAGAGATCAAGCAGGATGAGTATTGAATAGTGACCTTGCCATTTGGCAATGGTATAGATCATTGGCCACTCGTGAGAGCCATTTCTGTGGCTCAAGTAGTGCGAAAGCCAGATTTTACTGGGTCAATCAAGTTGTGTGTGTTAAGGAAGTCAAGCAGGAAAGAGTAGGCTAGGTGTTCCAAGAGCTTAGAAGCAAAAGGCAGGAGAGAACTTTGATTTTCAGATGTATATATATTGAAATTATTATGAACAAAATGTCTGCTTTTGTCACTCATTGCAAGACCTAACAATCACCATATTTGTATTTTCCCCTTCACGGAGTTTTTAAAATGTTAGTAATGTCCAACAAAAAGTTTTTTGCATATAGAAGAGCTTACAAAGCTGAGCTATATGCAAAAAAAACGTATCTCTCAAACCGCTATGGTTTAAGAGATACAGGCGTTTAAAGTTCTCTCTGTCTCCTACTGACAGCTGTAAAGCTGTCAGCAGGAGATCCGTGTCAGTCGACACGGAGGAGCTTGAGAAGTGCAGCGATCTCGTTACTTACAAGGAATCTCTCCCTTAAGAGATACGCCTGTATCTCTTAAACCATAGCGGTTTGAGAGATATGTTTTTTTTGCATTTAGCTCAGCTTTGTAAGCTCTTCTATATGCAAAAAACTTTTTGTTGGACATTACTAACACTTTAACAAATGACATCCATTTTAGGGTTACCCAGAAAATAGCAGAATATGTTAGGGGAGACTTGAGCAAAAAGTTGGGAACCACTACTTTAAGTCTACAAAAACAGCTCCTAATAACCCCCACATTTTAACTAGATCCTAAAGACGTGATCATTTCTGTTTGGATTACTTCTCAAACATGAGGCTTAATTTTGTTATGTTATCAGTTCATCGGGGTGGATATGCACTAATGTGTGATAAAGCCATGAAAAAGTGGAGATAACTTCTCCAGTGCTATTCTCCTATTTCTATGTTATTTTATAGAACCTATGCACTAAGATCTCTCAGTCTTTAGGATCTTAGTGCACAAGCTCTATAGAACAACATAGGAACTGGAGATTTTATCACACTGGAGAAGTGATCTCCGCTTTATCAATGCTTTATAAAACCTTAGAGCATCTCCCCCATGGAGCCAGACATGATTCTTTGTTGCCAAACTCCAGTATCCCATATCCCATAGAGGGAAGCAATGAGCTAGGTATTTTATAGAATTCAGTGGGCAAAAAAAAAAAAAAATTTTTTTTCCTCTCTCTTTCAAAGTGAATTTTCTGGACTTTTATATGATGCAGCTGGTTTGCCTCTGAATTGCTACACTGAATGAGGCCCTTAACAACCAATCAAATTATCTGCACAGATTTAAAAAAAGTGGACGATTACTATTAGGAAGTGTTAAGGTTCTTTTAAAATAATCTGAATCATCTGGAGCACTGAAAGGGTTAACCGACATGACTGCAGCTAAAGCAGTTCTGAAAAGCAACAGGTAAAAATGTTTCAACAGAGCTTTTTTCCAAAAAAAAAAGTACTGGTTGACCCACTGCTGCATTTTACATTCCTAGACAACTTCATCCAATCAATTTGCCCTAATATTGAAGGATTGTAAAATTCACAATTAGAAGTGCATCATCTCGCATTCAATGGAGTCATAACCGATACATATTTAAAACACTGAGCACCAGAGAGGTCCCCAACTCATTGTGAAGCAGAGTTAGGCATCTCAAAGGCACTCAAAGCGTAAACTCTATAAATTCATAGATCTGACTTCACCTTTTACGTTGGGTGTGGTCTAAAAATAAGAGAGCAAACCTTATTTCTACAAGTCATAGAAAGCAAATACAGAACGTGCCAGCTGATAAGCAGCACCGAGTCTATCAAATATGCCTAGTTTCTAATAAGTTAACTTTTTTTTTTTTTTTTTTGCAGTAAAAGGTTTTAAAAAGTGCAAGGTGATGCATTTGAGAGGTTTTAAAGGGATAGTAATACTTAAGTATTACTAATCCCTATATTAAAGTCCTTTTAAAAATAAATGTATTGCCCCCAGTTTCATCTCTCAAACCTTTATGATTTGAGAGATGATCGCTCCTAAAGTTGCCCTCCCCCTCCCCCTTCCCCGTAGTCAGCATTCTAGCTGACTGTAGGAAAGCAAGTCGTACGACTTTCAGGTGGCTCTCCAGCACAGCCGCGATCACGTTAATAAAAAAGAAAACTTTCACTGAATTGCACACGTAGAAGACCGTTTTAGTGAAAGATTTTTTTAATTAACATGATCGTGGCTCTGCTGCAGAGCCACCTGATGATCTATGACCCGATTTCCCTTCAGTCAGCTACAACGCTGACTTCGGGGAAGGGGGAGGGAGAGGGCAACTTTCAGAGCGATCCTCTCTCAAACCATAAAGGTTTAAGAGATGGAACTGGGGGCAATACATTCATTTTTAAAAGGACTTTAGGGATTAGTAATACTTAAGTATTACTATCCTTTAAAAAAAAAAAAAAAAAAAAAAAAAAAAAAAAAAAAATGCCTCAGACCAACAATCTTTGCCATATTTTACGTACAGGATAGCAGTTTAACCCTTTGACTGCCAGAGGGGTATGTAACACATTGCTTTCCAAAGCATTGCATAGCCCACTGTCAAAGTGTTACTTATTATATTGCGTTAGCTGTGTCTACTTACCTCCAGTATCCTGCATTCCTCCAGTGATTCATTCGCATGAGATCATGGAGATGTGTCACAAGACCAACCTACATGGCCACTGACCACATATTGGCCGACGCCCACAAAAATTGGCCAGCCACTGGAGGATGCCAATGGCATCTTATCCTCCAGAATCACCCATGTGAACAATTTGAGTGAGATAATAGACCAACTTGCAGATCATATATGTTATAGAACATACCATAGCTGCCAACCCCTAGAAACAAATGAACACTCGCACTATCATCATTTTCTTCCGAATCTGCAGATCACCATGCTGTAACCTGGACGTACCAAACACATGAACACATCAGAGTTGCAGCATGCTCCATTTCAGTGCTTTCTGTGAGGAAGAAATTGTCCATGTGAACAGCATAACATAGGGTAACTCATTTCACAAAGGTGCATTTACCGTTTAATGCTACTTACCTAAAATTTCTCAGGTGAACATAGTGTGCAATGCACAGCAACGTATTGTGTACCACCCTGGCACTCAAAATGGTTAAGTCTAACACTGCTTAACCCTTTGAGTGCCATAGGGATACGCAACGCATTGCTTTGAAATGCTTTGCGTACCCATATGGAACTCAAAGGGTTAAAGGAACACTAACACCTAAAATGAAAATAGCTTATATAGTCATTTTTAACCTAGCATCTGTAAAAAAAATTATTTATGTTAGATGCCTAAAAACTAATCCTAAACATGCATTTTAATGAGTCCTTCATAGGCACCATTTTAATGTGTTTGTGCTCTTTGTAATGAGAAGATTAGAGAATGTTCAGTTAATATATTGAGATTAGTACCCATCACTTTTCTTTTTGCTAGAACTTCTCAGGCATCTATAAAGAATAATGCGTTTCCTTGGAGTCCCCAGAAAGAGCATAAGACTAGATTTTAGGCCTCAGAAAACAGAATTTCTACAAATACTATATTGAATTGCAAGAAATTTAAAGTGATTGGAGCTGCTGTTTTTGTGAAACATTACAATTAATCTTCATAGTATTTGGGCCATGGAGAGTGTTATTTCAATACTGTCAGAGTTGCAGTTCAAGAGTAATTTAATGATAAAGTATCCTCCTCCTGCCCCTTTTTACCTAGTGTAAGCCACCTCCCCTCAGATGTGGAGTCTGGTCTCTTGACTGGACAGGTATCAACAAGGGACAAAGTAGGGGATGTATAAAAAGCCTTCTTACTGTATACTTAAGAATTGTCACTACACAACACCGGGTCATATTTATAAAGAACTAAAGTCATGTTTATAAATATGTCTGAGAATATTCTGAGAAAATTTGCACACATAGCAGTCACTATATATTCCATTAAGAACAGGTTATACCTGGAGTTAAGATTTAATCCCTAATACTGCCTTTATTTTTGGAGCAATTAGCGAATTTCTTTATAAATACATTGAAACACAATTCTTATTTGGCCAAGGCCATTTTTACTCCACTTTTCAAAAAAGTCAACAGACTGGATTTAGCACTTAATCCCTTAAGGACCGCACACACGGCTGGCACTTGATGACCACAGGGCTTTTTTTTTTTTTTTTTTTTAAAGTACTTCCAGTTCAGGGCTCACGGAGCAGCCGCGCCGGGAGCCCTGAACTCCATGACGTGCAAGGACCGTCACTGATCCTTAAGTGCCGGACCACTGTGACAGTCCTGGCATGTCAATGGTCACGAAGGGGTTCAAGGAATAATAATGGTTCATTTTATGTTTATTTCATATTGTAGGCATTAAAACAAAATATTAACAAAGATGTATGTCTTATCTTATCAAATCAGGCACACTTTGTAGACCGTTCCAATAAAGTATTTATTTTGAAATTCCACAATTTGGGCTCTGCTGAAGAGCCTTCCTCCTGTCAAATGACCGGATTCTGCAGCT
Organism: Rhinophrynus dorsalis; assembly: GCA_037306005.1. NCBI lineage: Eukaryota > Metazoa > Chordata > Amphibia > Anura > Rhinophrynidae > Rhinophrynus > Rhinophrynus dorsalis. Next base: position 367,993,286 of record CM074720.1, on the reverse strand, counting down.
GTCAGATAGTGCACTGACTTCTCTTAAACAGCCAGGAACAGATAACTTTAGCATGGCATATCTCTCAAACTATAAAGGTTTGAGAGATAAGACTTACATCGTTGTTAATATTTTTTAATGCCTACAATATGAAACAAACATAAAATTAACCATTACTAAATGTTTAGACATATACTTATGTCGCTCTGAGACACTTTTACAGACACTTTCTTTATAACTCCAGTTTTATACATCTCCCCCAATCGTCTTACTGTGAGAAAGAAAACCCTACCCCCCTTGACAGGTTTTCAGGTTTTTCCTTATGCTAACTGAAGATTGTTCCTCTCTGAGATCCATCCGGACAGTCTTGTTGCTCTGAGGTGAGCAGTGTTACATCAGTAAAATGGGTGGAGAAGGATATTTTATCACTTAATTACTCTTGAAGTACCAATCTGACAGTATTGAAATAATGATCTCCATGGACCAAATACTATGAAGATTAATCTGAGCTGCATTTTTGTGAAACATTACTATTCCTTTAAATGTGTTATTGCCCCAGATCATTTTTAGCTAGATCCTTAAACCCTTTGAGTGCTAGAGGGTATCTGATGCACTGCAATGTGTCTGGAGGTCAAAAGGTTAAGCAGAGCTAGATCATTCATTATGACCAACCCATTGATTACTTACATGTGATCAATTGAATAGCTAACCTGTTAGAAAAATAGGGGAAAATGGCCTTATGTATAAAAACAAACTGGAACTATTATTATGCAAATCAGGAGACACAAAACACCCGCCTGATTTATATAAGACTTTTAACTCATTTAATGCTAAAGATCTCTAAAGCATAGTTAAGTAATGCGATGAATACCTCTCTAGCATTCATTGGGTTAAAAAAAAGTTCACAGAAAACAATAGGAATGTTTATTTTTAGCCCCTCAGAGGCCATCTGATTTACCGGTCGCTTTAGGCTCTCCTTCCCACGGGAACATCGGCAAAAAAGGAGACAGCTCTCCCATTTAGAAAAAAAAATTGCTTGATGCAAAAAGGGAACCACTGACCCACCCCTACTGAAGATGTACATTGAGAATCATCTGCTGTGAGGCTATCCCATGTATCCACCACTTCTGTACAAAAAGAAGTTCTTTTAACCACATTAACCCTTTTAAATATCATGGGCGACAGGCAGGATGGAGCGCGGACATCTTCCCATTGTGACGTCCGCGCGCCTGCGCTGTCAGTCCCAGCCGGAGCCAAATGGCTCCTAGCAACGCCTCCTAGACCTGGCTGAGACTGAGAGTGCAGGCGTGCGGATGTCACAATGGGAAGATGTCCGCGCTCCGTTCTGCCTGTCGCCCATGGACGAGGGGAGAAATCTATTAAATAAGGTAATTATTCTGGCAACTAGCGCTACTAAGCAGCTAGTCGCCAGATGGGGACTTAGTAAAGGTAAACATTGTGTTGGGTGGTAGTTCCCCTTTAAATCATTTATTCGGTTACACAAAAGAGGTGTCAGTAAGTTACAAAATACCCTAAACATTTGCTGTAATGCCCCACCCACCAGCCACACCCACTGCAACACCACCTAAAACAAAATTGTCCCTCTTCAGCCATTTGGAATGTATGTAACAACCAGCCCTATCTACTTTACATGCTCAAAATGTGTAAAGAAAGAACTTATCTTCTGGATGCTAGAGACATCTCCAACGCATTACTCAGCATCCAAGAGGTTAATAGTTAGGCACAAAGGTTAGGCTACAGAACAGCTCTCAACACGTCATTTATAATTCAGGTAAATTCCACCTGCTTACCCTTTGAATGCAAGAGGGGTACGCAACGCATTGCTTTGCAATAGGTTATGTATCCCTCTGGCATTCAATGGGTTAACCAACCTGCTGCGGTGCATTCTCTCCAGCAGAAAATGAGTGAAGAGCATTCTTTCACACAAAGAGGCAGTGGATGAGTTGTTTAGAAACACATTTTCAGATGAGGGTTGGGCTGAGGCTGTTTGGGATGAGCCCTGGAGCAGTGTTTTCCCTATTGTCCCAGCACTGCCGTATCAGGAGACAGTTAGTTTTACACTTTTTCTACTATAGGAACATTCAGTGTATTGCTCTGCAACAAGCTGCAATCATATGTAACAGTCTGGCATTTAACTGAGAAATCCAGTACTCCTGGAAACACAAATCACACAATGGCTCATCTGTATTACTTACCTAATGTCACACAGAGTGCCAGAAGGTGCCAAAGTCTGCAGGAGGTGTCACTTCAAAGTTGCCTGGTTAGCATAAAAACTTCACACTAGTCACCATCTTGGATTTCCGGAAAACAGGGAAGGGACCCCGGCTTCTCCCTGATCACATGATCCTGACCACTCCTCCTCCCCACCCTCCTATCCTGCATGCCTGCTCTGTAAATTCATAGCAGAATGGTTATTGTGTTGCGAGCAGACTATACATGTTGCAGCCTACAGAGGAGTTGCTGTGTCACCTTAGGGAATCAAATATTTCACTGGAATGCACACTGTTCAGTCAACTTCCTGCCTTGGCTATTAACTCATTCATTCACCCTTACTAAAAACAGATGTACATGATGTTAATGCTTAATATATGTTTCAGTTAATTTCATATATATATATATATATATATATATATATATATATACATACATACACACACAGATATAACTAAATTATTTAACACCACTACAAAAAAAATACGCGAGTAATTTCAGATCTCCATGAAAAACACACACTGCACCGATTCAGTAGTTCCTAAGCAGAACATAGGTGATATGTCACTGCTTGTTCGAACCAGAAAGGTGATTCAATCAGACCACAAGGAACCCTTAACCCCTTGCGTGCCAGAGGGGTACGCAACGCATTGCGTACCCCTCTGGCACTCAGAGAGTTAAACTTCCTATAAGTAAGGAGATCTCATTTCTGGAACACGCACAAGAGAAGCAAGACTTATTCCTCCGCCTTTCTGCTATGACCCTTTGAGTGCCAGAGAGGTATCCAAGGCACTGCAATACCTCTGGAACCCAAAGGGATAGATTGTTCTACTTATGATGGGTGATTTTGATAGAGGTTTCAAAATCACACACTTTGTTTCTGTAATATATATATTATATATGCATCATTATTTATTTAAAACTATAGTTTAAAAGATGTTTAGATTTATTTTGTAGTTTATGCAAATTATGCAGTACTGGTTTGCAAGGCCTGGTGTGTGATACTAACATTCCACTCTGCTTCCCAAACACAGCTTCCTAACAGGAAATACTGGCTAATTAACATATCTGGGAACATTTGAATTGAGCTCACCCTGAGATATTTAAAGTATTTTCATTTAACGATCCCATGAAAGTAGATTCTAGTTGATGTGTCCACATTTGCTCTAACCCAGAGATGATTCAGTCAGGCTTCATGGAACTTTTATCATGCTCCATTTCTGAGATATCATCACTTCTTATACACTCACAAGACTTGCAGGACTTCTCCCTCGGACTTTCTGGTACAAATGTCATTCATTTGGACATTAAACAAGCAGTAAATTCATGTAAATCATATAGTAGGAAACACTTGACTCTTTCACCCTGAGAATACACCTGACTTGCTCACCCCGAGAATACACTGGACTCTCTCACCCCGAGAATACACTGGACTCTCTCACCCCGAGAATACACTGGACTCTCTCACCCTGAGACCCTGAGATTTGGTTCAAAACCCTGAGACTCAGGGTCAAAAGCTGAGAGTTCCCGGCAATACTAATTAACATAAACTGCAAAATAAATAAAGCTAAATATCTTGTAAACTACTAATATTTAAAATAAATGATAGGCAACAAATATAGGTGATATTGAAATATATTTCAAAATTGTTAAGTCATAAAATGTTCCACTTTAATTGGTGCAGATCATGAAATAGGTAACAGTGGACTCCGTCACTGTGAGAATTTTTCCATGTACCTTGTGATTTTGCTCAAACCCCTGAGCCACAAGCTTAAACCCCAAGATTTCCCAGGTATGGCCCTCTAGAATGACAGTCCTGTTTTAAATGAAAATATTGTCATGTTACAAATGAGGAATAGATCACGTGCATGATAAGCTGTTCATAGTAACACAGTAACAATGCTGACCAGGCTGAAAAAAGACATGTCCAGCCCATGCCAAAACACCTCTGTTGATCCAGAGGAAGGCAAAAAAAAAACCCACTGAAGCCATTTCCAATTTAACCCCAGGTGGTAATAAAATTCCTCCCTGACTCCAAATGGCAGTCAGATAGTTCCCTGGATCAACAACCTATCTGCACTTAACCATATGTCATAATTCTCAATATTGTTCTGTGCTAGATAGGCATCCACTGCTTTTTTTGAAAACAGTTTATCTACAAGCACAGCATCCTGAGGCAAAAAGGATCAGGCAGTCACTTTACCTGGACAGCAAATTATGCATATGACTGGGCTGCACTGAAATGAGAGTAACCCTTCATCAGTGTCCCCAAGTAAGGGGGGGGTCTGGTCAGCATACTACTGTATGATGCTTTGCAACCTATGGATATGTAATAAATCAGTTTCTCTGCTACTACATTCATAAAAGTCATATCATTATAAATGTTTCTCAGACACCAAGTAACTTTAATGCCAGCCCTTGCAGTTTGCATACTCATTTATCTATATCAGTGATTTTCAGCATTCATTCTCAGGGGACATCAGTAGGTCAGGGTTTCAGAATATCCCTTTTTGATCACATGTTCTTTGTCTATTAGTTTTTTCTTTTGATGTGCTTAATTAGGGAAATCAGTGGAACCTGACCTGTTGGTGTCCTGAGGACTTGAGCTTAAAATCACTAGCCTAAATAAAAAAATAAGCAATTCTGGCTTACCCAGAATCCCTCCACTTTGTCTTCAGACATTAGACATAAACATCCTTATGCAGAAAGGAAAAAATGCTCAGTTGTTTAGCATACTGTACCAGCAGTACCAAAAGGGGAAATACAACCTCCCATTGATTTTAAAGAGGCTTTAAACATACCAGTGTACTTGAAACATCTCCATTATTCAAGTGGTTTGAAGCCCCTCTTTAAATCAATGGACATTTTTATTCCCCCTCCTATGGTGCTCTTGGCATGCTCCAGAGTTGCTTATACTTTGCCATGGGTCTTATGTATAAAGGCAAAATAGAGGAATTCTGGGGCAAACCAGCTGCACCATGGAGGGGATTCCATTTGACTTAAAAAGGGGTTTTAGTTCTTTGAATTCTAAGAAATATGCTGAGACTTTTCTAGCATTTGAGTGAATAATTTCCTAGTGTAAATCAGTGGGAATGTTGGGAATGTTTGTTATGGTTAAAGTGATAGTGGCGGGAGATGCACTAAGGGTCTATAATGCAGCGATGTGTCTCTGTTGATGTGTGGCAAGCACATTGCCATATGCATTAAATATTAGGTATGCAAGGGAAGGGGGATATCCCCATTTGTATGCAGGGTTCCCCATCTGCTAGCAGACTGGAAAGGATGCCCTCCCTTACACATCAGCAGCAGTCAACCCTGATGTCTGAGTGTATCCTCTCTGCTCCCCCACTTACTTTGACGTCTGCACCACAAATAGCATCACTAAATGTATAATTGTATGTACATTCAAAAACATCAATATGATAAAAAATTAAAAAGTGATTAACCTTTTGAATGCCAGTGGGGGTATGCAATGCATTGCAAAGCAATACTCTGAGCACTACTCTGGCACTCCAAAGGTTAAAAGTCTGACATTATAATGTCCAAATGTGTAGTCCCAGACCAAACAGATAAATAGATGGTAGATGTGTAAAAACTTTAACAGTCTTATTGGTCAGACAAAAAATAGTTGGCTGCCCTTTCCCATCCTTTGCATGTATGATAGATAGTGATAAATTGTGGAAAAGCTCTCACTGTATTGAAGGAAATTAGAGATTGAGTGGGCATGGATCTGTAGTTTTATCCTCTGAAAATTCTGTCCTGTCTTGAGTCTACAATGTCCTTCTAAAGTGATAAAAGCAATTTTGAAAATCTGTATTGATCATTAAAATCATATCCTTAAGATGTTAACTCCTTCAATGCCCAAGCAAAAAAATTGAATCACAGGAAAGTCAGGGGTGATCAGGTACTTGATTGAGGAGAGAAAGGAGAAGGCATATATCTCTGCCATGATCACCATACCAGTGATTATTTTGCTTTAGGATATTTCCCTTCTGTGTAAGACAAAGAAATTGCACCCTGGGTAGGACACCATTCCAATAGAACCTGCTAACTTCTATAGCAGTCTTGTTCCTAGTTAAACATTTTTGACCTGTCCTTTACATGTCAAAGGGATAGTAATGTCAAAAAATAAGTCTACATACAGTTGTTCAATTTAATTTTTATGATACATAGTACCTTTTGAAAATCCTTTACCTTCATATTCTTCTTCAAAAACAATTTAAAAGTTCCCCCTCCCTTCCCTTTCCATCACGTCATGCAGAGTGAAAACAGATCTGGATGGATCACAATGAGGGACAATATTGTGTCAGTATAAGGAAAACCCTGCCTACGTTTGTCAAGAGGGCAGGGTTTTCCTTATACTGACACAAACAGTATTGTCCCTCATTGCAATCTGTCTGGTCCATTAACCAGCTTTCGATTCTGAGGGAAATCTACATGTCGTGATGGAAGGGGGTGGGAGAGGAACACTTTTAAATTGATTTTACCATCTTTGATGGTACATTTTCTATTAGTCTTGAGAAAGGCCCATCTGGGGCCGAAACATCGACTCAATAAAAGTTTAAACTTTTTTTTGTAACTCCTATGGAGTGCTCTTCTTTTGGTTATGATGCTTCATAAATATATATATATATATATATATATATATATAAAACTTTCTGTTGCGCTGTCTTTCTGTCGCGCTGTCTTCCTTGCCTTGGGGAGGCAAGGGGGGGATCGGCCACACTATCATGGTTCCCTGTGTTTCCTGCTTGACGGCGACATGATTATTGTGCATAAAGTCAGTGCTGTGCTCCTATTGGTCCTCCATGCTTGCTCCACCCAGGGCTTGCCTTTATATACCCTATCTTGCCTATTCTAAGTGCCCTTTGTGGTGTACGAGTTCCTGAGTCTATTTTGTGCTATCGCTTACCATGTATGACCTGGCCTGCCTGACTACGTTCCTGAGTTCCTGTTGCTGCTGTTCTGTTGCTGACTGTATCCGGATGAGAACCCGCTCCATTGCTGACCATATCTGGCTGGAGAACCCGCTCCGTTGCTGACCGTATCTGGCTGAGAACCCGCTCCATTGCTGACCATATGTGGCTGAAGATCCCGCTCCGTTGCTGGCCGTATCTGGCTAAGAACCCGCTCCGTTGCTGACTGTATCTGGCTGAGATCCCGCTCCGTTGCTGACCGTATCTGGCTGAAGAACCCACTCTGTTGCTGACTGTGTTTGGCTGAAGAACCCGCTCCATTGCTGTTCGTAGCTGGCTGAGATCCTTCTCCGTTGCTGACCGTATTTGGCTGTCTACCGCTCTGTGGCTGTTGTCGACAGTGGATCCCTTTCCACGTTTAAACCATGTATGTCTGTGCCACTTGGCGACCCCGTGAGGTCACCGGTATTACAGGGCCTTGCATTTGATTTTCGGTGTGTGCCGCGTGTCGCTGTTGTTTGTCGACCAAAGGCTGAGCCCCGTGCTCGAGCTGCTCTATTAACCTCCCCTGGCAGTGTGTGTACAATCGAAGTACCGGTACGGTGTTCTTTCACTGACTGAGTTACTCTGATCACTGTCTGTATCTGCCTCCCTAGTAGCGCTGGGCTCACTCCCTTTGGGAGTTGCAGTTATTCTATGGGCGTTGACCATTAACCCTGTGAGTACCTGGAGCCTCCAGGTAAGAGCGCTACCGTTCCATACTGCAGAAGCCTTGGGCTCAAGAGCCAACGTTGCATCTACCATTCCACAGGCTGAGGGGACACTGGTTGCGTTCCATTTACTTATCGTATATCGATCCACCCCTAGCGTTCTAGGGTTTATCCAGTAGCAGTTGCCTAGGTCTCAAGTAACCCTTCCTGGCTTAGTACTGCCTATACACGGTTGCCTCTTTGTCTGCAGTCCAGGTCCTGGGTCAGTGTTGCCTCGCTCCAATTGGTTCAGTACCCAGGCATCTGGGTTGTGCCAGTCCTCCACTAGTGGACCTCATGCCATTGTAGTCCTGTTGTTGGATCCTGGACTGTGTACCCTTTATCTCGCTGGTTCTGCCAGAGACCTTCACTGTCAGTTAGTTTCCAGTCCGTTCCTATTAACTATACTGGTTCCGGTACCCAGGCGTCTGGGTTGTGCCTATCCTCATTAGTGAACCTCCTGCATTGGAGTCCAGCTGTCAGTTCTTGGACTGTGTACCTTCTATCTCGCTGATTCTGCAGGACCTTGCTGCATCAATATTGTTGCCAGTTCATCCTTATTACCTGTTCTGGTCCCAGTTGCTGTAACCCATTGTATATATATATACATACATGCTCTGTATTGTGGGTCTTAGGGACTATATTCGTGTACGTACTGTAATCTAATAAAGTTATTTTAACCTTACTGTTCTGTCTGAGTGTTCATCAAAAATCGTGACAAACACACAGCGAATCAAGGAGGACAATTTTCATAGGAGTGGGCAGTGAGACTCACCACTGCAGCAATCAAGTGGGTTCCCGACCTGCAGGTAAGCCCAATAGAACAGGCAACACCGGTCACCATTCACTATAACTGCACGGAAGCCGAGTTATAGTTATCTTTGAAATCATAGGCTCTGAATTAAATGCTGATATATACACATTGGGATGTTTTTTTTCAGTTGATTGAAGAATACATTATAGAAGATAAAATAGTTTGCTTATGCATGCTAAGTGAGCTCAAAGAAAATAGTGTAAAAATGTGCTTGTGATGTGCATGCAACTGAACAAAACAGTGCATGAAAGATAAAGGTTGATTTTACATTTGACTAGAACATTTGAACAAAAATGTTGTTGCATGTGTAATATAACAAAATATTATTTTTTTTAAAAAAACCTGATAACGCACATGAAGAATGTTTGATTAAATAAATACATAAACAATGTAGTGTAATTTTTTTAACCTCTATAAAACTAGAACCATTTTTTATGGGACATTACTGTCCCTTTAAGGACAAGGGTTGGCTACCTGGGTCCTAGGAAGTAAGACTGTATGTCTTAACCCTTTGAGTGCCACAGGGATATGCAACACATTGCAGAGCAATGTGTTGCATAACTCTCTGGCACTCAAAGGGTTAATTTGTTTACATGATTAATTTACCACCTTGCAAACCAAGCACACTTTGTAGAGCGTTTCAGTGAAGGATTTATTTTTCAATAACACAATCTTGGCTCTGCTGAAGAGCCTCCGCCTGTCCCAGGACTGGATTCCCCTGCAGTCAGCTAGAGAGCTAACGTCAGGGAAAGGGGAGGGGGGAACTTTAACTGCGATTATCTCTGAAACCATAAAGGTTTGAGAGATGGAACTGGGGGCATTTAGTTTAAGTTTTTAATAGCTTCAAGATGAACATTTGTAAAAATTATGTATTACTATCCCTTTAAGGAAAAGAGTGGTGTGCAACACTTAACTTTAAGATGCAATGCACAGCACTCTAGTCCTTAAAGGATTAATAGCCATATGCCCATGATTTGCTATCTCTCTTACAATGAGGATAAATAATTACCCAATAAAAGCTCATAAATTAAAAATAAATAGAAAGGTTTAAAGGGATAGTAACACTGAATATGTAAACAATATATATTGTAGGGTGTATCCCCCTGAGTAAAAAAAGGATGACCCCACTGCTGAGAGATGTTTATTCAAAAGTTATTGCAGCTCAGACTTGAATTATTTAGGTGCAGTATCCCAGGGGACTGAAATTGTACAGTGGCGCTGTTGCTACACCAGCCTATGGAGATTTATTGTCAACTGACCGGAGCTGTTCATAGGATGGTGTAGCAACAGCGCCACTGTAAAATTTCAGGCCATTAAAATACTGCACCTAAATATTTAAATTTTGGCTGCAATAACTTTTGAATGAAACACCTCTCAGCAGTGGAAATACTCTTGTTTTGCTCAGGAAGTTTTTTTACATAATGAGTGTTATTATCCCTTTAAGAAGAATGCAAATAATAAATCACTGCAGCTTGCTTTATACAAGGGGTGAACAGCTTGCGGTCCTGTTATTGAGCTCCAACTCCCATCATCCTCATCTTAGGAGTTGTAGCCCAACAACTGGTGAATGACAGTTTGCCAACCCCACTTGACACATGAGAAGCACAAGAGGTTCCTAATGAGCCTCTAAGCATTAAATCATTTTGTAAAATGTGCACCCATGTAACTCATACTTTGCTGTGTATTGTGTTAAATGTCTCTTAATTATTCATCTATGAGTGGGACAGAGACTTTAATTATTTTCTTTGGCTTGGCAAGGGGGTGGATAGAATTCACGGCTATGAATAATAAAGGTCTGTGTTAAAAATAAGATGCTTTGTGAAGAGTGTTAATTCTGAGTGCTGTCATTTTCACACTTTTTGTATTGTGCGGTGCACCTATCCCTTTATTGGATGCTTTCAAATAAGCATGTTAAATTACACACAGCAGCAGCTGTGAGATAGGGCAGGGACTGTAGATCATGATATATTCATGTACTTGGGAGGCAGGATTCACAGTTGACACAGTTCTATTCTTACACAGCACGTTGTTAACCCTTTGAGTACCAGAGGATTGTGCATCGCATTGTGATTGTTCATCCTTTTTGCACTAAAGGGTTAATATGAACAGGTCTTGTGTATAAAAGTAATATGATGCATGTTTGGAGCAAACCTACTGCACCATAAGGGAGAGTTTTTCAATTACAGTTCTCAAGAATTGCTAACGGAAAGGGCTCCAATGCATTGTGCTGCAATGCACTAGATACCTCTCTGGCACTCAAAGGGTTAAAGAACTTCCTGCCTGAGTACAGGTGTGTACTCAATGGATCTCTCATCTGGACTGTTGGTCTATGCTCAGGGAGGGAAATCTTTAAATGCTTAAATAATAGGGTAAGCTGACCAGACCTTCCCTTTAACTGGGGGACACATAGGAAATAAACATATTTCAGGATTGCACTGAAATCAAGGCATCCCTGCAATATGTATTTTTCATATGTGTCCCCGGTTAAAGGAGATTCTGGTCACCCTATAGTAGGGGTATTTAAGGACAGAGGTTGAGAGACTACCATATGAACTAAATAAAATTTCCCCAAATTGCCACTGATTTAAATGAGTCATTTATTTTCTTGAATTTTAGATATGTTTTCATTTGCCATTTTCTCCAGTCACATATTTATTTAGGCCTTTGTCTGTCAAAGGGGTGTCTGGTGGATTGTAAAACTCCGGTGCACAAAGGGTTAAAGGTCAGTCACGTTTTACTTTCATAGTAGCAGACTTAGTAAAAAGCCCAGGGTTGCATTGTGCATCCCCATAATTGTAACCATTCGGGGGTAGGGGGAGAGAGAAAGCTGAGCCCCTCGGTTGGAATGCAGCCCTGAAGTATGTAGCTCTCAGCCATTGACTCCTGGTAGCCTGTACAGTCCCTATAAACCCACTGTGTTGGGCATTCAAGCTCAATGCAGAGGGACTATATCATGGTTGTCAAAATGTGGTCCTTGAGGCCTGTGAACAGGCTGGTTGTTAAAGGCATAGTAATGTTTCATAATAAAAGCAGCTCTAATTAATCATCATAGTATTTTGGCCTTGGAGAGTGTTATATCAATTCTGTCAGAGTTGTAGTTCAAGAGTAATTTGAATGATAAAGTATCCCCCTTCCACCCCTTTTACTGATATCACACTGATCAGCTTAGAGCAGCAAGGAGATGCCCAGGCAGATTGCAGAGAGGGACAATCTTCAATTAAGATAAGGAAAAAAGCTGAAAAGTCCGGCCAGTAAAGTGGGGTTTATGATATTTTTATGATATCCTTATTGACTGGGCGTGCACTGGCATGGGCCAATCCCTTATGGGAAAATGCTAAACTTTGCAAAAAAAATTTCAGGGAATTTGGTCAAACATTTCGGAGAGTATTTGAGATCCCTGGTAGAACCACCTCTCCTGCTAAACGTCTAATGGAGATTCAACAGGGCAAACGGACTGTGGGCGAGCATGCCATAGAATTCCGTACACTAGCAGTAGAGGTAGGTTGGAACAATGAGGCGTTGTTGGCTGCCTTTACTCAAGGACTGGGAGATTATATCAAAGATAAAACTGCAGCTAGAGAGTTGCCTAATGATCTGGACAAATATATTGATTACGCAATTCTAATTGACACTCGGATCCGTGACAGGCATATGGCTAAGGTCCGTAGGGTACGGTCAAAAAGCACTGGGCCTAGCAGTTCATTGAGGCTATTGATGGCAGACTACTGCAACCTGCCCAGGTTACATTTGAAACAATGCCACTTCCTATGACTATTGGGGCACTTCATAAAGAGGAACAGCAGTTTTAGATAATCAATTCTCCTCACCATGCAGTCATTCTGGGTTTCCCTTGGTAGCATTTGCATAATCCCCAATTTGACTGGCAAAAGTGTGAGATTTCTGCCTGGTCCCAATATTGTATGGAGCATTGTGTGTCTCACCCGGTGAATATTCTGTGCGCCTCCCCTTCATTGCCAGACGAGTACCAACAATTCAGTGATGTTTTCAGTAAGGGGGAGGCTGGCACCCTGCCTCAGCACAGGTCCTATGATTGTGCAATTGAACTACCCCCGGGGATGGTGCCCCCTAGGGGCCGTACTTATCCTTTGTCTTGTGAGGAGAACCAAGCTATGGAGGAATATGTTTCAGATGCCCTCAAAAGAGGGATAATCAGGAAATCCACCTCGTCAGCTGGGGCTGGGTTCTTTTTTGTGAAAAAAAAGAATGGCGAATTAAGACCATGCATTGATTACCGTGGCTTAAATAAGTTGATGCCTAAGAATGTGTATCCGATACCACTCATCACCGAACTATTTGACAGGTTAAAAGGTTCCTCAATTTTCACAAAATTGGACCTACGTGCAGCATATAACCTGATTCGGATCAGAGCTGGTGATGAGTGGAAGACGGCTTTTAACACTAGATCCGGGCACTATGAATATCTAGTGATTATTATTGTTATCTGTCCAGTCTCTGTTGTGGTGTTTGGCACGCCCAAGATGGTAATGAAGCAGTTATAGGTGTAGATGGTGCAACACCTAAAGTTCTTAAGATAGGGAAACTGCTCAGCAGTGCTAGTTGAGAGGTAGGATCTGCAGAAAAGTTGCTTGAATAGCCCCCACGGGCGTAATAGCGGATACAACTAAATCTGCAAGTGTGTGAGTCGGTAGCCCCCACGGGCGTCTCAACAGAGGTAGCTTGTGATGCAAGAGCTTGCAAATAGCCCCCACGGGCGTATAGACAGAGACCAACTGTACCGGAGCAATATGAACCTCTAGCCCCCACGGGCGTGTACCGAGGACAACCTGCAAGAGCTTGAGCCAGCAGCCCCCACGGGCATAACAACGGAGACCACAATATACTGCGAGATCAAGCCAATAGCCTCCCACGGAATATACCGGAGACTACCCTTAGCTGCAATAGCTTAAGCCAATAGCCCCCACGGGCGTAACCGGAGAAACCACCATATGTGTAAGAGACAGAAGCGCCTCTACCGGGTATGTAACCAACTCGACTACCCTGCAGATGAAACAGTGAGCCACCGATCAGACTGGTAATGTAAGCGGCCGGCTCAGCAGATGTAGCGAAATACCAGTTTAGGCTAAATACCGGTGCAAGTGGGCTCAGCAATGGAGACGGCAGCACAACAAGGGTTAAGTCGCAGCTAGAATCGAAGGCTCAGTACAGAAGGATAGCTCTGCAAGTGTAAGGATGGCTCAGTAACGGATGCACAGCTCTGCAAAATAAGCAAGGAGACTCAGCACTGGAGACTAGGCACTGCAAGTGTTAAACATGGTGGTAGGCCAACACAGCGGAAGTCAGAATGTCACTGTGGCGACAGCAGGAACCGGTAGCCGGAACAAAATGGATCACTGGAACAAGCCGGTACAGTTCACGGAATAGGAAGTCAGCAAGGCCGGGTCAGATCACGAACAGGAACGTCAGCCAAACCGGGTCAGATCACGGAGCGGGTTCTCAGACAAGCCAGGTCAATCACTAGCAGGAACGTCAGCCAAGCTGGGTCGGGTCATGGAAGTGGTTCTCAGACAAGCCGGGTCAATCACGAGCAGGAACACAGAAGCGTAGTCAACAGGCGAATCGGTACACAGGATCAGGAACACCGGAACACAGCAACAGCAATACTGGCTCAGAAACACCATGAAAGGGCACCTGACAGGTGTCACGACCAGGCATAAAAAGGTCACCAGGGGCGGGCCAAACCAACTCAGCAAATCAGGGTCTACCACAAGCGAGAGTGACAGAGGAGGATCACAGGCACTGTGATACTTCCCTATTGAGCGCATCAGGGTTGGGCTGATGATTTCTCTCCTTTCTGGCAAAGCACTGGCTTGGGCAAATCCAATATGGGAGACAGAGAAACCCATAATATATGATTTCAGTGAATTTGTGGCCTCCTTCAAAAGCGTACTTGATGTGCCAGGTTGTGGGACCATGGCTTCAAAACACCTGATGAGTATCCGCAGGGTAACCACACGATGGCGGTATACACTATTGAGTTCCGAACCCTAGCAGCGAAAGTAGGGTGGAACAATGAGGCTCTGATAACCGCGTTTTCCCAGGGGCTTTGCAATTATGTGAAGGATGAGATTGCTGCTCGTGACCTACCAAAAGGTCTGGATGAGGTGATATCTTTTATCATCCTCATAGATACACGGGTCCAGGAGAGACCTTAGTTTAAGGAGTGCCTGCGGAGGCATCCTGCTAGTATGTCCAATAGCGTAACATGCCCACCCTGTCCTCCCTCACTGTTACGGTTTTCTGACACACAGACCAGGATGTAACGTAAAACACAATTTATTGAAATAAAAATGAACAACACTGCCCCTAGGGGCTAGTAAAGTTAAGAACAGGCAATATGAACAGAGGATGGAGTAAACTACAAACAGTAGTGCATAGAGGGTTAAGTGAAGCAACTGGTAAGGCTCAGGCTAGATTGGCCAACGCCCAGGAGATATATAGCAGTCTATGGTAACAGTCTTTAAATGTAGATCAGGAACTCAGGAAAAGCGATGTAACACTCTTGAAGCATAAACAGGATGAGCCCCTGTTGCTCTAAGCTGAGCCCGTACCACCACAGTGAGCTTATGAGGATTGCTACTGCCAA
Source organism: Rhinophrynus dorsalis (assembly GCA_037306005.1). NCBI lineage: Eukaryota > Metazoa > Chordata > Amphibia > Anura > Rhinophrynidae > Rhinophrynus > Rhinophrynus dorsalis. Next base: position 367,977,971 of record CM074720.1, on the reverse strand, counting down.
TTCGATGTAACCAGAATAGGAATCGCCCTGAATGAGTATCGAGTAACCCTGCGTCTGCCACGGATATATGCCAGCCCTTGGGAGGCCACAGTAGAACGGAATTGCCCAAGCTATGAAGAGCCGATGCACAGAGTAGTGCAGTTGGGATCAAGCACTTTGAGCGAATGAGGTACTGCCCAGACACCCACACGGTGTCAACCAGAATCCTTGTTGCAAGAGCGAATGGACTACCAGTGTCAACCAGCGTGATCACGATGCTCACCGGGCATCGAACAGACGGAGCTCTGCAAGGACTGGTATAGCGTAAAGCGGAGGCTCAAATGTGTAAAGGCTCAGAGAATCACCAGAGCTTGGCAATGAATCAAATGGCACGTAATCGGAGGCTACCGGCAGTGCAAGGTTTAATCTGGTACATTTGGAAAGAGCAATGCTCAGCAAGAACAAGGCAGGCAACCTCGGCTGCAGCGTAATGAGCGAGGAAACAGAGAACAGTCAGAATGTCGCCAGCGCGACCGGAATACACAGGAGCAGAAACCGGACAGGAGCAGTAACCGGACAGGAACAGTAGCCGGAACCGGATGACTGAGTCGCAGGAACACCACCGGAGAGTGGAGCAGTCACGGAGCAGGATCAGGAGCAAGAACCGGGTCGGATCACGGAGCGGAGTCGTCAGCCAGTGCCGGGTCAAATCACGGTGCAGGGTCGTCAGCCAGAGCCGGGTCAGTTCACGGTGCAGGGTCGTCAGCCAGAGCCGGGTCAGTTCACGGTGCAGGGTCGTCAGCCAGAGCTGGGTCAGTTCACTGTGCAGGGTCGTCAGCCAGAGCCGGGTCAGATCACGGTGCAGGAACAGAAGGAGAGTCAGACTAGCCGGGTCGGTACACAGGAGACACTGGAGATCAATAACAAGGCGCAGCAACACAACACCACGAAAGGGCAATTGACAAGTGCCCAAGCCTCAGTATATAAAGGCACATCCTGGGCGGGCCAATCAGACTCCTCCAATGCAAATGTATACCTACAGAGATTGACAGGGAATCACGGGGACCGTGATAGTACCCCCCTCTCAAAGACCCCCTCCCCTGCCAGAGGGTCTAGGTTTACGGGGATATTTAGACTGAAAGTTGCACATCAGTCGTGGAGCATGAAGATCCTTATGATATACCCAAGACCGCTCCTCAGGCCCATAACCTTTCCAGTGGACCAAATATTGCAACTTGCCTCTAAATCTCCTGGAGTCAATTATGCTCTGAATTTCGTATTCCTCTTGGCCTTGTACATTCACAGGCCCAGGAACCACCGGAGTGGTAGTATAACGGTTGCACACCAAGGTCTTAAGAAGGGACACATGAAACACATTATGAATACGCATAGCCCTGGGGAGCTCCAATGCGTATGCCACGGGGTTGACCTTGCGAATGATCTTAAAGGGACCAATGAACCGGGGAGCCAGTTTGTTTGAAGGTACTTGCAGGTTAAGATTCCTGGAGGAGAGCCATACCCTGTCCCCAACCTGGTAGGAGACCGCTGGAAGGCGTCTGCGATTAGCATGCCGCTGATGTCTCAGGAAGGACTGACTGAGGGACCGTTGTACCTGTGCCCAAGTGGAACGGAGCTGCTCCATGTGCTCATCCAGAGCCGGAATCTGCTGGGACTGAAATGAGTCCGGGAGTAGGCAGGGTTGGAACCCATAATTAACTAGGAACGGAGAACTCCCAGACGATGAATTAACCTCACAGTTCCTGGCGAACTCCGCCCATGGCAACAGGTCGGACCAGTTATCATGATGATCAGTCACGAAGCAGCGCAAATACTGCTCAAGTCCCTGATTGGCACGCTCAGCGGCCCCATTGGTCTGGGGATGGTAGTGTTACGGATTGTTTGACACTCAGACCAGTAGGTAAAATAAATCAATCTTTTATTGAAAGAAATAAAATGCAAAGGATCGCCCTCTACAGTTGACAGCAACAATTGCAAGCTATTACACGGTACATATATCTTTAATACAATATTCAAAAGGCACCCAACATAGGTACAGAGAATAGGGAATAGGACCCTAAAGGGTGTTTGGAAACAATTAGTCAATCTCAGCTGTGGGGTTTGGCACACCCGTGTGGTGTAGAGATAAACTGAGCAAATGTGCACAGCACAGAGTTCATATGAAGATGAGTAGAAGATGTTCAGTGACCAATATAAGTTATAGCAGCACAGTAACCCACGATAGCCCCCACGGGCGTTCGTGAATAGACCAGAGAGACTGCAAGTGCAAGAGTACGTAGCCCCCACGGGCGTGATCGAGACTAGCCTGAGATGCGAAGCTGGCGTGTTAGCCCCCACGGGCGTATGACTGAGGACCACCGTAAGCACAACACGAGCCAAGAGCCCCCACGGGCGTTTACCTACAGATAGAGCAAGAGCTTGGAGCCTAACCTTGCCACCAATAGCCGCACCGGACACCTCCGTCGTTAACCGTGAGACTAGGAACGCCCAAACGGCCTACCAGGATTTACTACTCTGCAAATATAACCGGGAGTCGCCGTCCAAGTAGCGGCCAACTCAGCAGCAGTAGAATTACAAGGTAACGGTTCTATATCGAGCAAGGAGGTCCATTCAGTGAGGAGCGGCAGTGCAAGGGTTAATAGGTACATTTGAATCTCCCAAGCTCGGTATGGTAGCTTAGCTCTGCAACATGTAAAGGCTCGGTACGAGAGGCACAGCTTCTGCAAGTCGGCAAGGAAATCTGCACAGATGGATGGGTTACCCAGGAGGGTAATGGTCACACTAGCTTGGCACAGCAATGCAGGATTCAGAATGTCTCGGCGGCGACAACCAGCCAGGCAGCCGTGAAGAACTTGAAGCAGGAAGTCAGCCAGCCAAGCCAGAGCACGTAGAGGATTCTCAGACAAGCCGGGTCGTAGCACGTAGAGGATTCTCAGACAAGCCGGGTCGTAGCACGTAGAAGATTCTCAGACAGGCCGGGTCGTAGCACGTAGAAGATTCTCAGACAAGCCGGGTCATACACGATCAGGAACACAGGAGAGTAGTCAGAACAGGCCAAGGTCGGTACACAGGAATCCAGATACAGGAACACAGCAACAGCAAGTCTGGCTCAGAAACACCACGAAAGGGCATCTGACAGATGTAAGCGTCAGGTATAAAAAGGTCACCAAGGGGCGGGCCAAACCAACCGAGCAAATCACAATCTGCCACAGATGAGAGTGACAGACAGATCACAGGCACTGTGATAGTACCCCCCTCTCAAAGACCCCCTCTCCCAGCTGGAGGCTTAGGTTTCTGAGGATATTTAGAGTGGAAGCTGCGCACATGGAGGTCCTTCTGGTCAACCCAAGAGCGCTCCTCCGGGCCATAGCCCTTCCAGTGGACCAAATATTGCAACTTCCCTCTAAATCGCCTAGAATCAATAACGCTCTGAACCTCATATTCCTCTTGCCCCTGGACGTCCACCGGCCCAGGAACTACTGGAGTGGCCGTGTAACGATTGCACACCAGGGGTTTTAACAGAGACACATGGAACACATTGTGAATGTGCATAGACGGTGGAAGTTCCAATGCATAGGAGACAGGATTAATCTTGCGAATAACTTTAAATGGGCCAATAAACCGAGGAGCCAGCTTATTCGAGGGAACCTGTAGGTTGAGGTTTCTGGATGAGAGCCATACCCTATCCCCAATCTGGAAGGAGACCGCTGGCAGCCATCTACGATTGGCATATCGCTGCTGCCGCTGGAAAGACTGACTGAGGGTCCTTTGTACCTGTGCCCAGGTGGAACGGAGCTGCTCCATATGCTCATCCAGAGCCGGAATCTGCTGAGACTGGAACGAGTCCGGGAGCAAACCTGGCTGGAACCCATAGTTGATTAAGAACGGGGAGCTCCCGGACGATGAGTTAACTGCACAATTCCTGGCAAACTCCGCCCATGGCAACAGGTCGGCCCAATTGTCATGATGATCAGTAATAAAACAGCGCAGGAACTGTTCCAATCCCTGGTTGGCACACTCAGCGGCTCCGTTGGTCTGGGGATGGTAGGCGGAGGAAAAGGATAATTGAATGCCCATCATGCCACAGAATGCCCTCCAAAACCTGGACACGAATTGACTCCCACGGTCAGAGACCACCACTCTAGGGACCCCGTGCAAACGAAACACTTCTGTAGCAAAGACCTTAGCCAATTCCTGAGCTGATGGAAGACCCCTGAGTGGCACAAAATGAGCCATTTTAGAGAACCTATCGACCACCATAAGGATAAATGTATACCCCCTCGAGATAGGCAATTCTCCCAGAAAATCGATAGATATATGGGACCAGGGCCGGTCTCCATTAGGCACAGGTTGAAGCAAGCCCACTGGGAGATGCCTGGGGGTCTTAGCATGGGCACATGTGGAACAAGCGGCAGTAAAAGCGGAACAATCGGCTCTGAGCGTAAGCCACCAGAATAATTGTGAAAGAGACCAAACCAGCTGATCCCTGCCGATGTGCCTGGCTGCCCTAGAAGAATGATAGGTCTCCAATAGCCGAGTGCGAAAAGGCTCATCTACGAAACATTTGCCAACCGGAGTCTCAGGTGGGGCCCTCGCTTGAGACCCCAAAATCTCCTCCCCCAGGGGTGAGGTTATACTAGTGCGAATAGTAGCCAATATACGGTCAGGTTGGATAATGGGCACCGGTGTTTCCTCCCTGTCAGTGTCCGACAGGAACTGACGAGACAATGCATCTGCCCTCATGTTCTTAGATCCCGGGAGGTACGATACTACAAAGTTAAACCGGGACAAAAAGAGTGCCCACCTGGCTTGTCGAGAAGACAACCTCTTAACCTCAGAGAGATATGTCAGGTTTTTGTGATCGGTCAGGATCAGTACTGGGTTTTTGGTACCTTCTAACAAATGACGCCACTCCTTCAGTGCCAGAATAATAGCCAATAACTCCCTGTCGCCAATCTCATAGTGGCTCTGTGCGCTGGACAATTTCTTAGAAAAGAAACCACAAGGTTTCAAGGTACCACCTCCCACAGGACGCTGGGAGAGTACTGCCCCAACCCCAACCTCAGAAGCGTCAACCTCCAAGGTAAAAGGCAGGGAGGGATTGGGATGGGACAGTACTGGGACGCAAAGTCAGATTTTAAGGTCTCAAATGCAGTTTCAGCGGCCTCGGACCACTGAGAGGGAGTAGCGCCCTTATGTGTCAAATCCGACACAGGTTTCACAATAGTAGAAAAGTTACGTATGAATTTTCTGTAATAGTTGGCGAACCCTAAAAAGCGCTGAATTGCTTTTAACCCTTTAGGGCGAGGCCATTGTAATACAGCTGCCAACTTGTCCTGGTCCATAGCGATTCCATCTTTGGAGATCACGAACCCCAAGAATGGTACTTGTGAGACATGGAATTCGCATTTTTCAATTTTACAAAACAGCTTATGCTCCCGGAGTCGCAACAGAACTTGCGTGACATCTTTAATGTGTTGGGAAAGAGTGGCGGAATGAATCAATATATCATCCAGATATACCACCACACAGGACTGAAGCATGTCACGCAAGATATCATTAATCAGCTCCTGGAATACCGCAGGTGCATTACATAAGCCAAACGGCATTACCAGATATTCGTAGTGCCCAGTTCTGGTATTAAATGCCGTTTTCCACTCATCACCTTCTCTGATTCTAATCAGATTGTAGGCGGCCCGCAAATCAAGTTTGGTGAAGACAGAGGAGCCCTTCAATCTGTCAAATAACTCGGTGATGAGTGGAATAGGGTTCTTGGGCATCAGCTTATTAAGCCCCTGGTAGTCAATACATGGCCTAAGTTCGCCACTTTTCTTCTTTACAAAGAAGAATCCGGCACCAGCCGGAGAAGTAGACTTGCGAATAATTCCCCTGCCAAGGGCGTCCATAATGTACTCCTCCATTGCCCTGTTCTCTTCGCATGACAGTGGGTAGGTTCGTCCCCTCGGGGGAATCACACCTGGAGGCAAATCAATAGTTCAATCATAGGGTCTATGTTCGGGCAATGCGCTAGCCTCCCCCTTGCTGAATACGTCACTGAACTCCCCATATTCGACCGGCACAGCAGGAGAGGTACACATAATTTTGACAGGAAGCGAAAGACAGTTTTCTTTACAGTAATCAGACCAGGACCTAACCTCACATTTTTGCCAATCAAATTGAGGATTATGTCGAAGCAACCATGGAAACCCCAAAATGACTGCATGGTGAGGTGAACGAATAATTTGAAACTGAACCTCCTCCTTGTGGAGTGCCCCAATTGACATGGAAATAGGGATGGTCTCCATTGTAATAAAGGCAGGTTCCAATGGTCTGCCATCAATGGCCTCTACTGCCAATGAAGATTCTTTTTTGCATAGGGGAATATTGTGTGAAGCCGCAAAGGCTTGGTCCATAAAGTACCCGGCTGCACCAGAGTCCACCAGTGTCAAGGTTTCTGCGCCCTTGTCGGCCCAAAAGAACGTCACCTGGATGGTGGGTTTAGCAATGTTGGAATCTAGGGACTGTTGAATACCACCTAGGGCCTGTCCCCCAAGGTAACCTAGGTGCGTGCGTTTCCCGGCCTCACCGGACAATTGCGCAAAAGGTGCCCCTGTTTACCACAATATAAACATAGGCCTTGCTTTTTATGAAAAGACCTTTCCTCTTTGGAGAATCTCGTGAACCCCAGCTGCATTGGCTCAGCTGCCTCTCCTGGACGCTCAGTAGTAAAGGGTGGAGAGGGTGTGTCAAAGGAGCTGTCCTGCCCATGTTTTCTGGAGGTTGCCCTCCGTGCCAACCGTCTTTCCCGGATACGAGAATCAATGAGCATTACATAATCAATGAATTCGTCCAGGTCACTAGGTACATCTCGAGCAGCTATCTCATCTTTAATTGGTTCAGAGAGACCCTTAGTGAAGGCTGCCAATAATGCCTCATCGTTCCAGCCCACCTCCGCTGCCAGGGTCCGGAATTCTATAGCGTAATTGCCCAATGTACGTTCACCCTGCTGTATCTCCATTAGCCTTTTGGCAGCGGAGGCCACTCTGCCAGGGACCTCAAACACGCGGCGGAACTTCTTTACAAACTCGTAAAAGTTCAGCGTGCAGGGTTTGGCACTCTCCCACAAGGGGTTTGCCCAAGCCAGAGCTTTGCCTGTTAGTAGCGATATCATGAAACCGACCTTGCTTCGGTCGTTAGGAAAAGCCTGGGGCGTTAACTCCAAATAGATCTCTAGCTGGTTAATAAAACCCCTGCAAAGAGAAGGCTCGCATCATATCGCAATGGTAACGGCGCCGCAGCCGTTAAGCCTCTGACACAAGTGGGAGGAGCTAGAGGCGGATTGTCCGGTGTCAAGACTGGGGGGACCACCGGATTCGGATTAGGCTTGTCTAGGTGTACCGTACGCTCAAGTAGGGTTTGTAGAGCCAGTGCCAATTGATCTAGAAGCTGCTTATGGACATCCATTCTCCAGTGGATGTTTTGTGCGTTACTCTCACCCTTACTGTCTGAGGTCATGGCCCTTTCGTACTGTTACGGTTTGTTTGACACTCAGACCAGTAGGTAAAATAAATCAATCTTTTATTGAAAGAAATAAAATGCAAAGGATCGCCCTCTACAGTTGACAGCAACAATTGCAAGCTATTACACGGTACATATATCTTTAATACAATATTCAAAAGGCACCCAACATAGGTACAGAGAATAGGGAATAGGACCCTAAAGGGTGTTTGGAAACAATTAGTCAATCTCAGCTGTGGGGTTTGGCACACCCGTGTGGTGTAGAGATAAACTGATAAACTGAGTTCATATGAAGATGAGTAGAAGATGTTCAGTGACCAATATAAGTTATAGCAGCACACGATAGCCCCCATGGGCGTTCGTGAATAGACCAGAGAGACTGCAAGTGCAAGAGTACGTAGCCCCCACGGGCGTGATCGAGACTAGCCTGAGATGCGAAGCTGGCGTGTTAGCCCCCACGGGCGTATGACTGAGGACCACCGTAAGCACAACACGAGCCAAGAGCCCCCGCGGGCGTTTACCTACAGATAGAGCAAGAGCTTGGAGCCTAACCTTGCCACCAATAGCCGCACCGGACACCTCCGTCGTTAACCGTGAGACTAGGAACGCCCAAACGGCCTACCAGGATTTGCTACTCTGCAAATATAACCGGGAGTCGCCGTCCAAGTAGCTGCCAACTCAGCAGCAATAGAATTACAAGGTAACGGTTCTATATTGAGCAAGGAGGTCCGTTCAGTGAGGAGCGGCAGTGCAAGGGTTAATAGGTACGTTTGAATCTCCCAGGCTCGGTATGGTAGCTTAGCTCTGCAACGTGTAAAGGCTCGGTACGAGAGGCACAGCTTCTGCAAGTCGGCAAGGAACTCTGCACAGATGGATGGGTTACCCAGGAGGGTAATGGTCACACTAGCTTGGCACAGCAATGCAGGATTCAGAATGTTGCGGCAGCGACAACCAGCCAGGCAGCCGTGAAGAACTTGAAGCAGGAAGTCAGCCAGCCGAGCCAGAGCACGTAGAGGATTCTCAGACAAGCCGGGTCGTAGCACGTAGAGGATTCTCAGACAAGCCGGGTCGTAGCACGTAGAAGATTCTCAGACAGGTCGGGTCGTAGTACGTAGAAGATTCTCAGACAAGCCGGGTCATACACGATCAGGAACACAGGAGAGTAGTCAGAACAGGCCAAGGTCGGTACACAGGAATCCGGATACAGGAACACAGCAACAGCAAGTCTGGCTCAGAAACACCACGAAAGGGCATCTGACAGATGTAAGCGTCAGGTATAAAAAGGTCACCAAGGGGCGGGCCAAACCAACCGAACAAATCACAATCTGCCACAGATGAGAGTGACAGACAGATCACAGGCACTGTGATAGGTAGGCAGAGGAAAATGACAATTGAATGCCCATCTGGCCACAGAATGCCCTTCAGAATCTAGACACAAACTGGCTTCCCCGATCAGACACTATCACACTAGGAACCCCGTGCAAGCGGAATACCTCCCTGGGGAAAATTACTGCCAATTCCTGGGCCGATGGGAGACCAGAGAGGGGCACGAAATGAGCCATTTTGGAGAACCTATCTACCACCATCAGAATGAAAGTGTAGCCCTTAGACAAAGGCAGCTCTCCCAAGAAATCGATAGATATATGGGACCAGGGACGGTCGCCATTGGGTACTGGCTGGAGTAACCCCACGGGGAGATGTCTGGGGGTTTTAGCACGGGCACAGGTAGCACAGGCAGCGGTAAATGCGAAGCAATCTGCTCTCAGAGAAGGCCACCAGAATGTTCGTGCCAATGACCAAACCAACTGATCCCTGCCAATGTGCCCGGCCGCCTTAGATGAGTGATAGGTCTCGAGTAACTGGGTGCGAAATGGTTCGTCCACAAAACATCTGCCAACTGGGGTTTCAGGAGGTGCCCGTGCTTGTGAAGCCATGATTTGCTCCCCCAGTGGTGAAGTGATGTTGGTACGAATAGTGGCCAGGATCTTATCTGGCTGAATTATAGGCACTGGCGCTTCATCCCTCTCAATGTCTGTGCAGAATTGTCTGGAAAGTGCATCTGCTCTAATATTTTTGGACCCCGGCAAGTAGGAGACTATGAAATTAAATCTTGACAAGAAGAGAGCCCAACGAGCCTGGCGAGAAGACAGCCTTTTTGCCTCAGACAAGTAAATTAGATTTTTATGGTCAGTGAGAATTAAGACAGGGGTCCTAGTGCCTTCCAGGAGATGTCGCCATTCTTTCAAAGCCAAGATGATAGCCAACAATTCCCTATCACCAATTTCATAATGGCTTTGGGCACTAGACAGTTTTTTGGAAAAAAATCTGCATGGTCTCAGGTTACCTCCCTCCCTGGGTCGTTGGGAGAGAACTGCCCCTACCCCAAACTCGGAGGCATCAACTTCCAGGGTAAAAGGCAGAGTAGGATTAGGATGGCACAGAATAGGGGCAGATGCGAATGCCTGCTTGAGAGTAACAAAGGCCTGTTCAGCTGCCTCAGACAATTGAGAGGGATTTGCGCCCTTATGCGTTGTCAGAGAGAGGTTTAGTAATCGTAGAAAAGTTCTGAATGAATTTTCTGTAATAGTTGGCAAAGCCCAGGAATCTTTGAATAGCTTTTAACCCCTTGGGTCGTGGCCATTTAAGGACTGCAGCCAACTTCTCTTGGTCCATAGCTATGCCATCTCTAGAAATCACAAAATCCAAAAAGGGTACTTGAGAACAGTGAAATTCACATTTTTCGAGTTTACAGAACAATTTGTTCTTGCGTAATCGAAGCAATACCTCAGAAACATCCTGTATATGCTGGGATAAATTAGCTGAGTGGATCAAAATATCGTCCAGATATACCACTACACAGGACTGTAACATATCGCGGAAGATATCGTTGATGAACTCTTGGAATACTGCAGGTGCATTACATAATCAGAATGGCATGACTAGGTATTCGTAGTGCCCTGACCTTGTATTGAAGGCTGTCTTCCACTCATCACCGGCCTTGATCCTTATTAAATTGTAGGCAGCTCGTAAATCGAGTTTAGTAAAAATAGAGGAGCCTTTCAGCCTATCAAATAACTCTGTGATGAGTGGAATGGGGTATGCATTTTTGGACATGATCTTATTGAGCCCACGGTAATCAATACAAGGTCGCAACTCGCCATTTTTATTTTTCACAAAAAAGAACCCTGCACCTGCCGGAGAGGATGATTTGTGAATAATCCCTCTTTTGAGAGCATCCTCAATGTATTCCTCCATTGCCTTAGTCTCATCACATGACAATGGGTACGTCCTACCCCTCGGTGGAACCACTCCCTGGGGCAAATCAATAGCGCAATCACATAGCCGATGCTGCGGCAGAGCGCTAGCCTCCTCTTTACTGAAAACGTCGCTGAACTTGCTGTATTCAGCTGGCAGAGAAGGGGAGGTACACATAATCTTAACGGGCCGAGATAGACAGTGATTTGTGCAGTATTCTGACCATGCCTTGACTTCACATGTCTGCCAGTCAAACTGGGGATTGTGCACTGTCAACCAAGGGAACCCCAGAATGACCGCATGATGGGGTGAACGAATAATCTGAAAACGAACTTCCTCCTTATGGAGGGCCCCCACAGTCATAGTGAGGAGAGTAGTCTCCATTGTGATGAGTGCTGGTTCAAGAGGTCTGCCATCAATAGCCTCAATGACTAGCGGAGTATCTCTTTCAGACAGAGAAATATTATGTCTTTCAGCAAATGCCTGGTCCATGAAATAGCCAGCAGCACCAGAATCTACCAGGGCTAGTGCTTCCACAACCTGGTCGCCTAGCAGAAAACTCACAGGTATAGTGGGTTTCAAGGAGCAAGGATCTGAGGACGACTGTACACCACCTAGGGCCTGTCCCCCAAGGTACCCTAGGTGCGTGCTTTTCCCGGCCTCACCGGACATGTGTGCAACAAATGCCCACTTTTGCCACAATACAGGCATAATCCTTGTCTTTTACGATACGCCCTCTCCTCCTTAGTCAGCCTAGTAAAACCAATCTGCATAGGTTCCCCAGTATCAGGTACACGGACCGGAGGAATGGGAGGAGAGGGTGGGTTAAACAATCTCTCATGCCCATGGATTTTGGAAGTTGCCCTCTTAGTCAAGCGCCTCTCGCGCATACGAGTATCAATGAGTATCACATATTCAATGTACTCATCCAGATCGGTAGGTACCTCCCTGGCAGCAATTTCATCTTTGATAGCATCCGAGAGCCCTTGGGCAAATGCTGCCAGGAGTGCCTCATTATTCCATGCCACCTCTGCAGCTAGAATCCGAAATTCTATAGCATATTCGGCTGCAGTCTGATCGCTCATTTGCATTGACAACAGTTTTTTTGCTGCGGACGTAGCTCGCCCAGGTACCTCAAAGACTCTACGGAACTGTTTAACAAATTCTTTAAAGCACAAAGTGCAAGGCTTAGCCTGTTCCCATAACGGATTTGCCCATGCCAGGGCTTTGCCAGTTAATAGGGATACCATGAACCCCACCTTGCTACGGTCACTCGGAAAGGCATGAGGTGTAAGTTCGAGGAAGATCTCTAGCTGATTAAGGAAACCCCTGCACAGTGTGGGTTCACCATCGTATCTTACTGGTAACGGCGCCGCCGCCGTTAGACTTTTCTGCGGGACCAAGCATTGACCAGAACTAGTATCCGGTGTCATGACTGGGGGGACCACCGGATTTTGATTCGGCTTATCAAGATGTACCGTACGTTCAAGCAAGGTCTGCATGGCCAATGCCAACTGATCTAAGTGTTGCTCGTGAACATCCATCCTCCAGTGGAGGTTCTGTGTATTACCGTCACTCTTCCCGTCTGAGGTCATGGCCCTTTCGTACTGTTACGGTTTTCTGACACACAGACCAGGATGTAACGTAAAACACAATTTATTGAAATAAAAATGAACAACACTGCCCCTAGGGGCTAGTAAAGTTAAGAACAGGCAATATGAACAGAGGATGGAGTAAACTACAAACAGTAGTGCATAGAGGGTTAAGTGAAGCAACTGGTAAGGCTCAGGCTAGATTGGCCAACGCCCAGGAGATATATAGCAGTCTATGGTAACAGTCTTTAAATGTAGATCAGGAACTCAGGAAAAGCGATGTAACACTCTTGAAGCATAAACAGGATGAGCCCCTGTTGCTCTAAGCTGAGCCCGTACCACCACAGTGAGCTTATGAGGATTGCTACTGCCAATTCGATGTAACCAGAATAGGAATCGCCCTGAATGAGTATCGAGTAACCCTGCGTCTGCCACGGATATATGCCAGCCCTTGGGAGGCCACAGTAGAACGGAATTGCCCAAGCTATGAAGAGCCGATGCACAGAGTAGTGCAGTTGGGATAAAGCACTTTGAGCGAATGAGGTACTGCCCAGACACCCACATGGTGTCAACCAGAATCCTTGTTGCAAGAGCGAATGGACTACCAGTGTCAACCAGCGTGATCACGATGCTCACCGGGCATCGAACAGACGGAGCTCTGCAAGGACTGGTATAGCGTAAAGTGGAGGCTCAAATGTGTAAAGGCTCAGAGAATCACCGGAGCTTGGCAATGAATCAAATGGCACATAATCGGAGGCTACCGGCAGTGCAAGGGTTAATCTGGTACATTTGGAAAGAGCAATGCTCAACGAGAACAAGGCAGGCAACCTCGGCTGCAGCGTAATGAGCGAGGAAACAGAGAACAGTCAGAATGTCGCCAGCGCGACCGGAGTACACAGGAGCAGCAACCGGACAGGAGCAGTAACCGGACAGGAACAGTAGCAGGAACCGGATGACTAAGTCGCAGGAACACCACCGGAGAGTGCAGCAGTCACGGAGCAGGACCGGGTCGGATCACGGAGCGGAGTCGTCAGCCAGTGCCGGGTCAAATCACGGTGCAGGGTCATCAACCAGAGCCGGGTCAGTTCACGGTGCAGGGTTGTCAGCCAGAGCCGGGTCAGTTCACGGTGCAGGGTCGTCAGCCAGAGCCGGGTCAGATCACGGTGCAGGAACAGAAGGAGAGTCAGACTAGCCGGGTTGGTACACAGGAGACACTGGAGATCAATAACAAGGCGCAGCAACACAACACCACGAAAGGGCAATTGACAAGTGCCCAAGCCTCAGTATATAAAGGCACATCCTGGGCGGGCCAATCAGACTCCTCCAATGCAAATGTATACCTACAGAGATTGACAGGGAATCACGGGGACCGTGATACTCACCTTCCATGCCTCCTGGTTCTGACTTTTTGGGTAGTGAACCAATGCAGGTGGGGGTTACCTGGCTCTTTGCTGTGGAGAGGGCCTTTAGGAGGAGGATGGGACTATGTCTATGTGGGAATCATGGTCACCTATTGAAGTCATACCCGGTACGGTCGGGGAAATCCTCGCACCTAAGATCCTGTCAGGGTCAGATCTTAGGTGGCATATCTCAGTCCCCTGAAACCTCTTAGGCTAAACCCTTGCTTGACATAGTCCTATCCTGGGCTGAGGAGTCTATTTCTGTGTCTGCCCTGATAGACACTGGCACAGCAGGTTATTTTGTGGATGCCGCCTTTGCTGAACATTATGGCATTCCATTACAGCCACGTGACTCCCCTTTGGCTGTTGTAGCTATTGATGGCAGACCCCTGCTGCCATCACACATTACTCACAAGACTGCCCCACTTACCCTGAGTGTGGGAGCCCTGCATAAAGAAACCCTGAACTTCCAGGTGATTAACCCTCCGCACTATGCCATCATTCTAGGGTTCCCGTAGTTGCAAAAACATAACCCTAAAATTGACTGGAGTATGTGTGAAATTTTGTCTTGGGGGACTCACTGTGATGAGTTGTGTCTTTTGCTTCCGATCAGACTGGCTTGTGCAGAGTCTCACGGCCTACCGGAGGCCTACTTACAGTTTTCTGACGTATTTAACAAGTTCCAAGCCGGAGTATTACCTCCCCATAGACCTTACGATTGTACGATTGAGTTACTACCTGGTACTACCCCTACCCCGTACTTACCCTCTGCCTGTGGAGGAGAACAAGGTCATGGAGGAGTATGTTGTGAATGCCCTTGAAAGGGGCATCATTCAGAAATCCTCATTCCCTGCGGGTGCGGGATTTTTTTTTTCAAAAAGAAAGACGGAGAGTTGCGCCCATGTATCAATTTTCAGGGCTTGAACAAGTTGATGGTAAAAAATGCTTATACTATACCATTGATTACTGAACTGTTTGACCTCCTCAAAGGTTCTAAAGTATTTACTAAGCTGGATTTGAGGACAACTTACAATCTGTTTCGGATAAAAGAAGGCCATAAAGACAGCTTTTAACACCCGGAGCGGGTATTATGAATACCTGGTCATGCCCTTTGGCCTGTGCAATGCTCCCGCTGTCTTCCAAGAATTCATAAATGATTTTCTGAGAGAGCTTTTGCCAAGCTGCATTGTGGTATACCTGGATGACATCCTTATTCATTCTCCTATGGTGGAGACTCACTGCTCGGATGTATCCAAGGTCCTTACGTTTTTGAGAAAGAACAACTTGTTTTGCAAGTTGGAGAAATGCGAGCTTCATAAACCCAAGGTTACCTTTCTAGGGTATATTATATCCTCACCTGGGTTGGCCATGGACCACAAAAAACTATCCGCAGTGGTTCAGTGGCCTTGTCCGGAGGGACTGAAAGTGATTCAAAGATTCTTGGGCTCCGCTATTACCGAAAATGTATAAAAAAAAGTTCGACCATTGTTAAACCAATCACTGATATGAAGCAGAAGGGGGCCAAAGTGTTGGAATGGTCTTCGAGTGCACTATTAGCCTTTGAGAACCTCAAAGCAGCATTTACTGTGGCTCCAATTCTGGTGTATCCTAATCCCGCCCTACCATTTACCCTGGATGTTGATGCGTCAGAGATTGGGGTAGGCGCCCTCCTTTCTCAATGGTCAGCTCCAGCAGATACTCCCTTGCGGGTACTTCTCTAAAAAACTAGTTAAGGCGGAGATGGTTTATCAGATGGTGACAGAGAGTTACTGGCCATCATTTTGGCATTGAAAGAGTGGCGTCATCTCTTGGAGGATACTAGTTCCCCCATTCTGATTCTTACTGACCACAAGAATCTCACATACTTATCTGAAGCCAAACGACTGTCTTCCCCTCAAGGCTGATGGGCATTGTTCCTATCTAGGTTCAATTTTGTGGTTTCGTACTTTCCGGGCTCTAAGAATGTGAAGGCTGCCGCCCTGTCACGTCAATTTTGTAAAATGTCCAAGCAGGAGGTTTCTCCTGCTCCGATCATTTCAGCTGATCGCATCCTTGCTACCATACATACCTGTATTACTTCTCCTCTGGGTGAGGAGATACTGGCTGCCCAAGCATCTGCCCCAGCAGAGACTCCTAATGGGAGATGTTTTGTGCCAGCTCAGTTTCGTATAAAAATTCTCGAGACATACCATTCCTTGAAAATTGCTGGTCATATTGGGTGCGACCAATTGATTTGGTCTTTGTCTAGAATATTCTGGTGGCTGAGCCTTCATTCAGATTGTGCTACCAGTAGGCTTGCTCCAACCAGTAGACAACAGGGAATGCCCCTGGTCACACTTGTCCATCGATTTTATTTTTGACCTTCCTAGGCCCATGGGCTGTACAGTCATACTAATGATTGTGGACAAATTTTCTAAAATGGCTCACTTTGTGCCACTCAAGAGCTTACGATCCACGCAGGAATTGGCAGTGGTATTCGCCAGGGAGGTGTTCAGACTCTATGGCATACCTAAAGTGATCGTGTCCGATAGAGGTAGCCAGTTTGTGTCCCCCTTCTGGAGGTGCATCTGAGCTCAAATGGTAATTCAGTTAGCGTTCTCCTCTGCATACCACCTGCAATCCAACAGTGCAGCAGAAAGGTCGAACCAAGCCTTGGAACAATTCCTCTGCTACTATATCTCTGACCAACACGACGATTGGGCTACCCTGTTACCTTGGGCGGAGTTTGCCAGAAATTGTGCTGTTTACTCTTCTACTCAGAGTTCCCAGTTCCTGGTCAACTATGGGTTCCAACCCTCGGTCCTTCCTGAGACCTTCCAAGCACAAGCAATTCCGGCTCTTGATGAGCATTTGCAGGCACTCCATTCCTCTTGGGTTTGGGTACAGAATACCCTATGTGGTTCTGTGCAGCGAAAAAAGAGGCAGGCTGACCGTAGACGATTGCCGGCACCAACCTTCCAGGCTGGAGACAGAGTGTGGTTGTCTTCCCGTAATTTGCACCTCCAGGTTCCATGTAATAAATTGGCTCCTCGATTCGTTGGCCCATTCCGGGTGTTGGGCAAAATTAACCCAGTGGCTTATGCATTGGAACTACCAACCAACATGCGAATACACAATGTTTTCCATGTTTCTCTGTTAAAGCCCTTGGTCTGCGACCGGTATACCTCCACTCCTGTCCTTCCTGCTCCTGTGATATTTGCAGATCACGAGGAATATGAGGTACAAAGTATTCTGGACTCCCGTATGGTTAGAGGGCACTTACAGTATTTTATCCATTAGAATGGTTATGGTCCGGAGGAGTGCTCCTGGATCCCTGCTGCTGATGTTCACGTTCCTCTCCTGGTGGTTTCCCTGACAAACCTGGTCTGGTCCCTCAGAGAAGGGGTCTTTGAAGGGAGGGTACTATCACAGTACCTTGTAGCGCCGCTGCTTCTGGAGATGCTCACTATGACACTCCAGCATCATTTCCACAAGTGGTTGGACGCATCAATGCTAGATTCATCATCTGCAGGCGGCAGGCTTCAGCATGCTGCAGGCCTCTGTTTTATGTGTTTGAGGCCTGTAGTCTCCTCCTACCTACTTCCTCCCTCTGAGCTGCTCCTCCTACCTACTTCCTGAGGAGGGGTTTAAAGGGCAGATTGAGTCCTGACTCAGTTACCCTTATGTTGTTGTTCCGAGCAGTTCATTTATTTGGTATTCCTGATTCCTGTGTATGACCCGACTTGTGTGTCCATCCATTCTGGTGTTGACCTGTGGCTCTGTCTGACCATTCTACTTGTGCGTTTCCGATTTGGCTTAGACACCATTTCTGGTACAAACCTGTTGCTCTGGCTGACTACCCGCTCCATGTATGACCTGTCTTGTCTGACTACCCACTCTGTTGTTGACCTGGGGCTCTGTCCACTGCTCATCCAGCATACCAACGCTTCAGTGGATATACTATCTGGTGCAACCCTGTGGCTCTGGCTGACTACCCACTCCTTGTATGACCTGGATTGTCTGACTATCCTATCTGGTGCTTACTAGAGGGCTCTGTCTGTTCGTTCTGTGTGTTGGTCCCCGTTCCACAGATATCCTTCCAAGTATTGACCTGGGGCTCTAGCAGACTCCTAGATACTGACTGCAGGCGTGAGTCAGTAGTCTCCGTGGTTGCGTACAATATTGAGACTCCTCTCCTAGATTGACTGCAGGCTGAGTCAGTGCTACCTTTGGGCTTTCTAATTACCTCAAGACTCCAGTGGGCTGAGGCCTAGTTTCAGACAGTGTGGTGGATCTATTGGAAGACTGCAATTTCAGATACAGTGCTTGCTTCTTTGATCACCCTCTGTGTGTTATTTGTTATTTGCATTACTGTTAATATATTTCTAACGAAGGTGATCCTAACTATACTGTCTGACCCCCTGTCTTGCTTGCCAACCGTAACAGTGCTCTCATTAACATCAGGCCTAGCCTCAATCAGCTTTAGTGCAGAATCTCTAATCATGTCTCATACCACAATCTGAGCTGACCCACCTGACCCCAATGGAAGCCAAGGAACTGATGAGCCCACAACTGCAAGTCTTTTGTCCACCATCATTATATCAGAGTGAAGTCAGTTAGGCACCATTATTACTGAGAGCAGAGGAAACTTATCTATACAGAATGTGTGCAATTGACATCTTCTTTATAAAGGGTGGATCTGACCAAATCTAAAGCATGATCTCCAAGACAACAAAGGTCTCACCTTCTCCATAGTGGTTGTCAAGCAGCCTTCTATGTATCTAGGGGTGCTGCCAAAATTATATTTGAGCAAACATTTCTCACATGAAAAAAAGATATAATTACAACTGCTGTTTATATATAAATGCGAAAGACACATTCTTTGTCTATACTGATTTGTTAAAGGCCACACAATGTAATATATATCTGTGATCACTCCTGCATTTTCTGCATTTCTCTTGTCTCCCAAGGGGGTCCCAGGGACCAAGGGGTAAAAAAAAAAAAACAAATCCTGGAAATATCTCTGCAACTTCCTCTCTATACATAACAATGAACATAAACAAATACATATATATATATATATATATATATATATATATATATATATATAGATAATTATTTGTTGTTGTTGTTTTGTTTTATGGTGCTTACATTGCCCTATTGATAACACTCCTCTGAATTTCCTAATTAAAGAGACTTGAAACGTGCCAATAAAAGTAAATGTGTAAGTTGGCTGGTGTGCTACATGCACTACCTCCAAATGTACCCATTTACAAACTACAGTCACCGGATATAAAGTCACGTAAATCATTGTGTGCTCTGTCAACATGTGAAAAGGAGAGGTAAGGGATACCATACGACAGCTGCTATCAAAGGCCAATATGCCTGTTCTAATCCTTCTGAAAGAAAATCCAACATGGAGCTGTACTAGAATAAAGAGTGGTTTGGAATATGATCAGCCTCTCAGTAGAAGTGGTAGAGGCCAATCTCATTGAAATGAACTAACTGACAGATAAAAGAAATTATTAGAGGATGTGACAGTTTATAAAGCAGACAGGAAATAGGGCCACCTCAACCCTTTGAGTGTCAGTGGGGTATGCAACGCACCCCACTGGCACTCAAAGGGCTAACCACTTGAGTGCCAGAGAGGTACGCAACGCATCGTAGAGCAAAGCGCTGCGTACCTCTCTGGCACTCAAAGGGTTAAAGTGCACTTATCACCAGAGCATAAGGTTAGTTTTGTTACCCCTTAACGACCAGTGGGGTGTACAACACGTTGCTTTGCAATGTGTTGTGCACTCCTCAGGTGTTTAACCCTTTAAGTGTCAGACAGGTACGCAATGAATCGCTTTACAACGTGTTGCATACCTCTCTGGCATTCAAAGGTTTTAAGGGTTTACACAGAAATAAAAATCACATACTATATGTTGTCTTATTTGTTAGCAAAATAAATAGTTTTTGAGAAACAAACGTTATTTGTTGGCAGCACAGTCTGCCGCTTCTATAGGTTTTTGTGCTGTCTATGTTACCACACACTGTGGTATGAATTAATCTATGCAGAGCCCACACACAGCAGTCATTTGAATGAATATGTTTGTTTATATAGAGCCACAGTTGTACACAGCGCTTTACAGTTTAAGGCTTTAGACAATACAGGGTTACAAGTGCTTAGTAGAATAAAACATTGGGTGCGAGGTCCCTGCCCGAAAGCTTACAATCTAAAGTGGTAATGGGAGACATACAGAGCACAGCAAGTGATAAGTTTGGCCTCAAACAGAAGTTATATTTGCATACTGTGCAGAGAATTAGCATGAAGTGCCACACTGTGCCAAGAAAATGTAAAGGTTAATTCTCAAAAACTGCTTGTTTTCCAGGGAAATGGCTATATTATAGGCAGATTTTAACCCTTTGAATGCCAGAGTTATGCACCCCGGCACTCAGACAGTTAATTTTCTGTAACACAAACTAAAATCTTGTCCTTGTGTGACAGATCCACTTTAATTGGCCAAGTAATTCTAATCTCCAGTCATATACAAAGGGACATATGTATAAAAACAACAGAGCAGCAATGTTGTAGTGAAACAACTCTGATGCATAACAAAGGATAAAAAAGTGTAAGCTATGGGCCCGATGTTCAAAATGTGATCATAATGAAAAAATGATCAGATTGTGATTTGGTTGTAAAAGACAATATTTTATAATGTAAATTTGTCACATTTGAAAATGTGTTGTAAAGAATTACAATTACAGTAAGAGGAGCTTGAAGAATATTGCCTTTTAAAATCTTATGTTTAAAAATGTCTTTCATTTTGTCCTTGAAATGAAAATTTTTAAAGAAACAAAGACTTTTGTTTGTCTTTAAAACAACTTTTGTTGTATCGTATAACTCCATCTCACTCCTACTACCTCTTCTCACTCCTGCTAACAGTACTTTTATTTGTCTTCTTCAAGTTTAGACCATTTTTATTTTCCTAGAAAACAAAAATTTTGTTAATCAGGCAACAAAATGACTGGTAGAAGAATGTTTTTTTTTCTTTCTGAAAATACCTTGCAATATGATGGTAGATTAAACCACGCCCACTTTTATGAAGACTTTTTCCCTTTCACGTAGATGGAGAATTTGGATGCAGAAAAATGACAGTACTATGTCTGAGAAATGACGTACCATGTCATAAAGGAACAGTAAACTTTTTTTTAAATTAAAACTTTCCAGGATATGTTATAGAGCTTTTTCTGCTGTGTAAAACAAGGTCACTCCCACCGCTCTTACTTGTTTTAGTCAAAATTTGTAACAGTTCAAATAATCAGAAAGTTAATTTACAGTACTTTTACTTCCTGAAAGTTCTAACTGAGAGGAAGTGACAGGCAGTTTCTTTCCTCACTGACTTTCCTCTCAATAGAACGTAACAAAATAACTAACTGGAATTTGACCACAAGAAGGCACTGCTAATGTAAAAAAACCACAGATTTAATTGATAATATCTTTGGAAATATGCATCTCTCAGCAGTGGGAGTACCCATATTTTACTCAACAGGAAATGTCATACAACATACATTTTTTTTACTTTTCCTTTAACCCTTTAACAACCGACCACGCAGGCACTCGGCGGTCACTAAAGGACCACAGAGCTTTTTTTTTCCTTTCGATTCCGAACTCCCCGAACGGCGTACAGCCGTGGGGGGAGCCTGGAATTCCATGACGGTCATAGTGTGTCATGGGTCGTTAACTCAGATCGACCCATGACGTAATATAACCATCAAGTGTCGTTAAGGGGTTAATAACTGTTTAATTCTGATTACAAACAATTTCAGTTACCACAACTTTTTGAACATCTTGCTTATGTCTCTAGCATCCAAGGGGTTAATTTTGAAACATGTCATTTTGTTCCAGAATTGTTCCACCTTTGCACCTCAATCTATTTTTCTTATTACTATCATATTAACTCAAAGAGTTAAAATGGAATTTTGGCCATCTTATCCATTGGTGGGACTTGGAATATTCAACTGATTAAAGGAGAGAAGATAAGAATGATAATCTGAAATAAACTGGCAACATTACAGGGAGAATCTATGTTGTACACAACAAAAAAAAATCCCTTTATTTTCATGCTTCTTGTTCAAGTTAAAAACTAGCACATTACTGTATTGGGTGACAGTTATTGTAAAAGTCTACTAGAAAAGCTTTAAGACTGCTGGGTTTACCCCTTGATTGTCAAAGGGGTATGCAATGCATTTTGAAGCAATGTGTTGCATACCCCTCCGGCACTCAAAGGGTTAAATCCAGGATTTTCAGAATGGTCTTTCCAAAAATCAAACATATGTAATAATAGAACCTATTTTTCTATTTGAAGCTGCACGTTGCAAACATCTATTATCCTTAAAGGGTTAAGTCCGCATCCAAAACTGTGGGACCTTTCTGATCATAGACCAAGAGTAGGATACCTCTGTTGTTGGACTACAGTCCCTATCATCCGCAGCAGGCCAACAGCCAGCTAAGGATGATGGGATTTGCAGTTCAACATCAGATGGGGGACTAAAGTTTGCACACATCAGGAACAGACAAGTAGAACAACAATGCTCTTTTCAGTTTTCTCTCTGATATTATTGAGACAGTAGAGTGCAAGGGGGAAGGAAAGCATAACATGAATGCCAGATTTCCAACCAGCCATGGTAACCCCTACCCAAAGCAACTCAAATGTAAATAAGCATTCAACCCTGGTTGGAAGAAAATTAGCCATTGCTTTTATTTACCCCGCCCCCCTTCACTGCCAGCATACCTAGCATCTTAATTTAGTTAGCATACATAATGCAACACTATAAATCCTAGTCTGCTCCAGCTCCAGTCTCAGAGCCTATTGGTTTACATAACTATGTCAGTCACTGACACAGCGAGCATGATCCCCCTAAACTAAATTGACAAGGCCAGGCAAGCCCAGCTGCATTTCCACACCTATATCCCAGCTGGCAAGGGCATACCTCTCAAATGCCCCTAAAAGGAGGGACAGTCCCTGTTTGAGACCCAAATCCCTCTGTCTCTCTTTCTCACCCTGGTGTCTGTTGTTTTAGGAAATCAGACTAAATTTAAATTTCAATATACATTTTTATACATTAGTTTGTGTAAATAAAATACTTTGGTTTTGCCCTAAATCATTCATTCAGCTACACAAAGAGGTGTCAATATGTCATGAAATAACCCAAATTTTTTTTTGTAAAGCCACACCCACCAGCCTGACCTCTAGAAACACCACCTAAAGCACCATCGGACATCCTAGTACAAACAAACACACCTACACCATCTTTAAAACTGAAAAACAAGAAGAATGGTTAGCCACAGTACACAGAACAGGTCTATGAGGATGGGATGCTGCTCAGCACTGTGCGGATGGAGAGGAAAGGGAAGTCCCTAACTAAACCCCATCCCCTATAAATCCTCACCTAATTACCCACCTGCTCTACCTAACTTACTATACAAGGCCACCCTCTAGTAGCCCTGGATTGCCTTTCTGTCCAAGTCTCTGTCAGTCATGACTGCTCTTCCTTTAAACTTTATTAAATACCTTGTAAATGTAGGTATATTTATGATTACACGAGCAACTGACTGTTGTAGTTCCTATAAAGGGCAGCATTTACAAGTGGAGAGGGCTGGGGCACAGACCATATCATCCACATTTGATTGGCTGACACCCGTTTCTCCCTTCACAGACTTGACCTTAAGATGTGAATCACAACTGCAAAGTCTCTCATTGCTGATTGCAGGAAAG
Organism: Rhinophrynus dorsalis; assembly: GCA_037306005.1. NCBI lineage: Eukaryota > Metazoa > Chordata > Amphibia > Anura > Rhinophrynidae > Rhinophrynus > Rhinophrynus dorsalis. The sequence goes on along the minus strand of CM074720.1, from coordinate 367,954,469 downwards.
TTGTATTACTCTGCTACTATGACATATGTTCCTATTGACAGTGGGCTTTGTAACCCTCTCCATTCAACACCAAGGGGGGAGACACACAAAGGGTGAGTGAAGTCTTTCCAGGGAGAATGTGCTTTCAAAATCCTGTTACTCTATGGACCTGCCAACTTACAATACAGTTACATAATTTAACCCCTTGAGGATCAGATGTGTTTGTGTGTGTGTGCAATGCATTGCTTTGGCAATGCACTGAGCACCCCTCTTGTTTTCAAGGGGATAAAACTGCCCGTATGTTTTACTAGCAATGTCTATTCATTTTTGAGTGCCAGAGGGTTGTGTAATGCATTGCAAATCACTATGACACTCAAAGGGTTAATATTATAGCATCAAACAAGAACATAGGCACTGGAGAGATCTCTGCATCTAACCCCATGTCTCTATTTTAGGAAACTAGATCACCACAACAGTCGCATGTGTAACCTTACCCTAACGGCATCTGTATCAGTGCTTCTTTAACACTTTGAGTGCCAGAGAGGTACGCAATGCGTTGGGGTATGCAATGCATTGCAGAGCAATTCATTGCATACCCCTCTGGCACTCAAAAGGTTAAATGTGTATAGCGCTAACAATATATGCATCACCTTATAGTTACTAATATAATACAAAGGTAAAATTGATTTAGATATGGAATTTTAACCCTTTGAGTACCAAAGAGGTATCCATTGCACTGGCACTCAAATTGTTAAAGGGCCTTATGTATAAAAAAAAACAAGCTGGAGCACAGAGGGACACATAAATATTCCCATACTTCCCACTGGTTTAAATGGGGATTTTAACACCCTCAGTGTTGGTGATCTGTCTAGCACTCAATGAGTTAAAGCCCCATTTAAATCAATGGGAATTTTTCTTTGTCCCTTCCTTTTCCCCAGAATTGCTATTACACAAATGCTTGTATACTAAGTGGTGTACTAGAAAACATACAGAAATAGTCAACAAGAGGTCACTGGCGTTCACTGAATTGCTAGCTACATTAGTGCAGATATGTTTTTCAGATAACTGTTTACTAGGTGACATTTAAGAGATGTTTTTTTAGTCTGCCTTTTAAAGGTAGACAGATGGTACTTGGCATATATTGGGTGTGAATGAGGACCAGAGATCGGGAACCACTTTGCAAAAGTACTAAAGGGAACAAGTCCACAAGAGCCCTTTAACAGTGTGCCGATCACTCAGTATCAGGCAGTGACAAGTTTCCAATAAGCCAATTATACAACTACAAAAGCTGGTTTAAGGTTGTCAGTGACTTAAATTAACTCATCTCCTTTCTTTACCAGCAATGTAAGTTACATCATGGGGTGTGGGGGGCAGTCTGGGAAGTATACAGAAGTTTTCTTTTAGCCCTCTCTCCTCCAGCAATGAAACCTTCCATCAACACATAGCAACATAGCTGCTGATGGCTGATAAGAACCAATTGACCCATCAAGTCTCCCCATTTTCTCATCTATGTAAAATGCACACTTATATAGACCTCAGAATAGACTTCTGTTTATTCTGGGCATTCTTTAAAACCCTTTGAGTGCCAGAGGGATACGGAATGCATTGCTTTGCACTTTATTGTGTCAGCCCTTATCCATGAATCTATGATCCTTTTCATCAAGTAGTATTTACACACATCAGATCAAGCCATCTGGTTCTATTATGCCTTAGTATCTGAAAAATGTGTTCCTCTTTAACCGTATTAAATCTTTCAATATATTTGAAGTTTTTTTTTATCATTTCACCTCTCTTCCTTCTCATACATACATATTAAGGTGTTTAAATCTATCCTAGTAAGTTCTGCAATCAAGATTCTGCATTATTTTAGAGGATCTTGTTTGAACTGCCTCCAATTTATTTATGTCCTTCTAGGTATATGGTCTCAAGGACTGTAAACAGTAGTACAGGAAAGTCATGCGAGTGATTCAGTAGTACCTCTCTTTCTGCTGTTTATGAAGGGGTGTCCAAGAACAGCATTCACAGCCAGGTCAGGATTTAAGGACATCCCTGATTAATAGACATTTCCCTAATAAGGAAATCCTTGCTTGTTGTAAACTCCTGAGGACCGAACTTTAGCTCCCTCATACTAATATCTTTTTCTATACAACACCAAACTCTGCTAGTTTTGTACCGTTTTACCACATTTCTTGCTTACCTTCAAGCTATTTGAAGTAATTACTACCAAGTCTCTTTCCTTTTCAGTTGCTAGCCGCTAAGTACCATTAAAGGCATAGTAATGCTTAAAATGTAAAAAAAAATGTTGTATGGTTTATGCGTAAAACAAGGGTACTGAAAGGTATTTTATTCAAAAGTTATTACACCTCAAACTTGTATTTTTAGATGTAGTATCACAGTGGCCTGAAATTGTATAGTGGTGCTATTTCTACACCATCCTATGGAGATTTATGGTCAACTGACTAGATCTGTCCATAGGATGGTTTATCAAACGTTCCACTGTACAATTTGAGACCGTTGTGATACTGCACCTATAAATTCAAGTTTGAGTTGTAATAACATTTAAATAAAACACCTTTCAGCAGTGGGAATACTCTTGATTTACTCAGGGAGATAAATACTACATCTTTCCCACACTGATGCTGTTCAAATGGTAAATTTGAGCCCCACTGAACACAGAGAACTGCAAAGTGCAACAGTTTGTATGTGTTCAAAGAGACTTCTTTAGGTAATGCCAAGCTGCCAGTGCTAGTTTACCTCCAATGGACCACATATTTCCTGTGAACGTAGCCTTGATCATTATGCATTTATTTTATTACCATTGTTGTCATCCCTATTACTGATCTTTCTATCATCTACAAAAAAACACACCATATCTTGAACACCATTACATTTTCATGCAACTCCATGCAACAAAACCTTTACTACTAAAAAGCTGCCAGTGTGCTTACACCCTTAAATTAGGGTTATACAAAATCAGGTGCTGTTAACTATTCATATTTTCAGCGTGTAATTTGATTATAGATTGATTTATTTAAGTGACAAATAATGCTTTAACTTTTTTTTAATGGTGAAAAGACAAACAAAACAACTTCCTAAGATAATCTTACAGTTAAAGATAAAAGAAGTTGAAAATTTAATATGTTCCTTATATAGCGGTGTCCATTATCACAATCTGCTTTCTACTGATTAAATAACTACAAGATTCTGCAGACACAGGTGATATCCATAAATCTTTCTTTTTATCACGGCTGCCACACAGTCTTGTCAAACAATGTTCTGAGACATTCGTTGGGTTTCAGATGCTTGAAACGCCTTCAATCAGGCGCCTGAACACATTTTAACAGATGTTCTATAATTGAGCACCATTGAGGCCCTGCTCATGCATTCACTATGACTTGGAATCCTTAAGAAAGACTGCCATGAAGACAGAATGACCTTGAGCAAGTACAAGAGGCAGCAGAAAGGGTAAGGCGGTCTTGCTGTTTCAGAAGAAACACTTAGAATGTTTCAGTCTGACAATTACTTCAGGTTTTGTATTCTAATTCAAAGGGAACTAACACTTTATATTTACTTGGTTGATCTTTAAAGGTCTTTTAAAATCAGCTATAATTATGTTAGCCATTCTTTATTTAAAACTATAGTTTAAAAGATCTTTATTTGACAATTTATGCAAATTAGCCAGTACTTCCTGTAAGTAAAGGTAGCTGGGAGGGAGAGTGGAATGTTAGTATCTGACAGACCTGGCTGTGCCAGTCAGCATTTCTTATGTTGCACAAACTGACAAATAAATAAGACTAAATACATATCCCAACATTTCAAATGACAAAAGAGGGACACTTGTGTTTTAGGTGGTGTTGCTGGGGGTGTGGCTGGTGGGCGGGGCATTACTGAGATTTTTAGGCTATTTCATCATGACCTATCGATACCTCCTTGTGTGACCTAATAAATTACTTATAACAATAACAAATTATTTTATGTACACAGACTGATTTATAAACACATATACTGATGTTAAAATAAACATTTAAGGGTCAGTAATGTCCTCACATAAATGTATGCAATATTGTAGATTTAAAAAAAAATATATATATGTTGAGCAAGTCCCATCTCTCAAACCTTTATGGTTTGAGAAATATAACGTTTTAAAGTCCTCCCCTCCTTTCCCTTGCACCGACTTCAGACAGAAGGAGATCCTGGTCACTTCAACAGAGCCGAACTCTACAAAGTGTGCCTGAGTCATCCGACACAGATCTCCTTCTGTCAGCTTTACAGCTGACATCAGGGAACGGAAAAGAGGGGGAGGGACTTTAAAACATTATATCTCTCAAACCATTAAGGTCTGAGAGATGGGACTTGCTCCACATAATATTTTTTTTTTAAATCTACAATATAGCATAAATTTATATGCGGACTAACCCTTTAATGTGAGTTTTATTGCTGTAGAGTAATGTGATACACTTATTTACACAACACACAGTCTCATCTCCTAAAAAGAGGGACATGAGGTTGAGAAAGAGGGACAAAGGGTTTTGTGTCTAAAAGAGGGACTACTTGGGAGATATGCTAAATATCTCCTGAATTCAAATTTTAAATAAAGAATGGCTTACATAGGTTTTGTGATTTTTAAAACTCTTTCACATTCACCCAAGTCATTATAAAGTGTTAGTTCCACATTAAGATTATTAATTACAGAGTTCATGATGAATGCTTCCAATCATATTGTCATGGCCCTTGCCTTTACCTCCAGTTCCTGTTCTCCACGGCTCACTCGTCTTGCCCTTGTTTTTCCTTCCTGCTTCCGGTCCCGTTCTGCTGGGCTGCCTTTGTCGGGCGCCCGTGCACTTCCGGTTCCTGTTGCGTCTAGTGGTGATGTCATCACTAGGCGTCTATATCAGGCCTTCTCTCTTAGCTATCGGTGCACTCTCACAGTGTACCCTGTGTACTGAACTGGCTTGCCTGATCTACTTAGGATTTCTTCCAGCTGCCCTCCAGCCTGTCAGCATACCTCACCAGTCCCTGTACCCCAGGTCAGTCTTGGGTTGTTCTTTTCTGGAAATCCTGGCCTAGTGGGGAGTTCTAGCTACTAGGTGGCCTCTGCTCCTTAACCACGACCCCAACTCTGTGCACTCTAGCCTTCACTGCCCCTTGCAGGGGAGCTGGTACTGTTAGCAGTGTTGCCATCCAGATCTGGGTTCCGGCTCAACCGGGATCGGACATCTGGCTTTGTGGCTAGCAACTCTATCCGTCCTCGGCCGCAGCAAGGCCTCGTTGCTAACAGTACCCGCTCATGAGCGCCGAACACCATCGTCGCTCCGGAGCACTCCCTTCCCTGCAGGAAGACACCTGCGCCGCTTTAAGCGTGACCGAGTTGTGACACATATAGTCAAATGGATGCTATAAGCCCCATACTGCAGCATTACTTAGAAAAATAATAATAACCCACACTTACCTTACTATAACCATAAAATCCTGATGGCCCCCATAGAATCTATTCTTGTACTTTGTTCAAGCAACAAAAATCTTCAGTCCTGGATATTATGTCAGTGGAGGTGGACAGTTTCTAATAGGACACAGGGAACAAACTGCACCCACTGCACATGGTAAAACTAACCCTTTAAAGACCAGCGGGGTGTGCAGTGATTTACACCTCTGTTGTCATTAAAGGGTTAAGTAGGCTCATTTACTCTGCCTGCTTCAATAAAAAAAATGCAAGCAAATCATCAGCCTTCACGGACATGACAAAGGCACATGGGCAACAATCATAGTTTACATTAGGATTTTCTGGACATAGTAAGTCAATTAGGAGGTTATAATTATAAGGAGTTACTTCTTCTTTAACAGAAAGGCACATGCAAGCTAGCTGATATCTGTGTCAGTTGAAAAACCAGGGTGTCTGATGTACTGTGATTTCCCCATTCCCTTCTCACATTTCCTTTATGACAGATGTAGAAAGAACCATTGGTAAATGCTGCTATCTTAATAAAGGATTAATTTACATTTACTCAGCATTAAAAGAAAAAACATAAAATTCTCCATATTTGTTCCTAGGGAAGCAAATGAGAAATAAGCTTGAACTGCATGTTGGCAGATTCTGAGACAAACATGGAAAAATGTGTGTATGTCTCTGTCCCCAAAACTGGAGGCAAGCATTTAGAAAAGTTGATACCTTTATTGGCTAACTAAACAGATTTAAAATGCAAGCTTTCTTAGATCTCTTCCTCAGGCATGTTATACAGATAAATATGAAAACATCTCCCTTAAATGCAAAGTACACATTACATTGTTTATAATGGAAATCAGATAAGAAAGCTCAGTCCAGATACTGATTCTTTGATCAGTCAATGGTAGAAAATGTGATTTAAAGTGCATTCTTCCCCTGAGGAGTCCAAGGTATTTATGATCCCAGAAAGACTGTTGTAAAGGTTAATCCACATTGTTATAATGTGACAGAAATTCTCTGTCTCTATTCAGCCCATAAGTCAAAGAATCAAATCATAGCATTCATTTTACCTCCATACTTTTCTGTCCCTCTGAGTGCGAAATTGTCCCATCAGTACAATCAATCTAATGTCCCTGACACTGAGTCCATTATGGCAAAAATGTTCTCCTACTGGTGTCTGTATCTTTTCGTTGTTAACACTTGATCTGTGGGAATTAAATCTCTTATGTAATGGCTGTCCAGTTTCACTCACATAAAGAGCTGTTGGGCATTTTGCACACATGAGGTATATTACATTGGATGATTTGCAGGTGAAAGTATCATTGATCTTATGGTGTAACTTGGTGTTTGGAATGGGTATCTTGTCCGTGGTGTAAATGTTTGCACAGGTTTCACACACATAAGGGAAACTGTGTGCCACTTGTGGTCACTTACCACCTCCAAGTTGAAGCTTTGTGTAAAATATCAAGAGAACTTCAAACAACCTTACATACAGATGAAAGACTTAAGAACGCATTCCCACAGCCTCCCTTACTCTCCTTCAGACAGCCTCCCAATTTAAAACAACTGATGGTGAGGAGTGCCTTGAACAAAAATACAAAAAATGGCACATCACCCTGCCTACAAAGTAGATGTAAAACCTGTGTATTGACTCAAGGGAGGAAGATATTATTATCCAAAAAAGTTTTTTAAATATACAAATAGCAAAAAACTTAAGAGGGAGTGCATTGGACCATTCAAAAATGAGATGGGTGAGTTGGTTAGTGAGGATAAGGAAAAGGCCGATGTTTTAAACACTTTCTTTGCATCAGTATATACAAGGGAGCAAGGAATGGTAGAAGAGCCTCCGCAAGTAACAAATAAAACAATACAATTAATAGATATTGGGTTAACTCAAGGAGATGTCATGGGAAGACTGAACAAAATTAAGACCGACAAAGCACCGGGTCCTGATGGTATACATCCAAGGGTTCTTCAGGAACTCAGTGCAGTGTTAGCAAAACCCCTATATTTACTCTTTAAAGATTCTATTACCACAGGCTCTGTGCCACAGGATTGGCAAAGAGCTAACATAGTGCCTCTATTTAAGAAGGGAACTAAAACAGAACCTGGGAATTATAGACCAGTGAGTTTGACCTCTGTAGTGGGAAAACTATTAGAAGGCATAATAAGGGACTATATTCAGGATTACAACACAAAAAATAAGATCATTAGCACGAATCAACATGGTTTTATGAAGAATAGATCATGCCAAACTAATCTTTTCAGCTTCTATGAGGAGGTAAGCAGCAACCTTGACAATGGCAAGGCAGTAGATGTAGTATATCTAGACTTTGCAAAGGCATTTGATATAGTACCACACAGAAGGCTGGTGTATAAAATAAGGAAATTGGGGCTAGGAGATAACCTTTGCAATTGGATACAAAACTGGCTGAAGGATAGGGAACAGCGTGTGGTTGTAAATGGAAAATTCTCCAGTACAGTTAAAGTGGAGAGTGGAGTACCTCAGGGTTCAGTATTGGGTCCGCTGCTTTTTAACATGTTTATAAATGTCCTGGAAATAGATATAGAAAGCAAAATATCAATATTTGCAGATGATACTAAATTATGCAAAGTCATTAATTCAGAACAGGATATTTTCTCTCTACAGAGGGACTTACATACAATGTCAGATTGGGCAAACATGTGGAATATGAAGTTTAATGTGGGGAAGTGTAAAGTCATGCATTTGGGAGGAAACAATCCCAAGGCTACTTATAAACTTAATGGAATAATTTTAGGTGACTCGTTGCTAGAAAAAGACCTGGGTATCCTTGTCATCTACAAACTTGGAAACAGCGACCAGTGTCAAACAGCAGTAGCAAAGGCAAACAAAGTCCTGTCTTGCATAAAAAGAGGTATTGAAGCAAGAGTGGATAACATTATCTTGCCATTATACAAATCATTGGTAAGACCTCACCTTGAGTATGCAGTGCAATTTTGGGCACCGGTTCTGAAAAAGGATATACTAGAACTAGAGAGGGTACAGCGGAGAGCAACAAAATTAATTAGGGGAACGGAGGACTTGACATATGAGGAACGACTAAACAAACTTGGTTTATTTACTCTAGAGAAAAGACGACTAAGAGGAGACCTTATCACATTGTACAAGTATATGAGCGGTCAATACAAGGATCTCTGCGGTGAGCTATTTATTCCAAGGCCTGATCAGGTGACCAGGGGACACCCCTTGAGATTAGAGGAAAGGAGGTTTAAACTTCAGCAGAGGAAGGGTTTTTTTACGGTAAGGTCTGTCAAATTGTGGAATTCATTGCCCAGGGAGGTAGTTATGGCAGATACAATGGATACATTTAAGAGAAGATTAGATACATTTCTTTCAAAAGGGAACATACAGAGTTATACTGTTTATCAGTAGGCTGATCAGGAAGGTCTGATAAAGACTAATTTAATTGGTAGCAGGAAAGCTATAAAATTCTCAGTTACTGAGGTATGAGGCGAAGGTTGAACTTGATCGACTTGTGTCTTTTTTCAACCTAATTTACTACGTTTTACTATGTTTTTATGCCTCTTTACAGGTCCATGGTAAGACCCCACCTAGAATATGCTGTTCAATTCTGGGTGCCCTTTCTGAAAAAAGACATTATGGAACTAGAGAAAGTGCAGAGGAGGGCTACAAAACTAGTAAGGGGAATGGAAAGTTTTCGTTATGAAGAAAGGCTAGGAAAGTTAAACTTATACACACTAGAGAAACAGCGTCTTAGAGGGGATATGATAACACTGTATAAATATGTTCAGGGCCCATACAAAGGGCTCTCCAAAGACCTGTTCATTAACAGAACAGTACATAGGACAAGGGACAACCCCTTAGACTTGAGGAAAGGAGATTTCATCTACAACAACGGAAGGGTTTCTTTACGGTAAGGACAATAAAGGTATGGAATCCACTGTCTGAGGAGGTGGCGCTATCGAATACATTAGATGCCTTTATAAAGGGCCTGGATACCTATTTAAAAGAGCAGAACATATTGGGCTATGTACGTTAGTATTGGGATTAACATTTAGTTAGTGCTTGTTGATCCAAGGAGAAATCTGATTGCCATTTGGAATCAAGAAGGAATTTTTTTCCCCTCATTCAAGGCAGAGGGTTTTTTTTGCCTTCTTTTGGATCAACGATGGTGAACAGGAATAGGAAAAGGGTTGAACTGGATGGACACAAGTCTTTTTTCAACCTAAATTACTATGTTACAATCAATTGCTAGACTTTAAGTTTAAAGTTTTAACCTCAGAACAACTTTAGTTATAAATTAACTGTAGGCCATACCCCCATCCACCCTACCTAATTAGACGAGACAAGTGCTAGCCCAACAGCCGTTAACAGAACTCCTGAGATCAAGCCTGAGGAGCTGTAAAATGATTTGAAGACCTTGCTTTGAAACACCAGAAAGCACTCTTCCACAGTGTACTCCCTTACGCTGGATGTGTACTGCCAGAAAATAACTCTATGTCCCTTTTAACTCCACTGAACCAGTCGGTTAAATATCAAGGACAATATTAGTAAGATGGAGTCCATCATTTTCCAATTTCCTATTGAGCATCACTATCCCCCCCACTTCATATAACTAGACAGATTGTTATTAACCTTCCTCCTGCTAGCCTCCAGCTCCACCACACTAAAATTAAATTGTTGAACATTTCCGGCAAAGTCATCCCACCCCCCAGCATGCACCAACAAAACCAGGGATGGGCAACTTTTATTTGCCTCAAACTCAGAACAGGTGAAAAATAACAGTTCTCGCCAAGCAGGAAATTTCCTGTGAAAATTGACGATTTTCCACTTTTTCCCACTCTGCTCATTGCATTGAAATAAATGGTAAGACTAAATTTCCCCCACATGGAAATTTTTCCTTCTTTTCCTGCCAAGACAGTATGAAAGGTGTGTCAGGTTCCTGCAGCATGTCATTCTGTGTTTATTAGAGAGAGAAAGCACCACAATTAACCCTTTTGGGGGTATGCAACGTATTACAAAGAGAGGAGTTGCGTACTCCTCAAAGGATTTAAGGAAAATAAGTGAAGTTGGAGTTAAGTTTAGCGAGTCTTTTGAGCAGGCAATTTGTTCTCTGTGTTAGGGGAGTGTGGGGACTCTGGGGGAGTGTAAAGGGAGAAAGGAGATTTACCCAAAATACACCCCAAATCTTGTTTGACTAAGAAGGGACAGGCAGGTGATACAAATTCCTTCCTGGGCTGGCTGAACTTCTTTGTTAGGGGAGTCTGGGGGAGTGTAAAGGGAGAAAGGAGATTTACCAAAAATACTCCCCCAAATCTTGTTTGACTAAGAAGGGACAGGCAGGTGATACAAATTCCTTCCTGGGCTGGCTGAACTTCTTTGTTAGGGGAGTCTGGGGGAGTGTAAAGGGAGAAAGGAGATTTACCAAAAATACTCCCCCAAATCTTGTTTGACTAAGAAGGGACAGGCAGGTGATACAAATTCCTTCCTGGGCTGGATGAGCCTCTGTGTAAGGGGGAGTCTAAAGGGAGAAAGGAGATTTTCACAAAATACCCCCCAAATCTTGTTTGACTAAGAAGGGACAGGCAGGTGATACTGTTACGGTTGGCAAGCAAAACCAGGAGTCAGACGGTATAGTTAATAGAACCTTTATTATGAGAATAATAACAGTCATGCAATATAAATATATACACACAGTGGGTGATCGAAAAGGCGAGTACTGTATCAGGAATAGCAGTCTCCCAATATCACCACCACACTGTCTGAGACTAGGCTTCAGCCTGCTGGAGTCTCACGGTAAGGTAACGCCCAAGAGTGATACTGACTCAGCCTGCAGTCAGTAGCTGGGAGTTTGCTAGAGCCTCAGGTCAATACTAGGAAGGATGTCTGAATAACGGAACCAACCCTAGGAGCGAACAGACAGGGCCTTCTAGTATGCACCAGATAGGATAGTCAGAAGAGCCAAAGTCATACACGGAGCGGGTAGTCAGCCAGAGCCACGGGTTTGCACCAGATAGGATATCCACTGAAGTGATGGAATGCTGAATGCGCAGTGGATAGAGCCCCAGGTCAACACCAGAGTGGGTAGTCAGACAAGCCTAGGTCATACACGGAGCGGTTAGTCAGCCAGAGCCACGGGTTTGCACCAGATAGGATATCTGAGCTAAATCGTAACGCACAAGGAGAATAGTCAGACAGCGCCATGGGTCAACACCAGAATGGATGGACAGATAAGCCGGATCATGCAAAGGAATCAGGAATACTACAGGAAATAGGTAGGCAAGCAGATAGAGGGAGGAAGTAGGAGGGGGGAGACTACAGGAAACAAACACACATAAAACAGAGGCCTGCAGCATGCTTGAAGCCTCTGTCTGCAGATGACGTGTGGAAAGACGCCAAGCGTCGCTGAAGAGGCGGCGCTGGAAAGAAGGTACTGTGACAGATGCAAATTCCTTCCTGGGCTGGCTGAACTTCTGTGTAAGGGGAGTCTGGGGGAGAGTAAAGGGAGAAAGGAGACTTACACAAAATACCCCCCAAATTTTGTTTTACTAAGAAGGGACAGGCAGGTGATACAAATTCCTTCCCGGCTTGAATGAACCTCTGTTTAAGGGGAGTCTGAGGGAGTGAGAAGAGAGAAAGGAGATTTACCCAAAATACCCCCAAAATTATGTTTGACTGAGAAGAGACAGGCATGTGATCCAAATTACTTCCTGGCCTGGCTGAGCCTCTGTAACTGCCTACCTGACAGTATAATTTGCAAATCATTTGCAGACTGACACTCAATAGACGGACAAGGTCAACTGACACTAACTCCTTCAACATCCAGGAGACGAGTGGCCAACACTGAATAAAATCTATAATCATCTTTACTGTAAAAGAACAAAATAAGACTGCGGTGACAGAGAGAGAAAAATGCACAATCTATCTGTCAGTCATTATTATAAGCATCGTCACTGCTTCCAGATCCATCCTCCACACAGCCAACCCCGCACACCTGTTGAGTAATCAGTAACAGGTCATCAACATCCACAATGCTAGCTATGATGGTTGGAAGTGTAGCACCTTTGACACCTAGAAGCAGTACAATTTCAACATCTAACATTAGTAATAGTAGTAGCTCATCAGGAGCCCCTCAGTCTATCGTATGGAGATACTGCACTCATGATCCAAAAGTGAAACATTTTGCTGTGTTATCTATGAGCAGACAGAAAGCAGGATAACACCTTAGGCACATCCTCATTGAGATCCCACCTGAAGCACAACCGCAGATCAGATTGGGAGACATACCAACAACATGTCAGAAGTGCCATGACTAGAAGTAGTAGAAGCTCTCCTAAATGTTCACTGGGCTCTGGGGGACAAAATAGTAGTATCTAGGCATTCTGATAGTCTTTCAAAGCATAAGGTTCTCTAATTAAATGGAATCTGTGTACCGCTTAACTCTACTTATCTGTCAAACATGACTAAACCATTATATATGTGGGGGTAGTCCAAAGGTGCAATAAAGGGTTAAGCCAGAACTGAGTCAGTAATTTAGATAACAGACTTCAGTTACCACTTGTTATTATTATATAGCACCTTAACCTTTGAAATCCATGTTTTCCAACATACACAAATGTACTAGTAGCATGCAAACAGCCTGGTACAGAAGCATATTTTTTTCATATTTATATATAAATTATAGTTTGCATGGGTACAAATTATTAAATACAATTTTGTCATTTTATTATTCACATGGACAAGAGACCTAAAATTGATAAGGTCATTAAGGTGAAAAATATCCCAGTCCTTATGTGATTAAAGGGATAGTAATGGTTCACAAAAACAGCAGCTCCAATTAATCTTCATAGTGTTTGGGCCATGGAAAGTATTATTTTAATGCTATCAGAGTTGTTGTTCAAGAGTAATTGAATGATAAAGTATCCCCCTCCTGCCCCTATTACGTAGTGTAAGACGCCTCCCCTCAGATGTGGTCCTGGGACCAGACAGCTCACAGCAAGAGACAATCTTCTTACTGTGAGCATAAGGAAAACCCTGCCTCCTTGACAGGCTTTTCAGGTTTTTCCTAATGCTCACTGAAGATTGTCCCTCTCTGCAATCCATCCAGACAGTCTTGCTACACTGAGGTGAGCAGTATTATATCAGTAAAAGAGGCGGGAGGGGGCTATTTTATTATGCAATTACTCTTGAACTACAACTCTGACAGAATTCAAATAACACTCTCCATGTTCCAAATACTATGAAGATTAATTGGAGCTGCTTTTATTGTGAAACATTATTATCTCTTTAAAGCCTTGGGTCTTATTGCCAGAATTGGGAATTTAATGGTGCTAATCTCACCACTTGTAAATGGGGCTGCATGATGCATTGGATTGGCTCAACACCTGGGTCTTATGGGAACCTAAGAACTTCCCTGCTGCTTACAAATGAAAAAAATATCTAGGGGCACTTTGTTGCTAGGAAGTCAAACTGAAGCACAAAATAGAAACCTCAGACCAAAAGACTATGGGCAAAACAAAATGGTTATTGAAAAACAAACTATTCCTTTGTTTGTAATTTACTTAGTTTTGAGAAAGTAAATTATTTGTTGGTAACACAATGTGGCACTTTTTTGTGCTATGCAGGAATGTACAGAAAACCCACACTGTGGGGTCATTTCTAGTAGCGATAAGGTGGCATTGAACATAGCTAATTAAAATACTGAATGCAGGGAATATAATAAAATGCCACACAAATTCTGTGATTTTGTACCACTCTACTCTATACTCGAAAAATATTATTGTGAAGTAAAACTATCACTTACCTGCAAGAACCCACTCCCCAAGACGCATATATCTGATTATCTGTAGGTCTGATGCTCTTGAGCATGCCTTCCTGACCTTTGTGTTCCTGTTACAGATGCACCTTGGTGCATGTTCATAGTATCTGTTATGAGTCTGTTTCCGAGCCTCATTCATGCTAGTAATTGAGAGGCCCCAGTAGAAACATTTGTTTGGGCTCCAAAGACAAAAGAAATTTTTCCAGGGGTTAAACTAAAAACTGTTGGGCCCCATAACAGCTGCACCTCTGCAGTTACACACCTGCTTTCCTGTGTTAGCACCAAGAGTCAACTTTCTGGGTATTCACATCTCAGCTTTAGTTCTGTCATGCTTTTTCCTTGGTTTTACTGGAATCTGTTCCAACTATTTGGTGTTGTTTTTTGGGTTCCTTTCTCCTCCCTGTCTTTCTGACCTTTTATCTAGTGCTGGAGCCTTGCTCTGGTGCCTTGCACCTGTGCGTGATCTAAGCATACCTGCTGTGACCTTTATCCAGCCATGTTTGAGTGTTTTCAGTGTTCCTGACCCAGCTATTCCTGACCACCCCTTCGTCTTCCAATATGTCTTCTGTATGTTATCCTCTGGTATCGACCCATGGCTTTGTTCTCCAGACTACTCTCCTGCTTGTTCCTCTGGTAGTATGTTTGTCTGACTGGTTCTTGACTCTAGACTACTTAACTAATCTATGCTTATCCCTTTGGTACTATCTTGCTTGTTAGTTACCGACTAGGCTTGTCGACCATTCTCTATTGTTGCCCTTGTATATCTCTCTATCCTGCTCCTTGTCTTCTGGTTCTATGACCTTAGACTGTCAGTCAAGTTCGACTAAACACTATCTATATCGAGTCCGACTAGTCGTCCTTCTCCGTGTTCGACTCGTGGTTGTCGGTGCCAGTTTCCTCATTTGTCATAGAGTTCCTGCTTGGGCCCCCTAGTGTCCATCTTCTGTGTTTGTTTCTGTGTTGTTCCTGTGTTGTGCAGAAGAGGAAAATCTAGTTGCGGGTAGGTTCGACTCTCTGTTTCCAGTCTTAGTGAGTAGCTGTCTGTACATAGAGGTGTCAACCTGTTATCTGGTTTCGCGGCCTGCACCTCTAATCCGGCCTTGGCCGCTGTAAAGCATCTCTAGAGCAGTCTATGCTCGCCAGCTACAATCCCCATTCTGCACCTCCTAGCTTCTTGCTCACTGAGGCCTATCCAGCAATAAAGCCTGTATTGTCTCCTGTTGCTTATTTGTTCATATTAATAGCTACCTGTCACCTCTTGGTAGAGTTTCTCCTCTATCAGGTTTTACCTAGCAGCTTACAAGGGGTGCTTCCTTATCTGAACATTACATTTTCCTATCTCAGCGTCAGCTTTGGCCATCCTTCTCTTCCCAACTACCAGTTCCTGTCTGCCTCTGTGGTTGCTACAGGCCTCCATTCTTCAGCTGCAGCATCTAGCAGCTACTCTCCATTCCCAGTTGTGGTGTCTTGTCAGCTGTCCTCTGCATCCTCCTTACCTTGTATTGTTCAGCAATGTACACTCTCAAGCATCCAGATATAATAATACTGCTACTACTACTACCTGCAGCAGCCTGCCACCACTCAATAATCTCTAGGTGGCAGCATGCGCACTTCATTAGAAGTCTGATTATCAATGTTCAAGCTTCTTGTCCTCTGCATCACTAAAATCAGTGTGTTAATCTGTATTTGCCACCATAGGAGCTTCTTGCCATCTCTATGCACCACAGCCCATGGCTCACAAGTTGGTGATTATTATTTCATCTCAGCCCTGTGGGTGTGATTTCTGGTTTGGTTTGTCCTGCATGATACTTACTATTTACCATTATAAATAGCCTACATCCAATTTACATAATGAGTATAGTAAAAGTGATTTCAAGGTTCCAGTAAGACAAAAGCAAGACATTGTATTATTCCAAAATATTAGGGATCAAAGAAAATTTGTTTGTTTATTCTAGGATTTTTAACCCCTTAGATGCTAGAGAGGTCTTGAATGAGCTATTTTGCTACGAGTTTGAGACCTCTATAGTGCACCAGAGTTTAAGATGTATTTCTAAGTGAGGGAGCACATCAGTAAATTGAGGGTGATTACTTGATAATATAATATGGAAATTAACCCAATTTGAATGCTAGAACATGTAAAAATCTGCTTTGTCTTTCATCTCATGGGCCAACATACAGGTGTACAATAAAACCAGTAGGGGCAATACTTGGCTGTGTTTCTGATTACACAATTGTCTGTAACCCCAAGCCTGGCCATTGTCTCAGAGAGGGTGCTAAGTGTCTTGTTCCATGGTAATTTAACAGAGTTGATCCCTTGCGCTCTCCTCTACTCAGTACACACCAGCAGCTAATTTAATTTGATAGCAGTGTCATCTAGGATAACAGATATCCTGTTTCTTCTTTGCCTTGCAATGCACGGCTAGCCCAGTTGCAACAAAAGAAATAAAAGCAATCAGCTCACTGTTAAGATACTGTATATGCCACATTAACTACAATGTGTGTAGAACAATGTGATTGGAGTTTACAGCACAAGTGCATTACCTTTATTAACTATCAGTTACATTGTTTTTTATGCCTTTAAAGGTAAAATTAAAACTGCTCATCTAGTTTTAATCCTTTGGATGCGAGAGGATGGATGGATGAATTTTACAGCAATGCACTTGAGTACTCTCCATTATCAAATTGGGGTAAACACACTGTATTCCCATCTGAAAACATTGGTATGGTTTAGTCTGGACAGGTACTTATTATGTATAGGTATTTTACATTCTGTTTTGCAGAGTCAGTTGTTCACTTTTGAGGGGAAGGACTGCTCACACCACTAAGAATGCCTATATATGTGTGTGTATATCTATCTATCTATCTATCTATCTATCTATCTATCTATCTATCTATCTATCTATCTATCTCTCTATCTAGCTATCTATCTAGCTATCTATCTAGCTATCTATCTACGCAGAAAATCACTTAATTGAAGGGGGCTACCATTGTTCAGGCTGTTATTTAGAGATGGAAAAAAAAAACAGCAAAACAAAGCTGGGTCAGCTATTCTTTATCCTCAAGGCCTGGGGGATGGGAGGGCACAGCATGCAACCTTCAGAGTCATCTTCTGCAGTCGCTTGACTCTTCCCTGGTACAGTGGGAAGAGTAGTATCATACACCATAGGCATTTTTGTTCTTCCTTGTCTGTGTGTGTCTGTATAAATCTATACAGCTTTCTGTGTGCCTTTCTGGCTTGTGGTTACATTGGTTCTCATGCAATTTTTCTCTTCTGCCTACCTATACCTCTAAGCTTTTCACCAGTCTTTGCCTGAGGAAATAGTTTACTCTATTAATTTCTCCATATATCTTGTTGGCTATCCAGTGTATCAAACCTTGGTTAGTTTACCAGCTCATGGACCTTATCTTCCTGCCTGACCATTCTTCTGCCTGAGAATGTTTTCCACTGAACCAGTCCTTTGACTTGTTCGTGACCACAATTTGAGGCAAAGGTTGAATTTGATGGACTTGTGTCCTGATTTACTATGTTACTATTTACTCTAGATTAATAAACCTTAAGCGACTTCTTGTCATCAGTGCAGGTAGATAAGAGGCTTGGAAGGAATGACTTATAACATGAAAGGTAGCAGTGGAAAATCCCTGCTAGCTAGCTGTACTAATTATCTGTGCCCATGATGTTTCTAGTGAGTTATACACCTCCTCTTCTGACAAAAGTGTGTGTCTGGGTATCTGTTTGTGATGGAGGGTGTTCATGTATTTGTGTGTGTGCAAGTATCTGAGGGGAATGAGTCTGTGTCTGAGAATGTGAAACAATTTAAATCATGAAACCGAAGCTAGCTACCCCCTTTCCTCTCATTCCGCACATTCTTAACTACATAGAAAGTTCATATTATTGCATTTTATTTCAACTAATGAAGATCCCACAATGAAGAATAATTAGTTTTAATCTGTATAACAAAATGTGTTAATTAAAAAGTGTGGGATGTATGTTATATGAGTGCTAGTTGAAGAGCCCATGTACTCGGGCCACAGTGCCACCCAGCAACGGCCGCTGTGCAGTCATGCACAGTAGAGTCTGCCCGCACAGTGGCTGATACGGATCGAGGTGCTTCGAATTCTGAGCACCGCTCCTTAATCAGCCACGGCATGGGCAGTCTGTAATGCGCATGACTGCAGGACGCGCAGCCGTCTCTACTCCTCATGGCAGCTTCTGAGAAACAATTTAGCGCATTATTATATAGGATGAGAAAGGGTGTGAGAATCTGTGAGGCACACTTCCTTAATATGTATATTTGCCTTTTTCTATTGATAGGGTTTGTAAATAAGAAATGTAGAAAAACTGAACTTTTGAGTATATGTTACCAAAAAGCTGATCTATTCTAGTCTAGCTTAATTTCACACACATAGCAAGTTCAGCAAATACCTGAAGAAACTGTAAGCTGCCATTTTATCCATCACAATCTGGTAGAACAGCATTTCCAATATTCTCTTTTGTGGCACATGAAGTCTTTCCTGCATTGGCACCTCACGGCTATTGAACCAGGAAACAAGCTTAATAAGCTGCAAAAGACTGCAACCCCAAATGCCCCCAATCACCTATTCCACACACACACACCATAACCCCTCTGATGCCATACAATTTATACCATGCATTCATGTGCAATACTTTGCAACCTATCTGGAAAAGTGGATTTACTGAAATTTCTAACTGATAGCATGACTCAGCAGTTTCTGTCACGTTCTATGGAGAACTGATTGTCAGTGTCGTACCTCTCCTAGAGAATGCAAGAGAATCAATTGGAATTCAACCACAAGATGGTACTGTTAACACAACAAACAAGATTTTAAAGTGTAATAACTGTGGGAGTATTCTTGTTTTACTCAACAAGAAAAGACCTAATATATATATCAACAACATGCAAGTCGTCTTTAGCAAATTTATCAGACCAAGGAAAATCACAGTAGATGGACAAGAACTAGAAGAAGTGGACCAGTATGTTTACCTTGGACAGGAAATGTCAACAGATGGAAACACCAGGATGGAAACTGAGCAATTAATAACATTTGGATGGCAAGCATTTGGCTTTAAGACAAATTTACTTCTTTGCCTCAAGTTTTTGAACAATGTGTCCTCCAAATCCTTACATATGGCTGTGAAACATGGACAATTCATGCCAAAACCATACAAAAACTTAAGGAGCTGCGAATTCTAACCATAACAAAAAGAGACTGAAAGACGTGTGCATGGATTCGTCAGCAGACAAAGCTATATGACATCACTGAAATAGTAAAGTGCCTGAAATGAAATGTGTACCAACAAATTTCATCTACCCATCTTGTCTTTTGGCCTTCTTCCTGGGCGTTTAGTATCAAGTGGAATCCATTCCAAAATTTGTTTGGTCCATCGACTGTCATGTGTTCTTGCTATGTAGCCTACCCATCTCAATTTCAGGTGCGTTACACTTTTAATGATGTTGTAGACCTTTGTTTGCTGATGAATAGATGTACACATTTTTTGGTCTCTTTTTGTTATGTTTAGAAATCACTGCTCCATACTTCCCTGAGTAACCTTACATTTTTGTATGGATTTGGCATTCCATGTCCATGTTTCACAGCTATACATAAAGACTGGGAGGACACATTGGTCAAAACTTTTCGATTGAGGCAGCCTGGTAAATTTGTCTTAACGACACTACTACTAAGTTTTCCAAATGCTTGCCATCCCAACTTTATTCCTCACTCAATTTCCATCATTGTGTTTCCATCTGTTGAAATATCCTGTCCAAGGTAAACATACGTGTCATCTTCTTCTATTTATTGTCCATCTACTGTGATTTTCCTTGGTATGGTGAATTTATTAAACGTGACTTGTGTTTTGTTGAGATCATCTTCATACCACAATTTTTTCTTCAGTGCGTTCTTGCAGTTCTTCAGGACTATTGGCAAAAAGTATGATTTTCCTTGGTTAATCAGGGCATTGATTGTTACTTTATTATTTCACTGAATCAATGGCCGTTTTTAGTCAATGAACGCTATCCATAATTGAAGGTTATATTTATTATACCACTCTATAACGTTCTCCATTATCTGGATTTGGTCCTTTCTACTGAAACCGCTCTTGAATCCTGATTGTTCTTTAGGTTGTACCACATATTGTTCTTGATAGTACCTTTGTGGAAATCTCTCAGATGACTGGCAATAGGCTTATTGGTCAGTATTTTTAGAGCCTCCTTATCACCCTTTTTGTGCCGTAGGATGACGCGGCTCCCTTGCATCACATTTATTGATCTTCCAACTAGATTGGCTGGGAGATCAATAACTGAGTAGAGGTTCTGATGCCCCCACAAGGTCTTTGCATTTTTTTTTAATATGGACACTGCATGCCAGTTATACCAGCTTGTACAGTGACCACATTTCGGCCATACATTGTACATACTTGGCATAAGCAGGAATAGCTGACCAAGCCCTTATGTTGTACTGCTTTGGCACTCTAGGAGTTAAAGTTAATGAATATTATGTGAAGTTATGTTTGTCAAGAAGTTAAAAACTCCATTTAAATAAATGGAAATTTTAGGATATTTCTCTTTTTCCCTATGATGCATTTGATTTGCTCCAGATTATCTCCAGTTTATATAAAAGGCTCAGTAGGCCTTATGTATAAAATTTGAGTATTTCTGGGGCATAAAAACTGCACCATAGGTGAGTGGTAAAACATCTTAAATATCTCAGTGATTTAAATGGAGCTTTTAATCCCTTAAAAGCTTCCAGTGCATTGGAAAGGGGTAAAATACTTATTAAATCAATGGGATTGTTTAATCAAAGGGATTGTTTACATGTCCCCTATGGTGCAGGTGGTTTGCCCCAGAATTGCTCCATTTTGCTTATATACAATCTGTTATTTATGGCCAAAAGAAAATACGTTTTAAAAATCAACATTTTTGCTACCCAGCAAATTGGAATTTTCTTGTTTTCACACAGGCTTGGCAGTATGCATTAGCATGATAGGTTTCTTCCTCTTAATTACATGCTAATAGATAATTTTTGGGGTTAAAATGTAACATCATTAACATCTTTTGAAAATAGATTAGTGACATATGGCTATTATATATGCAATGACATTTTCACCTGAATAACATTTTATTAAATTTGTATGACACAAGGGAGTATAAGCAAGCTGGATATATTAACAGCTCTCTCAGTATTTGAGACTTACTAGTAAAAGGTGAGCAGCATTTCCTGTGCAAGTAGAGCAGAGGAAAGGGAGAGATATTCCACTGTCCACCCACACATACTGTTTTACTCCACAACTTCATTTCACAGGTAGTCACAGACCCACAGTGGTAGACCCAAATATACATTTTATGATATTCCAGCCTTTTTAACTGTCAAATGGTACTTACAGAGCCACACGTACAATGTCCCCTTCCCCAACCTTATTCCATTGTCCACTTTCTGCCACCTCCAGGTTTTTTACATTGTCCTACTGCTAATCACAGACCCACCCGAACACACTCTCTCTTGCACCTCAGCCTTGTTACACTGTCTTTCACCCATGTCTTGATCCACTTTCTGGGCTGGATTTACATCTCAGGAGCCTGTAGGCACAGAAATTTGAAGCGCCACCCCCCGTAGGCAATCTGCACTGGATACCTCCACAATGCTCCTAATCTCCACGTTGCCCCCCCATCATCTCCATATTGCCCTCACATTGCCCCCATCATCGCCACATTGCCCTCACATTGCCACCCATCAGCTCCATATTGCCCCATCAGCTCCACATTGCCCTCACATTGCCCCCTTCAGCTCCATATTGCCCTCACAATGCCCCCATTAGCTCCACATTGCCCTCACATTGCCTCCCCCTATTGTCCATTTCCTACCTCCATGGTAGGAGATCTGTATGTGCCTCCTTTGGCACAGTCTTGCACCTGATGGAGCTCCCGCACGGTCTCCTATTCAGGAATGCAGAGCACTGGGAGATGATGTCATCTCCCAGCGCTCTGCATTCCTAAAGAGGCGACGAGGGAGCTCCATCAGGTACAAGACTGGGGGGGGGCGGGCAATGTAAGTGGGTGCCGCCGGTGCAGCCAGAGAGGCGGCTAGTTTTTTTTTTTTTTTTTTTTTAAAGAATATTTTAAAAAAATAAATAAATCAAAATGTCAGGGGCCCCTCGTTGGCGTGCACCTGTAGGCAGGTGCCTAGTTTGCCTAATGGCAAATCCAACCTTGTCCACTATCCCATTAGTATTCAAAGAGCAACACATATTATCTTTGCACCACTGGTATTTGCAGGCCTTCATTCACTAACACCCTTCCTGGCAGCTCCCTGTTGCATCTGGTCAATAGGCAGGAAGTAAAAAGTTACTGAAATATAGTATGATTCACTCCCCACCCAGCTCATACACAACAGCACTGGGTGGAGAGCTGAAGAGAGCTGGAGGAGACCCACAAAGGATGGAGGGCAGCTGGGAAAGCTTCTCCTTGGCTAAGGTGAGGAGAATTGGAAGTGGGGAGGCTGAGTGCCAGAGAGGTGATCAGCGCATTGCTGCTCAATGTTCTGGACACCCCTCTGGCACTCATAGGATTAAGAGAGGACACAGTGGGGGAGATAAGAGGTGAGGGAGGTGGAGGGTAGAAAAAAAATGCTTTGCTTTACCTCCTACTCACTCCAAAGCACCAATCATAGCTGACACTCAATGATTTTGACAGGAGTGACCATTCCATTCTAGTTCAGTTATACTGAAAGGCTGCTATGACATGTGTTGCATGTCCCTCCAAACCTCAAAGAAGTACCTACGCAGAATAAACAGGGATATTCCATCACTGGCATAGCTACAGGTAGGCCACAGCCAATTCGGTTCGAAAGGAGGTCCACCCACCCAATTGTCTACAACTTTATTTTCTTGAAAGCACATTTTATAAATTAAAGGAGGATTGAACTTTATTTAAATGAAAAATATATACCAATTGCTGGGAGATTTTTCATCCAAACAGCTAAAATGTGTTTTAATAATGTACTTGATTGATAAACATGAGTCATTGGCGATGGCTTTACATAGTGATAAAAACCAACACCACCTGGTAGCCACAATACAAAATGCGGTTTAATTTAAAATAAAAAGTAATCTGTGATAACTTTGGAATTAAACATCTCCTATTAGTAAAATTATTATTGTTTTACCCTTTAGGAAAATAGATACTGTTTATATTTTCTAATAAAATAAACCCCCCAAATCTCAGTCCTGGCTGCTGAACATAGCATGGTACAAAAGCTAATGCTCAGTCTTTATGTTTAAAGCCTAATAGTGGCACATTGGTACTAAGTTATGAAAATGAACCAGAGGTTTGTGGTAAAAATGCATGAAGACGAAAAGGAATTCTGCAACAAAACTTGATGCTGGAAGATGATTAACCCTTGATTGCCAAAAAGATTAATACAAAAGCTTCAAAGGACCTAACATATTTATAACACAGAGCCGATTTAACCCTTCAGGCAAAAGAACGTGCAGTGTATGCTTTGAAATTGGTTGCATACCTCTCTGGTACTCAAAGGGTAAATGGAAAAGATACCTCCAAAATAAGTTAGGCTTAACTAACTTAATATGATAAATTACTTATCTATTGTATACTGTGGGATTACATTTTCCTGTTTTTCCCTTTTTAAATAAAATTGCAATGGTGCACTTCAAAAGAGAATGGCAAGTTATTTTTATCACATCTTCCCTTTTAGGCCAGTACAAAATAACCTGCTTGTTGATCCTAGATATGTCAAATGAAACTGCATTCCTAGGGCAGCAAGTCTAATCTTGCACAGTGACTAAAGCCTTATATTCAATAGAAAACTGGGATATGTCTAAAGCAAACCAATTGTATGATCAACAAGAAATTCATAGTTCTCTCCTACTTGTGAATTCCTTTTCCCTGCAACACCCAAGGCAGCAAATGCTGAGATATCCTCCCATCTCGCATACAGGAAAAGAAAAAACCCAAGCCAAAAAAAGGATCTCCTTCTTACTAGTGTAAAAGCCAGGTAATGTTAACTCTTTCAGTGCCAGAGGGGATGAGCAATGTGTTGCATACCCCCCTGGCATTGAAAGGGTTAAGTCGCCGCTACCTCACTGCTCCACGCGATGCAGTCTTGTGTTGCCTCACTCACGCGATACACCGGAACACTCACAGTCTCTACTGCACATGATGGCATCTGACAAACAACCTAACAAATTATTATATAGGATGATGCTACCATACCCCTGGTGAAGTACGCCTTGAAAAGTGGAGGAGGATCCTTCCTAGTAGCTTCATAAGTGTCTCCAATAAACTTTCTTATCCAGCGGCAGTGATTTGTTGCATTCAGGCTTCTTAGAGGCACAATTCAAGATGAACTAGTGATTTGAAGGACTTAGGCTTGTTAGAAACATACCCCCAAAAATTGTTTTTTATATAGGCCTCTGGTTTGAAAGAACAAGCCAGTATCAGCAACACAATTATTCCCCGCCAACACTTCAGGTATATCTGGAGAAAAGAAGATGGCCAATAAATAATGCTTCTCCTCCTGCAACTCCTCTAAAATCATGGGTGTGTTGTTGGAATGTATAGTTTTGCCTTGACAGCATGAAGGAACGGTGCCTTTCATCAGCCACTGCAATGTGCACAGTGTGTGTAGGAAATAGGGGAGGACTGGGAAAAATGAACACATCTGCATTCACATCAAACAACTGGCACATCTGAAAGTTAACACCTTAAGGTGCTTAGGTCTGCAATGTCAAATCATCCCCGCCAGAAACCAAGTACTGCTGCTGTCACTGTGCCCCGTCTACCCTGTGTTAAGGACACATGACAACTAGCAAACTTAATAATAATGATGACTCCTCCCTGCTACCAGCATAGCATATTTTGTGAGATGGAATCTCTTCAGATGCTGCTTGATTCCATGATTGTGATTATACTGAAACACATTGCCATGTGTGGTCAGCGCAGCACACAGTGTTCAATGAGTGGACATGAACTACCATATCCCCGTATCTACAGAACTGCGATCAGGTGGAGGTGGAGATACCGATTACAGAGGTGGTTCACCAGAAGACCTCACTGTGTCATCCTGCACCTGGCCCATAGCGCATTAAATCATGGTGAGCCAGGTGTTTCGATTGCCATCGAACTTTCAGTCTCAGTCTAGGTTTCTCTATTCTTCTTCCTCTTAGATTTTAACCTAGATTCTTGGTGTCCTTGAGGAGACACAGATGGTACAACACCCAATTTCTTTTGTATGACTTTAACTTGCTTCTCATATATCATGGTGTTTGTATTTCATGTGTTTGTGCCAAGGTGTGTTCCCTGCTTTCCCCTTTTTCACTGATTTGTCACAGATAATGCACGGTGCTGTCACTGATGACGGCACTGTGCCCATCCCAAGATTAAAATAGTCTCACACTGATGACCTCAGGGGTTGGGGAAAGGTGGAGAAGAATGGCCTCTTTTTTTTCTCTTCAATCCAATTCACTGGCTGGGGCAGAGGATTACACTGCTGCTGCTCCATCAGAATCAGCACTAGAACTAGCACAGGATTATTGCTGGCAAGTGAAACCTCTTCTAGTCCCACACCACTACTGCTGGATTCCATTCACTCGGTGGCCATGGTGATCTGTGGCACACTAGCCTTCTAATTATCAGCCTACTTCTGCTGAGACACATAAAATTATATCCCTTGAAACTGAGCAGCAGTAGGAATTACAGCAACAGCAAACTCTGC
Source organism: Rhinophrynus dorsalis (assembly GCA_037306005.1). Lineage (NCBI taxonomy): Eukaryota > Metazoa > Chordata > Amphibia > Anura > Rhinophrynidae > Rhinophrynus > Rhinophrynus dorsalis. Next base: position 367,928,480 of record CM074720.1, on the reverse strand, counting down.
AATGTCAGTGTTGGTAGTGTTGGTGCTGCCCATTCCTGTTTGCATATCTGTCTCCAATTTGTTTTTTGCTTTCAGGTAAAAAGGTCTTCATTGTCTCCTCTACCCCATCTGTTCCACTATCACCCTCATCACCACATCCACCATGCTGATGCTGCTGTTCTTTGAGAGTTGGGCTGGTTGTCAATGATGACAAATGTGACAGAAGGTCCCCCTACTGTCACACTTGTAATCTCTTCTTCAGGTGAAGTAGTCAGACTGGCAGCACTAGAAGTAAGCAGATGATCTGTTCTGATGCTAATACTGGTAGTCAGTTCTGCCTTCTTCATCATCATGACCCAGAGGCACAATGCCAGGGGAAGGGGAATCACAGGGTCAGGGAGATGTTGTAGGCGCCCTTTACCACTAGTCTGGCTGCTCATCATCATTGCTTCCTCTTCTGCTTCAAAGGGTTAACCCCCAAAGGTAACACCATCCTATGAACATTAGACACTTGGAGGTCTGACATCCAGTGGGGTCTCCTGCACCCTCATCCTTGTCTTCCTCTTTCCTTCTTCTTCTTCTTCTGTAAGCTTCTATCTTCTTTTCTTCATCTGTCATCTTCTTTCCTCTTCATCTGTCATGTTCTTCTTCATCTGTTCTCTTCTGTCTTTTTATTCCATAAATTTGTTTCAGCCTTAAAATAAAATAATTATTATTAATCCATGCAGCTTCCATGCAGCTTCTGTTGCCGCCACTGCCACTGAGGGAAATTTGAACAGGGACTGTGTTTTTAAATGGTCAGTCCCTGTTCAAATTTTCAAAACGTGCCCTGCAGTAACCTCTCCTCCCAGACAATCAGTTTCTAGCTTGAGCATTCACAAAAGGGGCCAATGGGAGTGTGGGAAGAAAATCTGAACAGGGATTGGCCATATAAATGACAGTCCCTGTTCAAATTTCCCTCAGTTGGCATCGGGCAACGGCCCAAAATGTAAAATGAGGATTTTTTTTCTTCTGTTCTTCCACTGCCGGAATGCTGAGAAGTACAGGGATACTTATCCATCATGCAGTACCATCAGGGGGGCATCTGATTGGCCTCAAATTTATTCTGCAGCATGACAATGACCTCAAACATACAGCCAAAGTCATTAAGAAGTATCTTCAGCATAAAGAAGAACAAGGAGTCCTGGTAGTGATGGTATGGCCACCACAGAGCCCTGATCTCAACATCATCGAGTCTGTTTGGGATTACATGAAGAGAGAGAGATGCAACTGAGGCTGCCTAAATCCACAGAAGTACTATGGTTTGTTCTTCAAGATGTTTGGAACAACCTTCTTGCTGATTTTCTTAAAAACTGTGTCCAGGTGTACCTAGAAGAACTGATGCTGTTTTGAAGGCAAAGGGTGGTCACACCTATTGACTTGATTTTTTTTCTGTTCACTCATTATGCATTTTGTTAATTGATAAACATAAACTATTAACATGTCTATTTATGAAAGCATTCTGACTTTACAGCATTCTTCACACCTGCCTAAAACTTTTGCACATTACTAAATATATATATATATATATATATATATATATATATATATATATAGGGGGTAACTATATGGGGCACAGAGGGTGTAGCTGTGCCAGGGTTTAGCATCCAAGTGGGCCCCATTTGCCCCAGGTTCCAATAAGTTCTAGTTATGCCTCTGTTAAAATGTTTTTGTTGGGAGGCCCAAAATATGCTTGCGCTGGGGCCCTTCAGTGACTAACTAGTTACACCACTGATGTGTGCATATGTAAATAGTGTGGAAATGCTGCTGCCCCAGTTTTGTGAAGAGAGGTTTTATACAAATCCCTATGTCTAATCCTTGAAGCCAGAGACACAACTAAATAGCAGATATGAAGGGATCTGTTTCCTGTAGAAGGTCAGCCTATTTGGTTACAGTCAATTACATCATCTGCAACTTTTATTTAAACCTCATTAACTTCTGAGGACCTTCTTGCTGATTTCCAGGAACACACAGCACTTAACCGTGCCCTTTCATTAATATATTGTGCTTAATGCCAGTCTGTGCCCATCCCTTGATGGATCATTTATTTCCATTAATGTGAATGGAACACTATCCTTGGGAACTGTATGAATGCATTAACACCACATAATCTCTATTTCTACCATATTTATTTTATGTTTAGCTAAAAATACATAAATATTTCATTATATACCAAGCCACTATGAACCTTATGTATCAAAGTAAACTAGAGGAATTCTGGGGCAAAGAAAAGGAAACGTAGGGGAGTAATAAAGAATATGATGGATTTAAATGGTGCTTTTAACCCCTTGAATGCTCAATTGGTCTCCAACGCATTGAGAAGCAAAGTCACATCTAAATAAGTGGTAATATTAGAAATTTGTACTTGTTCCCTGTGGTGCAGTTGGTTTGCCTTATAATCGCTCCAGTGTTCTTTTGATGCAAAGGGCTTTAACCCTTGCATGTGCAACACATTGCTCCAAACAGCGGTTCACAAACCAACCAACCTCAAAGTATCAAAATAAACTGGAGCATTTCTGGAGTAAACCATCTACACAACAGGGAACATACAACCCCCACTGTGTTAAATGGGATTGTAACCCCTGAACGCTGGAGAGATCTCCAACACATTCAAGAGGTTCAAAACTCAACTTAAATCATTGGGAGTGTTCCTTTGTCCCCTATGGTGCAGATGGTTTGTAAAATAATTATTCTAGTGTCTTCAAATTTATAAGGCACATATAACACCTTAAGTGTGTTAGGGATAGAACCAAAGGATACAATTATGGCAATGCTTGGAGACCTCTCTAGCGTTCAAATGGTTACAAAATAATTAAATGAATGGGAACATTTGTAATTTTTATTTGTCCCCTATCATGCAGTTGGTTTGCCCCAAACTGATCCACTTTTGTTTTCATACATAAGATCCACAATGAGACATATGCACAAAGAAAGAGAAGTAATCAAATGTGCCAGAGAGTACAAATGAGCACTTCTAAAATACCCTTTGTTTTAAATTCAAGGGGTTAAAAGCCTAATTTAAATGAATTGCCATTTTTATGTGTCCCCTGTGGTACAGTTGATTTTGCCTGTTTTTATATGGCCCGATGGCAAGAAAAACATGGCTTTCCGGCTTTAGGTGGACTACTACATCTTATTCAGCAGGTCAGTGGCAGGATGAGGGTAAATGGCATTGTTGTCTAACATAGCTGGATAACTACAGGTTACCCACCAATGATGAAAACACTCAATGTGTAATCATAGAAAAAATAATCTAAGTGCAATGGAACCAAAATTAACTAAGGGCACAATGTTCAAAAAGTATTTTGTTATTAATTTAGAAAGTGTTTTAAAGGAAAAATAGATATAGATGGCTCATTTGGTTAAGGAACCAGCTGTAGAATCTGTTCAAACCACAGGGTCAGGTTCTAGTCCTAGCAGGATCAAAGCAAAGTGTTGGATACCCCTCTGGCACTCAAAGGATTAGTTGCACTTCTTTTTTGTTTTCATTTCTAGTAATATGGGGCTGTACAATCTCCCATTAGCTGAGCTCCCATTAACTGTCTACCTTGTTCATGGATTGCCTAGTTCACAGGTTCAGCCCAGGACTTTACACTCATGGATGTTCACTTGGCTATATAAGTCTATACCTCATTGTTGAGTTACTCAGAAGCTCTTCTTTTATTGCAAATGGGAATGTGAGTGAACACTTAAGCTGTAGACGAGTAAATCTCTTGAGTACTGTGGTTCTGCTTTATGTCCCTGTTCTCGGATCCATTCTAATGGGATGCTTGACAGTGGTTTACTCAATTCCTAACTTGTATTACTTCTGTGTGTGTGCTCCTGTTGGAGGCCTTTACTGTAGTGGACTGTTAACTCTTTATGTATTTTAATTCTTCTTATACACTTTTAGGGCATTCCTCCTTCTTGTGGTGGCAGGTGCCTTACTCCCTAAAGATTTTCTAATTTATTTATTGTTATTCTTTTTCGACTTTTACTTTCTATATCTTTTTATGGGATCATTAATATGGTGCTGCCTCTCTATCTCTGTCCCCTATCCTCTTTTTGAGGCCAGAGTGGGCTAAAGTTGAATAAGATCACCTGTTCTTCATAGCAGTTATCTTGGGGACCCTGTCCAGATGTCACGGTTTTCAAGACACTCAGACCAGTAGGTGAAATAAAATGCAGTTTCATTAAGAACAAAATAAAGGACAAAGATCGCCCCCTATAGGCAGCACTGCGTAGCAGCAGGAAGGCAATAGTGTGACCAATATACAAGTATAGCATAAAACAGCACAGGCAATTGACAGATACTGATTACAGAGATACAAGGGTTAACAGAATAATCAGTCCATCTCAGTTGTGGTGTTTGGCACGCCCAAGGTGATAAAGGCAGTGAATGGTGGAGAGGACTCAACACCAAAAGTTTGTAATACTGAGACAATTGTCCAGCAAAGAGGAACCTGCCACCCAGAACCTGCTGCACTTGAACGGTAGCCCCCACGGGCATAACGGAAGTACCTGGATTGCAAGAGCTTGAGCCAAGAACCCCACGGGCGTAATGGAGGCAAGCGGATTGCAAGAGCTAGAGCCGATAGCCCCCACGGGTGTAATGGAAGCAACTGAATTGCAAGAGCTTGAGCCAATAGCACCCACGGGCGTAATGGAAGGAATTGAATTGCAAGAGCTTGAGTCAATAGCCCCCACGGGCGTAATGAAAGCAACTGAATTGCAAGAGCTAGAGCCGATAGCCCCCACGGGTGTAATGGAAGCAACTGAATTGCAAGAGCTTGAGCCAATAGCTCCCACGGGCGTAATGGAAGGAATTGGATTGCAAGAGCTTGAGTCAATAGCCCCCACGGGCGTAATGAAAGCAACTGAATTGCATGAGCTTGAGCCGATAGCCCCCACGGGTGTAATGGAAGCAACTGAATTGCAAGAGCTTGAGCCGATAGCCCCCACGGGCGTAATGGAAGGAACTGGATTGCAAGAGCTTGAGTCAATAGCTCCCACAGGCGTAATGAAAGCAACTGAATTGCAAGAGCTTGAGCCAATAGCCCCCACGGGCGTAACCACAGAGACATGCACAGTAGCAGCCAGAGCCGTGCACCTACCGGGTGCGGTAACGAACTTCACTGTACTGCAAGGAGAGGAACGGCTCAGCACCAAAGCAACACTCTGTACTAGACTGAAGGCTCAGAAACGGGACAAGCTCTGCACGGGTTAACAGCTCGATAGTTGGAACACAGCTCTGCACGGGTTAACAGCCCGATAGTTGGAACACAGCTCTGCACACAGGAAGCGGCTCAGAAGCAGGATCTAGCACAGCACAGGTTAACCACTGCAGCCGCTCATGACAGTAACTGGAGACAGTCAAAATGTCGCCGTGGCAACAGAGAAGGCTGGAATGTAGGCTGGGCAGGAGTAACTGGTGCAGGTCACGGAGCAGGAACGTCAACAAGCCAGGTCGAATCACAGAGCAGGTTCTCAGACAAGCCGGGTCGAATCACGGAGCAGGTTCTCAAACAAGCCGGGTCAGGATACGAGCAGGAATGTCAGCCAGGCCGGGTCAAATCACGGAGCAGGTTCTCAGACAAGCCGGATCAGGAAACGAGCAGGAACGTCAGCCAGGCCGGGTCAAATCACGGAGCAGGAACATAGGAACGTAGTCAGAGTAAGCCAAGTCGGTACACCGGAAATCAGGAATGCAGGAACACAGCACAGCAAAACTGGCTCAGGAACACCACGAAAGGGCACCTGACAGGTGCCACTGGCCCAGTATAAAAAGGTCACCAGGGGCGGGCCAAACAGGCTCAGCCAATCAGAGCGCAGCACAAGCGAGAGTGACATGAAGGGAGAAACTGCACCGTGATACCAGACCTTGGAAGGGCACCATTTTAAAATGGCTTGAGAACCACTGTTTGCTTAACACAAAAATCATGGAATTTGTTTAAAATGCTCTTAGATGAGAAATAAGACACAGGCTTTTAAAAGTGTTTAACCCCTTAAGGACAGGTAAATCTGGGGTTGTTTGCACTTAAGGACCAGAACAATTTTGACCGTTTTGAGTATGTCCTTGTTCAACAGCTTTTTCCCTCTAATTCCTTTAGTACATCCACTCATATTATACACTGTTTTTTTAAGTACAAATAGAACTTTCTATTGATACCACATTTATACGGATAACCTACCATTATTTTATTAAAAATAAAGAAAGCAATGAAAAAAATGTAAAAAACTAAATTTTTATTGGTTTCCTTGTGATAATTTGTGCACAATCGATTAAGTTTTATTACATTTTGGCCATTTCAAATATAGCTGGTCTCAGATCGTTTTGCTCTCTCTTTTTCTTTTTTCTGTGCATGCCAGTTGGTGAATGAGTAAAGAAGGATGCCATACAAGAAGCTGCAGATTGAGACCAGCATTTGAGTGTCCAGTTTTAGGGGGGTACTATCCCTCTCGTGCAAAAATCCCCATGTCCCTCCTTACCTCCCTAGCTTTCCACCTTTTTTGAGATTAGACTATCTGGTGTGTATATGTGTATCACATTGCTCCACAATAATAAACTGACATCAGTCAGTGTTTAAGCTTCAGTATATGTGTTTATAAATTATAAAGGATAAATAATTTTTAAAATAAATACAATGGTGTCAGTAGGTCATAAAGGGACCTATACTTAATCCTGCCTCCAGAAGCAGAAATGAAGGATTAATGCCCTTATCTCTTGCCAGTTTTATCTTGCATGTCTATTCTCTGTTTCTCTCTTCCTTACTATCACAGTAAGGAAGAGAGAGGCAGAGAACAGTGACAAAGGCAATGTGCAGAATACATTGGCATTGTCATTGAAAAAATCAGTACATGTGAACATTATAGGAGCAATCAGATGTATAGGCAAAACTGGAAATGACTGAAACTAAGTGCTCCAGTCCTGAAGCACTCAGTTTTAGCCTCTCCAGCATGCTATCATTTAATGACATGCCAGGACTGCCACAGGTCCTTAAGGCAAGTGTTCCGGTGATGGTCCTGGCGTGTCACCAGTCCTTGAGGGGCTAAGTCAGAATGGTCAGATGCATCATTTAAAAAAAATAAATAAATAAATAAATAAAGAATGTAGTAAAAACTGCAAACAAGCAATTAGACTAGCTAAAAATGAAATGAGAGAAGTATTGCAAAGAGAGCAAGAAAAATCCTAAACAATTCTATAAGTTTATAATTTACAAAAATATTACAGTTAATATCGGTCCTCCTAAGGTTGAGACTGATTAATTCATTAGTTAGGATAAAGAAATTATAGAACTGTGAGCTTGACTTCCATAGTGGGAAGATTGTTGGTCTTCACATTGTTGTAGTACAGAACAATAATGAGAATTATGACAGTTGGCTCAAAACAGATAGGATTGTTGATCCAGGGAAATATCTGACTGCTGTTTGGCGTGAGGAAGGATTTTTTTTACCCACTTGGGGCTCACTTGAAAACAGCTTTTTAATTTGTTTATTAATGATCTAGAAGTGGGAATTGAAAGTAGCATCTCAATCTTTGCTGATGACACTAAGCTATGTAAGGAAATACATACAGAGCTCGATGTTTTTTCCCTACAGAAGGATTTAGACAAACTAAGTAAATGGGCAGAAAAGTGGCAGATGTCATTTAATGTAGATAAATGTAAGGTTATGCATTTGGGTTGTAGAAACAAACTTGCTACATATACTCTAAATGGGAAACAACTTGGGAAATCCTCATTAGAGAAAGATTTAGGTGTACTGATAGACAATAGTCTTCACAGCAGTGTGCAGAGTCACTCAGCTGCTGCAAGAGCAAATAGAGTACTAGCCTGCATAAAAAGAGGTGTAGAAGCAAGGGATGCTAATATTATCCTACCTCTGTATAAATCCTTGGTTAGGCCTCATCTAGAATATGGAGTACAATTTTGGGCGCCTGTTCTAAAAAAAGACATTACTGAACTGGAAAAGGTGCAGAGACGTGCAACAAAACTGATAAAGGGATTGGAGGATCTGAGTTACAAGAGAGACTAGCCAAACTGGGTTTGTTTACATTAGAAAAGAGACGTCTAAGGGGTGATATGATTACCATTTACAAATACATTCAAGGCCAATACAAAGAACTATCCAATGAATTATTTATGCAAAGAGCTGAGCTAAGAACAAGAGGTCATCCATTAAGACTTGAGGAAAGGCGCTTTCGACTAAAACACAGGCAGGGATTCTTTACAGTAAGGGTGGTAAGGCTATGGAATTCTTTGCCTCGGGATGCTGTGCTTGCAGATAATGTAACTGCATTCAAAAAAGCAATGGATGCCTATCTAGCACAGAACAATATTGACAGTTATGACAGATGGCTTCAAAGCAAATAGGATATTGAGCCGGGGAACTATTTGACACACTCACACACACACCTACATTGGAAATTGCTCCAGAGGGCTTTTTTGTTGCCTTCCTCTGGATCAACAGGGGTGTTATTGGCATGGGCTGGACTTGATGGACGCATGTCTTTTTTCAGCCTTATCTACTATGTTACTATGTTTTTTTGTTTTGTTTGCCTTCCTCTGGATCCACAGGTTTGATTTCACATGGGATGGACTTGATGGATGCATGTCTTTTTCAGCCTAATCAACCTATATTATTATGTATATTGTAAATTACAACCCTCAGAATTATTTTTTGCCTGGGTTTTTCTAGGGTAGTTCTTCAGCAGCCATCTTTCTTAGTACACATACAATGCAAAGGCGGGACTTTCCCTTCTTCCCTTGCAGTCAGATAAGTATTTTTACATATTTCTGAGTAATTTTATTTTTCTTATATTTAGAAAAATGTTTTACCAGAGAGTTTAAAGCAAGAAGTTGAGTATTTCCACAAATAAAATCAAATATACACATGCAAGCATACTTAAAATGTATACACATTTACATATTGTTTTTAGATTTAAAGATGCAGTTATTTGTAAGGATTTTAGACTAGGAGAAGATCTGTTTTTTTTAGCAGGTTATTCCAGACTTTCTGAGCTCTTAAGGAGAAGGCAGATCAACCAGCTTCTTTCTTGTAGTGTGATATACTCACTGAGTTGATAGCAGTGGAGCTGAGGTTATAGTTAGTATAGAGAGATGCAGAGAGCATAATGCTCAGGTAGTCTGGTAGCTTTCTAGAGAAGTGTTTATAAACAGATAATATAGGTAAAGGGCACGTCTAGATTCAAGAGTTAGCCAATTTAGTTCTTCATACATATCACAATGATGAGTTGTGTAATTACATTGGAGGATAAAGAGGCATAATGAGTTATACAGAGTGTCAAGTTTAGCAAGATGGATTTGTAGCATGGGAGCATGTAGTATTTCCCCATAGTCTATGACTGGCATTAACATCTGTTGTACAATACATTTCCTTACCAGGGGACTTAAACAGGATTTGTTTCTAATCAGAACACCTATTTTGGATAACTTCAGAGAAATCATGTTGTAATGTGGCATAGAGCTGAGATAACATTTGATTTTTTAGCATAGATTATGGTGTCATCTGAATACATGTGCACAGAAGATCATTTGCAAACCATGGGTAGATCATTTATGAATAGAGAAAATAGATTAGAGCCATGGGGAATCCCATTTGTTACTTTGAATGGAAGGGAAATATTGTCAGCAATAAACACATATTGTGTTCTGTCTGATAAATAGGATCGGAACCAGTTCAGAGAATGATTACCTAATCCTGAACTTTACAATTTACTTATCAGAATACTATGGTCTACTGTATCAAAACCTCTGGGGTCGTGTTTTCTGAAGTACCACCTGTACCATGAACGAGTGCAGGTAGGCATAGGGAGCTCAGGTAGCTTAATGCATGGCTCAAGCATTGGTGTAGGAAGGAGGGTTTGGGGTTTTTAAGGCACTTGGCTGACTTTGCTCTTGGGTACAATCTATATGGATGTGATGAATTGCACCTAAATGTTAAGGGAGCCACCATGCTTGGGGAGAGAATGCTAAGAAGGTTGGAAGAGCTTTTAAACTAGGATAGAGGGGGGAGGGACTAGATAGCAAAAATTGGGTAGATAGAGTAGAATGGGACTGGGTCCAAGTAAATGATCATGGGGTGGAGTAGGGTTGGGGATAAATGTTGTCTATAGAGATGAACTATGATTAAATTAAGATGCAGAAACAAGGCATGTAGGGGGTAAAATATGTAAAGATTTCAAAATTAATTGTATGCTAGCAAATGCAAGAAGTATGGTAGATAAAAAATGAGAATTGAGAATTGCTGGCGGTTAATGAGCATTTGGACATAATTGGTATAACAGAAACATGGTGGAATGATACACATGAATGGGCTGTAAATATAGAGGAATATTCCCTGTTTAGGAGTGACAGGGTTAATAGAAAAGGGATAGGTATGTGCTTATATATGAAACCAGAGTTAAATCCAATTTTAAGTGGTGATATTAATGAGAAAACTGGCCATATTGTGGAGTCCTTGTGAGTAGAAACTGAGACCAAATGTGGTGTAAGAGGTAAAGGTTTTAGTGGTTATGTTGAATGTTGAGGCCCAAGTGCTACTGTAAATGAGGAAAGCTGCACAGCTTGGACATACTATAATTATGGGAGATTTTACTATCCCGATACCAACTGGAATAATGAGACCTGTCAGAGTGCTAACGTAACCAGGTTTGTGAGCATACTTCGGGAAAGCTACATGTCACAAATGGTGGAAGTGCTGACAAGAAATAACAATATATTGGACCTAGTGATAACAAATAACATAGAAATGGTATCCAGTATTGAGGTAAGTGAACATTTGTGATCACAACATGGTTACATTTGAGATCAGTTTGGCAAAGAAAAACTATAGGTTCGACCAAAACTCTGGATTTTAAAAAAGCTAACTTCAAATTGTTAAGAGCTTCAATGCAACACGTAGACTGGGATAAATTATTTAAAGGCAAAACTACTGAAGAAAAATGGTCAGAATTCAAATTTAGGTTGCAGAAATGTACCCAACAGTATATACCATTGGGGAACAAATGCAAAAGAAGTAGATCACAGCCAATGTGGTTAACTGCACATGTAAAGAAGGAAATGGCAAGGAAAAAAAAGCATTGAAACTATTTAAGTCTGAAGGAACTGAACATTCTTTCTTAAAATACAGGGAGTGCAACAAAGATTGCAAAAAGGCAATTAGGGTAGCAAAAATAGATAATGAAACTCGAATTGCAAGGGAGAGCAAGACTAATCCAAACATTTTTTTCAAATATATAAATAGCAAAAAATTTAAGAGGGAGTGCATTAGACCTTTCAAAAATGAGAGTGAGTTGATTAGAGAGGATAAGGAAAAAGCCAATGTTATAAACACTTTATTTGCATCAGTATATACAAAGGACCAAGGAATGGTAGAGGAGCTTCATCAAGTAACAGTGAAAACACTACAGTTATCAGATATTAGGTTAACACAAGAAAAGGTCATGGGCCGACTAAACAAAATTAAGACTGACAAAGCACTGGGTCCTGATGGTATACATCCAAGGATTCTTTAGGAACTCAGTGCAGGGTTAGCAAGACCCCTCTTTTTACTCTTTAAATATTCTCTCACCACAGGCTCAGTGCCACAAGATTGGCATATAGCCAAAGTAGTGCTTCTCTTTAAGAAGAGAACTAAAACAGAACCTGGGAATTATAGATCTGTGAGTTTGGCCTCTGTAGTAGGAAAACTACTAGAAGCGATAATAAGGGATTATATTCAGGATTATACCAGGAGCGTCCTGCTCCTGTCTTTCAAGTGGGGGATAGAGTCTGGTTGGCCTCCAAAAACCTGCACATGCAAGTACCCTGTCATAAGATGGCTCCACATTTCATAGGACCTTTCCAGGTGCTTCGCAGAATAAACCCAGTGTCTTATGCTTTAGACCTTCCTAGGAACATGCGCATTCACAACGTCTTTCATGTCTCACTCCTGAAGCCGTTTGTCTGTAACCGCTACTCATCCACTCCTGTAGTGCCAGGTCTAGTGCGCATTCAAAACCAGGATGAGTATGAGATTCAAAGAATTCTGGACTCCCGCAAGGTTCAGGGGCGCATCCAATATTTTGTCCATTGGAAAGGTTATGGTCCAGAGGAGCGTTCCTGGGTAAATCAGTGTGATATTCACGTTCCTAGATTGCTGCGCAGATTTCATAAAAAATTTCCCAATAAGGTATGGTCTCCTCCGTTGGGGGGGAGATTGTTGAGTGGGGGGTACTATCAAGGTGCCCATGATTGCCTCCAGTGTTTAGTTGCTGTAACAGTGACCTTGCTACTTCCTGGCTGTTGCTCTATGCAAGTCACTGTTCTTATAGGTCACTGGTAATTGATGTCATGTCTCCATCCAACTACTAGGCCTTAAAGGCCTCAGCATTTCCAGTTACCAGTGCCCTTTCATGGTGTACCTGAGCCTAATGCTGTGTTGGTCCATTGCTAGTTCCTGTGTATTACTTCTGCTTCGTCTGACTACCCTATTCGGCTCTGACTACTGGCTTCCTCTGACTACCCGATCCGGCTCTGACTCCTGGCTTTGTTTTACTACCAATCCGGCTCTGACTCCTGGCTTTGTCTGACTACCTGATCCGGCTCTGACTCCTGTCTTCATCTGACTACTCTCCCTCTGTTGTGCTCCGGCTTGTTATTACCATCCTCGGCTACCCAGCCCCGGCTATTGATGTCCTTGCTACCCGGGCCTACCGTTTTCACCGCGCTCATTACCCCTGTAGCAGTGCTTGTCGGTCAGTCCGTGTCACTGACCTCCTGTGGTCTAAGTACGGTTGGGTTGTTGCCTCACCTAGCATTCTAGGTGCTTTTTAACTTCCTCTGGTATACCCTAGCGGTAGGGTATAGTTGCGCTATTCTTAACCTGCCTGGTGAAAGATCGAGGAAGTGCCGTGCACTGTCCTCCTATCTAGTCTTGTGAAGGTTTCTAAAGACTGCACGTATACTAGCTACACCTGCCTAGTGAAGGGTTGAAGAAGTGTTTTGCACAGTCCTCACACCTGCCCTCGAGAAGGTAGTGGAGTTAGAGTAACTACTGTGGTTTCTTGCTCCTGTTGCCTGGGTTTACCCTAGCATTAGGGTACAGATGTGGATTATATCACACTTGCCTAGTGAAGGGTGAAGGAAGTCTGTGCACTGTTGTTCCCTGGTCTCGTGAAGTGTATTATCATTGCTGCTACTATTGTGCTTAAATAAATTTTATTTAATTTTATCTGTATTCGTCAAGTGTCTTTATTTCTTTTGTCACTCCGTGACACAATGTCATCAGTAAGCCTAATGGAGGCAAGAGCATCTTGTTACCTCAGATTCCTCCCAATTGTGCTTTTATCCTCCCCCCAAAATTGTGACTTTCCTTAACCCCACCAATACCCCCCCATGTGTGCCTCACCCCAAATCCCAAACAGTCTTTAATAGACAAGAAGACTGCTCTGAAGTGTAAAGCAACAAGTCCTCTTCTGCATGTCTTGCTGGGTCCTGGCCCGTCTCTGCCAGTTGTGAGCATCTCAGAAGGGTACTGCATAGACTTCAAATCCCTTCCTCCTCAATGCTTCTTTTTTGTCCAGAGTTCCTCAAGATCTGGTTCAGGGGCATCTTTTTATTAACTCATTCTTTTACTTGCCTAGAAAGCAAATTCTGGTCTCTGTTTCCAGTTCAGGAGTGCTTCACCTGATTCTACCCCAACCTCTTCATTATTCTCAAAACAAAAGACAATTGCTGCCATCCCATTCTGGACTTAAAGTGCCTAGCTTTGAGATTCAAAATGTAAACTCTATGCTCTGTCTTTACAGCTATGTGACCAGGGGAGTTTCTTGCCTCCCTGGACCTTCGGGACACTTACATGTTCTAATTCATCCAGATTATCAACAATTTCTGTTCTTTGAGGTTCAGGATGTCACGGAGTGACTTGGAATAACAACACTGACAAGTACAGATACAGTAAAAATGAATATCTTTATTAAGAAATAGAATAGCATAAAATAGATAGTACTTCCCCAACCCTCACTAAACCAGGTGGAAGGACAGTGTCTGGGCACTTCCCCAACCGTCACTAGGCAGGTAAGGGTCAAGCACAGGATCCCTGACTGGAAGGAGGTAAATACCACTCTGACTGAAGGCATACACTAGTAGCAGTGATAGTAGTAGCTACTAGTACAGGAGCAGGTTGAGCTCAGAGACAGAACTCCCTAGAATTATCAGAGACAGAACTCCCTAGAAGGCTAGGGTAACCAGCAGGCAACAGAGAATAGGAATGCCTAGAACTCTAGGGCAACCAAGCAGGCAATGGTTACTGAGGCTCCCTAGAATGCTAGGTTAAACAAACAGACAGCGGAGACTGATATACCCCAGAACGCTAGGGTATCTGACCAGGAAGAGGTAACTGAAGCTCCCTAGAATGCTAGGGCAGTTGAACAGGCAGTGGTCACTGATATTCCCTGGAACGCTAGGGTAACTGAACAGGCAGTGGTGACTGAGACTCCCTAGAATGGTAGGGTAGCCAAACAGGCAGTGGTGACTGATATTCCCTAGAACACTAGGGTAGCCAAACAGGGAGTGGTGACTGTGAGGCCGTAGCGCGTTAGGGTACCCAGTGGCACAGAGCGGAGATATCAACCAGAGTCAGGAGTCAAGCTGGAGAGGGTAGTCAGCCAGAGCCAGGGGTCAAACTGGAGCGGGTAGTCAGCCAGAGCCAGGGGTCAAACCGGAGCGGGTAGTCAGACAGAGCCAGGAATCAAACCAGAGCGATAAGCAGTCAGGGATCAAACAGAGCCAAAGTCAAAACGAGCCAGGAGTCAAATACAGGAATCGAGCATCGGAATCACAAGAGCTATAGCGCACAGCTACACCATGAAAGGGCAAATGAGTAAAGTCAGGCTAAGGCCTATAAGGTCTAGCAAGTAGGTGGAGACTCAATCTGGCAATTAGCAGTGACCAATAAGAATAGCGAATGTGCGTCAGTGCGACAACCAGGAAGTACAGCAATGTCGCCTGCAAGCACAGTGCCGTCAAATGCAATCACAGGCACCGTGATACAGGGCAGTTGTTTCCAGTTCACAGCCCTTCTTTTTGGACTAATGAAAGATAAAAAGGAGAATAAAATGGGGACCCCTTGTGCAAGGTCAGATATCCAATCAGACCACCACCATAAGGAGCCAGTGAATGGGTACTCACACAAGTAAATTAGCTGAGATCCTACATATATAGGTCACAGCCACAGAGACTCCTAAGAAGTATATGCTGCCCCAGATCAGCTCAGACTCCTGTGTAGCATATGGAAATTGACTATGCTGCTCATCACAACACGCTCTCACAAACAACGGCACAACATATGAAAAAGGAAACAGAAGGCATCCAATATTGCAACAAAGTGCATCTTAAGATAATATGTATAAGAAATATATTATATTATTATTATTATTTATTATTATATTATTCCCAAAGATCTGACAAAGAGGCACACATATAAGTTAACCCATTCACATTCAGGACCTTCAGGTATCTGGATGGTGAGAAGAAAACACAGGATAGCTGCTTATACAATATGAACTCCTCATAAGCATATATTATTAGAACTGAATGAAAGACAATGTACTTAAAAACAAAGTTAAAAGAAGTTCACATTGGATAAGCAGCCATCCTGTATTGTCTTTCCTAACCAGGATATCTGAAGGTCCGTAATGGAGATGGGTTCATGACTGATTGCCAGGTCTTGGGAATAATCCTATACCTGACTACACCTTTTCAGAGTATAAAATAATATATATATATATATATATATATATATATATATATATATATATATATAAAATCTTAATATTATTATTATATTATTATATTATTATTATATATTATCTTAAGACATCTACATTGTTGCACTATTGGGCCCCTTCTTTTTGGTCTGGCATCCACCTTGAGGATCTTCATAATTCATGTCCACTTTGGCAGCTCAAGGTGTTTCTTTGACCCCTTACCTATATGACCTTTTACTCAAGGCTCCATCAGAGGGAACTCTGGCAACTCTGCATTCACAGGAGTGTGTTTCGATCTCGGAGTATCGTGATTGGGTACTTAACTTCAAGAAATCCTCTTTTGTACCTTCCTAGGTTTTTTATTTCCTAGGCATGGGGTTCGATATGTGGTATTTCTTCCAGAAGACAAGATTCAGTCATTGAGTCTTTGAGAGATTCAGGAGATATTCCAGTCCTCAGCAACGGTATAGGAATACATGAAGATACAGGGTTCCATAGTCTCTGCCTGGGAGGCAGTTTCCTTTGCTCAGTTTCACATTAGGAAATTACAGTTGGACATTCTCATGAACTGGTTCAGACACAATCACATGTATCCCATGTCATATCTCTGTCTCTGCAGCCAAAAAAAGGACATGTGCTGGGAGCTTCAAAGTTAGCATCTAACACTAGGGCATCTGTTTGTCATTCTGGAGTGAATCATGTTAACCACAGACACCAGCCTGTCTGGTGGTAATGCCATGGGTCCTTTGACAGCCTACTGCATCTAGAACACATTTTAGAAATAAATATTTTGGAGCTACAGAAGATCTGCCTGGTTTAATCTATGGGTTTTCAGCCTAGAGTTACATCACTGGTCTCCTGTCAGGGTATCACGGTGCCCGTGTTCCTGCTCTGACAGCGACATTGTTACTTTGCCTAATTTCAATGCTGCCCTCTTATTGTCCTGACATCCTTGCTCCACCCAGGGCTTGCCTTTATATATCCTGTCATGTCTATTCCAAGGCGCCCTTTCGTGGTGTATCTGATCCTGACGTTTGTTACTGTGTTGCTGTTATCGTGTATGACCCGGCCTGCAAGACGACGTTCCTGTGTTTCCTGAGTACCGCTCCGTTACCGACTGATCTGGCTGAGAACCCGCTCTGTTGCTGAACTGCTCTGGCTGATAACCCGCTCCGTTGCTGAACTGATCTGGCTGAGAACCTGCTCCATTACCGACTGACCTGACTGAGAACCCGCTTTGTTGCTGAACTGATCTGGCTGAGAACCCTCTCTGCTGCTGGCCTGTCTGGCTATTGAGCCGTTCCATTGCTCCTGACCAGTCTGTGCTTCCGTTCGTTTGTAAACCTCTCCTGGCTGAGCCATTATCCCGTTGCCATCCGTGCATGGCTGTGTCTACTCCGTTGTCCTAGTCTGGCCAGCATTACAATTGAAGGATTCCAGTTGCCTTGTTGGCGTGAGCCACGTGGAGCTATTCTTATTTTGTCGACCGTAAGCATAGCATTCGTGCTATAGCCACTTACAACCACCTGTGGCGGTGTGCACACACAAAGTACCGGTACAGTGCTATCATGTGCTGACCAAGTTACTCAGATCTCTCTGTGTCTCCCTCTGCGTTATTGCTGGGCTCACTCCCTGTGGGAGTTCCTGTATATCTCTGGGTGTCTCCTATTAACTCGTTCAGTGCCTAGACTGTCTAGTCAATCCTTGTGCTCCTTCGTTGTTGCAGTGCCTGGGCTAGGGCCAGCACTTGCATTATTACGCACTCGGTGGTGTGTGGAGACTCTGAGCTCTATTCCATGTCTAGTGGCTGTTGGGCCTAGAGCCAGCAATTGCGCTTTATTCCACTGTCATGTGAGGGGACACGTGTGGCCTTTCATTTGTTCGCCTACGATCCACCCCTAGCGCTCTAGGGTTTACCATCTGTAAGTGGTGGCCTCGGTCACCCTGGGACCCCTGTCCCGTGGTCAGTGTTGCCTCGCTGCCTATTTGGGTTCTGTGCCACCCAGGCGTCTGGGTCTTGGCCAATTACCATCTCTAGGACTTCCTGCTATCCTCTGTCCTGCTGTCAATCCGGGGTCCAGTAGCCTGATCTCTCCAGGTTCTCTAGAGGAGGGTTGCCTGTCTTAGATACCTCCTGTTCCTGCATCCCATCTCAGTCATTCTGATTACAGTCATTGCCTCATTGACTACTATATATTGTTGTTTCATATTGTGGGCCTGCGGCCTCATTCCTTGTATGCACTTTACTCTATAAAGTCATTTTAACCTTACTGATCTGTCTGAGTGTTCATCAAAAACCGTGACACAGGGTCTCTGGTGAGGATTCAGTAAAATAATGGTATAGCAGTTGTTTACATCAGGCATAAAGGAGGAAACAGAAGCATGTCAGCTTGGACAGAGGTTCGGGCGATCCTCCAGTGGGCTGAGACTCACATGTTGGTCTTCTTTGCCATCCACATTCCAGCCATGGAAAACATGTTTGCAGATTTTCTACGTCACCAGCATCTAATCCTGTATGTATTAATACTATTGTCCACTCCTGGAAATTACCATCAGTGGATCTCATGGCCTCCTGTCTAAGCCATAAAATTCTGCTCTTTCATGCCAAGTCAAGTAATCCTCTGGCAATTGCTGTGGATGCAATGCCATTACCATATAATTTTCATCTAGGGTATGTGTTTCCTCTGACCCTCTGATTCCCAGGGTGCTCATATCATCCTTATCACCCTGTCGGACAAAGTTATCAGATCTTATCAATCTGCCCATAAGGGAGTCTCTTCTCCTCCCCTTGAGGCCAGACTTCCTCACTCAGTCCAGTATGCCACCCTTAGGTGGAGAGGTTGGCTTTGACGGCTTGGCTCTTGAAACCAGCATCTTAGATAAAAAGGGGGTTTAGGATGTTGTCATTTCTACTACACTCCAAGCTAGAAAGCTGGTTTCATCCAAAGCTTATAAGGCTTTGCCCCTGTTCTACCAGTGGTGTGCTTATTGTGTTCCATGACCACAACCTTTAGACTTCCAGTGGTTTTGGCCTTTCTTCAATGGTGTTCATAAAGGACTTAACGCCATCAAGTTGCAGATTTTGTCTGTCTCTGTCCTTTTCCAACAACACATTGCTTTGCTCCCTCATGTGAAGACCTTTGTTCAGAGTGCAGATTATGCATGCCCTGTCATTTGGGATCCCACTCCTCCACAGGACTTGAACTTTATATTAGGAGTGCTCCAGAAGCCTCCTTTGGAGCCTCTTTCAGCTGCTTCTTAGTATCTCCTGATGCTTAAGAATGCCTTTCGTTTGGCCATTGTGTATGTTTAGCGGTGGCTGAACTCGGTGCCTTGTCCTGTAAACCCCTTTCCTGTGATATCACCAGAAAAGGGTGGTGTTGATAAATCCTAGGGGCTTTTTGCCCAGGTTTGTTTTGGAGTTTCACATCAACCAGGAAACCGTCCTCAATCATCCTTCTTTCCGCCCAGGTCCTTTCCAAATGAAGCAAGAAACTCATCTGTGGCATGTGGTACATTGCTTGAAGTATTACATTCATTGCATATAGCTATTTTCGAAATCTTACCCTGTTTTTGATATCCTTTTGAGACCCATATGCAGGCCAGGCTGATTCTAAAGTTACTGTCACTTTCTGGATCAAGGACATCATCCTGCAGGCATTTGTCTTCAGAAAGAAACCTGTTCCTTTTCAAGCCACGGTACATTCCACCAGATTGGTGGGTGCACCTTAGGCCTATAAGAATCAAGCTACTGCTGAGCAGTTGTGAAAGGTGGTAAATTAGTTGTCTCTACACACTTTCACCAAACACTACTGAGTGGATCCCTGTTCTTGGCTGAAGTAAGTTTTGGGCAGAATGTTCTTGGGGCTGTGGTGTCTGTTTAAGGATCTTTCTAACTTCTTTTTTTCTCTTTAGTTGATTGGTGTGTAAGTTTGATGTCCATTGGTAGATGAAGTTGATGTTGTAGCAGTTTAGTGTGTGAAAACTAGTCATCAGTAGAGATTTTTTTTCTCTTTTTCCCTCCCATGAATTTTGGTGGATAGTTTTGGTATATCCCGATTGTTCCTGTGCTCCACATTGGAACAGGGAAAAGAGGATTGTAGTGTGCATACTGTTAACTGTTTTTTATCCTCCTCTACCTGCAGGAAAAACAGTCTTTTGAATTCCCTGGGCAGAGGGTTCCTATTTTCTGGAGGTTTCCTTCTTTCCTCTTCTGATTTATCTATGCTTTTCTATATGTTTAAGCTGGAAATAGACAGAAGTAAAGTGGAAAGAAGAGGGGCGTCTTCACATCCAAAACCTCTCCTTTTTTTAAGTGCACTGACCTCTGGAGGAGGGAACTTTACCCCATGGATTCTTTGTGCCACATAGACTAAGCAAAAGGGTTTAATAGTAAGTACACTAAAATCCTCTTTTATGGCTCAGGCAGGATTCACTGAGAATAAGGATTTTCTGTTGGTACACCTAACACCATGATTTAATGCATCCATTTTGGGTAGTATACTGTGCATGTTGCAACGTACAATGGAAAGCCTTTTTTTTAAAGGTAAAGTTGCTTGTTATGGTTTGAAGTCCAGGCTTAGTTTCTAGATCATTTGCCAGGAAAGTAATAAAATACATAAAAATTCAAGGAGCTGCTTGCGTCAAGCATATAGGGAAAGGGTCCCTTGGTTGCTTTGATTATTTGAGCTACAGAATTCAGAGGATAATGCACATGTATGAAGAAGTCCATCTTAGATTAATATGTTATAGTGCAAGTGTGATTGTGGAGATAAAGGAAAACTGTATAAAAAATGGAAAGGGTAAAACAAATTGTATTAATATTTCATTTTGGTGTGCATGTTGCAAGGATAGGAGGGGGGGGATTTTAAGGAACTCAAAAACAGGTGAAAGGCTACATCTAATTGAAAGAAAAGTATATCTGTTTGTAATACTTTTTTATCTATTCCGTCCTATTATCACCCCCTGCCTCTTTTTTAGTTGCCTGTTGTCTTTAGGTAGTTGTGCTGCAATATCCTTCTCTCCTGTCTACTTCTCCTGTCTAACTCTCTCATTCATCTCTCTAATACTTAGCAAAAAAGGTGTACTTTGAAGCAAGGTGCCATCTAAAAGCAACCCTATCTGTGGCTAGGCTACATTTAAACAAACTAGGAATTCCTTCTATAATTGATTGACTGGGTGAGGCCAATTACAAATTTGTTTGCATAGGGAATGCCCTGAATGCAATCAGATGTGACACCATAAAACATCTGATCTTTAATAGACATGGTGAGACACATGAGAAAAGTGGTGGAGACAGTGAGTACATACCACAAAGGGTTAAACGAGAAGATGGAGGGATAATCATGATCCTAGGCACAGTGAGTATATACTACAAAGGGTTAAAACAGAAGATGGAGGGAGAAATAGGATTTGGGGCACATGGAGTACATACCAGAAAGGGTTAAAAATGGAAGATGGAAGACATCATAATGAAAAACATGTTGGAACTTGAGTAATAGAAGATATTTGCAGAAGTAAATCTATCACTTTTGAAAATGTATCTTAAAAAAATTATAAATGGAGGGAAACTGAGTTTGATGAATATTTCCCTTAGAAATTCTGATGTTAAAATATATATTATTTTTCTTTAAGATGACACATTTTCAAAGGAATAAAGACAGTTCTTTTTAATAGTTAACGCCAAACAATTGCTTTCCACTCCTATCTTATCAGTTCTCTATGGTGCAGTTGTTTTACCTCTGAATTATTCAAGTCTTCTTTTAAACACACTTTGGTTTCACATGAATTATTATTATTATTATTCAAGTGAGTTTTACTTGTAAATGTATAGTAATCACATTTCAGACAGGAAAGTTGACTGATCAGCAGAACATCCAGCCAGTTAGAACTTTGGCTTCAAGTGACAACCGCTACATGGAAAACATAAATGATCTCTGTTAAGTGCTAACACTTAACAATATGAGGTATAAACAATAGTAATGCAATCCTACTATTGACAGAGGTCATGTTGACTCAGTAGTTGTTATGCCACCAAGAACTTTTGGAAGATAACCCAGGAGCTGAAAGGTGATTAACTAAGTGTTTATTATTATCAACATATTTATTAATTTATAAAGCACCAACATATTCCACATCCATGGCTGGAGTTCCTGGTAATTAGAGTAGGCAGCTGCCTAGACCAATTGTCACAGTTATCAAGAATACACCAGGAATCAGTACTGTAATTGTAAAACCACCTTTATTGAGAGCAATAAATGCAGATAGTAAAATAGTAGCAATCACAGAGGGTACCGAGGAAGCTAGCAATTCTTACCAGAAATAGCATGCCGCTTAGAGTAACCTCTCTGCTAGAGACTAGGCGGACGCCAATGGTAGTCTCAGAATGGCGAGCACAGAAACCAGAGAGGAAAGTCTGCCAGGGCCACAGGTCCGCACCAGATTGGATGCCTACTATGTAGAAGTGTAAGGCAGGAAGAATAGTCAGACAGTCACAAGTCAGCACCAGTATGGATGGTCAGACAAGCCTATGTCATACACAGATCGGGTAGTTAGCCAGAGCCACAGGTCTGCACCAGATTGGGTGTCTGCTAAGCCAAAGGAAGAGTAGTCAGACAGAGCCACAGGTCAGCACCAGGATGGATGGTCAGACAAGCCTAGGTCAAACACAGAGTGCTACAAAGGAAGTAAACAACTGCAACAAACACCAACGTAAGGGTGACTGGACTAGCAGTCCATCGCCCCTTTTAACCTCTACAAGAAGTAGCAGGGAGGAATCTCAAGTCGTCCAAGGACTTAAGAGGTACTTGCATCATACATACAAATGCACACCTGAAAGTGACTCTGCTGACTGAGGAGATGCGTTGCCTCCAGCGAAATACTGCACTACCACGTCAATTGGGAAAAGGACAGGGCCAGCCGCAGGAGGTACAAGACATGGCCAGGCTGCAGGCACAGAGAGAAGAGGGTAGTGACGCCAGAGTGCCACTCCCATCGCTAGTACCCCAGCAACGTCCAGGCGGACGATGCTGGACCTAGGGTAGGTGCTGTGACCGTAAACCCCCCCTTAAAGGCCCCTTTCCCACTGAACAGGTCGGGTTTACTAGGGAAACAAGCATGGAACCTGCGTACCAAGATCAGGGCATGAACATCATTCGACGGTATCCAGGAGCATTCTTCTGTACCATAGCCCTTCCAGTGTACCAGATACTGTAACCGTCCCTGGACCCAACGGTAGTCCACTATGCTCTGTACCACATACTCCTCGTGATTACCAACCCTAACCGGTGTTGGTCGAACCACAGCCTAGGTGTACCAGTTGCAAATCAGAAGTTTGAGTAAAGAGACATTGAATACATTATAAAGTCGCATGGAGGCCGGAAGAATCAGAGCATAAGCCACGGGGTTAATTCTCCGCAACACACAGAAGGGGCCAATGAATCTAGGAGCAGATTTCTTACAAGGCACCTGGAGATTAATATTGCGAGATGAAAGCCAAACCCTCTCCCTCACCTGAAAGGTATGAGTGGGCAACTGTCTACGATCAGCCTGTCTTTTCTGCCATTGTGCGGAACCACGTAGGGTATTCTGTACCCGCTCCCAAGAGGAACGCAGCGCCCTCAAATGCTCGTCAAGAGCTCGAATTTCCCATGCTTCAAAATTCTCATGAAGAACAGAGGGTTGGAACCCATAATTGATGATGCGTTCATGGCACAATTCCGGGCAAACTCCTCCCAGTGTAACAGGGTAGCCCAATTATCGTGGTGGTCAGACACATAGCAATGGCGGACTTGTTCCAAGGCGTGGTTAGACCTCTCTGCCACCCCATAAGACTGTGGATGGTATGCAGAGGAGAAGGCTAGCTGAATCCCCATCTAAGCACAAAAGCATCTCCAGAAGCGAGACACGACCTGGCTTCCCCTGTCAGAAACAATCACCCTGGGTATGCCGTGGAGGCAAAAGACCTCTCTTGCGAACACCATCGCTAATTCTTGAACAGATGGTAAGCCTTTAAGTGGTACACAGTGAGCCACCTTAGAGAATTTATCCACGATCATCAGGATGACCGTGAAACCCTTGGATGCCGGAAGATGAACCATAAAGTCAAAGGAAAAATGCGTCCAAAGACGTTCCCCGTTGGCCACTGGTTGGAGGAGACCAACAGGCAGATGTCAAGGTGATTTCTTTTGCATGAATGTTGTACATGCAGCTGTAAAAGCAGAACAGTCGGATCTGAGACTCAGCCAGCAGAATAATCTAGAGATAGTCCAAATCAACTGGTCTCGCCCAATGTGTCCAGCTATGTTGGAAGTATGGTAAGTTTCCAATAATTTAGTGCTTAATTGGACAGGTACAAAGCACCTCCCACAGGGTTTTCCTCCGGAGCGGATGTTTGGGTGGCCAAAATTTCCTCTCCCAGAGGAGAGGTGACACAGGTTCGTATGATAGCGAGTATCAGGTCAGCCGGAATTATAGGCGTAGGAGGAGACTATCACGGTGCCCGTGCTCCCCTTGTCTTGTTTCCTGTCAATCTGCACTGGATTGCTCCCATTGGCTGTCCTGTGTTTGTCCTGCCCAGTATAGCCTTTATATACTGGGCTCTGGCACCCATCCAGTGCCCTTTCGTGGTGTTCCTGTACCAGTGCTTGTTTCTGCTCAGTGATTCCCAGTATACCGACTTGGCCTGCCTGACTACTCTGCATTTGTCTCCTGCTCCTGTGTACCGACCCGGCTTGGCTAACGTTCCTGCTCCGTGATTCGACCCAGCTTAGTTGGCGTTCCTGCTCTGGCGGTCCTGTGTCGTCCTGGCGACATTCTGATCCTCCAGCTATCCAGTCTCCACTACTGTTCCTGTAGAGTACAAGTGTCAGTTCCGTTACTGCTACGACAGTGTGTCATTGGCCTAGTCTCCGTTACTGCCTCTGCAGAGTGCAAGTGTCAGTTCCGTTACTGCTACGGCAGTGTGCCATTGGTCTAGTCTCCGTTACTGCTCCTGCAGAGTGCAAGTGTCTGCCTCCGTTACTGCTATGGCAGTGTGCCTTTGGCCTAGTCTCCGGTATCTCTCCTGCAGAGTGCAAGTGTCAGTCCCGTTACTGCGACAGCAGTGTGACAGTGGCCTAGTCTCCGTTACTGCTCCTGCAGAGTGCAAGTGTCTGCCTCTGTTACTGCTATGGCAGTGTGCCATTGGTCTGGTCTCCGTTATTGCTACTGCAGAGTGCAAGTGTCTGCCTCTGTTACTGCTACGGCAGTGTGCCATTGTTCTGGTCTCCGTTACTGCTCCTGCAGAGGACTAGTGTCTGTCTCCATTACTGCTACGGCAGTCTCCTACGTTACTCAAGTCCTGGTATTACTCTGGCAGTTCACATTTGTTCTGCTAACCTGTCTCTGGGAGTTCCGTATACCTAAGCTCTCTTTATGGAGACAGCCCTATCACAGAACTCTCCACACATGGTACTGTTCACACTCTTTGAAGATCATTAACCCATTCAGTGCCTTACTCCTGGGAATCCAACATATTCTGCCTGACCTGTGTCAGTATAGACTGCTAAGGACTTTATGGTTATACTGGACCTGTGTAGGCATATGTATATGTAACCTGTTGTGTGTCTGTATTATTCTGCTGGTATACTACAGGACCTGTGAGGGTTATTATATTATTGTGATTTCAATAAAACTGTGTTTTATCCTAAACCACTGTGTCTGTGTGTTGAACAAACCGTTACAGAGACTCCTCTTTAGATTGATTACAAAATTGGCGTGATAGGGCATCCGCCTTAACATTCTTAGAGCCAGTAAGGTAAGAGACTACGAAATTGAACCTAGAAAGGAACAAAGCACATCTAGCCTGCCGGGATGACAGATGTTTCGCCTCAAACAAATACGTGAGATTCTTGTGATTAATCAAAATCAAGATAGGAGAGCTGGTACCCTCCAGGAGATGTCACCATTCCTTTAGAGCCAGGATGATAGCCAGTAACTCTCTGTCCCCAATCTGATATACCCTCTCAGCCTTGAACAGTTGTCTTGAGAAATAGCCACATGGACGTAAAGTTTCTCCTGGAGGCGAGCGTTGAGAAAGAAGGGCACCAACTCCTACTTCAGATGTGTCAACCTCCAGGGTAAAAGGTAGAATGGGCTTCGGGTGAACTAAAATGGGAGCTGCTGCAAATGCAGCCTTGAGGTTTTCAAAGGCGAGCAGGGTACTGGGTGACCATTCCGAGACCTTCGCATCCTTACAGGTCATATCAGTCAGCGGTTTGACCAAAGTAGAGAAATTCTTAATTGGCGAACTCCAGAAATCTTTGGAGCACTTTGAGTCCTACTGGACATGGCCACTGTAATACAGCTGACAACTTCTGAAGGTCCATGACCAACCCAGAAGTGGAAATTAAATGTTACCTGAGGTCTGTGAAATTCACATTTCTCCAACTTGCTAAAAAGGTTATTCTCCCTTAGTAAGCGTAATAATGTGGACACATGCAACCAGTGTTGTTCAAGTGTAGGAGAGTGAATAATAATGTTGTCCAGATAGACCAGGAGCATTACAAAGACCAAAGGGCATAAAGAAATACTTCTAATGCCCGCTCCGGGTGTTGAATGCTGTCTTCCATTCGTGGCCCTCCTTCATTCAGACAAAGTTGTATGCCTCCCTTAGATCGAGTTTCGTAAATATTTTGGAACCCTTCAGTCGGTCAAACAATTCAGTAGTCAGGGGTATCGGATAATCACAGAGCCGGATTAAGACTCCACAGGGCCCTAGGCAGGATCCCAAATTGGGGCCCACTGAAAGCATTTCGGTTTGATCTTTGTTCCTGTGGTTTGAGGTACTACCAACAGCTTAAAGGGATAGCAATACTTTATTTACACAATCTTTAATATTGTACCTATTAAATAAATACAGCAAATGACCTAAGTCCTGTTTCACTAACTTGTATAGTTTAATGTAATAGTAATTAGATATGTATTGGCATGGCCGGGGTTGGCAATCATAAAAACAATATTTCTGTACTACATATACACTAACATACAGTATAATGTATTGGAGTATATTTTAATGCTGAAATGAGGTTATTATGACTACCCAACCTTGGCCATACTTTTTTCTCCTTTTTACCAACAAAACCATAAGCTTAACAGAATCATCTTATCAAATCTGATTCAAAGTTATGGTTACGGTTTAAATATATGATGCATAATGCATATTTGAAAAACCACATCCCTGACTTTGATTCAGTTTTGATAAAAACAATTTTGGCCAGGGTTGGGCAAACATAAAAATCTAATTTTTGCACTGACATAATGTTAGTGCAGAAATTAGATTCTTATAATTGCCCAATAATTGCCAAGATGTTTTTTTCCTTTTATGAACAAAACACATTTTACATGATAATGTTGTCAAAACTGGTTCAAAGTCATGGATAGGGTTTTCAGATATGGATTATGCATATATTTAAACCCTGACTTTGATCCAGTTTTTATAAAATGACCCTGTTAAGTCTTTTATTATTATGTATTTTTTAATTTAGATTTTCCTTCTTGTAAACTTATTTTGGATGCTTATTACAAATACCTCTTCTATGGTCCCGTAGTCTAATGCAGGCTGGGAAGCAGTAACAGCCACTGAGGGTCTCTTCTCACACTCTGGTAGCAGGGCAGGTGAGCACTCTCACTGTTTACCAGCTACATGCCTAGCTGGTTTGTGGAGTCTGCAGATTTTATGCAGCTGCGCTAGTGCATCATGACGTAGCGTGGCTGCTGGGCACTCGGAATCATTACATCTCCCCCAGTCTTCCGCAGAGCAGAAGCATCAGGTGACCTCTGCTCTGCTTCTGTTCTGCATTCGTTACTGAACCGGTGCAGGATCCGGTTGGGAGAAAGGAAGGCTTTCTCACTCTATTACTATATTTTGGTGGCCTCCGGCTCCTTACAATAAAATGTATGTGCTTTTGTGAGTAAACTTTTTGCCGCTTCTGTCCCATGTAAGGGCCGGCTCTGATGTACTCCAGTGGTTTGGTAATTACTCTGTTGGCTTTCTGTGGAGCAGTCTCCAGCGGGCCCCCTCAACTTGACCGGGCCCTTGGCAGGCACCTAGTGCGCCTTGCCTGTAATCCGGCTCTGGATAAGTGTTCTTTACCATCAATTTGTTTAGTCCACAGAAATCAATACACGGACACAAAAAAAAAAATCCCGCTCCAGCAGGGAAAGTGGACTTTCAAATAATGCCCCTAGCAAGGGCATCGGCAATGTATTCCTCCATAGCCTTATTCTCCTCCACAGACAGAGGGTAAAAGCAAACCTTAGGAGGTGTGGTACCAGACATCAGCTCCACTGAGAAATTATAAGGCCTATGTGAAGGTAACGCCCCGGCCTGAACTTCGTTGAATACCTCACTAAACATTGAATATTCCTCAGGCAGGACTGAGGTATTGGCACAAGCCAGTCTCACAGGACGAGAGAGACAGGAATCTAAACACTGAGGAGCCCAGGCCACAATGTCACAAGTGTGCCAATCTATCCTGGGGTTGTGAGTCTGCAACCACGGAAACCACAGGATGATGGCATAATGAGGAGAATTGATCACCTGGAATTTCAGAACCTCCTTATGAAGTGCCCCCACCTTTAAAGTTAGCAGGGATGTTTCCTGCATAATTTGCTCTTGTAAAAGGGGTCTACCATTAATTGCCTCCGCTGCCAAAGGAGAGGAATGAGACTGCATTGGAATAGCATGTTTGGCAGCAAATTCTGCATCAAAAAAATAACCAGTGGCACCTGAATTCAGCAACACTGGGGTAGGGGCAGACGAATCAAACCAAGAGTGAATCACCTTCAGGATAGGTTTGTCTGAGGTGGTTTCTGGGGACTGAGAAATTCTACCCAGGACCAGTTCCTGTCAGGATCTTAGGTGCGAGTGTTTCCCGGACGCACCAGACATGACTTCAGCATGTGACCTCTTTTGCCACAGTACAAACACAGACCTTTCCTCCTTCTGAAAGCCCTCTCCTCCATTGAAAGGTGGGTAGTACCAACTTGCATGGGTTGAATACCCCCTAAATCAGAACTAGGAGGCATGGGAGGTGAGGGAGGACAGGGTGGGCGAGAAAAGTGAGGAGCCAGTCTGGATGGAGGCCTCCGTAGGCGCTACTTGTATGATGGTCACTCCCTGACCCTGGTATCGATTATAATAGTGAATGAGATTAGATCATCCAGATCTTTAGGCAGTTCATGGGCAGCAATTTCATCCTTAATTCTATCGCACAGTCCCTAGAAAAATGCTGTTACCAGGGCCTCATTATTCCAGCCTACTTCGGCTACTAAGGTGCGGAATTCAATAGCATATTCCGCCACAGTTTGAGCCCCCTGGAGGATGATCATCAAGTGTTTGGAAGCCGAGGTTAAGCGATCAGGTACGTTAAAAAGTTGCTTAAAAGAGGCTACAAATTCTGTAAAGTTATGCACAGTAGGTTTATCCATCTCCCATAAGGGATTAGCCCAGGCCAAAGCATTGCCAGAAAGGAGCAATATCATAAACCGAACCTTACTGGGTTCAGTCGGAATTGCATGTTGTACCATTTCGAAGTATATGCCCAGCTATTTAAGGAACATAACTCAGGATCCCCCCATAACGTTGGGGAAGTGGAGCAGAGCCTGACAACCCTCTGCTTATGCCTACGTCTGGAGTGGCAGGGACTGCCGGTGCCGTAAGAGTAAGAGTGGCCACCGGTGTTGAGACTTTCCAAGTGTGCGGTTTGGTTGAGCAAGGTCCGCATCTGTAACGGTTTTATTTGACACTCAGACACAGTAGGTTAGGTAAAACACAGTTTTATTGAACAAACTCAGAATAACAATAACCCTCATGGGTCCAGTAATATATATACAGAATATAGTACTGACACAGGACAGGTTACAGTAATATATACCCACACAGGTCCAGTATATGTACAATTCAGCAACAACAATATACTGACACAGGTCAGGAAAAATTTGTGTGATACTCAAACGAGGCAGCAAAAAATGGGTTACTATTAGGCCAGGAAGACTGACAGGCCCTAATAGCGCAAGGCCCTTAAGACTCTCACTCTGCAGAGAGTGCACAAACAGCAAGTAATGCCACAGAAGTAAACGGAGGCCCAGGACTAGCTTGTGGATTGCCGTAGCAGTAACGGAGGACTGCGACTGTATGCCCGGGAGGGCACCCAATGGAGACTGAATGGAAAGAAAGCCGGTAGAATATTACACCTTCCCCGAAGGGGTTAACGAATGCTCAGGCCAATGTCGACTGCCCGATGGAGAAAAACGCCTGAGGCGCCCAGAGTAAGACCAACCTCAGCTTAATGGCAGGATGAAGGGTCAAGCGTACCGTGGTGCACAGATGGATGATAAACACCAGAATGTTGCCCGCACGACACAGACAGATTACCAAGACTAGACTGCTAGTAATGACAATGAGGCAACAGTGACTCTGTCCAGAGACAGAGAGGAGCCCAGATGATACCCAAAACCGAGGATCGGATGGGGCCATAGGCAGGCCTTGATACACGGACAATGGAGGCCAACTGGACCGGTACACAGAGCAGGAACGTTAGCTAATCCGAGTCGGTACACAGAGCAGGAACGTCAGCCGGGCCGGGTAGGTACACAGAGCAGGAACATCAGCCAATCCGAGTTGGTACACAGAGTAGGAACGGATACAGCAGAGTAGTCAGGCAGTCCGGATCTGTACACAAAGATCAGACGAGAACTGGAACAAGCGCTGGTAACGGAAACACCACGAAAGGGCACCGGAGAAGTGACAAGGCCCAGTATTTAAGGACAAATACTGGGTGGGACAAAGCCATTTCAACCAATAAGCGTCAGCAGAAAGCAAAACTGACAGAATGTCGCCAGCATAGCACAGGCACCGTGATAGTACCCCCCTCTCAAAGACCCCCTCTCCTAGAAGAGGGACCTGGCTTCTGAGGGTATTTGGCATGAAATTTACACAACAACCTGGGAGGATGGAGGTCATTCTGATTAACCCAGGAATGCTCTTCAGGGCCATAGCCCTTGCAATGGACCAAATATTGCAATCTCCCTCTGAACCTTCGGGAGTGCCACGGAGTGACTAGGAAATTAACACACTGACAAGTACAGATTAACTTAATATAAAACTTTATTAAATACAATGAATGACAGGAGATAAGGCAACAGGCTGATGGCAACAAATGACACAACAGTAGTATGGTAATGACACAGAGTGGCAGTAGATAGCAGCACACCTTCACGAGACCAGGAGGAAACAGTGGAATCACTTTCGTTACCCTTCACCAGGCAGGTGATCAGAAACGGAGTGGTCCTTGGACTACATGGTAGATGTGAGGGCAGTGCAGAGCACTCCCATGCACAGATGGAATGGCACACCTTCACAAGACCAGAGAGGAACAGTGTAGGCACTCTCCTCACCCTTCATTGGACAGGTGGTCAGAAACGGAATGACCCTTGGACTACACGGTAGATGTATCACAGTTCCTGTGATCTCCCTCTGTCACTCTCTCTTGTGCTGCTCCCTTATTGGTTGAGCCTGTTTGGCCCGCCCCTGGTGACCCTTTTTATACCAGACTAGTGGCACCTGTCAGGTGCCCTTTCGTGGTGTTCCTGAGCCAGTGTTCCTGTGTTCCTGATTTCCGGTGTACCGATTTGGCCTGTTCTGACGATTCTCCTGTGTTCCTGCTCCGTGATCTGACCCGGCCTGGCTGACGTTCCTGCTCGTTGCTGATCTGGCTTGTCTGAGAATCTCCTCCATGATCTGACCCGGCCTGGCTGACGTTCCTGCTCGTTGCTGATCTGGCTTGTCTGAGAATCTCCTCCGTGATCTGACCCGGCCTGGCTGACGTTCCTGCTGCTGTTGTCGCTTGGGCGACATTCTGATTCCTGCTGTGTTCGCGTCTGGTTTGATCGAGACTGTATCCATTAACTCCTGCTGAGCCATGTCTCTTGAGCTGAGTTGCCAGTTACGCTTGCAGAGCTGTTCTACTAAGCTGAGTCTCCGGTTACGCTTGCAGAGCTGTACTACTAAAGCTGAGTCTCCGGTTATGCAGAGCTGTACTACCCAAAGCTGAGTCTTCCTTGGCACTTGCAGGGCGATACCGTTATACGCTGAGCCTCCGATTATACTTGCTGTGCTATATATCCAACCAGGTGCTGTTATTAACTCTTGCAGAGCCGTTATACTCCTGCTGCTCAGGCTGAGCCGGCTGCGTTGGGGCCTTGGTAGACGGCGGCTCATATTGTCACCCAAAGCAGAGTAGTCGGTATCCGGTTACGTGCCTGTGTGGCGCTATTGGCTCTAGCACCTTCTGCACCGGTGGTTCCCGTTATACGCCGGTTGGGGCTATTGGCTCAAGCTATCGCTGTACGGTTGGTCTCCTTATACGCCGTGGGGGCTAGCGAGTCACGCTCTTGCAGTGCAAAGTGTCTCTGTTATACGCCCGTGGGGGCTATTTGGCTCAAGCTATCACTGTACGGTTGGTCTCTATTACACGCCAGTGGGGGCTAGAGATTCACGCTCTTGCAGCATCAGTAGTCTCCATTATACGCCCGTGGGGGCTAGCGGCTCACGCTTCTGCATTACAAGTTGTCTCTGTTATACGCCCGTGGGGGCTATCCGCAAACTGCTCTGCAGCGTTCTGTCTCAGTCTCTGCATTACCCAAGCAGCTAACGACATCAGTGGACTTAAGGTGTTGTGCAGTCTAGCACCTATTGCTGCCTCTTATTCACCTTGGGCGTGCCGAACACCACAGCAGAGACTGATGATTCCTATGTATTTAACTATTGATTGCCAGCGATTCTGAGCCTGTCCTGTGACAGTATATGTATTATTTGTACTCCTGTATACTGGTCCAGTGAAGACCTCTGTGTCTATCTCTTGCTATCTACCCTGTGGCCTATTGAGGGCGTCCTTGTTCGTTATTTTTTGTTTTAATAAAACTGTGTTTTATTCAAACCTGCTCTCTGAGTGTCTGAAAACCGTTACAAGATGTGAGGACAGTGCAGAGCACTCCCATACCCGGATAGGATGGCACACCTTCACGAGACCAGAGAGGAACAGTGTAGGCACTTTCCTCACCCTTCACTGGACAGGTGGTCAGAAACGGAATGGCCCTGAGACTATACGGTAGATGTGAGGACAGTGCAGAGCACTCCCATACACACAGAGTGCAGAGAAAAGGAGCAGACCAATACCCCGACAGGGGATACACTAGGCGGGTAGCTAGATGGAGGATAGGCAAGGCAGCACAAACCGGTACGGCCACGGGAGGTCAGACACACGGAGTGACAGACAAGCGCCGCTAACGGAAGCGAGCGCAGAGCGGAAGACACAGGAAGCACGGGAACCAAACTGAGGCACGGAATGGCCACGGAGTGCAACACGGAGAGTAAACCAGGAGGAAGCCAATAGTCAGATCCGGAACGGGCAGTCAGGCGTCGCCAGTGGTCGTAGCCGGAACGGGTAGTCAGTCGTAGCCAGAAGTCGGAACCAGAATGGGTAGTCAGACGTAGCCAAGAGTCCAAACTGGAACGGGTAGTCAGACGAGCCAGGAGTCAGAACCGGAACGAGCAGTCAGACGAGCCAGGAGTCAGAACCAGAACGGGTAGTCAGACGTAGCCAGGTAATACACAGGAACGGTAATGGACAAACACAGCAATAAGCACAGGTACACCACGAAAGGGCACTGGAAATGACACAGGCTGAGGTTTAAAAACACTGACAGGTAGGTGGAGCAATGACCTCATCAGCGTGGTGCCCTATAAGAATAGCGACAGCTAGGAAGTAAACAATGTCACTCCAGGGCAACATTCAGCCACAGGCAATCACAGGGCACCGTGATAGGGAGTCAATAATATTTTGAACTTCATACTCATCCTGACCTTGAACTTGAACAGGACCGGGGTCCGCAGGAGTGGTAGTGTAACGGTTGCATATCACTGGCTTCAGAAGGGATACGTGGAACACATCGTGAATCCACATGAATTAGGGAGATCCAGGGCGTACGATACTGGGTTAATTTTGCGGATAACTTTAAAGGGCCCAATGAACCGGGGAACTTGCATATGGTTTCTGGAGACTAACCATACCCTATCCCCAACCTGGAAGGAGACAGCTGGCAACCGTCTGCGATTAGCGTGGCGCTGATAATGCTGGAACAAAGTACTGAGGGTCCTTTGTACCTGTGCCCATGTGGAGCGGAATTGCTCGATATGCTAGTCCAGAGCTGGAATATGCTGAGTCTGAAATGAGTCCGGGAGCAAGCATGGTTGGAACCCGTAGTTAATGAGAAACGGGGAGCTCCTGGATGATGAATTAATCGCGCAGTTCCTGGCGAACTCTGCCCACAGCAACAGGCCGGCCCAATTATCATGATGATCAGACACGAAACAGTGTAGGAATTCTTCCAATCCCTGATTGGCACGCTCGGTGGCTCCATTGGTCTGGGGATGGTAGGCAGACAACTGTATGCCCATCTAATCACAGAATGCTCTCCAAAATCTGGACACAAATTGGCTCCCGCGGTCTGACACCAGTACCCTGGGTACCCCATGCAACCGAAACACTTCTCTGGCAAAGACAATAGCCAACTCCTGGGCCGAGGGAAGACCAGGAAGGGGCACAAAGTGTGCCATCTTAGAAAATCTATCGACCACCATCAAAATGAAAGAGTAACCCCTAGACACTGGCAGTTCTCCCAGAAAATCAATAGAAACGTGGGACCAAGGATGCTCGCCATTAGGCACTGGTTGAAGTAACCCAACTGGGAGGTGTCTAGGGGACTTGGCACGGGCACATGTAGTACAAGCTGCTGTGAATGCGGTGCAGTCAGCACGTAGAGAAGGCCACCAGAACAATTGTGAAAGAGACCAGATCAATTGATCCCTCCCTATGTGCCCAGCTGCCCGAGTATCACGGTGCCCGTGATTGTTGCACTTCCTTGTCAGTCACCTTTAGGGGGCTCCTATTGGTTGTCTGCCTTTATCCCGCCACAGTCTGTCTATTTAAACCTGGTCTGGGCACCCTATGGATGCCCTTTCGTGGTGTCTCTGACCACTTTTGCCTTGACCATGTTCAAGTATACGTTAGTACCTGTAGCTGTGTTCCTGAGTTCCAGAATACATCTTGTTCCTGAGTCTTCTGTCTGCAGAGTTGTTCCAGAGTGGTTCCGGCCTAGTCCTGAGAGGTTGATGTTTCCTGCTGATCGCCTTCATTGAGACTTCCTGATTGCTTGGTTTCCTGCAAGTTCCTGTAGTCTCTTGTCCAGCCAGATGTACCTGGTACACATTCCATCTGCGGGTTGCCTTACCCGGTATTGGCAAGGCTGGTAGAGCCTTCGCAAAGCTCTTTTGGGCTGCCTTGCCCGGTATTGGTAAGGCCGGTAGAACGTGGTACATATTCCATCTGCAGGTTGCCTTACCCGGTATTGGCAAGGCCGGTAGAGCTTATTGTTTAGTATATCTGGCTGTCTTGCCCGGTGTATTGGAAAGACCGGTAGAGCCTACGCAAAGCTCCTTTGGGCTGCCTTGCCCGGTATTGGTAAGGCCGGTAGAACCTGGTACATATTCCATCTGCAGGTTGCCTTACCCGGTATTGGCAAGGCCGGTAGAGCCTATTGTATTAGACTTACTGGCTGTCTTGACCGGTATATTGGCAAGACCGGTAGAGCCTGTAATCCGTATCTCTCAATTATTGTATGTTGTATGTCATGTTGGAATCCTAAGGGATCATTTTTTAAATTATTTTCAATAAAGTTGTGTTTTTTACCTAACTTTGTGTCTGAGAGTCGTAACAAACCGTGACAAAGAGATGTGTGATATGTTTCAAGTAGGCGGGTACGGAATGGCTCAGGTACAAAACACTTGCCCTCTGGGGTATCAGGGAGTGCAGCAGCCTGGGTAGCAAGAATCTCCTCCCCAGTAGCGAAGTGATGCTGGTACGTAAGGTAGCCAAAATGCGATCAGGCTGAATGATGGGTACGGGGACCTCATCTTTATCCATCTCTGGACCAAATTGCCTGGACAGGGCATCTGCCCTTACATTCTTGGAACCAGGCAAGTAGGATACAATAAAATTAAAGCGGGACAGAAACAAGGCCTATCTGGTTTGTCGAGAGGACAACCTCTTAGCCTCCAAAAGGTAGGTACGTCAGGTTTTTATGGTCTGTCAGGATCAACACCAGAGTCCTAGTACCTTCCAGCTGGTGGCGCCATTCTTTCAGAGCGAGAATAATTGCCAGGAGTTCTCTGTCCCCAATCTCATAGGGACTCTGGGCACTAGGCAACTTTTTGGAGAAGAATCCACATGGTCTCAGTACACTTCCAGAGACCGGACGCTATGAAAACACTGCCCCTACCCCAGTCTCAGAGGCATCAACCTCCAAGGTGAATGGAAGGGAGGGGTTAGGGTGGGATAGCACAGGAGCGGATGCAAAAGCGGACTTAAGTGTCACAAAGGCTTGTTTGGCTGCCTCAGACCATTGGAAAGGATTGGCACCCTTATGCGTAAGGTCGGACAGTAGCTTAACAATCGTGGAGAAGTCTCGAATAAATTTCCTATAATAATTGGCAAAACCAAGAAAGCGCTGGATTGCCTTGAGTCCCTTGGGTCGTGGCCATTGCAACACTGCTGCGAGCTTTTCCTTATCCACAGCAATGCCATTCTTAGAAATCACAAAGCCTAGAAAAGGCACCATGGACTTGTGGAACTCGCATTTCTCGATTTTGCAGAATAATTTGTTCTTACGTAATCTGAGCAGAACCTCAGACACATCCTTGTTGTGTTGTGACAAACTAGACGAATGTATGAGTATATCATCAAGATAAACCACTACACAAGACTGTAGCGTATCACGGAGGATGTCGTTAATAAACTCTTGGAACACTGCAGGAGCGTTACATAGCCCAAAAGGCATCACTAGGTATTCATAGTGTCCAGATCTGATATTGAACGCCGTTTTCCACTCGTCCCCGGCTCTAATTCTGATCAGGTTATATGCAGCCTGTAGGTCTAACTTAGTGAAAATAGAGGAGCCTTTCAACCTGTCAAATAGTTCAGTGATGAGTGGTATCGAACAGGCGTTTTTGGACATGAGCTTATTCAAACCATGATAATCGCTGCAGGGTCGTAACTCACCATTCTTCTTTTTCACAAAAAATAAACCAGCCCCCGTGGGCGAGGTTGACTTTCTGATAATACCTCTTTTGAGGGAATCTGGGATATATTCCTCCATGGCCCGATTCTCCTTGCATGACCACGGGTACGTGCGGCCCCGGGGGGGAACGACGCCAGGAGGCAAATCAATAGTGCAATCGTAAGCCAGATGCTGAGTGCTAGCCTTTCCCTTACTGAAAACGTCACTGAATTGACGATATTCAGCTGGCACGGAGGGAGAAGTACACATGATTTTAGTAGGATGAGAAACACAATTCCCCATACAATATTCAGACCAAGACGTTATCTCACATGTCTGCCAGTCAAACTTAGAGTTGTGTAGATGTAACCATGGAAACCCCAGGATGACCACATGGTGAGGGGACTGGATGATCTGGAACCACTGTTTCTCTGTGTGGAGAGCTCCAATACTCATAGATAGCGGTATCGTTTCCATAGTGATCTGAGCTGGTACCAATGGTCTGCCATCAATGGCCTCAATAGCTAAGGGAGATTCCCTCTCAACCAGCAGAATATTGTGTAGCGCAGCAAATGAATTGTTCATAAAATATCTGGCTGCACCGGAATCAACTGAGGCCAGGACCTCCACTGAGTGTTCTGCCCAAGAGATTGCAGCCTGGATAGTAGGTTTCTGCTTAACTGGGTCTAGGGACTGCTGAACGCCACCTAAGGCCTGTGCCCCAAGGTAACCTAGGTGCGTCCATTTCCCAGCCGTATAGGACAGGTACGCAACAGGTGTCCGGGTTGGCCACAATAGAAACAGAGACCCTGTCTTCTGCGATTCACCCGTTCCTTCCTTAGTCAACTTAGTGAACCCTAGCTGCATGGGTTCACTATTCTCCTGGTTATGTTCAGGAGGCATGGGAGGCAAGGGAGGCATGGGTGGAGAATTTTGACTTGCCTGTCCAAATCTCTGGCTGTCGTCTCATCTTTAATACGATCAACGAGTCCCTGATCAAATGCTGACACCAGCACCTCACTGTTCCAGCCCACCTCTGCTGCCAATGTACAAAATTCAATAGCACCGTACGAGAACCGTGTTGTATCTGCATTAATCTTTTGGCAGCAGAGGCAGCTCTACCTGGAACTTCAAACACTCTGTGGAAGGCACACACTCCCTGAAGTTTTTTGTGCATGGTTTGGCAGATTCCCACAAGGGGTTGACCCATGCCAGGGCTCTGCCCGTCAGTAACAAGATCATAAAGCCCACCTTAGCTCGGTCATTCGGAAAGGCTTGAGGAGTTAGCTCCAGGAAAATCTCCAATTGATTGATAAACCCTCTGCACAGGGTAGGTTCACCATCATATCTTAGAGGTAATGGAGCTGTGGCATTTAGCCCTTTGCTCGAGGCCACTTGCGTCAGGGATTCAGCTCCCGGTGTCGAAACGGGGGAGACCACCGAGGCTTGAACCGGTTTATCTAGATGAGCAGTGCACTCTAGAATAGTTTGTACGACCAGTGCCAACTGGTATAAACGCTGCTCATGTAAATCCATCCTCCAATGGATGCTTTGTGTATTACCTTCACCTATACCGTCTGAGGTCATGGCCCTTTCGTACTGTAACAGTTTTACTTGACACTCAGACACAGTAGGTTAGGTAAAACACAGTTTTATTGAACAAACTCAGAATAACAATAACACTCACGGGTCCAGTAATATATATACAGAATATAGTACTGACACAGGACAGGTTACAGTAATATATACCCACACGGGTCCAGTATATGTAAAATTCAGCAACAATAATATACTGACACAAGTCAGGTAAAGTTTGTGTGATACTCAAATGAGGCAGCAATGAATGGGTTACTATTAGGCTAGGAAGACTGACAGGCCCTAGTAGCGCGAGGCCCTTAAGACTCTCACTCTACAGAGAGTGCACAAACAGCGAGTAATGCCACAGAAGTAAACGGAGGCCCAGGACTAGCTTGTGGACTGCCGTAGCAGTAACGGAGGACTGCGACTGTATGCCGGGGAGGGCACCCAACGGAGACTGCACGGAAAGAAAGCCGGTGGAATATTGCACCTTCCCCAAAGGGGTTAACGAACGCTCAGACCAATGTCAACTGCCCAACGGAGAGAACCGCCTGAGGCGACCAGAGTAAAACCAACCTCAGCTTAATGGGAGGAAGAAGGGTCAAGCGTACTGTGGTGCACAGATGGATGATACACATCGGAATGTCGCCCAATGAAGCAACAGTGACTCTGTCCGGAGACAGAGACGAGCCCGGATGACACCCCAAACCTAGGACCGGATGGGGCCGTAGGCAGTCCTTTATACACGGACAATGGAGCCCAACCAGGATGGTGCACAGAGCAGGAACATCATCCAATCCGAGTCGGTACACAGAGCAGGAACGTCAGCCAGGCTGGGTCGGTACACAGAGCAGGAACGTCAGCCGGGCCGGGTCGGTACACAGAGCAAGAACATCAGCTAATTTGAGTCGGTACACAGAGCAGGAACGGATACAGCAGAGTAGTCAGGCAGTCTGGGTTGGTACACAAAGATTAGACGAGAACCGGCACAAGTGCTGGTAACGGAAACACCATGAAAGGGCATCGGAGAAGTGACAAGGCCCAGTATTTAATGACAAATACTGGGTAGGACAAAGCCACTTCAGCCAATAAGCGTCAGCAGGAAGCAAAACTGACAGAATGTCGCCAGCATAGCATGGGCACTGTGATAGCATCGCCAAGGATAATTGATCAATGCATTGATCTTGAGCCTCTATCCTGTCCAGAATGTTCTGAAAAGGTGGATTACTAATAGCGTCTGTGGTCATGGCCCTTATGTACTGTCTTTGTTCATTCCAACATCTTCCAGTGACAAAGAGCTGCAAAGAAAACAAGTGACTTCCATGATAGTTCAAGGTAATACAATTCTGCTGCCTGATTTATAATTTTTAGCAGAAGCAATCCCTAGTCTAGTCACAAAACAAGACAAAAGCTGTGACTCTCCAGTGAGCCACAGATGTTCTGATTGATATCCCATATTACTGTTATTTGGCATATTACTGTTATTTGGCATATAATTAATATAACAGAAAGCTGGCAACATTTCTTACAATAGGTGGTTGAATATGGAGTTACACAGTAGCTCTTATTCACTTTTGACACCACATATTTCTCACAAAATGTATTAAATAAGTAATTTTTTGTCACTGATTGTCAACATTAAGAGTTTATATTAACTTCTGTTTAATATAAAATATGTGTTCAGTGAACTTAGAATTAAAAAAATTAAGATATTGTAAGGTCAGTGAACATATTTGGTTCTGTTTGAAATAGCAGTTATTAATTACCTTTCTGTTGATTTTTTCTGATTCCATGAGGCTTAAATTACTAATATTAGCGTCTAGGCACTGTGCATCTCCACACCCTGTCCTCATTGTCCCCCTCCACACACTGTCCACATTGTTCACCCTGTCCACCTCCACATTGTCCACCTCCACACAATGTCCACCTCTACGCACTGTTCACACTGTCCACCTCCACATTATCCACATTGTCCACCTCCATACAGTGTCGACCTCCACATTATCTCCATTGTCCACCTCCACACTGTCCATACTGTCCACCTCCACACACTGTCCACCTCCACACACTGTCCACATTGTCCACCTCCACACACTGTCCCCATTGTCCATCTCTACACACTGTCCATATTGTCTACCTCCACACACTCTTCACCTCCACACACTATCCCCATTGTCCACCTCCACACACCGGCCATATTGTCCACCTCCATGCATTGTCCTTCTTCACACACTGTCCACATCCAAACAATGTCCACTTCCAAACACTGTCCACACTGTCCACCCTGTCCACCTCCACACAATGTCCACCATCACACACTGTCCACACTGTCCACATTGGCCAACATTGTCCACCTCCATGTTGTCCCCCATTGTCTACCACCACATTGGCCACCATTGTCCACCTCCACATTGTTCACCTCCACATTGTTCAACTCCACATTTTCCCCGATTGTCCGACTACACATTGTCCCCCATGGTCCACCTCCAAAATATCCACCTCCACACACTGTCCCCGTTGTCCACATTCACACATTGTCTAGGCACTGTGCATCTCCACACCCTGTCCTCATTGTCCCCCTCCACACACTGTCCACATTGTTCACCCTGTCCACCTCCACATTGTCCACCTCCACACAATGTCCACCTCTACGCACTGTTCACACTGTCCACCTCCACATTATCCACATTGTCCACCTCCATACAGTGTCGACCTCCACATTATCTCCATTGTCCACCTCCACACTGTCCATACTGTCCATCTCCACACACTGTCCACCTCCACACACTGTCCACATTGTCCACCTCCACACACTGTCCCCATTGTCCATCTCTACACACTGTCCATATTGTCTACCTCCACACACTCTTCACCTCCACACACTATCCCCATTGTCCACCTCCACACACCGGCCATATTGTCCACCTCCATGCATTGTACACCTTCACACACTGTCCACATCCAAACAATGTCCACTTCCAAACACTGTCCACACTGTCCACCCTGTCCACCTCCACACAATGTCCACCATCACACACTGTCCACATTGGCCAACATTGTCCACCTCCATGTTGTCCCCCATTGTCTACTTCCACATTGGCCACCATTGTCCACCTCCACATTGTTCACCTCCACATTGTTCAACTCCACATTTTCCCCGATTGACCGACTACACATTGTCCCCCATGGTCCACCTCCACAATATCCACCTCCATACACTGTCCCCGTTGTCCACATTCACACATTGTGCACATTGTCCACATTCACACACTGTCCACATTGTCCACCTCCACACACTGTGCCCATTGTCCACCTCCACACACTGTCCACCTCTACACACTGTCCACATTGCCCACCTCCACATTGGCCCCCATTGCCCACCTCCACATGGTTCCCATTTGCCCTTCTCCACATTGTCCCCCATTGTCCACCTCCACATTGCTCCCACTGTCCACCTCCACACACTGTCCACATTGTCCACCCTGTCCACCTCCACACATTTTCCACCTCCACACTCTGTTCACCCTGTCCACCTTCACACACTGCCCACCTCCACACACTGTCCACATTGTCCACCTCCACACTGATCCCATTGTCTACCTACACACATTGTCCACCTTCACACACTGTCCACATCCAAACACTGTCCACTTCCAAACACTGTCCACATTGTCCACCCTGTCCACCTCCATATTGTCCATGTTGCCCACCTCCACATATTGTCCACCTCCACACAGTCCACCATCACACTCTGTCCACATTGGTCAACATTGTCCAACTCCATGTTGTTCCCCCATTGTCCACTTCCACGCTGGCCACCATTGTCTACCTCCATGTTGTCCCCCATTGTCCAACTCTACATTGGCCACCATTGTCCACCTCCACATTGTTCACCTCCACATTGGTCAACTCCACATTTTCCTCTATTGTCCGCCTACACAATATCCACCTCCACACACTGTGCCCATTGTCCACCCTGTCCACCTCCACACACTTTCCACCTCCACACTCTGTTCACCCTGTCCACCTTCACACACTGCCCACCTTGTCCACATTCACACATTGTACACATTGTCCACATTCAAACACTGTCTACATTGTCCATCTCCACACACTG
This sequence comes from Rhinophrynus dorsalis, assembly GCA_037306005.1. Classification (NCBI taxonomy): domain Eukaryota; kingdom Metazoa; phylum Chordata; class Amphibia; order Anura; family Rhinophrynidae; genus Rhinophrynus; species Rhinophrynus dorsalis. The sequence continues at coordinate 367,885,863 of CM074720.1, read as the reverse complement.
TTCCCATTCTCCACCTCCACACACTGTCCACCTCCACACACTGTCCACATTGCCCACCTCCACATTGGTCCCCATTGCCCACCTCCTCATTGTTACCATTTGTCCTCCTCCACATTGTCCCCCATTGTCCACCTCAGTGCTTTTTTTATCAGACACCCCAGCAGAAGGGCACGTAGAGGTAAACACAAGAGATCTCAGAGACCGGCAGTACAATCAACACAACAGACAGCCTAAGCGCAGGCACAACAAAAAGTCAGCAAAATTAGTGTTTTAAACCTCTCAACACACCAACTTCTGGACACCCACAGGTTGGTCTTAGAGAAAGGTTTATCTTTTGCCCAGACCAGCAATTAAATAAATTTGAGTTAACATAAGATCTGTACTTATTTTGCAGGCGTTTACTTTGGAGATAATGTTTGATAGAAAAAAAATTCCTCTTGTGAAGAGTCTCAACTCCTGGAACTTTTTGACCTCCTGGAGGAAGAAAATAGAGAGCAATAGGGCCATTTACAATGTAAGACTCCCTTCAAACCTCCTTCAAGATTTATTCCATCTATGCTTATTAGCCCAAAGGTAAGAATTTTTTATAAACAGATGTGTAATGACATCTTACAATTACTTACATATCAGCTGTGGGCACAGAACTTATCAGCTATTAAGAAAAAAGAATTGAAGGAGATAAAAGACTGGAGGGATATTGAAATTAAGGAAGCAGATAAGGGACAGAACAATGTTTTATGGCCAAGGGAAATGTATCTACAGGAGGTATATCATCCGTTACATGATAAAAAAGCATACAATCATTTGGCATCTGATCCAACGGATGCTTATAAATTATGTCTTGATCAAATTCTTAATGCAGTGGTCCATAATAACATCATTACTAAAAATGAATTTGATTTTTTGACAGTGGCCTTTCCAGTGATTCCAACCTTCTACGTACTCCCCAAAGTCCATAAAAATGCAAAGAGACCGCCAGGAAGGCCAATTATTGCGGGTATCTGAGGACTGTGTGAATCTTTCTGCGACCTTTGGTACTTGACCTTCCCTCCTACTTACGTGATTCTTTGGATCTCTTGACTAGAATTCAGGAGCTTTCGGTTGAGCCGGACACCTTGCTTGAGACCTGTGATGTTGAGGCTTTGTACTCCAGCATAGGTCACCAGCAGGGTGTTCTTGCTGTGGAGTTCTTTTTGAGGAGATCTGCACTGCATCAAATGTGGAATTATGACTTTTTGAAATGCCTTTTAAAGTTTGTATTAAGGCATAATTATTTTATATTTAATTTGTAGTATTATTTACAACTGGCGGGTACAAAAATGGGGGCCAAGTGTGCCCCCTCTTTTGATAATCTATTTTTAGGGTGGTGGGAGCATGAGTATGTCTTTATAGACAACAATATAAATTTTACAGATCATGCTTTGTTTTGGTTTCGATTTATAGATGACATTTTCTTCTTATGACAGGGTACTGAAGAGCTTTGCCCAGAGGCGTAACTAGAAGCCACCGGGCCCTGGTGCAAGAATTGCCATGGGCCCCCCCGCCCACATTGGCCCCCTCATCCACATTGCCCCTTCCACAATGCCCCCTTCATCTCCACATTACCCCCTTCATCTCCACAATGCCCCTTCCACACTGCCCTCTTCATCTCCACAATGCCCCCTTCATCTCATCTCCACAATGCCCCTTCCATCTCCACAATGCCCCCTTCATCTCCACAATGCCCCTTCCACAATGCCCCCCTTCATCTCCACAATGCCCCTTTCACAATGCCCCCTTCATCTCATCTCCATAATGCCCCCTTCCATCTCCACAATGCCCCTTCCATCTCCACAATGCCCCCTCCATCTCCACAATGCCCCCATCTTCACATTTCCCCTACCTCCAGTCCCTGGTGGCCTAGCGGAGTGTCTTTACAGATCTGTGCCTCCTTCGGCACAGATCTCTGCAACCGGAGCTCCCTCGCGCTGCTGTAGTAATGCAGAGGCTGGGAGATGATGTCATCTCCCAGCACTCTGTATTACTACAGCGGCGCACCGAGTGGGAGATCAGGTAAGTGCTGCGGGCGAGGGGGTCGCAGGCAGTGGCCGGGCCCCTGGAGTGACGGGCCCGGTCGCAGGTGCGACCGCTGCAACCCATATTGTAACGCCACTGGCTTTGCCATCAGTTTATTGAGCATTTGAACCTTGATATTCTTAACATCTTTCATCTCATATTTCATCCATGGAGGTGGAATTTTTGGATCTCAAGATAAATATTGATCATGAACAACATCTACAAACCACCCTTTTTAGGAAAACAACTGCTGTGAACTCACTTCTACATTTCTCTAGTGCCCATCCAGGTCACGTTAAGAAGGCTATTCCGATAGGACAGTACTTACAGATGTGACAGAGCTCTACAGAGGATGCTTTCCAATATTATGCTAGCGATCTTCAGAAGAGATTCCAAGACAGGGGATACCCAAATACGTGTATTAAAAAGGGATAAAAACGTGCTAAAGTTTCAAAAGGAACAGATCTTCTTCTGACTCAAAAACAGGTAAAAGAAAAAAATATATATGTCCAGCCAATAACTACATTCAATAGCCAATGGACAGATGTTCAGAAATTATTTAATAAGCATTGGCATATCTTACAGGGGGACAATACCTTAAATAAATTCATCTCTCCACGACCATCCATCAGTTCTTGCATCTCTCTTTGCTTGTGGCATGGTCACGTACCACCTGGGGCTGACCGTGTCCTTTCCCTATACGAAGCAGTGGTTCAGAATGTTGCAGGATACGACGCATCCTCCAGTCCGTTGCATACCTTTCAGGCGCACGTCATCGGGGATGATGCAAGAGTCCTTTATACCTGTGGCAACTTGAGACTCCCTGCTACTTCCTGTAGGGAGTTAAAAGGGAGATGGACTGTCAGTCCAGTTGCCCTTACGTTGGTGTCCAGTGCAGTTCGTTAAAGTTGTCTCTTGAGCTCCAGTGTATGACCTAGGTTTGTCTGACCGTCCAACCTGGTGCTGACCCGTGGCTCTGTCTGACTATCCTCTCCGTGTTGCCTCTGTATATTGGACATCCAATCTGGTGCTGACCTGTGGCTCTGTCTGACTATTCCCTCCAAGTTCCGTCCTTATAGTGGATATCCAATCTGTTGCAGATTTGTGGCTGTGGCTGACTACCCGCTCCATGTATGACCTAGGCTTGTCTGACCATCCACCCTGGTGCTGACCTATGGCTCTGTCTGACTATCCCCTCCGTGTTGCCGCCTTATAGTGGACATCCATCTGGTGCAGACCTGAGGCTCTGGCTGACTACCATTCATACCGACTGCAGGCATGAGTCAGGTATCATCCTCGTTGCCTTCCTTTGGGGAGATCAGCTATACTCTTACTGACTGCAGGCGTAAGTCAGTGGTATCTCCCTAGTTTGTTCCTGGTAGGGGTTCTTCAGTTCCTGTTCCAGTTTCCGATTCCAGACTACCATTGGCCTAAGCCTAGTCTCTAGCAGTGAGGTCTCTTCGTGGCAGCCTACTATTGTTGATAGTTGTTGCTGGCTTATCTTGCGACCCTCTGTTTACTCTGCCCGATATGTATATATATTTATTCTTATTTTGAATAAAGGTGAATTTACTTTATACCATACTGACTCCTGAATTATTCCTGGGTAACCATGACAACACAGTCCACCTCCACACTATGCCCACCTCCACATTGTCCACACTGTCCAGCTCCACACACTGTCTACATTGTCCACTTCCACACAGTGTCCACCTCCATATTGGCCAACATTGTCCACCACCATGTTGTCCCCATTGTCCACCACCGCATTATTCACCTCCACTCTGTCCTCCATTGTCCACCTCCACACCCTGTCCCTGTTTTCCACTTTCATACACTGTCTACATTGTCCACCTCCACACACTGTCCATATTGTCCACCTCCATACACTGTCCACATTGTCCACATCTACACACTGCCCACATTGTCCACCTCCACATTGGCCTCCATTTTCCACCTCTATATTGTTCCCAATTGTCCAACTCTACACTGTCCCCCATTGTCCACCTTCACATTGCTCCCATTGTCCACATACATACACTGTCCCTATTGTCTACTTCCACACACTCTCCACCTCCACACACTGTCCACATTGTCCACCTCCACACATGGTCCACCTCCACACACTATCCACACTGTCCAACGCCACACACTTTCTACCTCCACACACGGTCCACCTCCGCACAATAGAAAAAAAGCCCTGCTCTCCTCTATGTGATTGTCAATGGCAACCCTGTATAAAGTATATTTCATACTACTAGTAGTACATTTGAAAAATTTATTTGATAAATTTGAGGTTTTTGTTCGCATAGTTTGACCAAAACACTCGCTCACCACATCAATGTACTGCAAATATTTCAAGCAAGTCACTATCTTTTTATATTTTTTAAAATGTTTTTGTTTTTTAATTACAATATATAATGCTACTGACGATATTTTTTAGAAACGCGTAGAACTTTGGCCTAAGTTAAAAACATTTGAAACACACATCATCAGGAGCATTTTATATAAAAATTAAAAATTCATAACATTTTTTAAAAAATATGAAAAGATAGTGACTCGCTTGAAATGTTTGGGGTACCTTGATGTGATGAGCGATCTTTACCATATTTTGGCCAAACCTCAAATTTAGTAACAGTTGTATCAGATTTATTAATAGTAATATGAAATAAACTTTATACAGGGTTCACATTGATAATCACTTAGAGGAGCGCAGGGCTTTTTTCTGTTTTGTCTTGGGTTCTAGCCTGCTTCTGTGGAATTTTAGAACCCCTTTATCCTTTGCTGCTAGCTATGTTTTATTTATTTATTATAGTTTACAATTTTTATTTATAGTGATTTAGAGTGATCAGTCTTTTTGGCTTTTTTACTTCCACACAGTGTCCACCTCCACACTGTCCATCTCTACATTGCCTCCATTCTTCACCTCCATGCTGTCCCCAGTGTCCACCGCCACACACTGTATACATTGTCCACCTCCACACTGTGCACACTGTCCACCTCCACTGACGGTCCACCTCCACACACTGTCCGCACTGTCTACTTCCACACACAGTCCACCTCTACATTATGTTCACCTCCACACACTGTCCACACTGTACACCTCTACATTGTCTCCATTGTCTACCTCCACGCTGTCCACTGTCCACCTCCACATACTGTCTACACTGTCTGCCTCCACACATGGTCCACCTCCACTCTATGTCCAACTCCCCACTGTCCACCTCTACATTTTCTCCATTGTCCAACTCCACACTGTCCCCACTGTCCATCTCCACACACTGTCCACATTATCCAGATCCACAAACTGTCCACATTGTCCACCTCCACATTGGCCCCCAATGTCTACCTCCACACTGTCCCCCATTGTTGACCTCCACATTATCCCTCTAAACACTGTCTACTATTGTCCACTTCCACATTGGCCTCCATTGTCCACCTCCACATTGTCCCTCATTGTCCACCTCCCCAATGTCCATGTCCACACTGTCCACATCCACACATTGTCCACATTGTTCACCTCCAATGTGTTGCATTGTCCACATCCACTCATTTTCCACATTGTCCACCTCCACACACTGTCTCCATTGTCTACCTCCACACTGTCGATCTCCACACTGTCCACATTGTCCACCTCAAAACACTGTCCACCTCCTCACACTGTCTGTTAACCTTACCACAGATGATGGTCAAAGGCAAGCCCACTGAAAGAGATGAATGAGAATTTTGATGATGCAGCTGGCATCATCAAAGGAGGAGGAATTGAGAGCAAACTCTCCTCATTGCCATATCAACAAGCAAAGCTTCATAGAGTGTTCTTATATCTATATTTTAGGTGAATAAGTGATGTGAGAACAAAAAAAATTAAAACAGATCTGTTTTATTTCCTCAACATGCTACTGCAATTATTTCAGCTTAGTTCTATGAGTCACTGCCCCTTTAATGGTAACATTTGCAAATACCAGGAAATGCCCTTGCCAGTAATGTTAATGTTCAAGAGGTCTCTTTTGGCACAAAAAAGGTTAAAGCAAGTTTTTCTTTCAAAGAGAAAAGCAGATTGGTGGTTTCATCACTAAGGCTGAGTCACTGGCATGACTTGTTGGCATCAACCCTGCTACTGAGTTACTGCTCTGCCATGCTAACAAACAGCCAATGCCCGGCGGCATCGAGAGCACTACTCTCATGGGAAAACAAGAAATTCTTTCTGCAATTGTTCTGTGGTATTAAGGTTGCCCTGCCCAGTTTCCTAGCAGATATCTTTCTTGGGTAGTTTCGCCCAGTCACAAACAATGAAATATAAGGAACCATGCTGATGCCATTTCAAAGAACTTTTTGTTGTGTATTTTGCAGTATGTCCTTACAGGGGCAGTGGCACATCAAAACTGATTTAATAAGAGGAATTGGAGCAAACCAACTTCAGCATAGGGGACAAAAATCCCCAATGATTTAAAGGTACACCTTATTTTGACTATATTTCCTGCAAATTGCCCTTTGTATTGTTTGTATTACTTTTTAAATGCTCACCTATTTTTTAACTCTTTGAGTACCAGAGGGGTACCCATCTGGCACTCAACAGGTTAATATTTTTATGTCGACATCAAGCTCACAGGGTTTCTGTTTTCAGTGAGCTTTTCAGTCTGGAACATTGAAAGCAGAGCTGTTTATACAATGCTGCGGTCTTTCTGCAACACAAAATAAGGTGGAACTGTCCCTGTAAATGGGATTTTTAACCTCTTGAATGCTAAAGTGGTCTCCGAAAACGCTGGAGAATGTTCCAGTTAAATCAGCTTCAAAGAAACCTTCTGAAAGTTATAGGTTTAGATGACATTAAAGAAACACACATCGCAAAATGAAATGAGAGGTTATACACAATTGGATATCATGTATTCCAAGATAGCATCTGTAAAATGCCTTTAACCCCTTGCCTGCTAGACACTTATACAACACATTGGTTTTCTGTAGCAGAGGATGTACTGATACAATTGTTCACTAAAATAGGGGCTGGAATTGATTTTTATGTGTCGCGCCAGCCTGACACTTATGCACTAATTTATCTACATTGGAAATTGTTATCAGTTACCCTACTTATGTTGAAGAGAGGGATATGTGGGAGATTATGGGTGTTTTGAGGTGTTCTGTACTTTTGAACTTTATTTAACAATAAAAATTAATAAAAATTAACAATAACATTACATTTTCTTGTACCTGCGTTAACCCTTTGAATGCCAATATGTTGGATACCTCTCTGGCACTCGAAGGGTTAAATTCTTAGTGATGGTGGAGTGATGGTACAAGTGTTCATACACACTTGTATATACCCCAAAGTTTGACCACATTATTTGTATGCCAACATCCAATGGAACTTTGACTCATAAAATCTAATGAACTTTCTCATGTAACACATATGTGTATAGCTGGATTTGTTCTCTTTGCAGGCACTGATAACTTAATTGTACTGCTTGTAATGAGTCATACATTCTAAAACCATTAATGTATTGACTTTTGTTTCAGTAGCTTATCTTATATCTGACAGGTTACAGGCAATTCAGCACCATCACTTCTGTGATATCCTGTGAAGCTTGCTATTTGCTGGACATGAAAATGAGGGAGAAAAGGTCCTGCATGAAGCATGAATGGAGTCGCCCACTGGGCATATTTAATCCTAGTTTTTAAGTTTTTGTTACATAAAGAAAATTCTTACCAATGCTTAAAGTACTGGATATTTCAGGGAACATAAAGTCACTTTCAGTTTTTTTTGGGTGTTAGCATTTGTGTGATTACATAGATGAGCCAAACCAAAAAATAGAAATGGGAAAAAAATAACTCTCTGAATCATCTACAGTTCCAAACATTTGCTGTATTTGTCATCTAATAAAATCTATATCAATCTAAACTCATTTAGTTATTAGTGGAAACTCCCTTTGCACATTGTGTCACCTTTACCCTGCTTAGCCACCACAGAATTGCCAGATAGCATACACCAGCCAAATGGGACTCTCTATGTAGATTATATAATCATTCTGTGATAACCCGTTATTATTACTATGTAAGTCATTAACAGGCTTTTTTCTTTGCTGATGTGTGTACAACTTTGCTGTTATACGTAATGATTACTATTGCTCTTGAATCACTGAGCAGTGATGTGTCATGCATCTGAACGGCAGAAGGGGGCAATAACTGTAACTTTAGTATGACTGCTAAGTTTGGGTAACTATACTGAGGCTTATGTACTAAGAGAGTGACAGATAATCTCTGGCTCTCCATCTGTTGGGAACTACATCTCCTTTCATTCCAAATCAGCTGTTGCAGTAAACAAACTGCACTACAGAAGACACCTAAAATGTCATCATATTACTGTTTATTTACATTTGAACTTTTAACTCCTTTCACAATGAGTTGGAGATCTCCCTAAGTAGACCCATGCACTCTGCCTGTTTCAGTATCTGTCAAGTCTGCCTCTTTAGTCATGCCATCGTGGACTTATGTTATTTGTTGATCAAAGGCACAAAGGCAAAATGTAAGGGCTTACTGGAGATGATTGAAGCTGTTGTCCAAAACAGCTGGAGGGCCTCAGGTTGCCCTCACCTGCTGTAGACCTCGATGCAGGAGACATGTCTATTCATACTGATTTATGTTGAATTAACTGTTATTGTTTATGCTTCAGGTGAATGTTTATGGTCATGGAGACTGGGGGGAATGGGACATCCTGCAACTTTTTGGCTGTTGTTGCACTACAGCTCCCATCATTCCAGCCAATGAAATTTGTCATCTAGCAGCAGCTGGAGAGTCCCACCTTCCCGCCCCCATCTGTTTATAGTGGTAGTCTGAAGGTGTTTGTAAATATGTGTTGTTTGCTTTAATGGAACTCTGAGAGACAATAATAAATCCTCCACTTATCTTAATCTGGGCAGTAATTACTAATGGCAAATGTGAATTGATTTTGTGTGTACTGATTCACCAAACGTAATAGTTATATAGTGCTGGACATTATGTCCATGGGTGTAGACTTGATTCTTACTGCGGGACTCGAGGACCCAAAACCCTCAGACAGAAGGCTCTTTCCTTCCAAAGAATATATAAAGGAGAATTACAGCTCCTAACAATACTTTGGTATGACCATAAAATGCTAATGGCCTTTATGATTTTTGCCCTTGCTGACTGGATCTAGAGATAACATTTTCGATTGATTCTCCATGTCATTTGCATGGAGGCAGACATGGCAGCAGGACCACAAGATATCAAACTCTGTTCGCAGCGAACTTAACCCTTAAGGATCTGATGGAAGGGCAAAGCATTGGTTAGCGATGCATTGCCACTCCTATGGCCCTTAAAGGGTTAAGTAAGTTTACATACTCTCACACATGCTCTCCCTGCTTCAGTTAAGAAATGCCAGCAACTATCATACCCCCCCCCCCCATGGACATGCCATCCAGGACTGATTGAACAAGGACACAAGGGTAAGATTCAAAGAGCCCATTAGGATTGTCTGACAATAACAAGGTAAGTAGGGGTAATTATTATGATTAGGCGGTGTTACTTCTCCTTTAAGTAGAGGGGGTGTCCTTGCAAAAAAGCATGACAGACTCTATTGATGTAATACCCTGTGTGAATTAAAGATTCATTTTGGACATCAAATCCAAATGGATTTAATACTTACTGGTCACTGAGATTTTCTTCCCAGGATCAAGTAAGAGGAGGTGTTAATGTTCCTTTAAGGGCTATGTATTGCCAAGGTGAACATGGAGGTTTCTGGTGTCTTCTGATTCCAGGTCCTACAGTAGCCCTTAGGTAATGTTACTTCAGAGTATTTCTGGTACTGAATAGAAAATTGTATAAACTTGTGTCTGGATCATCTTTATTAATGCATATATTGAATGGGGAAATGCAACTAATTATGGAAAACTATCAGGCGATTCTATTTATTGTACTTTTCATTTATGGAGAAAAATGCACATTATCCAGGGTATCATATCTGTGACCTAGAACAGGTTTTGTGAACCTGAGGCCCTCTAGCTTTTGTGTACTACAACTCCCATCATCCCCTAGCCAACCACTGACTGCCTGCGGATGATGGAAATTCTAGTCCACAACAGTTGGAAGGTCCCAGGCTGACAATCAGTGATCTAGAAAGTTAATTTGCATGTGTTGTTGCATGCTTAAATATTTCCATCTCTGAATCTTCTACTAAGTACTTTAACATCATAGCATCCTCCTTGACTGTCATTTGCTCAGGTTTAAATCACGTGCATTTCAGAGCAGGAAGGTGAAAAGCTGCAGCTACCAGCCAGTTAATGCTCTCTGCCAGTAACATATCCAAAACTTGGCATAACCTGAGCTCAAGTGGAAGTGTGTCCCCATGTCATTCATCATGGAGCAGTTGGTGAGCATGTACCTGAAACACAGCAAGAGGCCAACTAAGTGTTAATTGCCTATCCCGATCTCATAAAGGAGTCACATTATTGACTGGCAAGGAGCATAACTAACCTCTAGATGAAAGAACATTATACCTAATGGGCCCTCCATCCAAAAGAAAAATAGCTCTCTTCATTCCTTCCTCGAGGCCACTAATAAAAGATAACCAGGCCAGTTAGAACCAGGTGCACTCCAGCTGCTCACACCATGCAACTAAAATCCTTTTTAAAATTTCCTGTGTCACACAGCCATCACCAGCCTATCTTCCAGTCCAACACACTAAAATATTGAGACATCTGTGACACCACTCAATGGACACTTTTTGCCCAAACAACTTCACCATGTTGATCATTTTAACAAACCTATCAAGATCATATTTAATTGTACTGAAAAGATCTATAGTTTTCTACAACCCTAAATCATTCTGACTTGCACGGATCACTATTTCTACAGACAAATGTGGATTAATCTCCATTACTAAACACATTACATGATTCAGTTGTAGAACCCAAATGTCTCTCCATCTCAACTGCATAGAACTGAAATTTAAATCCCTACCCCACAGATCCCCTCTCATCTTGACTTGTAGCCCATTAAATGCAGGAGTGACCAAAGGTCCAAACTGCCATGGAAAGTTTCTCTGAAAGATCGAAACACAAAAAATGTAACAATCTGGTTTAGAAAACATAACCCTGATATCAAATCAATTTCCATCTATCTATGATTACTGCACCCAAACCCAGATGGGAAACCTCAGTAGCAGCCTCAATTCAAAATACATGCTAATCAATACCTCAAAATAACAGAACATTTCTACCTAGTTACTGGACCACCCTTCCCATGAACCAAAAAAATTAAACATTTTAACAGTCACCAACAAAATGTCACTTGCAGCCAGACCCCTCGTCTTCCAATAGCGCTAATACAGACCACCACACCTTTGCCTAAAATATCTGTTTTACATGACAATATCCTGTCACCACAACAACTCCATCTACCCCTAGGCTACCCTCCTTGGCACCAAAGAAGGCCAAAGCAAAGGCTGCATTAAACATCTTAACTTTAAACTTACTATTGCAATCCTTCTCCACAGGTAACAACCTCAAAAATAAAAAAGAAACAAATTAGGCCTCATAGAATCAACCAACTTAGTCCCCTTCACTAAATGTATTTTGACATCGGGTACATTAAACAAGCAAAACAAAAAGGCCAAACCCAACCTACACATAGCTTCCTCTGACCCTTCTATCATGAAACATCGGTAAAACTTCCAAAGTAGCAGTTAACAACTTTTTATTCCATGTTGATCCAGTGAGAGATCCAATTTCCTTTTGGAGTCCAGGAGGGTTTTTGGCTCAAACAAAATAATGGTGATACAATAATGGCTGAACTTGATGGACTCATGTATTTTTTTTAAAACTCACCAACTATGTTATGTTTACATCCTATTTGGTTCAGACTGTGAAAAACTGAAAATTCAAAAGCATAAAGATATGAAATTTTTACATAAATGTGTGTATGTATCAGTGTATGAGTTTGTAAGATTGTGTATGTGGTATGTGTGCATGGGGGTGTGTGTGCACTACTACATAATGTGCATACATGTGTGTGAATGTACCTGCACGTGTATGTGTGTTTGCATGTGTGTGAGTGTATGCATGTTTCTTAGTGTATCTGACTGTGAGAGTGCGGCTATGTGTATGTGTGTATGGGTGTGTGTATGTTTGTGTGCGTGTGTGTGTGTTGGTATGACTATAGAAGTGTGTGTGTGTGGTTAGTACATGTGCTCTGGTAACAAAATATGGGAAGTGGCTTCCCTCTCATCTAAAATAGCAAAATATGCAGCATGGGTGGCCTTGGCCTCCCATTACCAGCCAAAATGCACCTGTCTGTGTTTTCATATGACAGCACGATGCCACGGAAATCACGCATCCCTAAACTTCCATCTAGAGTTTGTGCAAGTGACCCTAATAAGCCAAGTTATTATGCAAGCACATCCAAATCACTTGCACCAACTCAAAACCACAACTCAAAGACTCAGAAATGCATTCACCGCCATGGAGCTTGTGCACCCCTACAACCTTGTGCTGTCACACTGAGATACAGACAAACGACCTCCAGCAACATTGACAGGTTTATACAGCAGCCCACACAACAAATTGCACTTCCACGTATGAAAGTGACATTGGACCAACAACTAAGGAGACACAGAGAGAAATCGGGGCAGCAATTCATAATGAACACCAGGTCTTGTCTGAACTGCAATGTGGTGGGTCATAAGTAAAGACTTTGTGAGCCATATGCTTGAAACCCTTCTTTAAATGAAGCAGGTTACCAATGCATAACAACGCAATGCACTGTAGACCTCTCTAGCATTTAAGTGGTTAAGAGGTCCATATGAATCAGTAGTAGTTTGAGGAATGTTTGTCTACTGTAGTATGGGTAATATGGTGCAAAACTGCACATCTTTTGTGTAATGTACATAGCCCTGAATGAGCACACATGAAAACATATTTGTTTTTATTTATTTACTTCAATGTTGTGTGTGCTGGACATTGCTTTGCATAACAGTGAAAAAATCTCAAACACCCAAGGGGTTAAAGAGAAGTTTTGTCCTATTTGTGAAATGCGTAGGTTATACATCTTCTGTATATGTGCTTCCTCTTGCCTGGCCTGCCTTTCTTTTTGAATGCAATGTATTATGTTTACCTGCCATCACAATTGTCTCATATTAATGGTGTTGGTACCCTTTTATTGAAAGCTCCTCAAGGCAGGCTTCCACTATAGTTTTAGCTCTTGAAGCACAGCAGACAGCATTGCTTTGAAACATAGAATTTGAAAGTACAGAAGAACCACTCTCTTTCTCCCAAAGCGACGACTATTTAAAACAAAATTATTAATTGCTTTAACCATTTGGGTGACGAGCAATGCATTGCATACCCCTCCGGCACTCAAGGAGTTAATTTATTTTGACAATACACTTGGCTGGTTATGGATGAGGGTAGTTGTAGTCCTTTACAGCTGGAGGTCCAGCAATTGGCTACCCCGTGTATTGGGCTCTACCTCTTCTGCTTGGTAGTTAGTTTTTAAATTCTTGGTCGCTAGATCTAAATATGCATAGTGATGAATAGGAAAGATTTCTAGCAGCCAAGGGATAAAATACTTATTTTATCACTTTCTGGTAACAACTTTTACTATAATGCATGCCAGCTAGACATAGAAGCAGTAAGCTTATGTCCACACAGGAAACCTGAACTTGGCAGCAAAATTACTGTAAGCCACCAGTGTTACCTGCATTGTCCTGCATTCACTCAGTGATTCTGGTGAATGTGTTTGTGTTGAGGCCTATAGAAGAATTTTTAGCTAATACCAGTGATAAAGTTGCCTCCTGCAGTGAAATTCAGACCTTACTTTGTCATGACAATGCAATGGAGACAAAGTAGCTGCTGAGCAGATCTTTACTTCTGCAACTTTTCTTCTTTGAGAATGAGGAATTTGCAGAAAGCTGATTTATGTTTCATCACACAAGTGAATGGTCACCCATGCAAACATTCACATAGAGAGAATATGTTCTATTTTATGGTCACTTGAGCAGTTTAGTACTGTTTTACTAATATGCCCCATATGTCTAAGGCCTAATGATAAAAAACCAGTTGAAGCACAATTTATATATCATGCATGTGTGTAAAATGTATCTAACAAAAAGATTGTAAGATGCAGTCAGGAAGCTGGCTGCCTGTTTGTCTCCGAGCTACTGGTCAGTGACAGCTGTCTGCTCTTTGATTGGTACCTGCTCGATCTAGTGGTATGATTTATGACAAGTAACAGACAGACTTAAAATGATGAGCAGTGTGTTAAATCACCCTACTTGTTTTTAAAAGGTAATTGAAAATCAGAAGAGGTTGCATGGCAGTGTGATGAATGTTTTGCTGTTTTGCTAAAGAGCAACTGGTGTTCATGCAGCACTAGAACAGAAACCTAAACATACCACATACCAGCATTTTTATTAACCTACTTTATGTGTTCTTAGTGCATTATGCCTAATAATCAGAGTGCCAACTTAGCATACATCACAAGAAAGAAGAGTCCATGCACTGAATATAAAGTCAATAGACCTTCCCTTTAATGTAGGGTATGTATTAAATTATAATTCTGCAGACCTGCACAGGCACCAGTTCAACCCTGTAGTGTGAGTATTTAATAAGAATCCTGAATTATTTTTCATGGACACATAAGTGCTCAAATGTGCCCTCAAGACCCCCTCCCCATAGTGCAAGCATTCAGGATCTCCTCACACAAGCATAGATGGATCATTTAGAGGTTCAATCATTCAACTTCATCCATATGTGCAAACAACAGGATCACCTATACTCAGTTGGGAAGATCCCAGATACTTTCCCTGTGGGGGCTTGCAAAGGTGAAGCGGAGGCCTGAACGTCCCCAGTGGTGCAGGGTGGGGTTTGGGGGCAGGCCACAGGACTTGAGGTGGCCTGAAGAATATGCATTATTGTAGATATTGGGGCCTCCATGAAGGAACCCATAGTGCAGTTACTTTTTCTATTTTTCTTTCTGTAGACAGTAGTGGAGAGCAGAGCTCTCGTTGCCCTCTCTGCCTTCCTTTTCAAACAATATAGTATATAGCAAAAGAACAAGGCTGGGGGTTACACAATGTATTTGGGGAATCTGTGGCTACCAGTTGGCAGGGAAACCAGGCTGGCAGGGGGGGGGATGGTGGTCAGACAGCATTCTTGAGGAATCTGTGGCTACCAGTGGGCAGGGGAACAAGGCTGGGAGCAAAGTCATGCAGTGTATTTTGGGAATTTGTGGCTATCAATGAGTAGAAGGATGGGCTGAAATTATTATTGTTACTATTGTTGTAAGAGAGGCATGTAAAGGTGGGAGACGGGCATGGGGGCTCCTCAACAGAGTTTGCGGGCTTGAGGGGTAGTATTATGTGTTATGTCACTGGAGGCTTGAGGGCAGGTTTGAGAACATATCTGCCTTAGGACTTGTTACATCTTTTAAAAAGCACTCAACCCCATTTATTACTTTCCCTTTAAAGGGAACACACAGACTAAAATAGTTTAACCCCTTAGGGACCCTTGACGTACCAGGACCGTCACGGTCCTTGAACTACTCAAGGACCGATGACGGTCATGGTACGTCACGTACTTCTTACTTACAGCGCTCTACCGGGAGCGCTGTAAGTACAAATAGGGCCTGAGATAGACCGCTCCAAGATCGGAGCGATCTCTTTCAAGCCCCATAGTGACGCGCCGATACACATGACAGGTCACGTGTACCGGCGCATCAAAGTGCCCCTATGCGGTCATTATGGGGCGGAAATGTCCCGTGACCGCCGGTCCTTAAGGGGTTAACTAAAAGAGCATATTGCCCTGACTAACAAAATGATCTTCCTATAGATCAGAAGATAACAATTACCAAGTTCTTTCCAAGGACATTAACTGCAGGATCAGGTGAAACCTTCTTCTTATTCCAGCTTGACTGGTGACTGGAGTCTGAGCAGGGACAAACTTCTGCTAAAACATCTTAGCATATACTGCAGGATGGAATCTCCTCAGATGCTGCTTGATGCACTGATTGTGATTCTCCTCCACCACACTTGCATGTGTGGTCAGTGCACCACACAGTGTGCAATGGGCAGATACAAACTGCCACATCCTAACAACAACAAAGATGCTATCATTTAGTGGGGAGGTAATGAATGAAGTGGATTGGCAGACGATGTAGTTGCCCTAGAATGTGATGGCGAGCTAGTTGTTTCACTTGTCATGGATCTTCCAGTCTCTGCCTGGGTTGTTCTATTCCTCCTTCTCTTTGATCTCTGCCTCGCCTCTTGTTGCCTTTCTGGACAGTCAGGGACAGCAAAAGCGGAACTTGATTTCTGTAGTGGGTGTTTGTCTTTAACATGTTTGATGTAAATGTCATGGTGTCTGTGTTTCATGTGTGATATCAGGGCACCTGTGCCAAGTTGTGTTCCCTCCTTTCCTCTTTTCACTGACTTGTCACAAATCGTGCATAGTGCCATTGCTGATGACTGCACTGTGCCTGTCCCAACAGAAAAATAGTCCCACACCCATGATGACTTCAGGGGGAAGGGAACAGATGGAGAAGAATTGCCTCTTTCTTCTTGTGCTCCACATTCCCCTTCATTGTCTGTGGCAGCGGATAATGTTGCTGCTACTGCCTCAGATTCTGCACTAGAACTAGGATCAGGTGGAACCTGTCCTAGTTCCTCATCACTTGTTGACTCCATTCGCACTGTGTCCATTTTGGTGTATGGCACACTAGCCTGCTCCTCAGCATCCTGCTTCCCTTGCATATCAGCATCAGAAGTAATTAGAGCAGTTGCATATTCCTATAATTCCAAAATGTCATTGCTAGTGGTGGTTGTGCTGCCCATCCTCATCCCTGTCTCCCATTCCTTCTCAGTTTCTGCTAAAAAGGCCATCAATGTCTTTTCCACCCCAGCTTCTCCAGCATCATCATCATCACCACCACTAGTCCCTACATGCTGTTGCTGCTGCTGCTCTATTCCTGACATCTCACTAATGCTTGGAGGAGGGGATGAGCAATGTGACAGAGGGTCCCCTAATGTCACACTTGACATTTCCTTTTTTTTTTTTTTTTTTTAAACAGCTTTATTGGAGTAAATAATGCAATACAGAATATCAGAAAAGTCACACAGAGATGGTACAAGTGTATAAACTGTCCAGAAGCACATAAACAAGTGAGCAAGGGTGTCATGGTGTCTCAGACTCAGAGTAAGATAAAAATCAAACTTTACTGAAAAGTTTAATAAGAACCCTCACGGGTCCTGAACATACATATATACAACATGCACAAAATAGGTTCAAACAGTAGCTTTTACAAGATACAGTATGGTAGGCTCTACCGGCCCTGCCAATATACCGGGCAAGGCAGCCTGAAAGATGACACAATGGCAGGAATAAGGCTCTACCGGCCTTGCCAATTTACCGGGCAAGGCAGCCTGATGGATGACACAATTGAAGGAATAAGGCTCTACCGGCCTTGCCAATATACCGGGCAAGGCAGCCTGGAGGATGGCACGACAATCTGCATGAGGCTCTACCAGCCTTGCCAATATACCGGACAAGGCAGCCTAAATGACTGAAGGACAGCTCCACTAGTGCTGTATAGTTGGAAGCATCAGCATAAGATGGTACAGTGGAGCAAACCAGTATCACGTATTGGACAACCAGGGAGGCCCTACCGGTGCAATAATGGAGGCAGCTAGCACCCTGTGAATATGGAGTAAACCAGTACCGTGTACTGGACAACACTAGGAACGCCCTACCGGTGCTGTAATGTAGATGCTAGCAACCAGTGTTATGGAGTAAACCAATACTGCATACTGGACAACAGGAACGCCCTACCGGTGCAATAATGGAGGCAACTAGCAACCGGTGATATGGAGTAAACCAGTACCGCGTACTGGACAACGGTAATGCCCAACCAGTGCAATAATGGAGGCAGCAGCAACCGGTGAAAATGGAGTAAACCAGTACTGTGTACTGGACAACAGTATCGCCCAACCGGTGCAATAATGGAGGCAGCAGCAACCAGTATAATGGAGTAAACCAGTACCACGTACTGGACAACAGGAACGCCCAACCAGTGCAATAATGGAGGCAACTAGCACCCGGTGAATATGGAGTAAACCAGTACCGCGTACTGGACAACACTAAGCCCTACCGGTGCTTGTAATGGAGGCAGCTGCAACCGGTGAATTGGAGTAAACCAGTACCGCGTACTGGACAACACTAAGCCCTACCAGTGCAGTAACGGAGGCAGCTAGCACCCGGTGAAAATGGAGTAAACCAGTACAGTGTACTGGGCTACACGGAAGCCCTACCAGTGCTTGAAATGGAGGCAGCTAGCAACCGGTGAATTGGAGCAAACAAGTGATCAGAATGTTGCCCAGGTGACCAAAGTTGAATGAAGGATGACAGTCAGGATCCAAGAGCAGGAACGACAGACAGGCCAGGACAGCACAATGGAACAGCAGGACAGCCAACACAGGTCAGGAATGGAGCAGGAACAACGGCAACACTGGATCAGGAACGGAAGCAGGGACGTCAGCCCAACTGGATCAGGAACGGAGGCAGGAACCACGCAGGAGTGACACTGGCATCTGGATGAATCTCTGACACTGGTAACTGTAGCTAAACAGGCCCAGAAATACAGGTACAAAGGCAGGTGACTACTGACATAGAGACACCATGAAAGGGCAACCAAAGGGTGCCTCAGCCCAATCTATATAGGCAATACTGGGCGGGCAACAGACAGGCTGCCAATGGAGAGTTCACACAACTGACTGACAGCAAAAGCCAGCAATCACGGGCACCGTGATAAAGGGTTAGATTGATAGTATTATTTATAAATAAAAAGAGTAATTAAGGAATCCGTATAATTTAAACACAGGGGGTGTCAAAGGAAGTTGCTGCAGGAGCCAGAAACCTAAATGATGAGTTCCAAAGAACAAGGCAGATAAAGTGAGAAAGTCCTGTGCAGTCGAGAAGGTGTGTAATTGTGTCTATGTCCTTGATATATGGTGTGACAATGGAGAAAGGGAACCTACACAAGGGTGCAGAGTAAGAGTAGAAGTATGAGAATCAATGAGAGGTAGAAAGAATGAGACGGAGTAAAGATGCTGGAAAATTAGTAGAAAAAAGGGAGGAGAGAAAGAGAGGTGGGTAAAGAGGGAAACATGTAGATTGAACGGGAAAATAAAAATTAGTAGAGATGGAAAGGTGACAGATGGGGAGGGAAAAAAAAAAAGGAAAGAGTGTCCATCGGTGATCAGGGAGAGAGGCATCCAGGGAGTTTAGACTTGTCAGTTAAGGTTTCACTATTGATACAATATATCGATAAAATAGATGAAATAGATATCAGGTACCTTGACAACTCCTCAAGGGGCATAATAACAGATGCATTGAATCGAGTGAGTCTAAGTAGGTTATTAAGATGCAGCGCATTGAGAAGTCGAGATCCATGAAGCCCAAAATATTTGTGGGTTGTAGCTGTCACTTTTGCATGACAAAGCTCCATAAGAAGCATGGAGTCCACCCTCTTCAGCCAGAGCGAGACCGCGTGAGGAGAAGGGGATTTCCAGTTGGCTGGAATGAGCGCTTTGGCTTCATTGAGAAGTGGAAATAGGATGTTACGCATTTTACCCATAGAAGAATCAGTAAGATGAGGCTGATAGGAGAATAGGAAGAGTAAAGGGTTTAAGGGAAGAGTGATACAGAGCTTGGTGTTAAGGTGAGAACTGACATCCTCCCAGAAAAGTTGTACTTTGAGACATGTCCACAATATGTGGAAAAAAGAACCTATGTCATTAGCACATCTCCAACAAGTAGGAGGGATTGAGAGAGAGGTTTTTGTGAGTTTATAATTAAATTCTTTGGCTGCCATTGATCTAGAATGCAACAAAGTTGTTCGTATGATGCTTGACCAAGACGACATTCCCAACACCATCTTAAGATCCCTTTCCCACAAAGAAAGAAAATAAGGTTTTGGAAGGGTGGAAATAGAGGTAAGTAAGGAGTGAAAGAATGACAATGGTTTGCTTACCATGGAGGGTGAGAGTATGGCTTTTTCAAAATGCGAAAGTTCCCTAAGTTTGGAGGTGGGTGAGAGGTAAATTTGCCACCGGTTTCTAGCTTGGAAGAAAGACCACCAGGGAATGGCCAGAGAGGGATGTGCCATCTGAAGAGATTCTCTAGTGATCAGTTTTGGATATAAATCCAAAGATTGTAGGGTGTCTATACCAAAGGCAGACCAGTAGAAAAAGGGAGAAGGTGGAATTCCAGCCGGGAATTCTGGATTTCCAATCAGCGATTTAAGCGGTGAGGGTGGCATGGAGAGAGAGCCAGTTTTGTTGACATCCTGCCATGTGTGAAGGAGGTGGCCCAAGATAGGATGGTTCCAAAAGGACTTGGGAATACCGTCTCTAGACACCCAGAGACGTTGTGTGCAATCAACCCCATTAACAATGTCTGAAAGGGTGTGTGACCACCATTTGTTGTTCTGTTTCGATAAGTGTCATTTGGGGAGCCAGGATATGTCTAAAGGTTTTATAATACAGCGTGGTGAAGCCATCCGGTCCAGGGCTTTTCCTGGAAGGAAGCTTATTAATTACATCTAAGAAGGATGAAAAGGTTGATCCAAAAAGTCAGACGTAGCACGTGTAACTGAGGGTACTTGGGCCTTGGAAAGGAAATGTCGAATCTCCTCATGGAGTCTTAAAGGGTCAGGGTTGGATGATCCAAGTTATAGAGCAAGCTAAAGAAGTCTTTGAAAGCTTTGGCAATCAAAAGGTACGTGTAACAGTTTGTTTGACACACAGACACAGGTTTAGAATAAAACACAGTTTTATTAAAAAGAATAACCTTCACAGGTCCTGTAGTATATGGCAGACTAGTACAGACACACAACAGGTTAAATAGACTTAAGCCTACACAGGTGCAGCATAAACAATAAGTCCACAATAGTCTATACTGACACAGGTCAGACAGAGTGATGGCTTCCCAGAAGCAAGGTCTTGAATGGGTTAATGAACTTTAGTGTGTAAAGAGTCCCATGTGCACAGAGGTCAGTGATGGGGCTCTCTGCATATAAACAGTTGAGGAATTGATAACGCCAATAGCCAGATAGCAGAACTGGCATGAGCTGTTAGGCACTACTGGAAACAGCGATACGTGAGGTACTGCTGGAGCAGTAACGGAGGCAACACTTCCACACTGCACAGTTAACCAGAGGCAACTGGTGGCTCAACAGCTGTAGTGGTAACGGAGGCAGACACTTGCTCTGAGCAGAGGCAATAACGGAGACTAGGCCCAAGGTAAACTGCCTTAGCAGTAACGGAGACAACACTTGCACTCTGCACAAGTTTAACCGGATGCAACCAGTGGCTCAACAGCTGGAGTGGTAACGGAGACAGGCACTTGCTGTGAGCAGAGGCAATAACGGAGACTAGGCCCAAGGTAAACTGCCGTAGCAGTAACAGAGACAATACTTGCACTCTGCACAAGTTTAACCAGAGGCAACTGGTGGCTCAACAGCCGGAATGGTAACGGAGACTGGCCACTGATACTCTGCACAAGGAAATAACCCACTTGCCAGACAGTCAGAATGTCGCCTAGGCGACACAGTACAGGAACGCCAAACAAGCTGGGAAGATGCACAGAGCAGGAACGTCAGCCAAGACGAGATGGATCACGGAGCAGGAACGTCAGCCAAGCCGGGTCAGAGTCATGGAGCAGGAACGTCAGTGAAGCCGGGTCGAATCACGGAGCAGGAACATCAGAGAATAGTCAGGCAATCTGGGTCAGTACACAAGGGCAACAGACAATATGCAGAGTAGTCAGGCAGGCCGAGTTGGAACACTGGGAAACACTGAGTAGAACTAAGCACTGGCACAGGAACACCACGAAAGGGAACCGGAGGGGTGCCCCTAGCCCAGTATATAAAGGTCACACTGGGCGGGACTAACAAACAGTAGCCAGTGGAAGCAAGGCACAGACTAGACTGACAGAAAAACAAAAAACAAAAACAAAAATAGCACGGGCACCGTGATAGTACGTGACAAATGGGGGTCCGTGGGGACTTTTGATTGAGGACACGTGAGCGTGGCAATGTTGTTGTTGAACAAGGCATGCTAGTGTCTTGCCACATTTATTGCAATTAATATAAAGATGATGCTTGTGCCACGTGTGATTTGGTAAATGAGGTGTGTAGATGCATATTGAGATCAACCCTGGCAGCCTTTAGGTTTTCATGGTCCGCAGTGGACCTGGTCTTTTTGTGCTTGATTTCCAGAGTAGCAATGATCAAGATTAGGCGATCAAAGGATCTAGCCTGCTCGTTTTTCTTGAACGACCCGTATTTTATCAGTTGCCCATGGATGACACTCTTATGGGCTTCCCATATGACAGGGGCAGAAATATCTGGGGTAGAGTTAATTGTAAAATACTCACTGATGGCTGAGGAGAGGATGTTTCGGAAGCCTAATATCCAAAAGCAGGATGTCATTGAGTTTCCAGAGTCTAAGGGCAGATTGGGAGTCAGGAATCGCAAAAGTTATAGAAACCGCTGAGTGGTCAGTCCATGAAGTAGGAGTGCCTTTCACAAAAATAAACCTGACCTACTCATCAGCTAGTTTGTCCACAAAGGACCATGGCGTAGCAGAGCTTATCAGAATGCCACCCCTTCTTCTCTAAGGCCGAAGAGAAGTAAGAGTGGGGAAAGTGCTGGGGAGGAGATGGAAGGAGGGGAAGGGTGTTTGAAGTACATCTCCTGTATATAAATTATATCAGATTTAAGCTTGTGAAATTGGTATAATAAATGGGACCGTTTTTCTGGGGTGTTAAGTCCCCTGACATTGATTGATGTCAATTTGATTTGCGCCATAGGTATAGAAGATAAATAGGCTCCCTGGAAGGTCCCTAATCGCAGAGTACAGAGGCAGCTTTAACTAGGAAAGGGGGACAATGAGAGAAGAGTAGGGAGACAGAATAGAAGGGAAAAGGTGGTGAAAAGATACGAGAGGGATTGGTGAAAGAGGGAGAAGAGTAAAGTAAAACAGCGGATTAGTAGAAACAGCCCTAAAGAAAGTAGAAGGTGTTTTTGAGGAGTATACATGAAGGGTATATGTGACAAAAATGTCCTTGGGGCAAGGTGCTTGGGGAAAAAAGAAAAAGAGCACGTAGGGATTGAGTGCCCGGGTGTACCCACGAGCTCTGTGATGAGTGTATACTATGGTAATGAGTCTATGACCCTGAAGGTAAAAGGGCAGTGTGAGGTCATATATATGACAAAAATGAGATATATTGGGAAGCATCAGGGGTGGGAAAACGAGGGACCTTAGAAGTAGGTCTATGCAGGTAGTATAAGGAAACTAAAGGGATGGAAGTAATGAGAGTGGGGGAAAAAAGGGAATGTTAAGTTGGCGATGGGAGAAAGGTCAGTATATGTGTCGTCAAGGTGGGCTACTATTCGGGGTGGTAAGCACAGTAATATTCAAGGGGATGAAGGTCATGAATTATGGTATGGACTGAGTCAGACCTGAAGGGATTGCAATACAAGTGTCATGAGAATGGGAATACCAGAAAAGTCGGTTACCGTCAGGTAGGCTACAGGAATATCGCCAAAATAAATCAAGTAGAAGGTATAAGAGAAAAATATGAAAGAGGAGTGGACTTCATTGAAATATAATGCATGAGTATCTACCAGGGAGCACCATGTAGACAAGTATAATTCAGGTTGTGAAGGAGGTTAGAGCTTCCAGTCGCAAGTCATGTAAAACGGCACAGGAAGAGAGCATGTCCTTTAGCCCCTTGAAATCCTATATGGAATCATAAAATCTAATATGGCTGTACCAGTTGTGTGGATACAGACTAGTGTCCAAAATGTGGTAAGGTGCCCCCTGTGAGAAAGATCCCATTAGTTCTGATTCCCTTTGCAAAGAGAAGTAAAGTCAAGCTAAGTAACGCACAATAGGTTTGTTAACGCCATCACATGGGAGGGAAGGGGGGGAGCCAGACCCACCCCCCTCATCTCCCACCAAGCAGCACCCACCCAGAGGAGGGTAAGCAGTCTAAACAGTACACATTGGCCCGGATAAGGTTTGATGTTAGACTAAAATAATACAGAATTGTAGCATCCAACAGTACAGTACAACAGTAACTTAACAAATTTTTGAGCGACGCAAGCACAGACACAATCCATCAGAGGGACAAAAAGATAGGAATCATGTAATTAATCTGAGTGACAAAATTTGTCCCCGGAGTATGTTGGCCGTATCCAGAAACAAGAGTATGGATCCCTAGGAGTGATGGTCGCTCAAGTCTGTCTGTGCCCGCCTCACTCTACAGTATTAACCTGCATACCCCAACAATCCCCCCCCCCTCCCTCGCAGCCATTGATAAAGAAGAAACATTAGCAGGTGGACTAGAACTCGTAGCAAGTCCCAATCAGATGTCCCAGAATAAGCTAAAAGCCCCTGAAAGTCTTATCTTACCACCCAGAAGGGAAAGATGTTGAATCAGTTCTCTCATTGTGACGTATATTAACGTTCGAGCCAGGCAGAGCGTATGTGGTTACGGTAGCGACTATGTGAAAACTGCAAACCGGACAGCAGGTATGTACCAATGTTGCCATTTCCTTTTGACCTGAAGAAGAAGGCAGACTAGCACTAGCAGCAGTAGCAGCAGGCACAGGCAGCTGATATGTGCCCCTGCTGGTGGTGTTGGTATTAATTCTGAGCTTGCTCTCCCCCAGCACCAGTTCTGGCCTCTTAAGGATCATGTTCAACTTGGACACTGTAGTGATGGGAAGGGGGCTCCCAGAGCCAGAGGAATGGTGTGGGCTCCCTTGACCACTAGTCTGGACTCTCTCAAATGTTTCCCCTACCACTCTGGCTGCTTCACTATTACTGCTACTACTACTACTAACACCAACCTCATCAAGTTCAGCCACAGAGTCTTCCTCCTCAGTCTCACAGTCACTAGTAATATGAGAATATTGTTGATTACCGCCACCTTCATTCCTAACGCTAACAAGCTGCTGGACCTTAGTGGCAGTAGTACTAGCACTGGCAGGACTGCATGGGAATGGAGTGATATAGGATCCCTTGCTGTCACACTTGGCATCATTTTCTCATTCCCCACTGAGTACTACAAGAAACACTAGCAGCAGGCAACGTATTGGTGGCATCAGGTTCAGCACTAGCAGCAAGTTCAGAACTGGCAGCAGGCAAACACTAATGGCTGCAGGTCCAGCAATGGTAGCACTGACAGTAGCAGCAGGGGCAGCACATCTGGCAGCAGGTACAACACTAGTGGCTGCAGGCACAGCAGTGGTGGCACTGGCAGCAGGGGCAGCATGTCTGGCAGCAGGTACAACACTAGTGGCTGCAGGCACAGCAATGGTGGCAATGGCAGCAGGGGCAGCACGTCTTGCAGCAGGCACAGGCAGCTGACCTGTCCTGCTCTCACTAGTACTACCCTTTTCTCCCTCCCTTCTCATTCCCTTTTCTCCCTCCCTTCCCATTCTCTTTTCTCCCTCCCTTCACATTAAATTCCCCAAGATCCCCTGGGGTGATTTAGGAGGACAGGACAGCATTGGTTCAATACTGCTAGTCACTTCGTCCTCCTCAGACTCAGTGGACACATAAGGGTCCTTCCAATTCCTCCTTTTAATATTTTTAAACCTGCTCGTAGTGATAGCAGTCACTATGAGCCTCTCCTGCCTTAAATTTTGCAAAATATCACAGCAGAACAGCACAGCACATCTATCTCGCTCTGTAGCTGCTTCTGTTGTGTCTGCCTTCAGCAAAAATGTCACGTTTTTATAGCAGAAGTGAAAAAACAACATAAATCAATGGGTGAAAACTTTATAGCCATTGAAAAAACGGTGAAAGATTTTTGCCAATGGGCGAAAGATGCAAAAATTTTAACCGCTAGTAGATTTTCCTGTGAAAAAGAGGATAACAACGTGGTTTTTGTGAAATTTCTCGTGGGAACACTGTGACAACACCCATCCCTACTGCTAAATCAAGACAGAAGAAGAGGAAACCTTCACTGGAACCTGTAGCGAACTGCCTAGGAAGCAATGTAGTGAGTATTACCGGAATATCATAGTCAGAACAACATGGCCTTTAGTTTAAGCCATTTTAGTCTTAGAGTTTTCTATTCTAATAACTTGAGAGAATAAGAAAAGCGGTGAATTCATGTAAAGCAGTTCACATTTCCCCATTACCTTTCCATCCCACTGGCATCTATGACCTATTGTTGTTTCTGTTCCCTTTTTCTAGAAATATCCTTTACCGTGCGTGTAAACGTTTCAGTGATATATGTGAATGCAGTCTTAGCTGCCATATCTCTTTACCGCAGCAAGTGACTCTTAATTGCAAGCTAATTGGCCATTACTGGGGTTAAAATGCCTTTCCATTAACCTACTTTGTGATAAAAATTAGTGATGCATGTCTATTAAGAAGGCTGTGACATTTCAAACCTGAATAAAATGTGACCTGTCATTACTGGCATTAGAAAGATGAGCAAAAGCAGATGACTTGGTATTTCAGTAACAGCAACTAACTTGCTTTCAGGAAAGGGAATTGTTTAATCATGCAGATAAAATGCAAAGAATGTTTTAAACTTTATTGATTTTTATAAAATGTAGTTAAGAGAGGTTCTAATAGATCATGGATTTAAAACATATGTTATAGGATATTTTTCTAATATTTCCAGAAATGCAAGATAAAATCACTGTTCATTGCATTAAACTATAAATCACAAATTCTTACCATATTTACTGTTTAAAGTGATAGCAAAGCCTGCTGTTAATAAACTTTAATATTGTAGAGATTAAAAATATAAATTCAATGATTGCATTGTCTCTCAAACTTGTATGGTTTGAGAGATATAAGGTTTTAAAATTCCCCCCTTCTGCCCTTTTCACTGATGTCAGCTTTCTAGCTGACAGAAGGAGATTTGAGTCATGTGACCCTAAGGTGGCTCTTCAGCAGAGCCAAAGTATCGCTATCTAAAAAAAAATACTTCATTGGAACAGTCTACAAAGTGTCCCTGGTTTGCAAGCACACTTTGTAGACTGTTCCAACTAAGTATTTCTTTTTAGATATCGCTGCTGGGTCACATGACTGGAATCTCCTGCTGTCAGCTAGAGGCTGATGTCAGTGAAAAGGGCAGGAGGGGGGACTTAAAAACCTTATATTTCTCAAACCATACAATTTTGAGAGACAATGCAATCATTGAATGTATATTTTTAATGTCTACAATATTAAAGTTTATTAACAGCAGGCATTACTATCCGTTTAACTATAGGTTCTATTAGCCTTGTTCACAAAAGAAATGAGCTGCAATTCTGAAGCAAACCAACTGCACCATATGGGGCAAATAAAAATCCCCTAAATTCCCACTGATTTAAATAGGGATTTAACCCTTTTGCTATAGAGGTCTCCAAAGTGGGACCTTTCTAGCATTCAATGGGTTAAAAGTCTGATTCAAATCAATGGGTGGATTTATGTGCCCACTGTGTTGCAGTTGCAGCTGGTTTGCTCCAGGATTGCTCCTAATTTCCTTTGGCAGGGATAGGCAGCCTTTTTTTGTATATTGGGGACTGCAGCTTCCAGCATCCCAACCAGCTGCTGACTGGATGGGGATAACTGAGGTTATATTCCCCAATAGCTGGAAAGCCTAAAGTTGGATATCCATGGTTTAAAGTAATATGATGAGATTAAGCCTTTGAGTGCCAGAGTGGTGTGCAATGCATTACACACATACCTCTGCTACTCAAAGGGTTAAGACAGTATTTATTAAAAACATACACTGCATGGTTGCACTAGTTCTTGTACTTTCTTGCAGAAGTTTTTTTTTTCGCCCACATTAACCCTTTTCAGACCAAAGAGGACCAGAGAGGTGTCCTTTGCTCAGCCCTCTGGTCCTTCCAAGGTTAAAGAGGACATTTTCTTACCTTAGTTTAAAGCTATGTTCCCTCTACCTGAGCAGTAAGTTCAGTCCAGCTCTCCATACCTCCTAGAGGCTCTGGCCACTGCCAGCAATTTACTTACAATTGCACACTGCAAGAAGGAAGCATGTCAGTCTGCCTTCTTCTACAGAGCTCCGCAAATTGTGAATAACCTACTGGAAAAAATCAAATCTTGTGGCTGGCAGCTTAATATCCCTAAAAATATTCCTCCTCTACTTAAAAACAACCTGCTCTGTGTGTATTCGGTATAACTTTGTAATGTACTCCCTGCAGGACATTTTATGTACAAGAAGCATCTCAATTTGTTCTTTGTGGCAAAATACTTTATCAATTGACCAATCAATAAGTAAATACATAAATAAACACTTGTAACTTTTTGTAGCAGCATATGATGCAATAGAATGTCATAAAAAAATTAGACACAATTTTATGTTCTGCATGTGATAATGTAGCTTTTGTTCTCTCAAGGTCCCTTTCTTTCAATATAAACAGCAGTGATAAGGTTACATGATAAATGCAACTGCCTGCAATATTTGTGCAATTCCATTGAAACCAGTACTATAAATGAGTTCAATAATGTAGCAGGAAAGTTGCAGCATGACACAGTATTGTGCTGAAATTGCTTACAATGTCCACTGTCTTATAGTGGGCCAAATGTATGACTTAATCAGCATCTAACACTAGAGGATGAACTTCAGAATATGTGCTAGAATGTATGATTGCTGTAGTGAATACCATAACATGTGTAGGAAAATGGCATAAACATAAAAAAGGTGAGGATGTGCTGGAGTATGACATAGAGAAAGATCAGTGGGAGAGATGGGATAAGAACCAGTCATGTGCCTGGCCACAGATGCCAAGACATTGAAGAACCTGGGAGAGAAGAGAATGGTCAACTGTGTAGACTGCAGCTGATAAGTCAAGGAGGATAAGAAAAGAGATAGATGCCCATTGGTTTTTGCAAAATGGAGATCATATGTTACTTTCGCAAGGGTAGTCATTAGTGTTGAGCGAGCATGCTCGGCCGATGCTCGGATCGGCTCGAGCATCGCTCTGCTCGGCACATGGCGGTACTCGTCGAGTACCGCCATGTGCTCGCCCGCCGTGTTCGGGTGGCGGGGATCTGTGCCGGAGGAGGCACAGATCTGAAGACGCTCCGCTGGACCACCAGGGACTGGAGGTAGGGGGCATTGTGGAGATGAAGGGGGCATAGCGGAGATGAAGGGGGCATAGCGGAGATGAAGGGGGACATTGCGGAGATGAAGGGGGCATTGCGGAGATGAAGGGGGTATAGCGGAGATGAAGGGGGCATAGCGGAGATGAAGGGGGACATTGCGGAGATGAAGGGGGCATTGCGGAGATGAAGGGGGCATAGCGGAGATGAAGGGGGACATTGCGGAGATGAAGGGGGCATTGCGGAGATGAAGGGGGTATAGCGGAGATGAAGGGGGCATAGCGGAGATGAAGGGGGACATTGCGGAGATGAAGGGGGTATAGCGGAGATGAAGGGGGCATAGCGGAGATGAAGGGGGACATTGCGGAGATGAAGGGGGCATTGCGGAGATGAAGGGGGTATAGCGGAGATGAAGGGGGCATAGCGGAGATGAAGGGGGACATTGCGGAGATGAAGGGGGCATTGCGGAGATGAAGGGGGCATAGCGGAGATGAAGGGGGACATTGTGGAAGAGGGGCATTGTGGAGATGAAGGGGGGCATTGACCAGGCACCCTCCCCTCATCAGAGCAGGGGGTGCCTGGTGTAATGCTTGTGTCGCCCCATTCAATTCAATGGGGCTCGGGTGCTCGGCCGAGCACTCGAGCCTCCGGCGGTGCTCGGTCAGAGCACCCGAGCACCCGAGCATCGGGGTGCTCGCTCAACACTAGTAGTCATCATAGAGAAAGTGGGCCAAAAATTAGACTGCAGTGGGTTCATTGAGTTATGGGAGCTGACAGAGGTAGGTAGATGTAACTAAACTAGATGCTCAAGAAGTTTGGAGTCAAAGGGCAAGAGTGATATGGGATGGTAGTTTAATGGGGAGATGGTGTTTACTAAACTTTTCTTGAGGATTGGAGATACTATTGAATGTTTGAAAGAGGAAGGGAAGATGCCAGAGTATAGGGAGCAGTTGAAGACAAGAGTTAACATGTGAAATAAGGTGGATTATAAAGGATTAAGAAGATTAGATGATATAGGATCAAGGGGAGACCAAAAGGGAGACTTATGATTCTGTGACCAAAGCAAAATAATCAAATGAGTGGGATGGAGGCTCAGGATGATTTGGCTCACACTGATGCTGAGCTAGAGAGGGTGTTGTGTGCTATGATGCAGCAAAATTAGCTTCTGCTTCATCAGATTCCTCTGTACCCAGTATCCCAAAACAGAGTGATGGCAGGAGGCATATCCTGAAGGTTTGCTTGAGCATGACTTCTACTGGGATTCCATCTTTGAAGTTGAGGAGATGATTGTACAATGGCCAGAAAAGCTGTCTCACACCCAAGATAGAGGTGGGAGACCTTCTGGGCTTGCTTATTAGAAGACAGATTAAACTTGAATTGGAATATGCAAACATCTGGAGGGAACTAAAATGGATGGCAGCCCAGGAGAGCTCCTTAACATTGTCCACAGTCCTTTTTCAGAACTGGAGGAAGAAACTGAGAGCCTGGTGGAGAGGACCAGCAAGCTGACCAGGTCAGAGGGGATGTAGAAGCCCAAGCAAGAGAAAGAGCATCTCAGTACTACATAAGAAGGCTATACAGCTATAAAGGCTGAGGTGGACCAAAGGGTGGGATGCCAGAGAGTCCAGGCATACAACCTGTAGCACAAGAACTGGGCACTGGTGACACCCCATCCGGAAAGAAGGCTTGAAATGATCTGGAGTGTTAGTCTCTATGGCTACAAAAGGAAGATGAGACACCAAAAGAGGTATACATAGCAGTTGTTTCTGATACCTGACAGTCCACGCAGGATCCTGGTGCAGAAGGTGTTGGCTTCTGTCATGGTTTAATGGAAAAGAAGGACAGACACAAAGAATATATAAATATAACTACCTTTATTAATAAATTATCACGGTGCCCGTGTTATTACTGGCGACATTTTGGCAGTGCTTCATCCTGATTCAGTTTTATTGGCTATCGTGGTGTTGCTCCGCCCAGTGATAACTCTTAAATACTGAGCCCTGTCATTTCAGCTTTGCCCTCTCATGGTGTTCCCGTTACTAAGCGCTGTCTCCAGTATTCGTGTGTTTCCCGTGTATGACCAGGACTGCCTGACTACTCTTCCTGTATTGTTCCTGCCCTGTGTACCGAACCAGATTGGCTGACGTTCCTGCTTGTGTACCAACCCGGATTTGCTGATGTTCCTGCTCTGTGTACTGACCTGGATTTGCTGACGTTCCTGCTCTGTGTACCGACCCAGCCTGGCTGACGTTCCTGCTCTGTGTACCGACTCGGCCTGGCTGACTGTCAGGCTTCTTATGATTGGAGCGTAGGAGCAGGACATGCTATCTCTTGCCAGACAACCTTACCAGGTGATCCACAGAGGGATACAAGTAGAACACCTAGGTAAGAATGACAGCACGGGAGTGCAAGGGTTAAGCAAAGCATAGTCAGGAACAGTTCAGAAGATCAGGGCAGGTGGCAATCAAGCAGAATCAGTAAAACTAGCCAAGGTCAGGAAACAGGCAAGCAGGGAAGTCCAGAAGGCAAGCAGAAGGTTAGGCAATGGGAAATCCAGCAGGGGGTCTGAAGCAAAGCAAGGAAGGAGGCACTGAGGACTGGAAGCTTAGAGCACACAGGAACCAAAGTTCTGGAACACTGAAGCAAAGTGGACACAGCCTGAGGGGTTTTTATAGTGTCTTGGGTTTTCACCCCTCCCCTCTGCTGAACAAACCTCTCACTGGATTGGCCAACAGAGGGGTGTGCAACCACAGCATCTGCCTCACTGTTTACCTGGAGGCACACTATTGGTGGACAGTTGATGAGAGAGGCAGGCTTCTCCTCCCCCCTACAGGTGTACAACACCATGGTTTGATCTGACCACCCTGTGGATACCTTCCCTGGAGACTCCTTCAACTTTAGGCAACCGCGGGCAGACGCTGCTACTTGAGGCCGCGGCTTCGGCCTACTCAGCGATCGCGGAGCATCTGGGAAGCCCCCAGCAGCAGCGGATGGCTGGGACTTGGAGGTAGGAGCTAGAGGGGCATGACACTGACGTTCCTGCTCTGTGTACCGACTCGGATTGACTGACATTCCTGCTCTGTGTTTACCGACCCAGCCTGGCTGACGTTCCTGCTCTGTGTATCTACCCGGCATGGCTATCGCTCCTGTTCTGGGTGTCAACCCAGGTCTGCTTACTTTTCCATTTGGTATCCGGTTAAGGGCCTGTCTTCGATTTCGCTGTCCACGGACAGATCCGTTGTTGCCTCCGTTACTGCTCCCGCAGCCTTGTACTGTTACCCTACCAGTATTGTGCCTTGCCATTCGGTAGCACCACTGTACGCTTGACCTATACTGCCCTCGCTCAGGTTGGGTGATCTTGGGCACCTCAGGCGTTATCCATTCTGGCAGTCAACTCTGGAAGGTCTGAGCATTCGTTAACCTCTTGTGGGTCGGTGCCTGGCACATTGGGTACAGTTATTACAGTTCCTGCCTCTGTGGCACTCCTCCATTGGCAGCTCCGGTAGTCTACCGCTTGTCCAGGGCCTCCGTTGCTTTCATGGCCTTAGTCGCCATTGTGTCACTCTCTGAGCAGAGAGTGTACTAAGGGCCATTGCACTATTAGGGCATATCTGTCCTCCCGGCCTAATAGTAATCACAGTTATCTTTCTAAGTTTGGATACACACGAACTGTGCCTGACCTGTGTCAGTATTGTATTGTGTATTGTATATACTGGACCTGTGTGGGTACTTATAATTGTAACCTGACCTGTGTCAGTAGAGTTCTGTCTTCTTACCTACTGGACCCATGTGGGTTATTCTGTACTATGATTCTTTAATAAAATTGCATTTTAACCTAAACCTGATGTGTCTGAGTGTCCATAAAATCGTTACATAAATACAGCAATAATGGTAAAGCCCACACAGAACCCTAGACACAGGATGATAGGACCGAAGGTCCTCTCCGGAGCTGCACACTGTGCTGTGCACCGCACTACTGCGAGAAACCGAAATTAGGGGAGCAACAGTGAGAATAGTATTGTATGCGTAAGTCATCACTTCGGTCTGTGGTTGGAGGCAACAGGGAGCGAAAGCAGACCAGAGCCACAGAACATTGAGACTACAGGTCAGGCAAACTAGTAGTTATGGAGTGAGTAGGCAGCCAGAGCTACAGGTCAGACAACTGGGGACTACACAGAGCGAGTAGAGCCAGAGTCACTGGTCAGGCAAACCAAGGACTGCACTGAGCGAATAGTAGCCAGGACCTCTGGTCAGGCAAACCAGGGACTACACTGAGCGAGTAATAGCCAGGCCACTGGTCAGGCAAGTTGGGGTCAACATGCAGCGAGTTAGTCAGCCAGAGCCACAGGTCAGAACCAATGTGGATAGTCAGACAAGCTGGGGTCATACACGGAGTGAGTAGTCAACCAGAGCCACAAGTCAGAACCGATGTGGGTAGTCAGACAAGCCAGGGTCATACACAGAGTGAGTAGTAAGCCAGACCCACAGGTCAGAACTGATGTGGGTAGTCAGACAAGCCGGGGTCATACATGGAGTGAGCAGTCAGATAGACACGGGTCACAACGGAGCCCAAAGAGAACTGAGCAGAAACACTATGTACGGGCAATGACTCCTAGCCCCAAGGAGTATTATAAAGGAGCAGAATGAGGAGGGACTCAATTAGGCCACATGGAATAGGCCCATAAACAGGCGTCTGTTCTAGTGCCTGTTACCTGATGTCAGCAATGAGGAAGTGGCCGGGGGCTATACCGACTGGTGGCCATACAGAGGTAGGAAACACAGGAGTGCTAGACTGCCTAGGGATACTGTGATAGTACCCCTTTTTAACGATCTCTCCCCTGTGGAAGAGGACCAGCACTAGAGGAAGTACGGGAATGGAATTCACTGAGTAGGGCAGGTGCATGCGGATCTCTATTGGCAACCCAGGAACGTTCCTCAGGCCCAGAACCTTTCCAGTGGACTAGATATTAAAC
This sequence comes from Rhinophrynus dorsalis, assembly GCA_037306005.1. NCBI lineage: Eukaryota > Metazoa > Chordata > Amphibia > Anura > Rhinophrynidae > Rhinophrynus > Rhinophrynus dorsalis. The sequence goes on along the minus strand of CM074720.1, from coordinate 367,851,696 downwards.
CTGGCCTCTGACCAGGTACTTCATACTCCTCATTGTCCCCCATTTGGACAGGTCTGGGATGGACAGGAGCAGTAGTATAGCTGTTGCAGACCAATGGTTTCAGTAGTGACACTTGGAAAGCATTAGAGATGCTCATATTAGGAGGAAGTTCAAGTGTATAGGTTACGGGGTTAATCTTATGGATAACCCAAAAGGGACCCATAAATTAGGGAGCCAGCTTTTTACAAGGCACATGGATATGGAGATTGCGTGAGGACAGCCATACACTCTCTCCCACCTGGAACACTGAAGCCGGTAGTCGTCTAGGGTCTGCTTGTCTCTTATAGCACAACATGGAACTCTGCAGGGATCTCTGAATCCATACCCATGTTGAGCAGAGCACCCTCAAGTGCTCCTCCAGAGCAGGAATCTTCTGAGCCTCAAAAGACTCTGGCAGCAGGGAAGGTTGGAACCAGTAGTTAATCAGAAAGGGTGAGTTCTGAGAGGAGGGATTGACTGCTCTATTTCTGGTCAGCTCTGCCCACGGTAACAGGTTCTCCCAATTGTCATGATGGTCTGAGATAGAAAAAATGGAGGAACTGTTCAAATGCCTGATTAGAACTTTCTGCAGCACCATCAGACTGTGGATGGAAAGCCTGGGAGAACAAGAGCTGGATGCCCATCTGAGTGCAGAATGCTCTCCAGAAATGTGAGACAAACTGGCTCCCACCATCTGAGATCAACACCTTGGGTATACTGTGGAGACGAACCACCTCCTTGGCAAAGATCTCGGCCAACTCCTTGGAGGAAGGTAATCCTTTGAGTGGTACAAAATGAGCCATCTTAGAAAATCTATCTACAATCATGAGGATGACTGTGTAACCCTCTGAGACAGGCAACTCCACCATAAAATCAATTGACAAGTGTTACCATGGATGTTCCCCATTTAGAATGGGTTGCAGGAGACCAACTGGGAGGTGTCTAGGAGTCTTAGTCCTCGCACAAGTGGAACATGCGGCAACAAATGTGGAGCAATTTGCCCTCAAGCTGGGCCACCAAAAGAGTCTAGTCATAGACCATATTAGTTGGTCTCTCCCAACGTGCCCTACAGCTTTCAAGGAATGGTACGTCTCCAGCAATCTGGTATGGAGAGATTCAGGCACAAAACTCTTCTCATTAGGTTTATCCGCTGGGGTGGAAGCTTGAGCAACCAAAATCTCCTCACTGAACGGATATGTAATACTGGTACGTATCGCAGCCAAGATGCAGTTAGGAGGAATAACAGGAACCAGAGGAGACTCCTCCTGGGACTCGGCCCCAAATTGTCAAGAAAGAGCATCTTCTCTAATATTTTTTAGTACCAGGGAGGTAGGAGACCACAAAATTAAACCTCGAGAGGAATAGGGCCCATCTGGCCTGACGTGGAGACAACCTCTTTGCCTCAGAGAAGTATGTGAGGTTCTTGTGATCTGTCAGTATCAGGATAGGGACTGTAGTACCCTCCAACAGATATCGGCATTCTTTCAGGGCAAGGATGATGGTGAGTAACTCCCAGTCACCTAGTTCGGCAAGGATGATGGTGAGTAACTCCCAGTCACCTACTTCGTATAAACTCTCAGTCTTAGACAGCTTCTTAGAGAAGAAACTACACAGAAGCAATTGTTTCCCATGGCCCACGCACTGGGTCAACAAGGAGCCCACTCCAGACTCTGAAGTGTCAACCTCCAGGGTGAAAGGAAGGATGGGATTCAGGTGGGACAATATAGGAGCTTTGGCAAAAGCCAGCTTCAAGTCCTCACATACCTGCAAGGCCTCAGGTGACCAGTCTGAAGGATTAGCTCCCTTCTGAGTCATGTCCGTGAGAGGTTTTACTAAGGTGGAGAAGTTTCAAATGAACTTCTTGTAGTAATTCATGAAACCCAGGAACCTCTGTATGGACTTTAGTCCCACTGGAAGTGGCCACTGTAATGCGGCAAACAGTTTTTGTGGATCCATGGCTAGGCCAGAGGATGAAATAACATATCCTAAGAATGTCATCTGGGATTTGTGAAATTCACACTTTTCTAGCTTGCAGAACAACTTGTTCTCTCTCAGGAGTTGTAGGACCTGGCCTACATCTGCTCTATGTGCCTCCAAGGTAGGAGAATGGATGAGTATATTGTCCAAATATACTATGACACAACTCTGTAGTAGGTCTCTCAAACCATTCCTGGAAGACAGCGGGAGCGTTGCACATTCCGAAAAGCATCACCAAGTATTCATAGTGCCCGCTCTGGGTGTTAAACTATGTCTTCCACTCATTGCCTTCTTTTATTCTCAACAAATTGTATGTGGCCGTCAAATTTCGTGCCTTTGACACGACCAAATAGCTCCGTGATCAACGAAATCTGATAAGAGTTCTTTACCATCAGTTTATTCAAGCCTCTGAAATCAATGCAAGGTCTGAGTTCCCCATCTTTTTTCTTAACAAAAAAGAAACCTGCGTCCACAGGTGAGGAAGACTTCCGGATAATTCCCCTGGCTAAGGCATCAGCCACATAGTCCTCCATGGCCTTGTTCTCCTCCACCGACAAGGGATGCACTTGGCCCCTAAGAGGTCTGGCACCTGGTACCAGATCAACAGTACAATCGTATGGCCTGTGTGGTGGTAACGTACTGGCCTTTGCATTATTAAATACCTCTTTGTAAGACTGGTACTTAGCTGGTAACGAGGTAAAGATACACAATATTCTAGTAGGCTGCTGGAGGAAAGATTTCGTACTATGAGAGGAAAAAGCACAGGATATCGCAAGTCTGCCAATCAATTCGTAGGTTGTGAGTCTGCAACCAGAGAAAGCCCAGAACGATGACATGATGGGGAGAATGTATCACCTGGAATTATTGTGTCTCTACATGGAGTGCCCCTACTCTTAGAGACAAGGGGTGAGTCTCATGAGTAACGTGTGCCGGCTGTAGGGGTCTGCCGTCAATGGCTTTAATAGTCAATGTAGCGGAGTGAGGCAGCAAAGGGATAGCATGTTTGGTCGCAAAGTCTGCATCAATGAAAAACCCTGCAGCCCCATAATGCCGGAGCCACCACTGAAGACTGGGCCCAGGATAATACAACTTCAAGAATAGGTTTGTTCTGAAGTCTCTCTGGGGACTGTGAAATTCTACCCAGGGTCTGTCCCCTACATGACCCTAGGTGCGAGTATTTCCCGTCTGTATAGGGCAAGCATGCAACATATGGACCGGCTCCCCACAGTATAATCAAAGAAGCCTCTTCCTGCACCAAGCCCTCTCTTCCACTGACAGGCGTGTGAAGCCTAGCTGCATCGGTTCCCCACCTGGCGGGGTCAGAACTAGAAGGTATGGGAGGTGAGAGAGGACAGGATGGGTGTAAGAAGTTAGGTGCCAACCGAGTTAATGTTTGCGCCCCTGTTCCTTGAACGAAGGCCTCTCACAGATTCTTGTGTCTATCAGGATGGTGACTGAGATTAGCTCCTCTAGATCACCAGGCAGGTCTTGGGCAGCCATCTCGTCTTTATCGTGTCAGACAAGACCTAGGAGAAAGTGGCAGCTAGGGCTTAGTTGTTCCCCCACTGCCAGAGTACAGAACTCAATAGCGTAGTCTGCTACTGTACTTGAGCACTGCCGTATTGTCATAAGTCCTTTGGCAGCAGACGTTGCACGCCCAGGTTCATCAAAAACTGGCCAGAATGAGGCCACAAATTCTGTGAAGTTTTGAATTATGGGTTTCTCAGTCTCCCAGATTGGCTTGGCCCAGACCAATGCCTTACCGGACAGAAGGGAGATCAGGAATCCCACCTTACTTCTCTCAGTAGGGAAGGCATGTGGTACCATTTCCAAAAAAATTCCCAGCTGATTAAGGAACCCTCAGCACAGTGTAGGTTCCCCATCATATCTTTGGGTTAAAGGAGTGGAGCCAGACAACCGTCTACTCATGACAGCCTCAGAGCAAGTTGACACAACCGGTGCAGGTACTGGGGAAGCCACCGGTTGCTGAGCGAAGTGATCAAGGTGAGCCGAGCGATTTAATAGTGTCTGCTTAGAAAAAGACAACTGGTCGATTCTCTGGTCTTAAAAATCCATCATGGACAGGATGCTCTGACTAGGTGGACTGCCTGATCCTTCAGTAGACATGGTCCTTATGTACTGTCACGGTTTTCGGGCAAAAAAGTACAGACACAAACAATATATAAATATAACCACCTTTATTAATAAATACAGCAATAATGGTAAAACCCACACAGAACCCCAGACACAGGCTGATAGGACCCAAGGTCCTCTCCAGAGCTGCACACTGTGCTGTACACCGCACTACTGTGAGAAAACGAGACTAAGGGAGCAGCTTGAGTGGGACAACAGTGAGAATAATATCTTATGCGTAAGTCACCACTTCGGTCTGAGGTTGGAGGCAACAGGGAGCTAGAGCAGGCCAGAGCCACAGAGCATCAAGACTACAGGTCAGGCAAGCTAGTAATTATGGAGCAAGTAGGCAGCCAGAGCCACAGGTCTGACAACCGGGGACTACATGGAGTGAGTAGAGCCAGAGCCACTGGTCAGGCAAACCATATACTATACTGAGCAAGTAGTAGCCAGGGCCTCTTGTCAGGCAAACTGGGGACTACACTGAGAGAGTAATAGCCAGTGCCTCTGGTCAGGCAAGCCAGGGTCAACACTGAGCCACAGGTCAGAACCAATGTGGGTAGTCAGACAAGCTGGTGTCATACATGGAGTGAGTAGTAAGCCAGACCCACAGGTCAGAACTGCTGTGGGTAGTCAGACAAGTCAGGGTCATACATGGAGCGAGTAGTCAGACAGACACGGGTCACAAAGGAATGCAAAGAGAACTGGGCAGAAATAACACATAAGGGCAATGACCCCTAGCCCCAAGGAGTATTATAAAGGAGCAGAATGAGGCGGGACCCAATTAGGCCACCCATAATAGGCCCATAAACAGGCATCCGTGCTAGTGCCTGTTATCTGATGTCAGCAATGAGAAAGTGGTCGGAGGCCATGCTGGCCGGCAGTCATACAGAGGTAGGAAGCACAGGAGAGCTAGACTGCCTAGGGATACTGTGATAGCTTCAAGGAATGGTTGAGAGGACAACTCTAGGATGGAGGAAAATTCTATTCTTACAAAGGAGGGATGCAGAGCAGTCATCCATGCTGCTCAAAATCCTGTTAAGTAGGGATGGGCTAAACTTTCCGCCTCAAACTGAAATCGGTGAAAAGTGGCACTTTCCGCTTGGTGAAAATTTTCCAGCGAAAAGTGCAGATTTTCTGCTTTTTTCCACTTTTTTCACCCATTGAAATCAATGGGAACATAGAAGTTACACACAACACATTACAAATAATATTTTTTCCCAAAGGCATTGTATAAAAGGGGCATGAGGGTGCCTGTGTTGGTGGGGTGTGGGGAAAGAATCAGATGAACAGGGAATGTTTTTGGGGGGTTGTTTACTGGAACTGGGGGGGGCATTTAATAAAAAAATAAATCCTAAATAAAATAAAATAAAATAAAAACCATAAGACATGGTATAAAGGGGTCTGAGGAGGGTGTTTGTGTTGGTGAATGAATGAATCGTTTGAACAGGGAATTTGTTTTGGTGGGCTTTCTTGACTGATAATGGGGGGCAGTTAATAAAAAATTAAATCAATAAAATAAGACATTTGTATTTAAAGTGACAGAGACAGGAACTCCCTGACATAAGCTGCCACTGGGGTGGACTGATACTTGACTTGATAGCGTATTTTGTAGAGGATGATTTGTTAGATCTGTTGTTAGACGCCTTTGTAGGACTTAGACTTATTAGCGGACCAAGCCCTGAAGAAACATTTATTTGTAGGACTTCGTTTTAACTTTATTTTATTTTGTAGGCATTAAAAAAACATGAAGAATGATATAAGTCTTATCTCTCAAACCTTTATGGTTTAAGAGATATTCACAAGCAAAGTTCCCCTCCCCGCCCCTTTTTCCTAGTGTAAGCCATCTCTTCTCAGATGTGAATCTGGTTGTATGACAGGACAGATAACAGAAGGGGACAATTTTCTTTGTATGAAAACAATGAAAGCCCTTCCCCCCTTGACAAGTTTTTCAGCTTTTTCCCTTATCTTAATTGAAGATTGTCCCTCTCTGCAGTCTACCTGGGCATCTCCCTTCTGATTTGGTTGAACAGGGGGGGGATACTTTGTTTGTGAATATCTCTTAAACCATAAAGGTTTCAGAGATAAGACTTATATCATTCTTCATGTTTTTTTAATGCCTACAAAATAAAATAAAGTTAAAATGAAGTATTACTATCCCTTTAAGCTAGTTTGACACAAGCCCTAAGGAAACACTGATTTGTAGGACTTAAAGGGATAGTAATACTTCATTTTAACTTTATTTTATTTTGTAGGCATTAAAAAAACATGAAGAATGATATAAGTCTTATCTCTGAAACCTTTATGGTTTAAGAGATATTCACAAACAAAGTATCCCCCCCCTGTTCAACCAAATCAGAAGGGAGATGCCCAGGTAGACTGCAGAGAGGGACAATCTTCAATTAAGATAATGGAAAAAGCTGAAAAACTTATCAAGGGGGGAAGGGCTTTCATTGTTTTCATACAAAGAAAATTGTCCCCTTCTGTTATCTGTACTGTCATACAACCAGACTCACATCTGAGAAGAGATTGTTTACACTAGGAAAAAGGGGCGGGGAGGGGAACTTTGCTTGTGAATATCTCATAAACCATAAAGGTTTGAGCGATAAGACTTATATCATTCTTCATGTTTTTTTAATGCCTACAAAATAAAATAAAGTTAAAACGAAGTGTTACTATCCCTTTAAACTAGTTTGGCACAAGCCCTAAGGAAACATTGATTTGAAGGACTTAGGCTTGTTAGAAACAACCCCCCCAAAAAATTGTTTTTTTTTTGTAGGACTAGTTTTTTTTTTTTTTTCAAAACACAAGCCCAGAGAAAAAAAATAAAAATGCCCTACTGGCCTAATGCCAGTGGCCACTGTCAAATGTCCTCCTGAGTTGGAACTGCTGTTTGTACTGCTGCTGCTGAGTTGTTTAAGCAGCAGGATGATTAGGCAGCTGAAAGGGAATGGGATCAACAATAGCAGTAACATGGAAAATGGATTATGAAGGTTCCACTTGCCATGACTGGCTTCAGTGATGAGCCTGAGGCAGTAGCATAAGTATAAGTAGCTCCCAGTATATGTGGAGAAAAGAACAAGTTAACCATTAAATCTGTTCCACCTGCTCCTCCTCCAAAATCATCATGGGTGTGTTGTTATTAGAAAATATATTTTCCCTTGAGAACAGGAACTATGGCTTCCATCAGCAACTGCAATGTGCACAGTGTGTGTGTGTGTGTGTGTGTGTGTGTAGTAAATAACATCTGGAGGCACAACTGTATTCAAACACCATGACACCCAAAACCAAGTACTGCCGCTGTCATTGTACCCCTTGTCCAGACCCCGCTAAGGACACATGGCAACTTGCTGACAGTTTAATAGTAATGATGAACCCTCCCTGCCAGAATCCGAGCATATTCTGTGGGATGGAATCTCCTCAGATGCCACCTGATGACCTGGTATCGATTCTCCTCCACCACACTGGAATGTGTGGTCAGTGCACCACACAGTGTGCATTGGGTAGAGATGAACTGCCATATCCTAACATTAACAGAGTGGCTATCATTTGGTTTGGAGGTAATGATGAATGAGGTGGATTGGCAGGAGATGTACTTGTTACCCTACAGCAAGAAGGTGATGTTGATGGCAAGCTAGTTGTTTCGCTCATCATGGAACTTCCAGTAACTGTCTGGGTTTCTTTATTCTTCCTCCTCTTTGATCTCCACCTTTCTGGAGAGTCAGGGGGTACAGTAACAGCAGTGCTAGATTTCTGTAACGGGTGTTTGGCTTTAACATGTTTGGAATAAATGTCATGATGTCTGTGTTTCATGTGTGTTATCAGGGCGGTTGTGCCAAGGTGTGTTCCCTCCTTTCCCCTTCTCACTAACTTGTCACAAATTTTGCACTGTACAATTGTTGATGATGACTGCACAGTGCCCGCTGGAAGAGAATAATAGTCCCACACCCATGAGTTCTGGGGGGAAGGATAGGGAACAGGTGGAGAAGAATGGCCTCCTTCTTCTTGTCCTCCACATTCCTCTTCACTTTCTGTGGCAGCGGATAATCTTGTTGCTGTTGCTTCTTCTGCATCAGATTTTGCACTGCAACTAGGATCAGGAGGAGTATTGCTACTGCTGGCAAGTGGAACCTGTCCTAGTCCCTCGTTACTTTTTGCCCCGTTCCCACTGAGTTCACGGTAGTCTGTGGCACACTAGCCTTCCCCTCAGCACCCTGCTGCCCTTTCATCTCAGCAGCAGCAGAAGTTAGAGCAGTTGTAATTTCTGCTAATTTCAAAAGCTGACTGCTAGTGGTGGTGTTGATGCACATACTCATCCCTGTCTCCCATTCCTTCTCAGTTTCTGATAAAAAGGCCATCAATGTCTCTTCCACCCCAGCTTCTCTAACACCACTAGTCCCTACGTGTTGCTGCTCTATTCCAGACATCTCACTGCTGCTTGGAGGAGGTGGCGAGCAATGTGACAGAAGGTCCCCTGCTGTCACACATGGAATAATTTTCTCCACCCCCCCTGAGCACTACAAGAAACACTAGCAACAGGGAACGTATTGGTGGCAGCAGGTTCAGCACTGGCATCAGGTTTAGCACTGGTAGAAGGTTCAGCACTGGCAGCAGGTTCATCACTAGTGGCAGCACATCTGACAGCAGGTACAACACTAGTGGATGCAGGTACAGCAATGGTACAGCAATGGTGGCACTGTCAGCAGGGGCAGCACGTCTTGCAGCAGGCACAGGCAGCTGACCTGTCCTGCTCTCACTAGTACCACCATTTTCTCTCTCCCTTCCCATTCCCCTTTCTCCCTCCCTTCCCATTAAATTCCCCAAAATATCTTGGGTTAATTTAGGGGATTTGGACAGCACTGGTACAGTAGTGGTCCCTTCCTCCTCAGACTCAGTGGACACATAATGTCCTTCCAGCTCCTCCATTGATAATTTTTTACCTTGCTCATAGTGATTGGAGTCACTATGAGCCTCTCCTGTCTCACTTTATGCAAAATATCCCAAGAGAACAGCACAGCACGTCTATCTTGCTCTGTAGCTGCTTCTTGTGTGTCTGCCTTCTTCTTTGAACTGCTAGTTTTAAAGTGGATTTTCCCATGAAAAAGCAGATAACAACGTGGTTTTCACAAAATTTCCCTAGGAACACGCCGACAACTTTCGCCCACCCCTACTGTTAAGTGCCTAAGTGTAGGTATCAAAATATATCTATATTATTTCTCAAGCTATTTTTAACTCCTTATTCTGTTCTAGTGGTTTAATGTTATACACCTCTTTCTTTTATATTTGTTCATTTATATGCAACCAATAATTCACTAAAGGGATCTGCTACCCCAGATCTACTCAGTGTTCCATGTTCCTGTCTCATAGTAGAGACCTGTGAGAGTTTGAATTCCCTAGTGAAACAGACTCTCAGCAATGTGGGCCAACCATGGAACTTTTCTTAAGGAGAGATGAGGACCAGAGAACAGATAGGGATTTCATGAGCCTGGTGTGTGAATCCAGAGCTGTTTCTCAATCATACTCTCAGAGGATTTTTCTGTGGTTCCCATTTTCTATACTTGTGTACAGTAATCTTGGAGAATAAGGTTCTGAACTCACCTTGAACAAGCTAGAATTTCAGTTCTGAGTACTATTCAAGAGGCTTTCCTAATTATTAGTGTTGAGCGAGCACCCCGATGCTCGGGTGCTCGGGTGCTCTGACCGAGCACCGCCGGAGGCTCCAGTGCTCGGCCGAGCACCCGAGCCCCATTGAATTGAATGGGGCGACACGAGCATTACACCAGGCACCCCCTGCTCTGATGAGGGGAGGGTGCCTGGTCAATGCCCCCCTTCATCTCCACAATGCCCCTTTTCCACAATGTCCCCCTTCATCTCCGCAATGTCCCCCTTCATCTCCGCTATGCCCCCTTCATCTCCGCAATGCCCCCTTCATCTCCGCAATGTCCCCCTTCATCTCCGCTATGCCCCCTTCATCTCCGCTATACCCCCTTCATCTCCGCAATGCCCCCTTCATCTCCGCAATGTCCCCCTTCATCTCCGCTATGCCCCCTTCATCTCCGCTATACCCCCTTCATCTCCGCAATGTCCCCCTTCATCTCCGCTATGCCCCCTTCATCTCCGCTATACCCCCTTCATCTCCGCAATGCCCCCTTCATCTCCGCAATGTCCCCCTTCATCTCCGCTATGCCCCCTTCATCTCCGCAATGCCCCCTTCATCTCCGCTATGCCCCCTTCATCTCCGCTATACCCCCTTCATCTCCGCAATGCCCCCTTCATCTCCGCAATGTCCCCCTTCATCTCCGCTATGCCCCCTTCATCTCCGCAATGCCCCCTTCATCTCCGCAATGTCCCCCTTCATCTCCGCTATGCCCCCTTCATCTCCGCAATGCCCCCTACCTCCAGTCCCTGGTGGTCCAGCGGAGCGTCTTCAGATCTGTGCCTCCTTCGGCACAGATCCCCGCCACCCGAACATGCCGGGCGAGCACATGGCGGTACTCGTACGAGTACCGCCATGTGCCGAGCAGAGCGATGCTCGAGCCGATCCGAGCATCGGCCGAGCATGCTCGCTCAACACTACTAATTATATCTCTATCAGACTAGTATTTTAGGGGGTAGTAAGAAACCTGAGCAGAGAGCAGTACAGACTATTGTTTTTAGCTAATTTTGTGCATTCATGTCTTTAACTGCCATTACAATTTTTACTAGAATGTGGCACTGTGTTCATTTTTCTTTTCTCAGGACATGGGCAGATTTTTGGCCTTGTGGTTGAACAATAATACACAGAGTATAGAACTAGCTCAAAGAAGAAGAGATAGCTTTGCGTACAAATAATAAGCGGTTGAGCTCTACTTAAAAATAATATGGGGGTTAACATCTTGATAAGATTGCCTCCTTTGTCTATATTATTTAGAGTTAAGTGGAAATATAAATATTGTTTTTTTCCATTCTGATAAAACACATTTTATAGTTGTATTGGTCTGCTTAATTCTCTTTTTTTACAGAAGAGGAGTCTGCAGAGCATTGTTACACAATATTTAACAATCCCTCACACTAATGTAATCCCAAATACCAAGTAATTCTTGAACCTGTTCTTCCAAATCCTAAATTTTATTTTTTCTCTTAATAGTATTACATTTCCACCATATTATTTAAGAAAACGACTTAGATAATACATAACATAAGATATGTGAGGACATATGCAGAAATAGAAAAGAACAATTTTAGACCTAAGCAACTGAACCATAAGGAACAAATGAAAAACACCATTGATTTAAATGTTTTTCAACCCCCTAAATAAGTTGATCAGGCTTCCCTTTAACTGGAGATATATAAAAATGCATACTGCAGGGCTTTTGGATTTTAGGGAACTTCTGACATAAATATGCATATTTTATATATGTGTCACTTGTTAAAGGTGTCAGCTATAGGTATCCAGCACTGACCCCTGTAGCAATCAAAGGATTAAAAGCCCAATTTGAATGATAGAAGTATGCAATGCATTGTGTTACAATGATCTGGATACCTCTGGATACCTCTCTGGCACTCAAAGGGTTAAGGTTACAATAGGAATTGTGGGAATGTTAGTTTGTCCGCAGTGGAGCTGTTGGTTTGTTGGAGAAAGCACATAACCTGTAGTGTGTAACATTTTATAAAAATGTTCTACATAGTTAAACTTGAGATACCTTTGTAAATTGTAAATGGAATAGTAGTCTTCATTTTCTAGATATACTTCTAAAGCTGCTGCAATTGATTTCCTATATGTATTTATGTTTTTGCAGTAGTACCAAGGAATTGCTTTAATGAAGAGATCTAGCCTAGTCCCTCTGTGTCATTAATTTTTATTTTCTCAAAGACTGACTCATGAACACTTCTGTGTGGAACATAAAAACAAGGCAATCAGTTCTCACAAGTAACCATAGAAATAATAGTGATACTTACAATTTTATTGAGTCTGGTGTGCAAAGATGGACCAGAACAATCCTGGGGCAAAACCAAAAATGTACTATATAAATTAATACATAGTCGATAACCAGTGCTAAGTTCCATTAAAGATTGTATACAACACTTTCAGATATGTTTTAATATAGATAAATCCCCTGGGTGTTTATGTGATATACTGGTTAAAGCAATATATAAAGTAAATGGACCAATGGGCATGTAATTCACAACTTGTGTTGATGAAAAAGTAGATACATTAAAAAGAGATGAATATAATGAACTACTGTATACAGTAAATGTGAATAAAACACTCTACAAGAATAGGGATATAGACTACCTAAGACAATTTCACTCAGATGGTGACAATACGTCTCATATGGTTGAATCAGATCTTAGTGTATGAGGAAAACGCAAATAATAATTGATAACATAACAGAAGAAATACCAATACCTTGTCTGGAAGATGCCAAGAAGGGTGGGAATAAAATGTGGACAAACCAAGAAGGGCACTAAGAACCAGGACTGGTAAACACTGATGAGTGCAACGCATTAAGCATGCTGACATCTTCTTCAACATCTCATCAACACACAGCAGATCCGAACAGCCACTTGGTATAGAAAAAGCTGTATCTGCTCTGTAGGTCACAGTGCTTTTTCTGCCTCTTACTGCTAGCAGAAGGCAAGTGCAAGAGACTTGGAAAGTGATAGGAAGTTCTCCTCAGCATGGTGGCAGCACTAGAAAGGTATACAGGAGAAGATTTGCCCCAAGGAGAGACAGGAGGGGATTCACCTAAGGGGAGTTTTACATTATTTGTCATAAGAAACTTTATTGTAAGATATGTTTTTTAGTCAGATGGGTGAGCAATGAATTGCTCTGTAATGTGTTGGTTACCCCACTGGCATTCAAATAGGGGGAATTGTGATGGTCTGTAGCCACAGCCACAGGGAGATCCCAACCCCGTCAATCCTGTGTTAGGAATGTTTGGTACTGTGAACTCGAGTGCCACATTAACATATAAACACACACATGAATATGACCATGGGTCATTAACCTATATTTCAATATGGAAATCAGCCATTGTCGATATATTATATGCAAAATCGTAAACTTGTCAAAGGCATGTTGGATTCATGTTGATGACAGCATATTATGGGGATTGGTTTTTGGGTTGGTTGTGGATTAATGGGGATATCACAGCAAAGACATCTTAGTGCACAATGTTGATGTGCCTTCAACACAGATCTCACACAACATTGCTACCCTGGACTCTTAAAGTCTCTTAGTGTATCTCTCTCAAAGACATTTTATGCCACTGCTGGTTTATTTATTGAGGCTCCAGAATTGTCGTTGGTTATCTCCAGAATTGGTCTAGTAAAGATTCAGATTTATCAGTATTGAAAACGTTATCTCCAAAAGACTGAATAAGGGAGCATTGAATTTAATAGAGAGTGGGAATAGCAGGTCACCCATAGCTAGACATTTTTCAGATCATAAATCAGATTTGAAAGTTTTCAGGTTTCAGAGTATTGAAAAAAGTGACCAGACTCACCAGGGGTGGGGGTATTTTACCAATTTTGGGTCATAGAGAATTATTCTGGATTCACTAATTGGTTACCAGAAAACATGAGGGACTGAATTCAGAACTTTTTTCCCTGTTTCCGACTGACTATTCCGACATTGCTCAGCCAGCCTTAGGAGAGAGGATTCGGTTACGACAGCTCAGGACTCCCTGGGTTCTTGAGTTCCCCTTATAATTACTGTGCATATATTTAGAGCGGTTTACCTACTTTGAAAGTACTGTGCTGTATAACAATGCTGGGAATCTGCATTTTTGTATATGTTCTGTGCTGTATAACAGTGATGGTTATCTATGCACTCATGAATGTGCTTACTGTATTACAACGTTAAGTATCTATAAAACAGTGAGCATGATGTACTGTACAACAATACTGGGTTTCTATACAATGGTGAATGTGCTGTTTTGTATAACACTAGTTCATATCTATACACTAGTGAACATGCTGTGCTATCTAACAATGCTGGATACCTATATGCTAGTGAGTTTGATGTGCTTTGTAACAATGCTGGGTATCTCTACAGTGGGGAATACAGTGTTTTGTATAACAATAGTTCAGATCTATGCACTAGTGAATATGTTGTGCTGTCTAACAATGTTGGGTATCTATATATATGCTAGTGAGTTTGATGTGGTATACACCAATACTGGTTATTTATACAGTGGGGAATATGCTGTTCTGTATAACAACAGTGGATATCTATGCACTATTGCATATGCTGTGCTCTATAACAATGCTGGGCATCTATATAATAGTGAGCATGCTGTGCTGCATAAAATGTGGGGCATCAATATTCTGTACTAATTCAGGGGTGTCCAAACATTTTTACTCAAGGGCTAGATTGAGAAAAGAACACTGAATCAAGGGCACATATGATTAAATAATTTAACCCTTTGAGTGACAGAGGGGTATGCAATGCAATGCATCCCCCTGGCACTCAAAGGGTTAACAGCATTCAAAGAAAAATAAAAAATATGTTTATATGCATACTATTATATGCAATCCATAGGTAGACCATTAACCTACCTTACATATTGCTACATAAATGTAAATGGTACGCATTACATGACTGATTGTTAAAGATAGTTAAGAGTTATGTTTTGCATTAATACAATATGCATGAAGGGCAGGATTGCCCATACCAGGGATTATGCTCTAAAGCGTAATAAGGAGGGGATAAAGTGGAGATAACTTCTTCAGTGAGATCACTTCTCCAGTTCCTGTGTTATTCTATGAAACCATACACTAAGATCACGCTCACTTGAGAAATCTTAGTGCATAGGCTCCACAGAATAACATAATAACTGGAGAAGTGATATTACTGGAGACGTTATCCCTGCTTTATCATCACTTTATCACCTCTTTATCACACCTTAGTGCATCTCCCCCAGAAGTCCTTAAATGTCCACTATACATCCTTGCACCAGTGATCATGCTGTGCTGTATATCAATTCTGTACACTATTGCGTATACTGTGTAATAATACAGGGTGACAATACAATGGAGAATGTGTATGCTATTCTGTGTAATAATGCTGGGGAACAAGATGTGTTGTATAACAATGTTGGGTAACTATTCACTGGAAAATTAATTGTGCTATGTAATACTGTTAGGTATCTAAACCGTGAGGAATGTGTTGTGTAATAGTGGACATCTATACACTGGAGAACTTGTCCATTTTAACAGTGTTGCTTATTTGGACACTGGGGAACACACTACATTGTATAACAAAGTAGGGTACTTTTACACTGTGTGCTGCTTGGGGGGTGATAGGGCCAGGAGCCTATTACAGAAGGTGGGGAAATGTATACAATATCTGGACACTGTGACTCCTAAGGGACTTAACTATAAACTATCATTTTACTGTTTTCCGATCATAATATTTTTTGGTTCTTTGAATGGGTTGCATCATTGGAGATTCTGCCCTTTTTGCTTTATAACAATGTTGGGTATCTATTCACTGGAAAACGTGCTGTGCTATATAACTATGATGGCTATATATGTATGTATCTTTATTTATATAGTGTCCTACAGTGCTTGGCAGAAATAGTAATAGTAGAATACAGGACAGGGTTAAGAGCATCAGGCTAAAGTGTGATTATTGCATTATTAGCAGGGGAAAAAGTATAGCAAAGGGAATCATACATTGGGAAGGGGTGTCTGTCCCTAGGAGCTTACAATCTAATTAGTAATCATGATATCATACAGAGACAGTAGGATGATATCAACAGGACCACCATCAAGGGTGAGTCATGGGGTGGGGACTGACATCCCAGTCCAGGTGGCAAGGACCAGAACTATGTGCATAACAGACATACAGTATATGCAGTTATGTAAGTGCTGGCACACTTGCATGAAGGCTGTGTTGTCAACTGCTTAGACTCATCACTACATGCACATAGTTTTATAATAACCCTCCTCTGAACACTAGCATCATGCATGAATAGAAAGAAGATCACAGACTGGTGCTGGCTCCTCACAATGATGTCTGTGAGGAGCTTGGCTGTTCAACTGCAGCCTCACATGATGCAATAATCACAGTTTGTGCACTGCTTTGGAAAACTGACACCATATGACCAAGAGGACTCTTATCCATGCTGATTAAATGGAAGTGGACTATTGTAAATGGATAAATCCATAATGTATAATGCCTCTTGCAAACAATTTGGCCATCTCTAATAGCTCACAATCACCATCTCCAATCTCCTTGTTAAAACCGATCCACAATGGAGTTACAGTAAAGACAAAACATCTGCCAAGAAAGGCTGTTACAGATGTGTGTCATATGTAACATGCAACTATATGTTGTCTGGAACTAACTTTAAACACCCACATGAGGGATTTAAAGTCCCAGTCAGGTACAATCTTAATTGTACAAGCCAATTTGTAGTATATATAATCATATGCCCATGTGGTCTAACATATGTAGGCAAGACCACAAATACATTTAAGGAAAGGATGAGCAATCACCATGCACTGACTGACCCTTTGAGTGCCACATGGGTAAAGAATGCAATGCTTTGCAATGCATTCCATACCCTTCTGGCATTCAAAGGGTTAGAGGCTTCTGACAATCCTTCAAGAAAACAACTATCTAAAATTAAATAACAACCAGTTGCATCATATTTTGCTAGCTTTTATCACCCACTTCCCTCCTTGTGGTATATGGCGATCGATTGGGTGCCCTCACTCTCTGGGGGGGGGGGGGGGTGACAGGGCCAGGCACCTATTACAGAAGTAATGGATACAATATCTATAAGCTATCATTTTACTGTTTTGTGAGCATAATTTTTTTGGCTCTTTGAATGGGTTGCATCCATTTTTGAGACCTCTCTATCCAATATGAATAGTGCCAGTTTACCCATGGTTTGATTATTTGTCCCTTATTACATGCTCATTCCCACAGTAATCATCATTATTTCTGGAGCACCGACTTGGTCACAATACCTGATCTTTTAGACACCATTGAGACTGACACCAGAGGGTCTTCATCCCTTCTGTGTGTACATGGGGATGGCTGTATGAAGGAGAGGTGTTGTTACTTCTGTGTCTCTCTTACCCGATAGTTGGGTAGCTGTACTATACCCTCTCCCCACCTTTTTGTTCTGTCAAACCATGGACATTACTATTTATTATAGTGATACACTGATGACAGATTAAACTAGAGAGGGGTTCTGTACCCATTTTGATATACTAGTTCATGAAACCTTTTCCTCTTTTCTAGTCATGCGGATCTCTGATCAACTCACCATGCAATACTGTGTTACCGTGTGGTGGGCTTCAGACATCCACCGGATTATTTTAGATACGGTATCTCTGCTGACTGTTTAGACAACATGTGTCAGTCAATTACCCTGCCCCTGTATCAGCTCATACGTTAGTTGTCAGTCATTGTTGCTTGCCCTCACAGTGTTCCGGTTGGAGGACTTTATACGCACTATTATCTGTTCATTCCCATTATGCACGTCTATATTTTCTCTAATTTTCTTGTATGTATGTTTGGACTTAAACCAGATAGCTCTTGCAGGTGAACATCGGGCACATTGCTATGCGATGTGTGTGTGTGATGATCCCCAATGGCTGGTTGTCCTGTGACACACTGTCATAAATTCTCCGTGTTAACATACAGTGGATGTACATTTCTCCCTCTATTAATGTGTTTAGTTCTTTCACGCTTTTACAACAGCATGTGTTCGTTCCAGACAGCTATTTCTAATAAACAACACATTCTTCATTTATTTGTTAGTAATAAAGATTCAAGGTGTAATTCTTACTTTCAACCCTTTGAGCCCTATACTAGGACTCCATGTTGTCTACTTTGAGTAGCACATGTAGAGCCAAGGGCACTTAATTCTTTCACACGTCTTCTGTCCAGGATTTTCTGTTTCAACATCTGGAAATACATGCTTACCAACCATGGTGTTGTGATAAATCTTCTTTACCTATGGACCAACTACCACTGCCACCGGGAGGTGGATTCAGCTATTATATTTTGGAGTGTCTGCCATAGAATAGGATGTCTGCTACAATATTTGGGTTCGGACAGTTTCTTTAGGAAAATTGTCTTATAAAAATGTCTGATATAAGGATTTATTATGGACTGGCCATCAGTGCATGTGCATTTATATTTCTTGGACATTTAGTACTATCCAACACCTATCATAGGAGTGTGATATGCTTATGCTTATACTGTGTATCAATGTCTTTGTATGAAGGAACTAATGTACTTAATTGAGTGCTCCACCTATTGATCGTGTGTCTATTTGTATCAAGTGCTGCTATTGCTGGCCGAACTGTGTGGTCCCATCATTGTATCTTTCACCAGTGGAAAGGATCGGTTCTAGTGAGTTATATATATATATCTTCCCCAGTGTATCACTTGCTACATTTGCAGATATGCTTTATATGGGACAGGATCGTTCTGTGTTAATTTATTCTGCTTATCGTGTATAACTTTTTAGTACACTTGTCGGTACAGTAAGGGTTAATTGTTTGTATTATTCAGATGGTTAACATTTTTCTAAAGTAGAGTGATGTGACTGACCATCTCCTCTTGTCTTTTGGTGCAATTCTGAATCACACTGTCTGTGTGTTGTACTCTGGTTGTCTTAAAAAAGGCCCTCAACAGGGCCAAACATTGACAAAAAAACACGTTATTTTGTCACCTTTTGAGAAAGTCCCAAAGAGCGAGCTTGATTTTATGGTATCCTACCATTAACTTGTTCTTATCGCTCTAGTAGATGGACTAGAACTAGAAGAAGTGGACAAGTATGTTTACCTTAGACAGGAAATGTCAACAGATGGAAACACCATGATAGAAACTGAACAACGATTAGAATTGGGATGGCAAGCATTTGGAAAACTTAGTAGTACTGTCTTTAAGACAAATGTACCACTCTGCCTCAAGTGTGTCTTTCCAGTGCTTAGTCAATGGAACTGTGAGTATATATATATATATATATATATATATATATATATATATATATATATATATATATATCTCATGTGTGTGTGTGTGTGTATAACCTTAAAAATAACCAAGATGTGACACTGGGTTTAAAGTGGTTTATGTATCCAGACTCCCTTCATAGATATTTTATAATTAGCATTAGCAAAATTAACAAATATAATTTTATTAGTTATTTTATGTATTTATTTATATATATTTTCTGCTACCTACCACTTTAAACCTGCAATATGCAGCATACTCTCTGGCACTCAAAGGTTTAATTTGCTATGCCTAATGCCTAATGAAAAAGGTAACTTATTTCTCTTTTGAGTTACTACATCATTCTTACATTACAGGGCACCCCTTCTGTAGTGATTACAAACTCTGATTAGTAAATTATTTGATATATTTTGATTCACATTTATCTTTATTCTGATGAATTTTATTGACCTTTCCAGTCCAGTCCCTTCTCTTGGTACATAACTTGCAGCAAAATATGATTCCAGACTGTGGTAGTGTGGTACATGTTATAAGCAACAAAGTACTTATTCTTTTTTATGGTCTGTCTGTCTTCTGCCAGTCCATGAAATAAAAATATCACATATATATATATGAGATCGCAGTAGGGCACTCCTCACGTGTTGATTTAATTGTAACTTTTCAGTCCCCAGCAAGTCCTGCTGACTGCTCTTTTTTGGCTATTAATTTTAATAACCTAGACAGTGTTGCGTATTAGACACTGGAGAACATACTGTATTGGATAACAAAGTTGGGTACCTTTATGATGAGAAGTGTGCTGTGCTGTGTAACAATACTGGGTGTATGTACACTGGAGAACATTCTGCCATTACTGATGGCTAATACATTTAGTTATAACAACTATGTACTGGGAACATATGGTACTATAATGTTTTTTTGCAAAATCTCTGAGTATCTGTCACCCAAAATTTGTGTGCCGCAATGCATATTCATAACAAGTGTCTATACAGTGATGTTGCACATTTTGCACCCAGTAAATCAATTTTCTCTGCTTTTTATTCCTCTCTAAGTGAGCACTTGTAATCTGTGTTTCCAACGAGTATTACATGCTCCGCTCTGACACAACTTAATGTATATTGCATGAATAAAAGGTAAGGAGAATTAAACCTTAGCACCATTTGCTGTATCTGGGACAGGGATAGGCAACAGTGGTCCACAAGAGCTAGCATCATTGCTTTTTTTGTTTGTTTTCAGGATATCTCTTAGAACACGTGAATCAATCAGGGGCTCAGTCACCTAATTATTCCACTTTGGCTCAAGCAATGATATCCTGAAAATATGCAGTGCTGGTAGCTCTTGATGACCAGGATTGGCTGCCCCTGATCTAGGCCACAGGCTCTACACAGTGTGGGTTGGAAATCTATCCATGGTTTCATTGTTTAGGTCAGTAACTGACTCCAAAAGTATCTTGTGCAAGAACATAGAGAGTTCCAAGTGTGCCCTAGTTAAACCAGAGTAAGACAGTTTCTTTATACCTTGTTTACACCGAGAAACATTCAATTGGCAAATTAGCTAGAATTCACTTACAATGACCTCTTGTGTTATCCTGTGTAAGACATCATCAATTCCCTGATTGTGAAAGAAATGTCACATGACATCTCTTAGTGACATCTGATTCACCCATATCATATCTTCCTGATGAAAAATAATATCCTAAATAATGTCCCCAACTGCCTAATGAATTAAATGGAGCTTTAATCACCTTAAATACTAGAGAGGTGCTTAACACATTGTGAAGCACACTTAGAATTGAAGGGGTTAAACACCTTATTTAAATCAGATGAGAGCTTCATCCCCCTTCTGTTGCAGTTCGTTTTCTCCAAATCTGTTTTTTTTTCCATATGTGAGCCATATCCACAAAAGAAATGAGGAACAATTTTTAGGGCAAACCAACTGCATGCTGGGGGTGAAATAAAAAAGTATATTCATTTAATTGGTGTTTTAAACCCTAGAATGCCAGAGAGGACCCCAGCACATTGCTTCGCAGTGCGTGGGGACCTCTCTGGCATTCAAGGGGTTAAAACACCATTTATAACCATGTGTCAGTTGTGAGAATGTTACTTGTCCCCCCTGTGGTGCAGTTAGTTTGCCCTGACTCCAGTTTTCTACAGACTGCAGCAGAACTAATGTTTTTCAGCTAAAATGTGTAAAATATTGTTTCAAATTCTATTGAGTTCAACCTGTCACAGGCAAACGAATTGGAGGGTTTAAGCAAAATGTCTTGACTTGGTACAAAGAGATGAATGAAAGAAAATGGAAAGTTTCTGGCAATTTAGTTAAATGATTGTGAATATGAGGTAATTTACTATCAGTCTGCAACAACATTAAGTTTAAAGTAATAAGCAGACTAAAGCAATTCTCTAGAAAATTGCAGGAGCCAAGTAATTTCTGACAAATCATTTGTTAAATCAACACTCCTAAAACAAGTCATATTATGTAGTATAAAATCCATGCAGTATACTAATGCTGTAATATTTCACCAGGTAAAAAGTTTGTAAGGAGTATATATATACATATTCACCAGGATGGCTGTTTTTTCTCTCACTGTCAGGCACAGAAATGGGTTGAACTGCTACACACGCCTACACTATCCCACTGACCCTAGAATGTGATTCATTGTCATCTTCAGTGTTCTTAAAAGTTTTTTTTACTACTGCAGCTGGTGGTGGAACTTTTGCAAACAGCCCCCTCAGAAGTATCATCATAATTTATTGCACACTGCATCTACCACGGCCTCAGTCAGTTTTTACTACCATGTCTCTGTATTCCACCTATTTCTTTTTCCTTACTTCTGCCCCCTAGCACATTTCCTCAATATAATAAAAGTAGTTTTGACTTTTACAGAAACGCACACAACAGAAATGTTTGCATGTGGAGTGATGTCTTATAATTCTCAAAATACTGTATCATGAACATTTCTTGAATCTATCACCAATCAGTTCATGTCAACGTTTCTGCCTGTCTCTATCGCCTATCAGTTAAAGTTTTTTTTATTAAGTTGTCCCTTTCTATCACTGTCTAGTGTGTGCAAAAAATAACAAACACACTTCGTGCAGTCAAAATTTCAGCAACAGTTTTCTCTCTCTCCTCCAACATGACTGCAATCTAAATTTTATAGTCCCGATCAAGGATAGAACTTTTAGCTTCAGAATCAGCAATAAAGGATAAATTGTACTGCACAGCAGCTGTTACAGGCATGCATCTCTTTATGTTTGCCTTTCTAATTGTGCTTCTGTGAGTGAATGTTAAATAAGTTGTAGTTGTCTGTCTCCCTGGTGTCTGATGCAACAGTCTGTAATGTATACCTGTCATTCAGTCACAGTAGAGGCTCAACCAGATCAGGTAGGAATTTGGCTTACTTGCCTGTCTGTTACTTATTTATCAGTGTAAAAACTTTTATTTTGTTTTCTTTGGTAAATTTGTTTTTTCCTTCAGACTACCCAGAGTTCCCAGATTCCCCACATACAGAGAACAACTTGACTGCCACGGTTCACTTTTAAAAAGTCGCATTAAAACATTGTGTGGCCACACGGCGTATTAACTATGTCGCTGTGATTAAAATGGCGACATGACAGTCTCGCACTGCATGAAAGAGTGAGATTGTCATGTTGCTGTATTAAACGGCACCTCAGCCCAGGGCTATCAGCTTTCCGTGCAGTAGCTTGTAACTCTTTCTGTTGGTCAGTCAGTTCAAAAATAAAGTCCCTGTCCAACTGCTGCAGGCGTAGATTGTGCCCTCCACCTATGCCTGCTAATATGCTCAGTACTGATATCCAACTTCCTGTCCTGGATACCAAGAATGAACTTGCAACTTGCATGGACTAGTAAGAGGAGGAGAGGCTGGATGAAAGACAAGGGCTCTCTTCTCCTACTTGCACTACAACTTAAAGGGGCAGGCAACAGATGGTGTTTGACAGCTCTGCAAGGTGCGGAAGGGATAGTAGCTGTGGACTGGCAGACCGGAGACCCTGTTCCTGCTGTGCATCAACCTGGCCCTGTTGAATTCTCATTCCACCGTAAGATAAAGAGATTTTTTAAGAGATGACAGTGGTTCTGCTGCAAACAGAGCCTCTCCTCCTGTTACGAGTACATCAGGAGTTGCGCCTTTTAAGACAGCAACATGAGAATCTCGTGCTTTCATGCAGTGTGAGATTCTCATGTCAACATTTTAATCATGGTTACATGGTTAATAAGCCGTGTGATGACACAACGTTTGTCATACAACTTTTTAAAAGGATACCGGCTTCCACCAAGACTCCTAAAATAAAATCCATCTCAACTCAAAATGTAGTTACTTTCTTACTCTCTCACAAATAAAGAATAACAAGCTGTGGAAATCTAGCGTGCCTTACCTAGGGGCACCTGCGATGTAACTCCAGCTCTGTCTGCAAGGCTGTGAACTGAGAGACATGCTTAACAGAAGTGGCTCAAATCTACTCAGAAATCTACTCAGAAAAGGCTCACACTAGTGGCTGGAAGTCTTTTGGCAGCTAGACAAGGAATTCTGTAGTGAGTTTCTCTCTAGTGGCCACAAGCAGTAGAGCAGATTGGCAGAAATCTAGGGTCTCGATTCAATTACCAGTAGTTAAACATATGGTAGGGCAAAAATGATTACCAAACAGTACACACACAGTGGCAGCATCGGAATTCAATTGCTCTACCAAAATGAACCACGACAAGCGTTGTCCGTCATTCGTTGTAGCTTTGTTTTCCCAGAATGTATGCTAAATAGCATGAAAAATGGGAACATCAAAGGAAACTAGCTAATGCTCGGTGCTTGACACAGTGTCGAACATAGAGGCTGAAATAACAAGAGTTACCCTCCCCCCCCCACCTGCCAAACACTAACCCTACCCTTAGCCCTACACTACACCTAACATCTACAATAAAGATTGCAAATACCAGCCCTAACACTATCCTCTCACACATACCACATAGCTGTAACACTTGTAAGTCTGAGGTCCAGTGGGGTCTTCTGCACCCTGGTCTTCCTGTTTAATTCTACTTCTGTAAGCTTCTATCATCTTCTTCTTCATCTGTCATCTTCTTTCTTCTTTTTCTTCATCTGTCCTCTTCTTCTGGCTTCATGTGCAGCAGCAGAAAAAAAGAACAAAAAGTACCTTTTGGGCTGTTGCCAGATCCCCACTGAGGGAAATTTGAACAGAAATTTGTCCAGTCCCTGTTCAAAATGGTTTCCATGCTTCTATTGCCAATCAGCTTGTAGCTGGAGGGGTCATGAAAGTGTGTTTCATCATCCCTCCAGCTAGTCAATCATTGAATAGCCGGAGCATGATAAAACTTGCATTCATTCATTTTAAGGCTTATTGTTCTTTTATAGGGACAACAAGTTGACAGAAGAAGAGGACAAATGAAGAAAAAGAAGAATGAAGAAGATGACAGATGAAGGAGAAGACAATAGAATCTTCCAGAAAAAGAATTAAAGAGGAAGGCCAGGGTACAGAAGACCTTACTGGACCTCAGACTTACAGGTAAATGTTGAATGTTAATGGGATGGTGTTAGATTTAGGGGAATTAATCCTTGGGTCACTACTGTAGGGATCCCTAGTTGCGAATGCATGCTTTTTGTTTTTTTTGCACAGTTCACTTACACATCAGTGTTTAGGAACACTTGTTAGGTGACTCAACTCTAGGTGCAAATTTTTGGCGATAAAAGGGAGTCCCTTAAAGTGTGTTACTAGCCACCGCATGTTATTGAATCCCAAATTCACCACCTTTGTCATTGATCTCAATGGGTGCAAATTAAGCTCCCATTGTGCTTTTGTTATCATTCAGTAGTGTGTCATATCACAGGTAATAGAATATCTAACTGTGACTTCAAACTACCAACAGTAGTTTACTTTTCCTAATGGTGCCAATTGAATTGAGCCCTAGGTAAGATTTCCTCTGACAGCATAGGTCATGGAAAAAGTTATCATTTCCCCTGTTAAGTTTGGATGAACTCTAGGTGGATGATGTACTAAGAGAAATGGGCAATTCGGGATCAAGCTAAGTACATCACTGGGGCCAAATAAAAATTCCCCAAATTCCCATAAACTTAAATGGGGCTTTTCCCTGGCTAGCATTCTAAGAGTTAAAGCCAGAATGTTTATTTCTCCATTATGGCGCCAAATTATTCTAATTCTTAGTACATTGGCCTCAATGCCTTTAAATCAGACTACACAGGCATACACCAGAATTCACATCAGATAGTCCTTGTGCAGTAATTTATGCATTCATTTACAGTAAAAACATGCCCTCGTACCTTGAAATAGTATATGTACTTATTACATGCCAAAACAGGTCCTAGGATTGATTTTTTTCTTGCTTTGCATGTATGATGCCTCTGTATTAACCATTTCAGTTCCAAGGGGTCTCTAAAACTTACGAAGCAATGAGATGGATACCACTCTGCACTTGTTTGTGTCTTACTGGTGTTAACCCCTTAACCAACACCTGAACCAGTGCATAGGCAGTCATTAAGGACCACAGAGCTTTTTTTTTTTTTTTTTAGAAATTTGAATTCTGGGATGGCAGAGTGGCATGCATCCACGCTGTCATCACAGAATTCCATGATGTGCCAGGACCATCGTTGGTCCTTTAGTGCCAGGACTGGTGTGACTTAATGATGGCAGAGTGCGTGCAGAGTGCATGCACTAAGATGATTATATGTACTAATACCTACTCTAAAGTGCATCCACATTATTTGGATGTGTGTGCCCAAGTGTAGAAAATGAGCTGTGTTGTTGGATTTGTACAATCTTTTCAACATAGTTTTACAAATATATTGATCATTTATGACCATTTACAGAGCTACCTTTGGCTTGCACCACTCATAGTCTAATTTTAAAGTGCGTGGTAGATCGATGAAGAATGCAAAGATAACGTCTTACCATCAAGCAGGTGGAGACCATAGTTTGGAATGTTTTAACTAACTTTCTTCAATCAAAAACAGGTGCCATTGGCAGACTCAGGGGAGTAACTACAGAGGGTGTAAGGAGGCCCATTCGGCTAAAATCTTAATAAGTTTGTTATGCCCCTTGGAGAATATTTTTGTGTTAGGGGGAACAAAACATTTATACATGGGGTCTTCAATGACTAGTCATGCCCCTGGGAAGGCTCATACCACCAGGAAATTAATTTACACCATATAACTGGTTTATGGAAAAATTACAATTTACAATCTGACCCAATATCTTAGCTGGTGGTTACCGGTATCATTACACACACTGCCAGCTATTAAAATAATAATAATGTCGATAACCACTTTTAACACTTTCAAGCACCACAGAGATATCTATCATATTGCAAAGTAAGATGTTCCTCATCCATCTGGCACTAAAAAGTGTCAGTATTTGTGTAATGAATCATGATGCAGTAGTTCCCTGGTTCTGAAAACAAATTGCTTTTCCTCTCCCCATCAGATGAAACCCTTCTGAGATCCTCTGGTTGTGAATTGCAATTTGGGTATGTGTTGGAGCATGATTCAAACTTGCTCTGGGACATTATATAAGGTCTGTATCAGAGCTCCAGACTGGGAGCAGGCCATAGATTTTGCTCCAGAGTCCTGTAGGTTCTACTTACACCTCTGATGGAACATCTTAATAGGGCATGGTGTGTGGACAGTATTACTAGTGGACCTCAAAGAAGCATTTAGAGGAGTGCATTGTATATATATGTTGGAGGTACAAAAATGAGACCCATGGGTAATTTCGCTCAATAAATCTCCACAGAACAGTTTCCTATGTACAAAAAATCCCCTAGGATCATATCTAGTGATAGAAGCAGGAAGGATTTATTTCATTTCTTGGAAGTCAGAGGACAAACTTGAGATGAAGAAAAATAAGGTCCCCTTTCCTTATGGGAAAAAAAATATGTCACACTGACAGAAGAAGGAGGCTTGTCGTAGAGAACTGATGGGCCTCTTGGTTGCTGGGCCTTGTCACATCTGTAAACTTTGCAACCTTTGCAGTTACATCCCTGCTTTCATATTGTTAGTACTGCAATACTGATACAGCATGAGTTTTGTAAGTATTTAGATTTGTTCTTTGCCTTTTGTCATTCTGTACCCCCTTCATTCTATATGTTAATAAACATGAAATTAAAAAAATAATAATTATAAATACCCTTTCAGTGACCGAACAGCTAAATGAATTTTCATGTGGCTTTATGTATCAAAAATATCATTGAGGGGCAATTTAAGGCCAATCATTTGATTGATTTCCATATGGTCATGCTGAGACATAAATTTACTTGACTGAGAACACTGCGTAGCTGTGTGTCAGTTTTAGACTAATAAATATGCCCTTTAGAATGTTTAGAAACTTCTGATCAATATGTCAAAGACAACTTACATTTCACTGTTGGTGATGGGAAAATTGCATCTACACAGGCTCGAGGAAAAAATATCAGTTCGCACATTTAACTATATAGCGGTCTAGACACTAATGACATCAAATAATTCCACATAGGTATAAATAAAGATAATTTGTATAGAGTTTAGAGAAAGGCATGAAAGCAGTTGTTATTTATTTTATCTAAAAAAGGTAAAAATGTGACACTTGCACAAGAATGATAAAGAATAAAGAAAAATATATACTTTCTGTACTGAAAAAACAGCTGTTCCTGTGCAAAGCAGTCCTTGATCTTCATATATACTCATGGGGGGAGATTCACTAAGCGGTGATATAGAGGTGAAAAAGTGGAGATGACTTCTCCAGTTTATCACGTCTTCAATTCCTATGTTATTCTATGGAGCCTATGCACTAAGATTCCTTCAGATTTGGAGACCTTAGTGCATAGGCTCCATAGAATCACGAAGGAACTGGAGAAGTGATAATTTGGAGAAGTCATCTCCACTTTATCACCGCTTAGTGAATCTCCCCCATGATGGACTATACCTGTAAGAATAAGTGGCTGCATGACTACAGTTATTACTGTTATTTATTTATTGCATACCAAAAAACTGTACTGTACAATGGGGTGCTAATTCCAAAATATAAAGACAGCAACACTAGTCACATTTATTGTGACACAAACAAGGTCTGCAAGAAGACCTTACAGTCTAGAGGACACACACACAATAGAAAAGCGGCGCAATTCTGGGGCAACAAACTGTATCCCAGGGAATAAATAAACATTCTCAAAATTCCCATATGTCAATGCATTATTAAGAAATACATTTGATTCCAGTCTGACATTCAAAGGGTTAAGATGGGCTTTTAACCCATTGAATGCTAGAGAGGTATCCAATGCATTGCTCCTCAATGGTGCAGTTAAGTTGTCCCACAATTCTCCCACTTTGTGCACATGGCCTTTAATCTCTTGAACAGAAGAACAATCATAAAGCAGTGTCATATATCCATTTGTATTTGTTTTGTATTTTTTTCCACAGCTAAATGTATTTCAGATACAAATTTCATGTCTGTATTTAGTGCTTACCTCCTCATAAGGGCCCTAGACATCAACTTTTTTTTTTTACATTTCGAGAAAAGGCAAAAAAAGAACATGAGCAAAACAAGGTAGATAAAATGAAGAAGGATGAAAGAGGAAAAAAAACAGTCTGAGGAATGTGCTCTAGATTCAATAAATGTTAATGCTGAGATTCACCTGGCACTCGATCACAGAAAGTAATTGCTCCAAAACAGCTCAGTAATAAAAGAAACAAATCCAATTAAGTGATGGTCACAGTACTATATATCTACATAAACCAAGTAGAGTAAAACTTATCCGGGTAGCCAAAGAACAAATAGGTATATTTATAATGGATGAGAGCTTTACTGACAAAATCCATCCATAAAACAAGCATGCATGTATGTGTGTGTGTGTGTGTGTGTGGGGGGGGGGGGGGTGGAACTAGGCTGCATCCATTTGAGAAACCACCTGCTTGGCAAAAACAAACAAAAAAACAAACAATAAAATGGTAATGAGATGTATTTCTCTGAGTCTGGAAATAAGTCATCAACCAGGCTTAAAAGATACAAATATGGGGAGTGGACATTAGAAAAATGTAAATGCTTGGAGAAAAAGACCGACAAGAAACCAACCAGTGCATGACCATGTCATGTTCAAGAAAGCGTCCTGTACATATTAACATTTGAGACAGAGATCATCAAAGGTTCTACCCATATGCAAAAGTCTAACAGGAGTGTAGTGCATATTGAAGAAACTTAAAGGGATAGTATTGCTTGAAAATAATTTTATTTTGTATTGTAGCCCTTAAAAAAACATTAAAAATAAGTCTTATCTCCCAAACCTTTATGGTTTGGGAGATATTAGCAAGTAAAGTTTTCCCTGGAGTGACGTCACTGCTCAAGCCTCCAGATTTGAAATCCTGTCCGCAGACCAGCCGCGGCTCTTCAGAAGTGCAAAGATCACGATCTTTAAAAATAATTTCTTCATTGGAATGGTCTACAAAGTGTGCTTGCAAGCCAGGCACACTTTGTAGACAGTTCCAATGAAGTAGTTCTTTTTAAAGATTGTGATCTCGGCATTGCTAAAGAGCTGCCGGCTGATCTGTGGACCGGATTTCAAATCTGTCCAGATGACAGACTTAGCTAAAAGAGCCAGGAAAAGGGAACTTTACTTTTATCATTATTAACTTTACTTGCTAATATCTCAAAAGGGAGATAAGACATATCATTTTTAATGTTTCTTTTAAGAGCTACAATATAAAATAAAATTATTTTCAAGCAATAACATCCATTTAACAGGATAAGTTTGTCCCTAGAACTAAGCACTCCACAAATATCAGCCAGGGCCTCCTCTGCAAAGTCAGTAAGGTCTGACTGCCACTTCACAAATGATTTCTTAATACAAATGTGAGAGTCTCAAGCATATGTCTAAACTAGATGAACTAAATATTTAATTCCTAGTAGGATCCAGTACAAGAAATCTTACAAATGAAGAAATTCAGGTAGTTTGTGATTCTGCCACAGAATAAAGGATTCTGCGGTATCATATTTAGAGTTTTCCACCATGATATAGGGACCATGAACATGAGGGAGGTCTTCACTAATGTGTTCACCAGTCTATGAAAGGGGAAACAAAAGAACCCACCAGGACAGCCGCCAATACCTCAGCAGTGTTGTTTGTTCAGGAGAAATCACCAGGATTAACAGAATAACTGCAAGGCCAGACACTAAGGCCTTGATTCAGTTGAGTCCGTTCAGGTAACAAACAGCCGATGGTAAGCTCTTCATTTACCTCTGCTATGAAAAAATACCAGATAAAAAACTCACTTTGGGCATTTTTGCCCATTGTAACTTCCCTAAAAACCCTGAAATATGCCATTCAATTTCATGTGCAAGGCACTAAGATCCGTTAAGTGACTCACTTTATCGTGTGAAAATTTGCACCCAGGTTTTTGGGCACAGAGTCCCTTAACAGATTCCAAAAGGAAAAAACCTAATTGACCAGTGGATGTATTGATATGGGGCCCTAAGACCCAAACATCCAAATACTGAAACAATTTGTCAAATGTTAGTAGAATTAAGCCTATGAGAGCCAGTGGGGTTTGTTTACCCCAATGGCACTCAGAGGGTTAATTCAACTAAGGTACAAAAACAGCCCCTGAAACACTTACCAGAAATCCTGATGTTCATTGGAGCCTTCAGCTCCCTGGTCAGTTTCTGTCAGTCTTCATCTTTCTTCTTCTTGTCTTCTTTGTCTTCTTCATTATAAAATAAATTGAAATGTCAATGTAATATATAAAAAAATGGTTGAGGGGCTAGATGCAGTGTGGTATCTCCTTTACAAATAATATACAGCAATTCCTTGTAAAATAAATAAGTAATCTGTTATTTTTAAAAATCAAAAGGAAGTCCCATGTTAAAAAAAAAAATCTGCTGTTGCTGCCTCTGCTGGCAGCAGCAGCAGCAATGTCCACTAGCACAGACTCCCCCATCCATGCATACTGGGCTGTTGCCCAAGGCAGAATGTGGTAATTTTGAACAGAGATTGGCTTGTTGTATGGCCAGTCCCTGTTCAAAATGGATTACAGCCAACAACTGAATGGGATGTGTGCTTACTCCCCTTCCAGCCAATCAGCTTCTGGGGGGAATGACGAAACCCATCATTCAACATGGGAATGCCTTTGATTAAAAAAAAAAAAAAAAAAATCAGACTGTCTGGATATTATTTGTAAAGGAGATGCCACACTGCATTTAACCCCCTCTGTGGGGAAAAGGCTGGAGATGGTCAGAAAGGATACATGAGGATTAGTGTTGAGCGAGCATGCTCGGCCGATGCTCGGATTGGCTCGAGCATCGCTCTGCTCGGCACATGGCGGTACTCGTACGAGTACCGCATGTGCTCGCCCGCCATGTTCGGGTCTCCTCCCCGCACGTTTTGCGGCTGCTGCGCAGCCAATAAACGTGCAGGGAGGCTCTGACATCAGTGTAATGCCAGCAGCCATGTTGGCTGCTGGCATTACACTGATTGGCTGGCCAGAACCCGTGGTCGGGTGCTGTATAGCACCTGACCAGCGAGTTCGGCTCAGTCTTAGCCAGGGAGAGATGAGGATAGGAAGGGAAAGTCAGTGTAGGGAGAAAAAAAGCAAATTTGTGAAAAAAAAAGAACCAAAAGTCCTTTTTAGGACTACTGTGTGTGGGGGCAGCAGTTTATTTTGTGTGGGGGGAAAAAAACAAAAACAAAAAAATTTCATATATTATGTTTAGTGTGCAAAGTTGCAGATTAGAGCACATTCTGTTTAGTGTGCAAAGTTGCAGATTAGAGCACATTCTGTTTAGTGTGCAAAGTTGCAGATTAGAGCACATTCTGTTAAGTCTTCAAACTAAAATATCAAAGTCACATATTCCATTCAGTGTGCGTCGCCGCAGTTTAGCAGCACATTCTGTGTACTGTGCAGAGTTGCAGAATAGGAAGAAATACTGTTAAGTCTTCAAACTAAAATATCAAAGTCACATATTCCATTCAGTGTGCTTCGCCGCAGTTTAGCAGCACATTCTGTGTACTGTGCAGAGTTGCAGAATAGGAAGAAATACTGTTAAGTCTTCAAACTAAAATATCAAAGTCACATATTCCATTCAGTGTGCGTCGCCGCAGTTTAGCAGCACATTCTGTGTACTGTGCAGAGTTGCAGAATAGGAAGAAATACTGTTAAGTCTTCAAACTAAAATATCAAAGTCACATATTCCATTCAGTGTGCTTCGCCGCAGTTTAGCAGCCTATTCTGTGTACTCTGCACAGTTGCAGAATAGGAAGAAATACTGTTAAGTCTTCAAACTAAAATATCAAAGTCACATATTACATTCAGTGTGCGTCACCGCAGTTTAGCAGCCTATTCTGTGTACTCTGCACAGTTGCAGAATAGGAAGAAATACTGTTAAGTCTTCAAACTAAAATATCAAAGTCACATATTACATTCAGTGTGCGTCACCGCAGTTTAGCAGCCTATTCTGTGTACTCTGCACAGTTGCAGAATAGGAAGAAATACTGTTAAGTCTTCAAACTAAAATATCAAAGTCACATATTACATTCAGTGTGCGTCACCGCAGTTTAGCAGCCTATTCTGTGTACTCTGCACAGTTGCAGAATAGGAAGAAATACTGTTAAGTTTTCAAACTAAAATATCAAAGTCACATATTACATTCAGTGTGCGTCACCGCAGTTTAGCAGCCTATTCTGTGTACTCTGCACAGTTGCAGAATAGGAAGAAATACTGTTAAGTCTTCAAACTAAAATATCAAAGTCACATATTCCATTCAGTGTGTGTCACCGCAGTTTAGCAGCCTATTCTGTGTACTCTGCACAGTTGCAGAATAGGAAGAAATACTGTTAAGTCTTCAAACTAAAATATCAAAGTCACATATTCCATTCAGTGTGCGTCACCGCAGTTTAGCAGCCTATTCTGTGTACTCTGCACAGTTGCAGAATAGGAAGAAATACTGTTAAGTCTTCAAACTAAAATATCAAAGTCACATATTACATTCAGTGTGCGTCACCGCAGTTTAGCAGCCTATTCTGTGTACTCTGCACAGTTGCAGAATAGGAAGAAATACTGTTAAGTCTTCAAACTAAAATATCAAAGTCACATATTCCATTCAGTGTGCGTCACCGCAGTTTAGCAGCCTATTCTGTGTACTCTGCACAGTTGCAGAATAGGAAGAAATACTGTTAAGTCTTCAAACTAAAATATCAAAGTCACATATTACATTCAGTGTGCGTCACCGCAGTTTAGCAGCCTATTCTGTGTACTCTGCACAGTTGCAGAATAGGAAGAAATACTGTTAAGTTTTCAAACTAAAATATCAAAGTCACATATTCCATTCAGTGTGCGTCACCGCAGTTTAGCAGCCTATTCTGTGTACTCTGCACAGTTGCAGAATAGGAAGAAATACTGTTAAGTCTTCAAACTAAAATATCAAAGTCACATATTCCATTCAGTGTGCGTCACCGCAGTTTAGCAGCCTATTCTGTGTACTCTGCACAGTTGCAGAATAGGAAGAAATACTGTTAAGTCTTCAAACTAAAATATCAAAGTCACATATTCCGTGTAAGATGAAGAAGGCGGGTAAAAAGGGACGGGGAAGTGGACGTGATCCTGATAGTTCAGGGCGCGGGTCAGGACGCGGAGAAACTGTGCCTGGTGCCAGAGCACAAGAAAGAAAGACATCCACCATACCTAGCTTCATGTCTAATTTTACAGGGCGTCGCAGGACATCACTCTCGAGGTCCGACCACTGCGAACAGGTGGTCGGTTGGATGTCAGCTGATACTGCTTCCAGTCGGTTAAGCACCACCTTGTCTTCCACCAAGTCCACTCTCAGTAGCCAAGAGTCTGGTCAACATAATCCTCACTCTGATCATCCTTCCTCCCACCATAGACGGTCTGGTCAAAGAAGTGATCCCACACTGGGATATAGTGAGGAGCTCGTCTCATCACCAATCCTTCATTTGACCCTCTCTCCAAGCACGCTTACAGAGGAACATGACATCTTGTGCCCTGATTCACAACCTCTAGAGGGTACCCAATCACAAGAAGATGACAGATGTGAACGGCATTTAAGGTCAAAGGAAGTAGTGGATGATGATGATGATGATGAGACACAGTTGCCATTAAATCAACCACTATTACTGTCTCAAGACCTTGTTGAGGAGAATGTTATACAGTTGTCAATGACTGAGTATGTGGTGGGATCAAGACATGAGGAGGATGATCAGAGTGAGGAAGTGGAGGAGGACTTGGTGGACGATGAGGTGACTGACCCCACCTGGGAAGGTGTAGAGCCGAGCGATGACAGCAGTCCTGAGGGTGAGCCATCTGCAGCACCGCAACAGGCTGGAAGAGGCAGTGGTGTGGCTACAGAAAGAAGGCGGACCGCACCAAACCGGCCCGCAAATGTTCCACGGAGCACCCCCTTGCGTAAATCTCCCTTGCCAAGGGGTAGGTGTTCCGCGGTATGGCGTTTTTTTAAGGAAAGTGCGGACGACAAAAGAATTGTAGTTTGCAACCTGTGCCACACCAGAATGAGCCGAGGCATGAACACTAGAAACCTCACCACCACCAGCATGATCCGACACATGGCATCCAAGCACCGTAATAAGTGGGAGGAACGCCTGAATCGCCCATCTGTGTCTGCAGGCCACACCACTGCCTCCTCTTCCCCTGTTATCGGTGCTGGCCAATCGCCTGTCGAAGGCGCAGGCCCGCATACCTCCCGCCCTGCACCTGTACCATCTGAAGCACCATCAGCGACCACATCCACTTCCCTGTCCCAGCACAGCGTCCAAATGTCGTTACCCCAGGCATTTGAGCGCAAGCGAAAATACCCAGCCACCCACCCACAGGCCATAGCACTAACCTCACACCTTTCCAAATTACTGGCCATCGAAATGCTGCCATTTAGGCTTGTGGACACTGAGTCCTTCCGCAGCCTGATGGCAGCAGCTGTCCCTCGGTACGCGGTCCCCAGCCGCCACTACTTTTCCCGGTGTGCCATCCCCGCATTACACCACCATGTGTCCCGTAACATCACCCGTGCCCTGACCAACGCAGTTACTGGGAAGGTCCACTTAACGACTGACACATGGACAAGTGCTTGTGGCCAGGGACTCTACATTTCCCTGACGGCACACTGGGTGAATGTCGTGGAGGCTGGGAGCGACTCGGACCCTGGGATGGCACGGGTGCTACCCACGCCGAGGATTGCGGGCCCTACCTCCATCAGGGTTTCCGCCAGCACCTACGTTATTGGCTCCTCCTCCTCCATTTCCACCTCCGAATTCTCTGCACGCAGCGCCACTCCCCCATCAGCCAGTAGCTGGAAGCAGTGTAGCACTGCAGTGGGGAAGCGTCAACAGGCCGTGCTGAAGCTGATCTGCCTTGGGGACAAACAGAACACGGCCTCAGAGCTGTTGCAGGGGATTAGTCACCAGACCGAGCAGTGGCTCTCGCCACTCAAGCTGCAACCAGGCATGGTTGTGTGTGATAATGGGCGTAACTTGGTGGCGGCTTTGGAGCTCGGCAAGCTCACACACGTACCATGCCTAGCGCATGTATTTAATTTAGTGGTTCAGCGATTTCTAAAAACCTACCCCAATGTGCATGATCTCTTGACCAAGGTGCGCCGCGTGTGTGCACATTTCCGTAAGTCATCTACAGCTTCGGCCGGCCTGTTGAAGCTGCAGCAGCGCTTACAATTGCCAGCTCACCGGCTGCTGTGTGACGTGAGCACGCGCTGGAACTCCACCTTCCACATGTTGGCCCGGCTTTGTGAGCAGCAGAGGGCAGTAGTGGAGTACCAGCTGTTACACGGTCGTCGTCTCTCTGTTCAACTTCCTGTAATCAGAAGTGAGGAGTGGGAATGGATGTCAGACCTCTGTGAGGTTTTACGCAATTTTGAGGAATCGACACAGATGGTGAGCGGCGATAACGCTATTATCAGTGTAACCATCCCACTTCTGTGTCTACTGAAACACTCGCTGCTCACAATTAAAACTGACGCTTTGCATGTGGAAGAGGTGGAAATGCGGGAGGAAGAGCTTACACAAGGTGATAGCCAGATCACCCTCACTTCGTCTTCTCAGCGACAATTGGAGGAGGCGGAGGAGGAGGAGGAGGAGGAGGAAGACACGGTTGCCTCCGCTACAGAGGGTAGCCATGGAACTTTAGTTCCATCTCTTCAGCGTGGGTGGGCAGAAGAGGAGGAAGAGGATGAGGAGATTGAGAGTCATCCTCCTGGTGAGGACAGCGAAATCTTGACTGTTGGTACTCTGGCACACATGGCTGACTTTATGTTAGGCTGCCTTTCCCGTGACCCACGCGTTGTACGCATTTTAGACAACACGGATTACTGGGTGTTCACCCTTCTGGACCCCTGCTACAAAGAGAATTTCTCATCTCTCATTCCTCCGGTGGAGAGGACAAGCAAAATGGTGCAATACCAGAAGGTTCTTGTTGAAAAATTGCTCCAAAATTTTCCATCTGACAACGCTGGCGGCAGAGTACGTGCTACCTTGGCCAACCGAGAAGGGGAGAAAAGGGGAGCACACAGCAGTTCCGACAAAGGCAGGGCAACACTCTCGCGTGGGACACCTTCATGACACCCCGCCAGCACCCTCACCCTGATGCGCAGCCTAGTGTCACAAGGAGGGAAAAGTTTTGGAAGATGGTGAAGGAGTACGTAGCAGACCGTGTCAGCGTCCTCAATGATCCCTCTGTGCCTTACAACTACTGGGTGTCCAAGCTGGACACGTGGTATGAACTGGCACTCTACGCCTTGGAGGTGCTGGCCTGCCCTGCCGCCAGCGTTCTGTCTGAGCGGGTATTTAGTGCTGCTGGTGGCATCATAACAGATAAGCGTATCCGCCTTTCCACCGACAATGCTGATAGGTTGACACTTATAAAAATGAACAAGGCCTGGATTTCCCCTGACTTCTCCACTCCACTGGAGGAAAGCCCCGGGGGAACATAAACTCACTTTATATATGTTATTTACAATGATGGGAATACTCTGTATTCCCATTCACCCCTTCCACCCAAAAAACGGGTATATGGTTGACTCTTAATCTTCTCATCCTCCTCCTCCTCTTCCATATGCCCTGGGATATAATTTTTATATAGGGCCAGCTCACCAGCGGGCCCTGTGATATAATTTTTATATAGGGCCAGCTCACCAGCGGGCCCTGTTTGACAATTTTTATATAGGTCAGCTCACCAGCGGGCCTTCTCATATAATGTTTTATTGGGTCAGCTCTCTAGCGGGCCCTCTCATATAATGTTTTATAGCGTCAGCTCACTAGCGGGCCTTCGCATATAATGTTTAGGATGGTCAGCTCCGCAGCAGACCCTCACCCATAATGTTTTGGATGGTCGGCTCAGCGCACGTTTCCCTCTTAATTATGGCCCCAGTTCAGAAAAATCGAGGAAATTTTTGGGAGAATTTGCCTTTGCGCACGTTTCCCTCTTAATCATGGCCTCAGTTCAGAAAAATCAAGGAAATTTTTGGGAGAATTTGCCTCTGCGCACGTTTCCCTCTTAATCATGGCCTCAGTTCCGAAAAATCGAGGAAATTTTTTGCAGAATTTGCAGATGATATACAAGTAAATATACAGCAAATACTGTTTGGTAACAATTTTTCGCCTAAAGTCGTTTTTATTTTCCTTTTTGTGTGTTTTACGGTCAGTCTGTAAAAATGGCGTACTACGGGCGAAAGATCGTTCCCAGCAGCGATGTTGGAGTCCAAGATGCATCCAGACATCCTCCCTATGCTGTCCCTGAACCATTTCTGTGGTGTTTCCATCCTTTTCTGCCCTTTTCCTATGGACCAGGCACCCTCCCCTCATCAGAGCAGGGGGTGCCTGGTGTAATGCTCGAGTCCTCCCATTGACTTCAATGGGGCTCGGGTGCTCGGCCGAGCACTCGAGCCTCCGGGGGCGCTCGGTCAGAGCACCCGAACACCCGAGCATTGGGGTGCTCGCTCATCACTAATGAGGATATGTGTATCAGTGATCAAGTGAACAAGTGTGGGGCAAAGCAGTGTATATGGGGTTCTATGGCTACCACTGGGCATGGGAACAAGGCTGGGGGGCAAGTGGTAACCACAAATTCCCATAGATGCTGCGCAATCCCCAGTCTTGTTCCCCGGGGAGTGCACAACATGTATAATATATGATACATAGCTAAGGGGATAATTGTGTAGTACTTGGTGTATTTTTTTAACCCTTGAGTGCCACAAGGGTGAGTGATGCAAATCCCTATGGCACTCAGTGCTGTCCATGTTGCTGAAAGCCTTCTCTTTACTGCCCTACTGGCCAAGTAGGGAAGAGAGGACATCCCTTCCACATCGACAGCACTTCTACAATCCTGTATGCTAATAGGAACCTATTTTAGTGAATATGTTGAAGTGTGTGTATGTCGAAAATGTATAGCCACAGCATTGACCTTTAGTGAATCTAGGCCTAAATTTCAACCATGCAACATTCTGACCCATGTTGAAGTGTTTAGAACACATCAACAAATTCATATTGCCACTGCATCAACCTTTAGTTAACCTAGGCTCAGATTTCAACTATGCAACATTTTGACCCATGTCAACATCAAAGTGATGCCCCATTTCAACTGCGTAATTTTAAATGCTCCCTGTTGAAAAATGAAACATGAACCATGCAACATTTGTAATTCACCATTTTTAATGTGTCCTTTTGAACAATGCAACATTTTTAATGCTCTCTTTTGTTTGATGCCTAATAGTGTACAAAAGTTCAAAAATGAACCCTCTGAAGTAATGGAGTCCAGTTTTAATTAATGGCAATTCTTCTATTCAGTGGTGTAGTTTGGGTTGTTCCAGAATTGTTATTGCTATTTTGTGCATATGACCCTTGAATGCTAGAGATGTGCGCTATTGAAAACGTCTCTAGAAACCAAGGGGTAGATTTAAAGGCAGCCGTTAACAAAAAAAATCACTAACGGGTGCGTTAAGTGACATGTTGCAATTCAAAGATCCGTCTAAAGACCAGCTAACGGCAGTTGTACAATCCTTACGGCCGATACACTTACGTGCATTCAGACGCATGGAAAAACATACCCCAGAGCTATTCAAAGGCTTGCGGTACTGATAACGGCTGAAAAAAAGACACACCTAACGGCTAAAAGTTAAGACCCACTTTTCACACACGTTAGACACTTAACGGCCAAAACAAAACACCCGTTACATAGGAAAAGACACAAAAGGCTTACCGCACAACCATGTAAATGTGAAAATTAACCCGTGCAATGCCAAAACAACACAAAAACATGCACACACAACACAAATCACTATATACACAACAACAACCAACACCACAGGGACAAAGACACACTAAAAAACAACAACACAACATGGCACGGAACAATGGGGGTCATCACACAAAGCGGACACCTGCAAATACAAGCTCACCTGGGCAACATCAACACGCCACCTGCACCCCACAACTGCATGTCCGCAAATGGCACACACAGAACAAGCACAACACACCACATCTTATAACACACACACACCTGCAAACACTTACCTGGACAAAAACAACTCACCATTGGTCAGCACTCACCTCATCACCACACCCACACAACGCCCTAGCAAGTACTTAAAGGGACAACTCAACACACTCACTTGTGGCTTGTTTTCCACTCAGGGAGGGAGAGAGAGAGAGATAGATAGAGAGATAGAGAGAGAGAGAGAGAGAGAGACAGATAGAGACAGATAGATAGAGCAAACAGTATGTTGGGTTACATATTGTTGCGAAGACTGAAGAGAAGGCGTGCAAGGGAGAGAGCTAGGGAACATCAGCAACCTCCAAGCATGCCTGATCAACAGCCACCACCTGTTGCAAGTGAGGAGGCTCTGGCTCAGCAGCCACACAGGAGCCCATCCCCACCTGGAGGGCACAGGATGTATAGACGACCACCAAGGCCCAGGGTATACCGCCCAAGGGTCACCCTCTTTGGAATGACCGATGATGAGGTAATTGATCGCTACAGGTTGAGGCCTGACAGCATCATTGCCTTGTATGAGGTCATCAAGGAGCAGGTGGATCCCATCTACATCTACAACCATGCCCTAACTGGCCTGCAGAAACTACTCTGTGCCATGCACTTCATGGCAAGCGGGGCCTTCCAGTCCACAGAGGGTTACGCATCTGGCATGTCACAGGCCACATTCTCCAGGGTGCTGGCCCAGGTCCTGCCAGCCCTCAAAAGCAAGGCCAGTACCTATATACATTTCCCCACCACCGACATGGACTGGATACAAGTCAAGCAGGCCTTTTACGCCAGGGGAGGCATGCCCAGGGTCATGGGTGCTATAGATTGCACCCATGTCCGAATTAAGGCCCCAGCACGTGACGCACAGATATTCATCAACAGGAAGAACTTTCACTCCATCAACGTGCAGATGGTGTGTGACAGCCATATGAGGATAATGAATGTCTGTGCAAAGTATCCTGGCAGCTCACATGATTCATACATTCTCCAAAACTCCTCAGTCCACAGAGATTTCGAGAATGGAACTTTTACAGGGGGATGGCTTTTGGGTGAGTTCACAATACAAAATCACATCACATACACAGGCGTACACACAACGCTGCTTAGCATGCTCCTGACCCACAGCTACTACGTCTACCACACAAAACATCATTCACACAACATGTGCTCCCTGTCTCACCATGTCACTCACATTACACAGGTGATGCTGGCTATGGATGCAAGTCCTGGCTACTGACCCCACTGGCCAATCCTCGAACACATGCCCAGGAAAGCTACAACCAGGCTCATGGCAGAACGAGGAATGCCATTGAGCGGACCTTTGGCCTCCTCAAGTCAAGATTCCGATGTCTGGACCACTCGGGGGGAGCACTGCAGTATGCACCTGGAAAGGTGTGCGACATCATTGTGGCGTGCGCAATACTGCACAACATCGCAGTGGACACCAGGCTGCTGGAGCACATCCAGGCCCCCCCCATACAGGAAGTGCCCATGGACATCGGACACGTTGAGGAGACCCTGAGAGGGACACAGATCAGAGACAGGCTCATCACGGAACACTTTACATGTGAGTATAACACAGGCATGCAAACAATCCATGCAAGTCCCCCATCAGTCCTGTGACACTAACCACACTGCACATTTTGTTCTGTCTCACCCCACAGGAACAGTGACACAGCACTGCACTTGCAGCGGACATGGCAAATTGTGTGTCTGGACTCAAAAACCATCCTCCATTCCACTCTCCACGTTGACATACAGACCCCAAGGATATCACGCACACCCTCAGGAGAAACAAGGTACAACACATAACCCATGTTCATCGCCTTACAGGGCTTGATTGACAGCAGCTAACTTGATTTGCCATGAGCATAGCCAGAGCAACCATGCTAGCCTTGTAGCGAAAGAGTGTTATCCAATGCTATGCATTGGATAATACTCCGTCACATCAGGGGTTAAAGGGCCATTGGACTCAATATGGAACCTGTACTGTGCTACAGCTGAGAAGAGCAGCACAGGGGTGGATGTACAGTGGTATGGGCACACAATGTAGAGGTCATGAGACGTAGATCAGATTACCAGGGACACCATGCTGACCTGTGAGTGTGCAGACTTATGTGCCCCCGACATGAATACACACATCAACAAATGTGTCCTAACAGTTCCATGGAACAAATGACATTGGGCTGCCACTGTCACATTAACAGTGGCAGCCCAAATTCATTACTTCCATGAAGCTCTCAGAACACTTGTTGATGTGTGTATCCATGTCAGGGGCACATATCCATAGGGCTGGGGCACATGTCCTTAGTTCTCCACATAATTGGTTACAGATGAGTACACAACACATTGTCAAGCAATGGTTTGTGTACTCACCTGTAACTGTGAAAATTGAGGGGATCAAAAAGACTAAATTGTTGTTGCTTGATGATCAGTTCAAGTCAACTACTCCAAATCCTGTCCTCTTCTTCCACAGGCATCCGTAACATGATCCATCCTTGAACTGAAGTTCTTCTATGTGACTGGATTGATGTCTTGACATCACCTTCATGGAGATCACCCCTTGCTGTTTATGTTGATGTTGTTGGTGATGCAAAGTTTGACCTGAGGTTCACACAAACCTCTACTGGATCATTTTCATATAGACACAGAAAACACTAATTCCTGAGTTTTATAACCTGTACAGTTAGGATGCTCAGCTACAGAGTTGTCAAACCTTGTGGACAACACATGAGCTGGGCAGCAGTGTAACTAAAGTACTATTTTTTTGTTTCAAAGTACATTTAGTGTTCTCATACAGGTGTTCAATGCATATAGGCAATACACAGAAAACACATGTACATCCTAATGTACTTTGAGACACAATAAAGATGAACCATCACCATTCTATCTGTGACTGTAGGAGGATATATTTGAGAACACAGTTGTCAATGCGTTACCACACCCAGGGTAGAGTATCCCCATACATGGAAAGGCATCACCCATATCACAGGACTCCAGCACTTGTTTGCAAGTGAGTGGACTCAGTGATGTATTCACGCTAACAGATGGTGGCAGTGATACACTAATGTGTTGTGGGAGTGATAAAGAGGTGATAAAGGGGACATACTTCCACAGTGAATTCCTGTCCACAGTTAATGTGTTGCTCAGTATAATCAATGTTCAGTGATATTGCTCCACTGGGACATATCACAGTACATGACCAAGTGGACAAGTGTTTTCACTGGGGAAGTCTGTTACACCCTTAGAAAAAACAACAAGTCAACTTACTGGAGGCCCCAATGCTCACCCCAGGATATCAATGTGTGTGCTACACATTGAAATCCTAGGTTGAAAACATTGGCTTCCCCAGTCAGTCTGTTGCACAATGAGTGTGTGAATCCAAGACAATATGGATACATGTCCCATTTATCTGTCCTGCTTGTTATCTCACCGCTAAGCCGTTTGTTTGGTTATCCCCTTAACCCTCTGAGTGCCAGAGTGGTACCCAACGCATTTCTTTGCAATGCGTTGCCTACCACTCTGGATATCAAAGGGTTAAACACTACATATGATGTAGATGAATGTTCAATGTTGTACCAAATGTTGGGCTAAGGGGAATGTTTTGTTATGCAAAATCAACACACAACATTGCCATATAACACAGTTGTGTAATATGGCAACAGGGATGTTTTTACAGTTGATTTTGTACAACGATGTGTATGTGAACCCATGTTGTAACATCCCACAAACATCTTACCTAGGCAGGAGTTGTATTCACTGAATTGTTTGGCAATGCATTGGAGACAACTCTGCCACCCAAATCTATGACCAAATTCAAAGCAGATCAGACAGGATTCAAAAGCACAATGTTCCTTTATTCAGGGGAAATTTAACATGTTGGGCATTTTATTTTTTTTTCTTGGGGGGGGGGGCTTAGACTGTGTGGCAGAAGTGGATAACCTGGATGATCTCCTGGTCACCCTTTGCCCCCTAGGTGTGGCTTCGGGGGTCACATTAGAGGGGGTGGTGGGGGCAGTGGATCCCTCTGTGGAGCGCAGGTTTTCCTCTCCAAACGTAAGTCCTCCCTGCGGTTCAGCTCTCTCAACTCCACCAGTAGCTGTGCAAGCAGGTCCATCACCCCCGTGTGTAGCTGATGGAGTTGAGTGTTGATCCTCATGACCTCCGACTCCAGGGCATGGATCCTTGCCTCTATCCTGTTAGTGTTTATACGGGATTCCCTACGGCTCCTGGTGATGTTGTCATTGGTGCGGAGGCTTGACCTGAGTAGTCTCCTTTGCAGAGCCATACACTCAGCTTCCATCCCCATGGGCCGTTCACTGCTGGTGATGCTTGTGCCTGGTGAATCAGCTGCTGCTGT
The DNA here is from genome assembly GCA_037306005.1 of Rhinophrynus dorsalis. Lineage (NCBI taxonomy): Eukaryota > Metazoa > Chordata > Amphibia > Anura > Rhinophrynidae > Rhinophrynus > Rhinophrynus dorsalis. Next base: position 367,807,725 of record CM074720.1, on the reverse strand, counting down.
GTCCTCCTCTGCTGGTGCTGTATCCTCCTCTGCTGGTGCTGTATCCTCCTCTGCTGCTGCTGTATCCTCCTCTGCTGGTGCTGTGTCCTCCTCTGCTGGTGCTGTGTCCTCCTCTGCTGCTGCTGTGTCCTCCTCTGCTGGTGCTGGTTGTGCTGCAGATGGGTATGTGCCCACCACATCAATTGACCCACTGCTGCCCACCGATGTCTGTGCTGGTGGAGGTGGTGGGGTAAACACGTCCCTTCGCATAGGCTGTTGGGGCTCCCCAAGCAGGCCCAGGTGTTGGTAGTCGAGTGGCCAAGGGTCAAACCTTGGCCACTGGTATGTGCTTGGCCCCCACCTAGGATCATACCTGGGGCCATGCTGGGGAGCCATCCAGGAGGGTAGGTCAATCTGTGGGTATGGCCCGTATTGGGTGGTGGCCACATCACCGGGCAGCCATTGCCTCCCTGGTGGTGGTGGTGCTGCTGCTGCTGCTGGGGGATAATAGCTCCTGGAGGTGGTGGGGGGCATCCAGTCACTGTAATAAGTCGGTGCAGGCAGAGTTGGTGCAGGCAGAGTTGGTGCAGGCAGAGTTGGTGCAGGCAGAGTTGATGCAGGCAGAGTTGGTGCAGGCAGAGTTGGTGCAGGCAGAGTTGATGCAGGCAGAGTTGGTGCAGGCAGAGTTGGTGCAGGCAGAGTTGGTGCATCCAGCTGGCCAAGAGGTGTGGATGTCGTTGGGTACGGTGCCCACTGGCTGGTCCCCTCCTCCAAATACTCCTCACTGGGTGGTGAGGTGGCCTCCTCCATGGGCTCCTGATGTGCTGGAGACACATAACCTGTGTGGAGGATTGAGATTGTGTGATCAGTAAACTTAGCCATGATGGTGTCAAATTGATATTAATACTTGAAATGTGTAAAGGAACATATATGTTGTATGGTGTATCCCCCTGTGTGAAACAACGGTACTCCTACTGGTGATGGGTGTTGTATTCTACATGTATTGCAGCTCAGAGTTGAATTCCTTTGGTGCCACATCCCAGTGGCCTGAAATTGTACATTTGCGCTGTTGCCACATCATCCTTTGTGGATATCTGTTCCCTGGACCAAAGCTATCCAGAGGATGGTCTGGCAACATTGGCATAGTACATTTTCAGGCCACAGTGATATTGTCCCTGGAATATTCAACTTTGAGCTGTTATACTCTTGTGATGAAACACCTTTCAGTAGTGGGGATACCCTTACATTACCCGGTGGATCAATCCTATGACATGTATTTTTCCTTTCACATTTTAGGTATTACTATCTCTTTAACGGGATAGCAATGGTTAATTTCACCTTGATGTAACATTGCAGGCATCATAGAGAGATGTTTAGAAAGATGTTGCTGTATGTGACAGCTGGAGATGTCAGTCATTTGAACACACGGAGGCTCTTCAGCAGACTCCACATTGACCCATTTGGAGATAACTACATCTTTGCCATTGTCTACTAAGTGTTCCTGGTTTGTAAGCACGCTCTGTGGACCATGTCAATGATGGATCCATCTCCCATTGTTTCAATTTTGGGTCTGCTGAAGAGCCTCCGTGTGGTCATATGACTGACATCTCCAGCTGTCACATACAGTAACATCTTTCTAAACATCTCTTTATGATGCCTGCAAGGTTACATCAAGTGAAATTAACCATTGCCATGCCAAGGTACACAGTGAGGAATATGGTCTGATATGTGTGTATATGTACCTTTCATACGGGTACAAACATATCCTTGATAGATATGAACCCAGAGATCTGTTCAGAACATGTGATTGTCTAACTGCCTATATATGTACAGCCATCACAAATGACCTTTCATAGATACAAGTGATACCCATCCAAGTAGGTGTAATATACTGGGTATATGTACTGTGATGATGATATCAATATGAGTTATTTTGTTGAGGGTGCACATATATGGGCAGTTGGACAATCACACGTACTGAAACGAACTCTGGGTTTACATCTTGTTGGGACCTATTTGTACCCATTTGAAAGGGACATATCCACATACAAATCTGGTTGTTTTTCTTTCTGTACATATCTTTTTTGAAGAGATCTGCAGTGTGATTCAAGTAGTATTCATCCCTATGTTATCAGTTCATCCCGTACAGTGCTGGATTTTGTCAGATTAGACATGTCCCTCTCTGGTTGTCATGATGGTATCCTATGCATAGCATTGTGATGCATGGGATACCACCGTGGCAATCAGGGATTGATGTACATTACAGGATTCTGTCCATGAGGTCTGTTCAAGTTGAATCCTGAGGGGCAACAATCAAGCCAGTCTTGAAGGATATCATTGATTGAGGCCTTTTTTTTCCTGGATCAGCCCATCCATCCTTCTGTGTGAGGCAGCCAGACCCGATCATAGATATCCATAATCCCTGGCCTGTTATTGACCAAACCTCAATGGTTCATATTTGGTTCCCATATTTATCCTGCAAATAGTGTCTGGTGTACCATCCATCCATGGCATCAGCACTCCTGAGGATCTATATGTGAATCAAATGTGAGCTATGTAAATTGAAGTTAGAGTAAATGATTGCATACACAACACCAAGGCCAACTTTTTCACCTTTACTTATGTGTGATTGTTTTTGGCCTGTGTGTTGCACATACAAGCATTTATTCTCAGTGGCACTGTGATTTGTGACCTGATCCATCCTGTTGGTGATTCAGTAAGCGGTTAAGTGGACCTGATGAACTGATTATGATGCTGACTTCTCCGCTGACCTCATTTCACCATCTGCAATGTTTTCTATGGAGTCCACACAATGGGGCCTGTGCAGCTTGAATCCTGTTATTGGATGTTCTCCATAGACTAACATTGTAATTGGTAAAGTGAGGGTATGCAAGTGTCAAATTCACTACATCAGCTCTTTTTCACCGCTTAGTGAATGTCCCCTATGTGTCATGTAATTGTTAACCTATCGACATGTGTTTGTTGTCTGGTTAACCCTTTGAGTACCAGAGGGGTTGCCAAAGCATTGTTGATCGATGCATTGATGATCCCTCTGGCACTCATGGGGTTATGTGCTGGATTCCCTGTGTGAACATGGGTAACACTGTGTGACAACAATTGTGATGTTTAACATACAACACTTTACTGAGCATGGTTTGTGTGTATTGTGTGTGATGAGCACAGCAACATGAGGGTTAACCAGGGAGTTGGACAGGTTTTGGCCTTGTTGAACATTGACATTTGTCCTTGTCTTGATCCCTGTTTAAACCCTCAGGGTGCTGTGTTGGTGCAATTGTGTGGTTGAATGAAGAGCAGATGTTGGGATGTGAGTGCTTGTTTGTGATGGGTGTGTGGTTTGGGGTGGTGTGTGGTTTTGGGGTGATGCACTTACCGGTGGTGTGGAGGCTCCTCTCCTCCCCAGTGTCTGATCCTCCAGGGACCCCCTCAATGAGGGTGGATGACAGTGTCTGCCGCAGCCTCTCCTCCCATGCGCTGTAGGTGATGGGGACAGGTGGCCCACCTCCGGTGGCTCTGGCGTGCAGGGCGGCATCCCCCATCTTCCTCTTCACCTGCCTTTTGCAGTCGCCCCATCTCTTCTTGATTGAGTCCACATCCCGTCTGCAGGTGGCCACCGCATTAACTCTGCTGCAGATTTGACTCCAGGCAGCTCTCCTCCTCGCAGACAGGCCAGGGAGTCTGTCCCCCGGGAAGAGGACACTCTCCCTCTCCAGCACAGCCTCCACGAGGGCCGTGTTTTCTTCCTCGGTATATCGGGGATCCCTGACCCTGTCCCCCTCAGCTCCGGCATGCGAGGAGTCAGACCCGGAGTGTCCTGCCTGCTCTGCCCCTGCCTGTGTGTGGTGGTCCCCAGGCACTACCCCTCGTCCCACTGCAGGATCTGTCCCTCTTCTTCTTTGTGTGCCTGTTCTTGTGGGCCTGGTCCCCCTCCGCCCTGCGTATCTCCCTCTCCCACCCCTTCTCTGCTGAGGGATCCCCTCCTGACCTTCCTCCTCCTCCTCCTCCACTAGTCTCCCCATCCCTCTCTCCTGTCCTCCTCTCCTGGCTATCATTCACCCAGTCACACCCAGGCACTCTCACACGCCCTCACAGACACACTCGATCCCACTCACTCTCTGTCACACACTTTCACTCACGGATTCACACTGTAAAAATAAAGTTTAAAATGTGTAAGGTGTGATGAAAAAAAAAAGACTATGTGTATGTATGTGTATGTGTTTGTATGGATGTATGTGCTATGTGCAAAAGTGTGCTATGTGTCTATTTAAATGTAACTCTCTCCTCTCCAAAATCCTTCTACCTTACTCCTCTGTATGCTTCTCTCTCTCTCTCTCTCTCTCTCTCTAAATGCTATCCTCCACTCCTGGGTCCTGTGCTCTAGCTTGCTGAAACTCGAAACACAGACAGGGTGTAACCGTTATTTTGAGGTATATATAGGTGTATTTGGACATTTTTGATACTTTGGGGCCTTGGGATTGGCTGTAGGTTTGAATTTTGTTTGTGCATCTATCAGGGTTGCTAGACAACGGCAGCCGTAATGTAACATTTTGACTTAAGTTGTGTTTTAACGGGTGTTTGGGACGCACGGTGATGCAAAATCAGGTGCGACGCTGGTTTTTGTTTAACGTGTTTTTGTAGTGCCTACGCCCGATTGCTATTCTTGAACGCTTACCTTTGAATCTGCCGTAAAACATGTGTTCTTTGCGGCCGACGTGCCTTTTTTACTTAGCGGATGGTTTAACGGCTGCCTTTAAATCTAGGCCCAAGAGTTTCACAGGATACACATGCCTTCAGAACATTTGCTTCTACATAACATGATAAGAAACTCACATCTGAAAATCTGAAGCTCAATGACCTACTTTGATAATGATAGTGGGGAAAAGGTTGTGAACCTGTTAGAATGTTCATGTATTTCAAACATAAATTATTATTTGATCTTAATATAAGCCCTAATAATAAAGATAACCTGATTAGTCATGTAAGGGTCACATTTTTCACAAAAGCATTATATCTTTTAAACATATATTTATGTACAAATGGTTCAATATTCAATATCCATGTGCATGTGAACTTTTAGATTTGGTACCTGGTGGCAACCCCTTGAGCAGCAAATACTTCAGCTAAGTTACTCCTGCAACTGTTGGTCTCTCACATTGGTTTTGAACAATGTGGGCCCATTCCATCTTATAAAACTGCTTCAACATACGCACAGATTGATCCAGGTCCTGCTGCAACATTTCACTAGGGCTTTGGTCAAACTTTGACTAGACAATGTAAAAGAAAAACTCCTGCAGATGTCATTTTCTAGATGTGCTTGTATGTTTAGGATCATTGTTTTGTTACATGGCCCACTTTCAGTTCAATTTCAGCTTAACAATCAGTTTAAAATTGGATTAAATGATTCAATTAATAATTTATGGTTGTAACAATGATGGAAAGCATCCCCATACCATTCAGTTCCACCACCACCAATCTTGACATTTTTATGACATTCCTCTGATTGCCGTGTTGCATTTTTGTCAAACAAAACATTTCTCATTGAAGTCAAAATGTTCTATCTTTAACTTGTCTGTTTAGAGAACATTGTTACAGAAGTCTTCTATGCTCATCTACGATCATCTATGCTCTCTTAGAGTAATTTCTTAGTGTCCTGGAACTGGGCTGGGCTGGTTGCCCTTTTGTGTTGCAGTTTTAATTTTCTTCTGCCTTGTCATCTGGTGACTTATAGCCTGAGGATGAATGGGAGGAGCAGTTGTGTTTTGAAGGGCTGTTACCGTCTACCACTGTTGGGACTACTGCTTTGACCACTGATTAATGTTTGACAATAATCTGATCATAATGCAAACATCATTTGGATTCAAAGACGATAATGCAACTAGTATGTCTAGCATTCATTTCTTTGAATCATGATGATATATATCTATTAATCACACCACCACCATACACATCTGCCACATTCAGTGTAATCTGATGACAAGGTTTCATCACTTTGTCACAAGGAGTCATGATGATCTCTGAGGAATCAGATTTTATCATGGAATAAAAAGATATACTTTTAGACTGAATGTAAGATCGAATATAGGATTGCATTGTAGAGGGTGAGAGAGAAATTTAGTGCCATAAAAACTGCTACACAGCATAGTAAAAATGAAGGCAGCAAAGGGTATACACTAGCAGCAGGAGCAGTAACATCAATCAGAGCATCCCATTCCCAACATACTTCTGAACACAGAGGTGTTTCAAAAGTCCGAGGGGCAGCAATCCAGCATTTGTGGTGGCGGTGGTGGCACTGGTCACTGCAACTTTCTCCCAGAGTATCGGTTGGTAACTGATACAAAGGAACACAGTGTAGCTCCTAGGAGTGGTCCTACTGGATGTGAGATGGTTTCAAAATACTTGTAGGATAGCAACGTTCTCAGCAGAAACAATGACCCCATGGACTAGTGACAAACAAAACAATGTGTGTGGCCAATACACTGACATGAATAGTCATGAAAACCCTTAGTTATCCTTCAGCAAGCATTGCATCTGAAGGTGTTTTCAGTGCAATAGCTTTTTATTGTAAATGACTGCAGGACACAGCTATCAAGCAGCAATATTTGGATACTAACATTATTAAAAATGAACCAACATCTATACCCATCTGAGTATCAGTTAGTAGAAGTGGACAAAACCACAAATGACAGAGAATAATATGAGAATAATGATAGCTTACATTTCACTCAAACATGATAATGGTAATAACTGTTGTAGGAATCATGAGTATATATATATATCTATATTCAGTACTGTGCAAAAGTCTTAGGTAGATGTGGAAAAATGCTGTAAAGTAAGAATGATTTCAAAAACAGACATGTTAATAGTATATTTTTATCAATTTACAAAATGATAGTGAGTGAACAGAAGAAAAATCTAAATCAAATCAATATTTTGTGTAACCACCCTTTGCCTTCAAAACAGCATCAATTCTTCTAGGTACGCTTGCACACAGTTTGCTAAGGAACTAGGGGGGTAGGTTGTTCCAAACATCTTGGAGAACTAACCACAGTTCTTCTGTGGATTTAGGCAGACTCAGTTGCTTCATGTAATCCCAGACAGGCTCGATATTGAGATCAGAGTTCTGTGGAGGCCATACCATCACTTCCAGGACTCCTTGTTCTTATTTACACTGAAGGTAGTTCATAATGACTTTGGCTGTATGTTTGGGGTCATTGTCATGCTGCAGAATACATTTGGGGACAATTAGATGCCTCCCTGATGGTATTCCATGATGGAAAATTATCTACATGTTCTTCTCAGCATTGGGAAGACAATTAATTTTGACCAAATCCCTAACTCCATTTGCCGAAATGCAGTTCCAAACTTGAAAGGGACTTTCACCATGCTTCACTGTTGCCTGCAGGCTCTCACTGTTGTACCGCTCTGCAGCCCTTTGGCAAAGAAACTGCCATCTGCTACAACCAAATATTTCAGATTTTGATTAATCTGTCCAGAACACCTGCTGCTATTTTTCTGCACCCCAGTTCCTGTGTTTTCATGCATAGTTGAGCCACTTGGCCTTGTTTCCACATTGGGGGTATGGATGTTTGGCTGCAGGTCTTCCATGAAGGCCACTTCTGACGAAACTTCTCCAGACAGTAGATGGGTGTACCACTGTTGTCTGCCAATTCTGAGCAGATGACACTACTGTACATCTCTTGATTGCAAAAGGAAGTAAGCATGATGTGTCTTTCATCTGCTGCAACAAGTTTCCTTGGCCAGTCACTACATCAACATTGCCTGTTTCTTTGTGCTTTTTCAAAAGAGCTTAGCCAACACATCTGGAAACCCCATCTGCCTTGAAATTTCTGCCTGGGAGAGACCTTGCTGATGCAGTATAACTATCTTGTGTCTTGTTGCCATGCTGTCTTGCCATAATGTATGACTTTTGACATTGAACTGTCTTCAGCAATCTCACCTTGTTATCTTGTTGACTGTTTCTCACCCAGTTTTATTCCTCCTTCACAGCTGTTTCTGTTTCAGTTAATGATTGTGCTTCAACCCACATATTAAATTGATTATCATTAGCACCAGGTTGATATAATTGTTTAATCATACACCTGGCTATATGCCTACAAAATACCTGTCTTTGTGCAAGTGTACCTAGAAGAACTGATGCTGTTTTGAAGGCAAACACTGATCACACAAAATATTTACTTGATTTAGATTTTTCTTCTATTCTTTCACTATCCTTTTGTTAATTGGTAAAAATAAACTATTAACATGTCTGTTTTTGAAAGAATTCTTACTTTACTGCATTTTTTCACACCTGCCTAAGGGCTAGATTTAAAGGCAGGCGTTAGCATAGCCGGTAGGGCCAAAGTGAATGCCGTCTGACAAAATAAAATGTCTAACACGGTATTCAAAGGCCCTACCAGCTGTAATCACAAAGGACGTTAAGCCACAACAACAGTCTTGTGTCTAAACGTCCGTTTTGTGAGTTAAGTTCCCAAAATGCTGCTAAGAGCAGTGATATTGGGATCTTAACAGTAAAAAACAATTAACTATCAGTGTCTGACATACTGCCAGACACCGATTGTTAACTGATCCATGTTAAACTTACCTGTCATCCACTGTCTGTCTCCTTCTGTTCTCTATCTTCGCTTCTGTCTTCTTTCTTCTCTTCTTCCGTCCTGTAAAAGAAAAGTGTGTATAAGTAAAACGTGGAATACAAGATTTAGTTTAACCCCTTGAGTGCCAGAGGGGTGCACAATGCATTGCAAAGCAATGCATTGCGGACCTCTCTGGCCTCAACGGGTTAAGTCAGTGCCCAAGAATATACATATACAGTGCCATAATATATCTCTAAATAAAATATTCCCCCCAAAGAACAAGTGGTTAAACTAAATTTTGTATTCCACGTTGTACTAATACACACTTTTCTTTTACAGAACGGAAGAAGAGAAGAAAGAAGACAGAAGCGAAGAAAGAAGCGAAGATAGAAGAAGGAAGCGAAGATAGAAGGACTGAAGAGGAGCAGGGAGCCGAGGACTCAGCTGGACATCAGGATTAATGGTAAGTGTAACTTGTAATGTGATGTTGTTTTCTACTTAGATTAACCCTATGAATGCCGGAGGTGTAATTATACCCCACTGGCACTCACAGGGTTAATTCTACTACAATTTAGGCCCTTTAGATGTATTGATGTGGGGCTTGGGGCCCCATATCAATACATCCACTGAGGACTTTGTTTTTTTTTGCCAGTTAACAGCTGTGTTAGCTGGCAAACAATCCGAGGAGGGACTCTATGGCCAAACAAACTGGGTCTTAAATTTTAGGCGGTAATGAGTCCCTCATCAGATCTTTTTCAGCTAACGCAGTCTACTGAATGGCAAAGTGGAGCTTTTTTTTTTTTTTCTGTGGGCCAAAACACACGTTAGTGTAGCAGCTGGCACACTGGATGAACTGCCGTTAGCAGTTCATTACATGGCCCTTTGAATGGCCTACTGCATGTTAAAACACCTGTTAGTCTTTATTTTGGCTAACGGCTCCCTTTAAATCGAACCCTAAGACTTTTGCACAGTACAATATATATATATTTAATAATATAGTAAATTAGGTTGAAAAAGACACGGGTCCATCAAGTTAAACCTTTGTCTCATATGTAGCTTTCCTGCTGCCCAATAAGTTAGTCTTTTTCAGACCTTCCTGTTTTGCCTACTATTACACAGTATAACCCTGTATGTTCCCATTTGAAAGACATTTATCTAATCTTCTATTAAAAGTATTCATTGTATCTGCCATAGCCACATCCTTGGGCAAGGATTTCCATAATTTAACAGATCATAATGTAAAAAAAAACCCTTTCCTCTGCTGAAGCTGAAACCTCCTTTCCTCTAATCTCAAGGGGTGTCCCCTGGTTATTTGATCAGGCCATGGAATGAATAGATCACCAGAGAGATCCTTGTATTGACCTCTCATACACTTGTACATCGTGATAAGATCTCCTCTTGGTCAACTTTTCTCTAGAGTAAATAAATCAAGTTTGTTTAGATGTTCCTCATATGTCAAGTCCTCCATTCCCTTTATTAATTTTCTTGCTCTTTGCTGTACTCTCACCAGTTCTAGAATATCCTTTTTCAGAACTGGTTCTTGAAACTGTACTGCATATTCAAGGTGAGGTCTAACCAATGATTTGTGCAATGGCAAAATGATGTTATCCACTTTTGTGTTAATACCCCTTTTTATGCAAGACAGGACTTGTTTGCTTTTGCTAATGCTATTTGACACTGGTAACTGTTTCCAGGTTTGTAATTTACATGGATTCCCAGGTCTTTCTCTGTGCTCCCTAACATGAGTCCATTTAGTTAGTAATTAGCAATGGGATTTTTTCTTCCTAAATGCATGACTTTACACTTTCTCACATTAACCCTTTCAGTGCCAGAGGCTTGGGCCATTTCCTGTACCCTGCAGGCCAGACACTTTTTCATCATTTTTGCTATCCTTCCGTTTAGGCTTCATTTACTCTGGTGATTTTTAGTTACATATGGAAAACTATATATTGTTTTTTTCAGAACAAACTGAGCTTTCTTGTGGTAACTTACATGAAGATAATTTTACATTGTGCAAAAAGCTATGAAAATGTACTCATTTTGCTAAAATCACATACTATGTATCAAAAACATTTACCTTGATTGAAAAAGTTTCAATTATTTGAAAAAGCCCCGAGTCCCCCGAATAAAAAAATAACAAATTTGTATAGTTTTACCTACGTCCATGGCTAGCGTAGAGCCCTAATCACCAGCAGTGCAAAATGACATTTTCAACTTTATAAACTAATATGCGCATTCTAGGGTTTTTGTGGTAAAACTACCCTAAAACAGTGGAATAACTATATAAAACTATATATTTCTGAAAAGTAGACAACCTGCCACATCTATTGAGGGGTAACTTGCCTTCTTGCCCTGAGCCTGTTGTGCCAAAATGCTTCCAGAAGGTGGCACTATAGGAAAAAAATGGCATTTTCTTACATTTCTGTCCCTTCATCTGTACGGAAATATGTGAAATCTATAGAATTTCCAACTGTATTTATTAGCTAGTGCTCTTAGGAGAAAAATGACGCCTCATTGGTATGAGTTCACCTACCTTAGGGGGCGCTACAAGTGCAAAACTACACCTACTACAACCTCTAAATTTTCTAACATTTTCTCAAACATTATTTGTCTATACATAAATGGTTATAACAACTAGAGAAGTGAAGAAAGGGTAGACAAACCATACCATTTTGGAAAGAAGATAACCTGTCGCATCTAATGAGGGGTGAATTGCCTTCTTATCCCAAGCCTCTTGTGCCCAAATGCTTCCAGAAGGTGGCACTATAGGAAAAAAATGGCATTTTCTTACATTTCTGCCCCTTCATCTGTACGGAAATCTGTGAAAACCATGGAATTTCCAACTGTATTCATTAGCTAGTGCTCTTAGGAGAAAAATGGCACCCCACTGGAATGAGTCGACCTACCTTAGGGGTGCCAGAAGCACATAACTACACCTCCCTGTTTGCTTCTTCGAAAATGGCTGCTTGTACTAAAATGTCATAACTGTTAGAGCCATGAAGGAAAGGTATAAAAGGTATACCATTTTGGAAAATAGACATTCTCCGGCATCAAATGAGGGGTCACTTGCCTTTCTACCCCCTGGGCTGAAGTGCACAAATATTTCCAAATGTGGCGCTATGGGAATAAATACATGTTTTTTTTTTACGTTTCCACCACTTCAAAGATACTAAAAAACATTTCCTGCTGTATTCAGTACCTGCTACCAACATGAGAAAAATGTTAGCCCATTTGTGTGGGTTAACATACAATATTTGGGTGCTAGGAACACGTACGTAAACCTGACACTTTTGTTTTTGAAATTATCTGCTTGCACTAAAATGGTTATAACCATAATAGATATGCAGGAAAGGTAGAGAAACAATGCCATTTTGGAAAGAAAACAACCTGCTGCATCTAATGAGGGGTCACTTGCCTTCTTACCCAAAGGCTGATATGCACAAATGCTTCCAGGAGGTGGCACTAATGAAAAAAAAGGCATTTTCTTACATTTCTGCCCCTTCAAATGTATGGAGCTCTGTGAAAACTATGGAACTTTCAACTGCATTCGTTATATAGTGCTCTTAGGAGTCAAATGACACTCCATTGGTATGAGTTGACCTACCTTAGGGGGTGCTAGAAGTAGAAAACTACACCTACTACAACCACTGATGTTTCTAACATTTTCTCACACATGACTTGCCTGTACAAAAATGGCTATAACACCTTCAGAAGTGAAGAAAAGGTAGATAAACCATACCATTTTGGAAAGAAGATAACCTGCCGCATCTAATGAGAGGTCACTTGCCTTCTTACCCCAATACTGGTGTGTATAAATTTTTTCAGAAGGAGGCGACATAGGAAAAAAAAATTGCATTTTTTTACATTTCTGACCCTTCAAATGTATAGAGCTCTGTGAAAACCATGTAATTTTCAACTGCATTCGTTAGCTAGTGCTCTTAGGAGTCAAAAGACACCCCATTGGTATGAGTTGACCTACCTTAGGGGGTGCTAGAAGTAGAAAACTACACCTACTACAGCCTCTGATGTTTCTAACATTTTCTCAAACGTGACTTGCCTGTACAAAAATGGCTATAACACCTTCAGAAGTGAAGAAAAGGTAGATAAACCATACCATTTTTGAAAGAAGATAACCTGCCGCATTGAATGAGGGGTCATGTGCCTTTTTACCCCTAAGTTAGTTGGCACAACTATTTCCAGAATGTGGTGCTACAGGAAAAAAAACAAACTTTTTTTTACACATCAGTCACTTCAAAAATACTAAAATGGTTCAACAGCGTGGGATTTCCTGTGGGTTGATGTACCAATTTGGGTGACAGAAGCGTAGCTACCAGCGAAACAGGAATGGGAAAGCAAACAGTGTATGTGTGATTTTATGGCTAAAAGATGAAAGATGCAAGGGCGTCAGCCGGTGTACATGTGGACCTGTGACTACCATTGTAACAAAGTGTATGGTAGGGTGAGGGATTAGGCAGTGTGTGTGGGAATGAGCAGAGGAGCAAGGATGGTGGTGATGGTGGGGCAGTGTCTGATAGTGTGTATGGGGGATCTGTGACTACCAATGTGCACTGTATGTCCCCCTCCTACAAACTTTGATTCCCTGCTTGAATCTAGTGCATACTGGTACTTTTAGTCTACTAGTAGGCAGTGAAAACAGGCTGGGGAATGGGACTGCATGTGGAACCAGGCAGGGGGATACGGTACGTGGGGGGGGGGATTGGATGCATTTTGTATGCATGCCACAGGGGTGCCCAATGCACTGCAAAGCAATGTGTTGGACCCCCTGTTGCACACAGAGTATTTTTTTTAATTATTATTTTGTATTCATACCTCGTTGGGGAGGCGGTATCAGGAACATTCCTGGTGTCCCCCCATCAAGGTCCAAAAACAAAATAATGAAAAAAGAAAAGTGTGTGGTTGTGTCACAGGGGGTCCAACGCATTGCAAAGCACTGCGTTGGACCCCCCCTGTGGCACGTGCATTTTTTTGGGCTTTTCCCCCAATATTTTTGTGTAGACCTCGTTGGGGGCATCAGAACTCATACAATGAGGTCTAAATAAAAAATAAAAGGGGAAAAAAAAAAAAATCCTTTGTGTGCCACAGGGGTGTCCAGTGGATTGCAAAGCAATGCATTGGGCCCCTGTGGCACACAAAGAGTTAATTTTTTTATTGTTACTTTGTATTCAGATGGCCACCAAACAAGCTCTGATCACAAAGTAATGATAAAAAGTCCTGTGTGTGCCACAGGAAGGGGGGTCTGCATTGAACCCCCCTCCCAGTGGCACACACAGGGTTAATTTTTTTTTCTTACAGACCTCATTGAGGGGCATCAGGACCCCCCTGATCCCCCCCAATAAGGTCTTAGTCAAAAAAAAATATATGTCCACAAAAGAAGTGACCCTGTGAGTGCCACAGGGGTCTTCAGCGCATTGCAAAGCAATGCATTGGCTCCTTGTGGCACTCAGAGGGTTAATTTTTTTCTATCATTACTTTGTAATCAGACCTTGTTGGGGTGTCATCGGGACCAATCCTGATGGCCCCCCAACAATCTCTGATAACAAAGCAAAGATAAAAGCCCTGTGTGTGCCACGGGAGGGGGGCTGCATTGGACCCCCCCCCTTAGCACACACACAGGGTTAATTTTTTTATTTACATGTTTTTATTATAGACCTCATTGAGGGGTATCAGAACCTCCGTGATCCCCCCCCCAATGAGGTCTTAAAAAAAAAAAATGGAATCAAAATAAATGTCCCTGTGAGTGCCACAGGGGTCTCCAGCACATTGCAGAGCAATGCATTGGACCCTTGTGGCACTCAGAGGGTTTTTTTTTTTTTTTTATCATTACTTTGTAATCAGAGCTTGTTGGGGGGCCATTGGAACCAATCCTGATGGACCCCCAACAATCTCTGGTAAACGCCCTGTGTGTGCCACAGTAGGGGGGGGTGCATTGGACCCCCCTGTGGCACACACAGGGTTATTTTTTTTTTCATTTTTCTTTTTTTTAATTATAGACCTCATTGAGGGGCATCAGTGCCCCCCGATCCCCCCAATGAGGTCTTGGAAAAAAAAATCCCCCAAAAAGAAGTGACCCTGTGAGTGCCACAGGGGTCTCCAGCACATTGCAAACCAATGTGCTGGGGACCCCTGCGGCGCTCACAAGGTTACTTTCTATTTTTTTTTTATTTTTTTTATTTTATTTTTTAATGTATTCAGACTTTGTGGGGGACATCAGGACCCCTCCTGATGTCCCCCAAGTTATTGATCTCCCAGCTGATCGGCTGGGAGATCAATAAGGCGACCGCAGGAGAGCAAAAGCTCTCCTGTCCTTCTCTCCTACCACTGGAGGATGACGTTGGGAAGTTCGGGTAGGAGAGAGGGGAAAGGAGAAACTCTGTTTCTCCTTTGTACTTATTGATCTCCCAGCACGATCGGCTAGGAGATCAATAACTGGGGAGGCATGAGGAGTGATCCTCATGCCTCCCCTAGAGTGCCAGGCTGCATGTCAGCTGAAATGCGGCCACTGCAAGCCGGTTATACCGGATTATGCAGTGACCACATTTTAGCTGTACAACGTACGAGAGTGGCACAGCAGGTACAGCTGTGTCCACGCGTACGTTGTACCCACCTGGCACTCTAGGGGTCAAACTTCATATTCTATTTTGTTGCCCAATCTGCCATTTTATGAAAATCCCTCCGTAGAGAACAAATTTACTGTTCTGAATGTATTACCTTACATAATTTAGTGTAATCTGCAAATATTGATATTTTGCTTTCTATATCTATTTCCAGTTCATTTTATAAACATGTTAAAAAGCAGTGGACCAAGTACTGAACCCTGAGGTACTCCACTCTCAACTTTAACTGCACTGGAGAATTGTCCATTTACAACCAGTGTTCCCTATCCTTAAACCAGTTTTCTGTCCAATTAAAAAGGTTATCCTCTAGTCACAATTTCCTTATTTTATACCCCAGCTTCCTGTGTGGCACTGCATCAAATGCCTTTTCAAAATCTAGATATACTACATCAACTGCCTTGTCATTATCGAGGTTGCTGCTTAAGGCTTCATAGAAGCTGAAAATACTAGTTTGGCATGATCTATTCCTCATAAAACAATGTTGATTCCTGCGAATAATCTTATTATTTGTGGTGTAATCCTGCATATAATCCCTTATTAGCCCTTCTAGCAGTTTTCCCACTACAGAGATCAAACTCACAGGTCTATCATTCCCAGGTTCTGTTTTAGTTGCCATCTTAAATAGAGGCACTACATTGGCTTTACACCAATCTTGTGCCACTGAGCCTGTGGTGAGAAAATCTTTAAAGAGTAAAAAAAGGGGTCCTGTTAACACTGCACTGACTTCCTTGGATGAATACTATCAGGACCCAGTGCTTTGTCAGTCTTAATTTTGTTCAGTCTTCTCATGACCTTTGCTTGTGTTAACCCAATATCTGATAATGGTATGGTTTTATTTGTTACTTGATGAGGCTCTTCTACCATTCCTTGTTCCCTTGTATATTCTGATGCAAAGAAAGTATTTAGAACATTGGCCTTTCCCTTATACTCTCTAATCAACTCACCCATCTCATTTTTGAATGGTCCAATGCCATTTATATATTTGAAAAACTTTTTTGGATTAGTCTTGCTCTCCCTTGCAATTCCAGTTACATTACTTATTTTTGTTTACCTAATTGCCTTTTTGCAATCTTTGTTGCACTTCTTGTATTTTAAGAAAGAGTGTACTGGTCCTTGAGACTTAAATAGTTTAAATGTTTTTTTTCTTTGCCATTTCCTTCTTTACATTTGCAGTTAACCACCAAAAATATATTTATATATATATATATATATATATATATATATATATATATATAATCACACCAGTCCTTAACCATTCATTGTAGGTTGTACCATTAATTTAATCTATTTTAGAATAACTGTTATCCAACATAACAGCAGGCTTACACAAAGAAAAGCCTGAGAAATATTTGT
Source organism: Rhinophrynus dorsalis (assembly GCA_037306005.1). Taxonomy (NCBI): domain Eukaryota; kingdom Metazoa; phylum Chordata; class Amphibia; order Anura; family Rhinophrynidae; genus Rhinophrynus; species Rhinophrynus dorsalis. Next base: position 367,791,149 of record CM074720.1, on the reverse strand, counting down.
TTGTGCAGGACTCAGGCTAGCCAAATAAAAGCTCTGAGTAAATAATTTGTTGCAGGACTCTGGCTTGCTACATATACAAGCCAGATAATTTTTTTTCTTAATCAGGACTGTTGTGCCATGGTGTATCCCATCCTTTCCCATTTTCACAACCTTATCACAAATAGTGTCACAGTACAGTGGCTGATGACTGCACTGTGCCTGTCCCAAGCAAATATATATTCCCACACCCATGATTTCAGTAAATGGAGACGTGGAAAAGAATGTCCTTCTTCTTCTTCTTCTCCACAATCACCTTCACTGGATGAGGCAGGTGATGCTGCTGCTTCAATATAATTACTGCAGCTAACAGGATTATTGATGGTAAATGAAGCAGGCCCTGGTCCCATATCTCTGCTTGAAGAAGTCAGTCAAATGGTGGTCACAGTGCTCAGACTGTGACATACTAGTCCCCTCATCACAATTTTTCTGCTGAGATAGATGAAAGTCTGCTGCCCCCAGATCACAACGGAGGGATGATGTCAGCCAGCACTATGAACTACTAAGTAATTTTAATTTTTTCCCAAGGGGTGCTACCACTCTGAAGAGTCATAGTACTAAATAGCAGTTTTGTGCTAGTATGAGTAAACAACATGTGGTTTTCTAATTTTTCTGCGGGTAATATAGGTCATAGAGTAACCCACACATTTTCCAGCATTTTGCTAAGATCATAGAATACCTTGCAAGAATGGATCCATTTCCCACATATATTATTAGATGGAACAAAACTTGCCGCCCTTATACTAAATAAACCCATAATCTCTCACACCGTAGTGTGGTGTATTTGAAGGAAACAGAGTGAGAGAGAGAGTGAGAGAGAGAGATAAATAAAGTGAAATCAAATATTATAGAAAAATTAAATTGTATTCTTAGCTTTTTAATAATAAGTATTGCTTTGCCTATAAATTAAGAACATGTGACACTGATCATAGCTACCTGACATCCCTTATCACGAGTATTTTATATATTTTCTACTATGTTTAATCCAGATTTTTTATTATGGACTGCAAAGCAATGTGTTGGACACGTCTTCAGCACTAAATTGGTTAATATCCCAATTTAAGTAAAATAAAAATTGTATTTGTTCCCTGTGGTTCAGTTGATATTACCCAGGGGATTTGTAGCAAGTTACAATAGATGGCATCATGCAGTTTGATTGGTGCAGTCTGTTGCAGTTGTTTTGCAAATTTCCTGGTTCAAATAGAGCAGTGAAAACATTCATATAGAGGGGATCAGCACTCGAGGGGTTAAAAGCTCAATTTAAACCCTTAAATTACTTTAATAGCATGTTTAATTTAGGACTTCTGGTGCAATTGGTTTGCCCCATAATTGGCTCACTAGTGCATATGACTGCATAACAATACATCTCATTGCAAAGAAATTCTGCCCACTTCAACAGAGATGTTTGCTGCTCTCTCAGAGTTGGATGTAACATAAGGCTAAATATGTTAAAAGCTAGATACCAGGACTTGGTATGTATATATGTAAGTGTTTGATGATTAAGCAGTTATATATGAATAGTTGTTGTGAAATATGTATGTATGGCCTGTACAGTCTGCTCCCTCTAATATTTCTTTTTAGCTCACGCAGTACTTTGTTTTGCCTTATAAGGATTTAACAGTGAAGCCTTTATATGGACTGTACGCTGTGCGTATGATATTTAACCCCTTGATTGTATCTCACAATGTATCAGACACATGTCTAGTATCCAATGTGTTAAAGTTAGGATTGCCAATACTGATTACTCTAAATGTCTAAAGTATATTACATATGCGAGGGACACTATCACCTTAAAACAACTTGGGTTTTTTGAAAGAGATTGCAAAATTAGTTATATATTGCAATAGCAATTTCAATCTAGTGAAATCTATTTTCACTATAGAAGACAAAACATGTGGCTCTGCAGTGAGCCACAGATTTTCTAATTGATAGTGCCTTCCCATCCTTAACAACATTATCCCATATAACTATGTGTTTAAAGTTATTAGAGAGGTTTATTAAAACACTTAATGAAGATAAGAAAAGCTGCTAACTTTTGTTACAATGGTAAGTGAATATGGAGTTACCCTGTGGCTCTTACCAATGTTCCACCTCATAATTCCCACAGCACATCCTATAATATAAAAGGTCAGATGTATGTTTGTCTGATGCAGTCATGCACAGTAGACACTGCCCAAATGCAGGCCGATGCAGTCATGCACAGTAGACACCGCCCGAATGCACAGAATGCTAAAGGGTGTAGTTCTGCGGTTTTATACACTCAGACCTCACCTTTAACAGGGGACGCATAGGATAAATGCATACTGCAGGACTGCATTGATTTCAGTGAAGTACTGCAAAATGGCTATTTCCTATGTGTCCCCGGTTAAAGGTGAGATCAGGTCAGCCTACGTGTACACGGGCTTTTACACTATTACTAGGGTTCAAAATTTCCACTCGCCACTAGCCAATGGCGAGTGAAAATTTAGCCCTGGCAAGTAGAAATTCATCCCTGGTGGGTATGTTATGTCTTGCAGTGGCGAGTAACTTTTCAGGTCTGGCTAGTAGCAAAGGACTTCAAGTTTTAATCCCTGCATTACTATATAAACTGTCTTTTCATAGCACATGGAATATTCTGTAAGCACACTTATAAGAGTGGCAGAGAGGCAGGAAAACCATGAAAATGTTGGGAGGCACTTTATCTGCATTACTATCAGTTCTCTGATTGTCCACTGACTGCTGGTTACTGCAGAAGAATGGTGTGCCTAGGTTAGCTGAAGCCATTTGTGGAGCAGATTTAACCAACTGGACCTGTCTCTGGCAGGCTAGATAGCTTGATACCCAATTGGAGTGCAGAGATCTACTCAAAGTTAGTTGGAGTTGTCAGTGTCCAGCAATATATTTGATGGAGATCCACCACATAATCTATACATCTTAAATCAAAAAGCAAAAAAACAAAACAATTGCTAATACAACATATAGGTGCCTCTGAAAGTACTTACCAAATCCCCAAAGCTACTTTTAGGTGATAAAGAAAAACTTTTGTCCTGATGTATGAGAAAAAACCCAAACAAAATAGAGCCATAATTCTGTCAAATATAATAATAGAAAGTAACACATTCAAATGATTGACACACTTTGAACAATATTATGTTCTAAGTTTGGCCATATGCAAAATGAAACTGAAAAGTTCTATTGATTTAAATGGGGCTTTAAATAGGGCTTTCACTGCCTGATTGCTAGAGAGGTATGAGGCCTTTCTAACATTCAAAGTATTAATAGCCCATTTAAAGCAATAGGAACATGAAGAATCTTTATCTTCTATGGTGCAGTTGATTCCTAGCTGTAGCATCTCCATTCTTCTGGCTTGATAAGTGGTCTGAGTAAGGAAAACCTTCCACTCTACTAAAACTCTTATGTTACCACTGGGTATGAGCAAATTGTGTATGTACCTTTTGTGCATGTTGAATAGTAATAAAGGGTTTGAGGATGAAAGAATATTGCCTTAACTCAGACTTTTTAGTTCTGGTTGCCAATTAAAATGTAAGAAGGGAGGGCCTTTACCTGACCCTGTAAGAAATGCAGTGGGATAGAAACATAGAATTTGACGGCAGATAAGAATCATTCGGCCCAGCTAGTCTGCCCATTTTCCTACTGTAAAAACCTCAAACCTTATTTGGTCCTTGGTCTTGTCTTATGTTGAGGACAGCCTTATGCCTATCCCATGCATGCTTAAATTCTGTCTCTGGATTAACTTCTACCACTTCTGCTGGTAGGCTATTCCACTTATCTACTACTATCTCAAGTAAAACTTTCTTACATTGTGCCTAAACATGTGTCCCTCTAGTTTTAGACTATGACATCTTGTCCTAACATTTTTACTCAAAGTGCACTTTGTTGAATCCCTTCATGTATTTGAATGTTTCTGTCATATCCCCTCTCTCTTCTTTCCTCCAAGCTATACATTTCCAGATCCTTTAGTTTATCCTGATATTTATTTTCCTATAAACCAGTCACCATTTTAGTAGCCCTTCTATGAACTTTCTCTAGAGTATCTATATCCTTTTGGAGAGGGTCCTCCAGTACTGTATACAATACTCTAGGTGAGGTGTAACTAGCTCAGTGATTCTCAGCTCAGGGCACACCAACAGGTCATGTTTTCAAGATATCCCTAATTAATCACAGGTGAATCAATCACAATGACTGAACCACTAATTGCTCGCCTGTGATTAAGCAGGAACAACCTGAAAACCTGCACTGTTGTTGTGCACCGAGGACTAACGTTGAGAAAGACTGCCCTAGCTATACAACCCTGCTTGCATTCCCAACCACTTTGTTGCATAACTTTAAATCATTAGAAATAATTACTCCCAAATCCCCTTCCTCTGTTGTCTGTGACAGCACAGTACCCTTAATAGTATATTTTTCCATTGTATTATTTTACATTTACCAACATTAAACTGCAGCTGGAGGGGATTAGTCTAATATGCATGTGTAAATTTCTCCTCTGTAATAGCACTAGAGAGCTAAAACGTGATGCTTTTGAGTGGTGACAAGCCATAGAATAGGCCATTGTGCTGTTGTTCGGCCTCAGAAGCCGCTCACATTTTGTATACTTATTTATATTAAACCACACAGATTGATGATCACTGGAGCACAAACACTTTCCTACAGCTACATTTGATACCAAGTCTCTATTAGTAAATAATAAATCTAGTGTGGCTTCCTTCCTAGTTGGCTCTTCTACTAACTGACTAAGAGCTAATCCATGTAAAGAATTTAGGATATCTCTACTCCTGGTTGAACCTGCTGCTTTGTTTTTCCAGTCCACAACAGAAAGATTAAAGTCCCACATAATAATAACCTCATCTTTCACTGTCATCTTAGTTACTTCCTTGACCAGCAGTTGATCTAACTCCTCTGCCTGTTCAGGGGGCCTATAGGTCACACCTGTACGAGTGACCATCTTATTCCCATTTTATTCTCCATACCCTGCATAAGATTAAACTTTAAGCTATTTTTGACATAAATGGAAACCCCTCCTCCTTTTCTGCCTTTCCTGTCTTTTCTAAGAAGAGAGTACCCTGGTATACTACATCCCAGTCATACATCCCACTAATTTTTTTCCATTGTACCAGGTCTCGGTAATCCCCACTAAGTCCACATCTTCACTAGTTATTATTGCAGTGAGTTCAGGGATCTTATTTGTACACATGACTCGACGTCTACTGGTTTTTAACCTATCTGTCACAGACATACCTTGTTCAAATTCATCTGTGCAATGCTGTGTGTGTGGGCAATTGGATTTATCCTGTAGGAGACTATCATGGTAAGCTCTTCATTTTGGGAAACTAGACTTACATACCTATACTCAGAGTAAGATGTTGTTTAGATTAAGAAGTTTAATTATGTGAGATAACACACTGTTGAAAGAAAAATAAAGTATTCTGAGTTGGTGCCCTCTGTGTCCGGTTTGTGCATAGTGAGGCTGATGTACTAAGAATAATCTGAATTGGTGACATATTTGTCATTTAATAGTAAAAGCTGAATTTAAATCAATAGGAATTTTGGAATTTTCTATTTGTCCCCATTGGTACACTTAGTTTCTCCCAGAATTCCTCCAGTTGTTTTTAGTATATCAGATTCGGTGTGTGTGTTGCTGCCCAATTGTTCCTGAAACACCCATGCAATCCTACAATGCCCAACCCTAGTACAAAATGTGCAAAGCACATATATATATATATACCAAAACAGTTCTATGCTCTTGTTTTAGTGCTAAATTATTTTCATACATTCCACTTTCTAACTCTGCAGAAGATACAGTTAATTATAAAAAACATAATCCTCTGCATACAAATTAATCATTATAGCTGGACCTTTTACCAGGGGCATTACTGATACTGTTTAAGGGGTCCAAAACCCCATATCTCATGTTGTCAGCTTGTTGCATGTAAAAGTGCTACTCTCTCATTAAAGTAATGGTGAAAGTGGACTATAGTACTTAAGCTCTGTGTCTTTCTGAAAAAGGCCAATGGTTTTGGGAACCTAGCAACCCCATACACTTGAACAATGCTCACACAAATTCCTTGGAGTGTTTAGGGGAATTTATAACCTTTCATCAAGACTTTAAAAGAGTAAACAACTTAGCTCTGTCAATCACAGCTTCATATATTCCCATCACAGACTGAAACTAGCTGGGATTGGCCTAGTAAGTATCATTTGAATCCGAGGTTATATCAGTTGAAGTCATATAGTGTAACATATTCCTATCCTATGACTGACTATTAATACATCAATTCCCTGAGTGGCTGAGCTCAGCCAATCACAGCTTAGTTTACTCCCTTGGAGTTTGTAGGGAAGGGTACACGTTCGCCTGTTGACTTCACTGTGTTAGGACATAGTATGTTTTAAAGAAATGATACAGTTTAAACCTAATATATTGTGACAGATGAACTGATGGGAGCTGATGCATAGTCGACAACAGGTGATTTGTGTAGGTCTTAGTCAAAGTCTGAAGAATGTAGAATGTTCTATGTTCTGTAGCTACCATACCTCCTCAGGTATTGAGCAAGGATGCCAACTTTTAGTCATATGAGGACAAAAATTACAAATGCACAGTTTTGATATAAAATCTACAATAAAGCAAAAACAATAGTGGTGCAAAGTCCAGAAATACCGCTTCCTCTGCTGGCACATTATAATAACTGTAGTAACTCCCTCTCTTAGTGTTATATGCATATCTCATTGCAAGTAACTTTCAGGAGAAATAGGAAATAATATAAATATCTTGGATGGCTATTACAGAGATGTACAGATGAATCAAATATAGGTGGCAAAATATATGAGGGCAAGTACAGAGCACTATTATATAATATCACACTCCTAGTAGAAAGGCAACTGAAGCAGAACATATATATTATAACAGCAAGGCAACATTTATGTGAAGGGAAGTTTAGAGTGATCCTCAGAAGAAATACTTTGGCAGTGAATGGGTGAGTTGCAGAGAAGAGGGCATGAGAAAGCCAGTTTTCACTGAAGACGGTTCTAGTAAAAAGTGAAAAAATGGAGTTCAGGGGAGCAGTGCAGTGCAGCCAAACTAAGGAGCAGCCTTGGGGGAGTTAGTGAGAGAAATAACAATGTTTGCAAGAATACAATGCGAAAATGGGAAGTAATCAAAGACCAGTGCAGATTAGACTACTAAAGGGTATGGGTTTTTCTAAGTACTGGTTGAGGGGAGCAAAAGCCCCATGTTTCATGTTTAAAGCATTAGGTCTTGTCACCAGCTTGGTCTTAATCTCCTTAAAAGTAAAGTAGAATTAGGCTGTACAATGCATTCATAATGAAATGATTGATCCAAGCAGTGGATCTTTTGGAAACCTAGCAACTGCCCTGTTACAAATGCGAATATGCCAGAAAAAAATATTTTCTGGTGTATTTCAATATGGTATCCTGTAAAAATGTCCCCCTTATATTTGCCACCGACCCTAGGGTGCATTAAATATGTCGGCAGTTTGAAAATTGCGACATATAAATCTTGCATGTCTTTATTTCACCCTCATTACAAAGGGCGACATACCTAATAAAACATGGGAAAGCCGATGGGGCAAATGAGCTTAACATGCAGTTTGCAAAGCAGCAAGAGTGACTGTGATGCCCCATTGTTGTGACTGCAGGGGCTGTGATGTGGCACTGAAAAGATTAAGCTTATACTCAGTTATCAGTGATAAAGTAAAATGACACACTACTCAAATAACCCCAAATCCATTGCACCAGGCCCTGGCAAGCTTATGGTGTGATGGTGTGATGGATGCCTCAGGAGTATGGAAGCTGCAGCCACCAAACTGAAATGTAATAGATTGTTCAGAAACACTTCAGACTCTGAGAAGTAAATAGATTTATTACAGCATATAAGTAAATATTTACATATTACACCTAACTCCTTCTTCAGGACCGATGTATATGCCATAGAGTATGCTATTCCAGGAATGAATCACTCTCAATGATAAATACCTGAAGGTTTTAACAAACTATGAGCAAGGTGAATATCATAGGAGAGTGCCATATGTCTCTCTCATTTATGTTACTTACTAATATTAGGGTGATGAACAAAGGGGAGATAAACTCTACAGCAAGAGAAATGCTCTCCTCAGATGTCTCACAAATTGACTTTAAATTACATTTGAGAGCAGAGATATGCAGAAATATTTCCAAAATATAATTTCCTATGTAGTTAATAATTTGATTCTACTTTCTGATACATAGTGAGCTAAATATACATTTAATCAGAGAATGTCACACAACCGTATACTAATTGCGCTTGTATTGGTCCAACACAATCACAAGAGCATGTAATTAATTGGTCAAGCTTAGTTCAAGTGAACATATTTCCACAGACCAAAACCAAAATAAATCAATGGTTCTGTGCCCTGAAATGCATTTAACAAAAAATCAAAACAAGAAAATGTTCATTCTTTCATCAAAGCAATTCACTCTTTATTTAAGAGATAAAAGCATAACATTCTGTTCCTGTCTGGAGATGAAACCTTCAAAAAGAAGATCTTTGCACTGCAATCATAATTACCGGCCTGGTGCTCCTTCTTGGTCTACTTTCACAGTCTTCAAAAAGGCATTTCATTTAGCTTTTCTTCTGCCTTTTAAAGTTGTATAGATTTGTTTTCTTCATTTTTCCATCCTGATAAAACCTAGAGCTTTAAAGACTGTCTTTCTTTTTGCTTCATGTAAAGATTTTTTGTTTGCTCCAAAGTGGTTATAGATTATTCATTCAACTCTCTCCTTTCACTGCACATCTTTGAATGCTTTTTTCCATTGTAAATTAAGACATGTTACTCAGCTCCACAACCCAATATCATCATCAAGTACCCAAGCAGACCTATTACTTACATTTTGATTATGTCGAAATGAAATTCTGTTTTACTAAACAACTGCCCATTCAGTGTCACCAACTAAACCGATGTGGGAAAATTTTCACCACAAAAGTGAAATATTTGAAAAATTCATGTGAAAATTACAGTTTTTTCATTACATTGAAATCAATAATAATAATAATGTAATTTACCCCCATGTGAAGATTTTCCCCAAGGTATTTCTGCTGTATGAATTTGCCATATAAAATAGGGTGTCAGTTTATTTCACGATTTCATTCTGTAATTGGGAGAGGCGGAGAAAGCTGATGAAATTTTGATGCTAGATAATTTAGGCAGAAAGGCAAAGAGAAAGAGAAAGCTGGAAATGATTGATGGTGGAAGCCATTTGTTAAAATTAATATTGTTATTATTTTCCCTTGGGGGTAGCGACTGTGTGCACGTTGCTTGTTGTTGGTAACTGCAGTATATGAAAATGTTGTGAAGATAGGGAAGGAGGGAACACCCCTTAGCAAATTTGATATGATTAACACATCTAGTAATACTACCCTGAGGTTTGGTTGAAAATGGTAAACTGTCCCCAAGAAATTCAGGTGCTGTCAGTGTGCTCCATGTCCATCCCCAACAATGACTATGAAGTTCCCCAAAATAACCACACAAATGCCTGTTCAAGACCCCACACCAGCCTACAACACTGATGACATCATCATCTGCATTGTCTTCTGCTAGGGTCTGGGCTGGGCTACTAGCAATATCCAGAGGTGTAACTAGAAGTCACCGGGCCCTGGGTCAAAAATTGCCATGCCCCCCCCAACCACATTGCCCCCACTGAATATCTCCACATTATCCCAATGTCTACCTCTCCACATTGCCCCAAAGTCCACCTCTCCACATTGCCCACAACTCTCCACATTGCCCCCAATGTCCAACTCTCCACATTGCCTCCAATATTCAACCCTCCACATTGCCCCCAGCTCTCCACATTTCTTCCAATATCCACCTCTTCACATTGCCCCCAACTCTTCACATTGCCCCCAATATCCACCTCTCCACATTGCCCCCAACTCTCCACATTGCTCCCAATATCCACCTCTTCACATTGCCCCCAACTCTTCACATTGCCCCCAATATCCACCTCTCCACATTGCCCCCAACTCTCCACATTGCTCCCAATATCCACCTCTTCACATTGCCCCCAACTCTTCACATTGCCCCCAATGACCACCTCTCCACATTGCTCCCAGAGTCCATCTCTTACCTCCCTGGTGGTCCAGCGGTGTGGCAGGAGAGGTCTGTGCCTCCTTCGGCACAGACCTCTATTAAGAGCTGGAGCTCTGGCATGGTGCTCTCTCTAGTAATGCAGAACGCTGGGAGATGATGTCATCTCCCAGAGCTCTGCATTACTAGAGTACCGATGAGGGAGAGCTCAGCTGCTAGAGGTCTGTGGTGCCGGGCTGGGCTTGCCCCTATTGTTACGCCACTGGCAATATCCCAAGTGTCTCCTTTTTAAAAACTTAATTCAAGGTGAAATAGAGAAACAGTGCTAACACTTTGAGAGCCAAAGAGGTGTCCAATGCATGACTTTTCTATGTACTGGACATCACTCTGGCACTGAAAGGGTTAACTATATACTTCTACAAGAAGATTCCAGTGTGTTAAAAATTATTGTTTTCTTAGGAGGAACAAAAGATGCTTGTATTGAATTCTAAATATGTACTTAACCCCTTAACGACCAGCGGTCGCGGGGTGTGTGGTCCTTTAAGGACCCCATAGAGAATTTCGGCGTGCCGCCCCACGTGACTGATCACATGGGGCGGCACGCCGAACTGAGGGACTGAAAGAGATCGCTCCGGTCTTGGAGCGATCAAATTCAGTCCCCGGTATTACTCACCGTGCTCCTGCAGGAGCGCGGTGAGTAATAGTACGTGACGTACCAGGACCGTCACTGGTCCTTAAGTGCCTGACCAGCGTGACGGTCCGGGTACATCACCGGACACTAAGGGGTTAAGGACAAATCTGTCAAAAGCTTCACATTGACATACTTACCACCCTTCAGTCATAGAGGGGTGTCCAAATCATTGTGATGCAATGTTGGACACCTCTCTGGAAATCTAAGTGTTGAAAGCACAACAACACCTCATAATGATAAACCACAATTGCAGTAATATGTACAGAAAATTCCTATGGCAACTATGAATCAAATATGTGTGGACTGGTTCCCCAGAATGAATTCTTAGAGTGCCAGAGTGATCTGCAATGCATTGTGAAAGGTTATTCTATCATTAGTCCTGGATATTATATCCACAGAGACAAACAGGATTCTTTGTTGAAGGACACCAATCACCCCTCAAATGAATATTTTGGAGATCTCTCTAGCAGGGGTTAAAAGCTCAGTTTAAATCATTGGGGTTTTTTTACGTTTCTCAAATTGGTGTCGTTAGTTTGCTCCAGAATTACTCTGCTTTAGCTTACTGAATACACCTGAAGTTGTAAGTTGTTGGCTACTTAACTGGGGTTTTGTGATTGTTTTCCTCAGCATACATTTTATTATCATTTGCTGTAGGATCTGTTGAACTGTTAAGCTACTTGTGAAGCTTAAGTAAATAACATAAGTTTGTAAGTTTTCAAAGAAAGCAGGGGTATTGCCTCCAGCAGGAGAGTGCCATACCGACTAGGGTAGAGTTGCTCAATCCTATCCTCAAGCCCACCCAGCAATGTAGCTTTTTTTAGGATAGCCTCAGCTGAAAAGAGTCAATATACTTTGGATTGATCAATCTGTGTAAGGAGATCCTGAAAATCTAGCACTGTTGGGTGAAGAACTAGCGTAATGTTTCTCAAACCATACTTTTGAGGACCTCTAACAGGATAGGACTAGAAGAATTCCATGCTTGTGTACAAGTGAGCTAATCTGTCTTAATCATTTTGGTCCACTAACCTGTATTCAAGTTGCAAAATGATTAAGTCCTTTTTAAAAAGCAGATTAGCACCTCATTCTCGATAATCAAGGGTAATGGTCTTTTTCAGCTTTGCATGTCATCATCTACTAAGACTAGCTGTCACCCTATAGTTTAGTTTAAACAATATATAACAATCTCCCTTCTGCCCCATGTATGATTGTGGAGGCAGCTGGAGGGCCTCTCATTGCTGTGACATTACTTGGATGTGATCCATACTTTTCAACTTTGCTCACCAATTGGACACTTTTGCATCATATGCTACAAGTTCCTCCGTTTGTCTACTCTCCTATATGTGTTCTCCCCTGCTGCCCCGTGTATTATTGAATCTCAGGGATCCCGCTGCTGAATGCTGCTTGATTACTTCATGTCACATATCTAACCTGAAGATACTTCATGCGGCTGAGGAGCCTGCTGCTGCCATCTCATTGCCTACCTGTGGCTGGCGCCCCTGCCTGCTGAGTATTGGCTGCTGCGGATTCTGAAGCTGTTGGCTTCCCTGTCCGTCCTCTTTCCTCTATATGTCTTGCCCTGCTGTCCCATGTATAATTAAACATCAAAATCAAATAATATGAGACAAATTATGCATGTCATTTGAATCTTGAGAGGTTCTGTCCACACCTGCTTGCCTCAGCAGCTGCTGTCCACCCTGCGCTAACCTTGTATTATATTGATCTGGCCTGCACTTACCTTCTCACTCCCAGTATGGTTAAAAAATCATCGGAATACAGGAAGAAGTTAAGTAAATTTGCTAGAAGAGCTATGGCGGCGGAGGAGGTTACGGCCATGTTGGAGGCCCCTTCTGTGGCTGCTTCGCCGGCCCAGTCTTCAGCTTCTGAGGAAGATGATACAAAATCCCAATTTATGGAAATAATGTCTGCAATCGCTACCTGTCAGGCAGTTTTGACCAACAAGATTGATACTGTGCAGGTGGAGAAAATCTCTTACGTGCAGACCAACAGAATATGCGTGAAAGCATCACTGACGTTCGACAACGTATATCTACTGTGGAGGACACACTTCCCCCTGTGGTTGCCACTGTGGATGAATTGAAAAATCAAGTGCTCTCCCTGCAATCTAAAGTGGATGATCTTGAAAACAGATCTAGGTGCAGTAATATTCGTATACTTGGGCTGCCGGAGGGCCGTGAGGGTCATACTCCTGAGCAATATATGGAAACATGGATAAAGGAACATGTTGGCACGGAAGGTCTCTCGCCATCCTTCACTGTTGAAAGGGCGCATCGTATACTGGCGGGCCCCAGACCACCTGGATCTCCTCCCCGTCAGCTGATTATCAAACTCCTGAATTACAGGGATCGAGATGCCATTATCACGGTGCCCGTGATTCATGCTGTTCAGTGTCTGTCACTTGCTGAGTAATCATGATTGGCTGTCTGTGATTAGCCTATCACTGTGCCCGTGATTCCTGCTGTTCAGTGTCTGTCACTTGCTGAGTAATCATGATTGGCTGTCTGTGATTAGCCCTCCTCACACAGCCTTTTTAAACCCAGGCGGAGCACTTCCAGGTTACCCTTTCGTGGTGTTTCTGACTTCACTCTGCCTGACCTGCTGGTCAGGCTTCTGGGCCTGTTCCTGCTGTTCCTGCTGTACTTGCTGATCCTGTGTTCCAGTGCTCCAGTGTTCCAGTGTTCCTGTATGCTAGCGTTCCTGTGTTCCAGTGTTCCTGGGTGCCTGTATTCTAGTGTTCCTGTGTTCCAGCACCTCGCGGGTTAATCTTACTGAGTTCCTGAATCTCCTGCTCCAGCCGTCGCTCCGGCGACATTGTTCTTCTCGCTGCTGATCATACATTGTTGGCTCCAGCGTGCGGACGCTGGTTTACTCCACTAAACCTGGTTGCGATTAGATTGTTGGTTCTAGCGTGCGGACGCTGGTTTACACCACTAAACCTGGTTGTGATATACATTGTTGGTTCCAGCGTGCGGACGCTGGTTTGCTTCATTAAACCTGGTTGCGAGATACACTGTTGGTTCCAGCGTGCAGACGCTGGTTTACTCCATTAACCTGGTGGCGACATCTATTATTGGTCCCAGCGTGCAGACGCTGGTTTACTCCATTAACCTGGTGGTGTTATTTACTGTTGGTCCCAACGTGTGGACGTTGGTTTGCTCCTGAATGATCCAGTACTTTGGCCAGGTCGCTGTCCACTCCTATGCAGTCGTCTGATTATCCCTGGCAATAGACTTCTGCTGAGTAAGATCATAATTCCTATTTCTCTCTGCTGTCTTAGCCATCTGACAGCTGGTCTACTCGCTCAGGCTGCTCTGCCCGGTATTGGTAAGGCCGGTAGAACCTTGTACGTTACCATCCTTAAGGTTGCCTTACCCGGTATTGGCAGGGCCGGTAGAGCCTACTACAGTACTCCTTTGGGCTGCCTTGCCCGGTATTGGTAAGGCCGGTAGAACCTTGTATTTCACCATCTTTAAGGTTGCCTTACCTGGTATTGGCAGGGCCGGTAGAGCCTCCATTCCGCATTCCTTTGGGCTGCCCTTCCCGGTATTGGTAAGGCCGGTAGAACCTTGTATTTCATCATCTTTAAGGTTGCCTTACCCGGTATTGGCAGGGCCGGTAAAGCGTCCATTCCGCATTCCTTGGGCTGCCTTGCCCGGTATTGGTAAGGCCGGTAGAACCGGTATATGTCATCTCACGGTTGCCTTACCCGGTATAGGCAAGGTCGGTAGAGCCTGTCATTATTACTGTCAATTGGGTTGCCTTGCCCGGTATTTAGGCAAGGCCGGTAGAACCTATTATATCTGCTATTACTGCTGTATTGTTATGTATGTTTACCCTACGGGGACTGCCTTTAACTTTTAATAAAGTTAAGTTTTTACCAAACCTTAAGTCTGAGAGTCTTCAAATCCGTGACAGTACGAAAGGGCCATGACCTCAGACAGTAAGAGTGACGGTAACGCACAGAATATCCATTGGAGGATGGATACGCTTGAGCAACGTCTGGATCAGCTAGCGGTTGCTATCCAAACTATTCAAGTACGGTACTTGCTGATAAGTCCGGTTCTAGCCCGGTGGTCTCGCCAATTCAGACACCGGAGGATGAGTCTAGGTCCCCAGGGACCGCAGTCAAAGGGTTAACGGCTTCTGCACCCTTACCGCTGAGATATGACGGGGACCCTCAACTATGCAGAGGGTTTATCAATCAACTTGAAATATTTATGGAATTGACGGCACACGCATTTCCTAGTGATCGCAGCAAGGTTGGGTTCATGATATCCCTGCTGACTTGCAGAGCATTGGCTTGGGCTAACCCACTTTGGGAAAACGCTAAACCTTGCACAAAGAATTTCTGTGATTTTGTGCAATCCTTTCGAAGAGTATTTGAGCCTCCTGGTAGAACCACCTCTGCTGCTAAACGTCTCATGGAGATACAACAGGGCAGGTGCACGGTTGGCGATTATGCCATTGAATTCCGCACCTTGGCAGCAGAGGTAGGATGGAATAACGAGGCCCTGTTGGCAGCCTTTGCTCAAGGATTGAGTGACCAGATTAAAGATGAGATTGCAGCAAAAGATTTACCTACTGACCTAGATAATTATATGGAATACGTGATTCTAATTGACTCCAGAATACGTGAAAGATTAACCGCCGGAGAGCGACGAGTACGGTTAAAAGATAATGGGTCCAGTAGCATATTTTGCCCACCCAACCCTCCCTCTGCATCCAAACCTAGTGAACCCATACAGGAACCAAGTGAACCTATGCAGGTGGGTTTCACTAGGTTAACTAAGGAGCAGAGAAGGTATCGCAAGACACAAGGATTATGTCTGTATTGCGGTAAAAATGGTCACCTGTTAAGATCTTGTCCGGTACGTCCGGGAAATGAACACACCTAGGGTAACTTGGGGGACAGGCCCTAGGTGGTGTCCAATCGTCCCCACACTTAAACCCACCATACAGGTGGTATTGTCATGGGCACAACGCTCAGTTGAGGTTTTGGCCTTGGTTGATTCTGGTGCAGCTGGGTATTTTATGGTCAATACCTTTGCCGAATTGCATGGGGTACCACGGATTCAGAGAGAAACCCCTCTTACTATTGAAGCAATTGATGGCAGACCTTTGGAACCCGCCCAAGTTACTTTTGAAACGATGCCCTTGTCCATGAATATTGGGGCTCTTCACAAGGAAGAGCAGCAGTTCCAATTGATTAATTCTCCTCACCATGCCGTGATTTTGGGCTTTCCTTGGTTACAGTTGCACAACCCACAATTTGATTGGCAGAAATGTGAGATTGCTGCTTGGTCTCAGTTCTGTATGAATAATTGCGTTACCCACCCTGTTAAGCACCTCCCCTTCACTACCGGATGTCTACCGGCAGTTTAGTGACATTTTCAGTAAGGGAGAGGCTGGCGCCCTGCCTCAGCACAGACCATACGATTGTCACATAGAACTGAGTCCTGGAGCAGTGCCACCGAGGGGACACACGTATCCATTGTCTTGTGAGGAGAACCAAGCTATGGAGGAATACATAGCAGATGCCCTCAGTAGAGGGATCATAATGAAATCTACTTCTCCGGCCGGCGCCGGGTTTTTACCAAACCTTAAGTCTGAGAGTCTTCAAATCCGTGACAGCCATACTTCGGAAGGCCAGAATGAAAGATCAAATTCTCTTTGAAAATCAACGTATCTCCTTTTATCCGGACTTCTCAGCTGATGTCCAACATTGTAGGTTTCAGGAGGTGAAGCGCAAACTTCGAGAGAAAAACATCTCCTACTCTATGCTGTTCCCAGCTAGATTGCAAATTATCCATGACGGCAATACCATCTTCTTCACATCAGATTCGGAGGCTGGAGAATGGGTGGACGCTCATTAATATCTTTTCCTCAATTCATTATCTTGAAACACCACTATTACAGTCTCCACTTCTTGAGCCTTCATTTCTTCATTCTCTCTGTTCCATGGGGTCCCTGGGGAGGCCCATGGTTGAAGCATCCTCCCTTCGGACTGATCCCTCCCCTGATGATCTACCAGTATAGGGGTTGTGTCACGGTTTTTTAAGACACTCAGACCATTGGGTGAATAAGAACACAGTTTTATTAAAATAAGATAAGGCAATAACACGCCCTCTAGTGGTGGTAAATATACACAGTGGTAATGTATATATACAATGGTAAATGCACAAATGACTTATAAGTACAATTACACAGTAATAGAATAGAGTATACCCCTCAGGGGTTAAGCCCTTGATAAAAGTCAGTCTCAGATGTGGATGTTCGGAACGCCCAGGGTGTTATAAGGCTGTGCTGGAGACCAAGACTATCACCGGCTGGATACTGGACTGCCTCGCCACGGTGTTCAGTAAGAAGCACAAGAGTCCACATAGCCCCCTCGGGCGTACCTACTGGAACTGCTTCAACTAGTGCAAGTGCAAAAGGCCCCCACGGGCATGATTGGAACCGGCCTTCAATGCGAGAATTGCCAAGCCTCCTCAGACTTAACCGGACAACGGGATAGCCCAAGCTAGACCCGACAGCCCCCACGGGCGTGATTACCGGAATACGAATGCTGATGCCTGTGCCTGCCACCACTCGGTAAAGCGGTATCGCTAAATAAACAAGAGGGAGAGTCTCAGGCGCCCAACCGGCCCAAACGGATGTAAACACTCTGCAAGGATGTGTGGAGCTGCCGACGAAGAGCGGCCAGCTCAGCAGTAGTATTCATCGAGAAAGAGACTCTTACAGGAGTAGCGATAGAGTGGAACCCAGCAGCACTGCTAGGGTTAATTAGCACATTTACTCGAGGCTTTTCAGCGGTATAGCAAGGCTCTGCAGTCTGAGGGAGGCGCGTATACGCACAACTCTGCAAAGGAAAATGCACTGCACTGATCGGAGTACACCAGGCAAGGCAGTCACACCAAAAGCTGGAACAGCAGATAGAAATGTCGCGGCGGAGACAACTGGAACACAGGTCACTGTAGAAAGCAGGAGTCGTTCTTTGGAGCGGGAAGTCAGCCAGGCCGGGTCGGAGTACGTAGAAGGCAGTCATACAAGCCGGGTCGTACACAAGCAGGAACGTCAGCCAAACCGGGTCAGAATCCAAAGGAGGTAGTCAGACGGGCCGGGTCATACACGAGCAGGAACACAGGAGAATAGTCAAGACAAGCCAAGTCGGTACAGAGGAATCCGGAACACAGGAACACAGCAACAGTAACTGGCACAGAAACACCATGAAAGGACGCCTGACAGTTGTGCTAGCCAGGTATAAAAAGGTCACCAGGGGGAGGGCCAAACCAACACAGCAAATCAGTATCTGTCATAGATGAGACTGACAGGAATCACAGGCACTGTGATAGGTTGAAATCGTGGGACATGATGACATGGCCTTAATCTCTGGTGGGTGCACAACATTGATGTCACAGAGACTCTCGGCTCATGTCCTGTGATGAACTGCTCTGAAGCCTTTGCTGGAACGGAGAGGTTGGGGGGGTCAACTTGTTATATCGATGTAATGCTGTTTAAATGTCTCAAAGCCTGTTATGTGCATAAGTATTTGTGTCCATTTATAGATGCGGGGGGAGAGATAATTTTTTTTTTCTCTCTCTCTTCCCTCCCCCTCCTGTTCTGTTGCTATTGCAGACCCTGTTCTGGGTTATAATGCTTTTTTGGTATTCTCTTGCACACCTTGGGCAGTAATTGGATGCCTTTTGGCCGTGATTTGGCAATTGCAACCTCTAGCGCTGTTAAGTTCTGTTTATCTAGTTTAGGTTGCCTCCGTTCTGCCTGAGGTGTGCCGGGTAGGGGTGAATAGGCGGGGGACGGGTCTAGTAGCCTAGGGGCAATTTCTTCTACTGCTAAGTTTGACACTGTTATTGCCAGCTTATACCTGTCTATCTAAGTGCATGTTTACTTAATTTTGGCCAGGGCCATGGGCTAAGATTCCGACCTACTACTGTTAAGTTGATCTCGTCTTGCATGCTTTGGGCAAGGATTAGTTGCTATATTGCCATGTTTTGCACTTAAGCCCCTTGAGGCTGTTGGAATCCGCTTGTTTGCTGACACCTCTGATTTGCCCAGGGGATGCTAAGACGGGGAGGATGGGTGAGAATAATGTTGCGGGACAGTCGAGGGAATGACTTATTATTGTATGGGAGATGCTGTGTTCTAGGGGAGGCTGTGGTGGTGTGCTTAATATATTTTCCTTTATCCGCTACTATGAAGTGGTGGTATACTTGCTGTTTACTTTATGCTGCTGCTGTGTGGGGCAGGTGGTGTGGATGGGATCATTTATGTTCTGTTGATCACTGGTTACTTGGTTTATGTGGGTTGGGAGGGAGGGTGGGGGATGGTATCTTGGCTGCCAGGCCGCGGGTATGGGTTGGTTTTGGGATGAAATCTCTGTCAGGTTGGGGGTGATAGAGATAGGGTGGGATGTTTGGCTAGGGGCTAGGTTTCTTGGGTTCCTCTCTCTTCTGGACCGGGCGCTCCTTGCCCCTGGTGCACTCGGCCGGATAGGCGGGGCAGTAGCTAACATAGCGATAAACTGTAAATTCTTGTTGTGGAATGTGCACGGTTTGAATGATGCTGTGAAACGTTCCCTAGTCCTAAACTCCAGGGGTGGTCATGCTGCAGGAGACACATCTTTCTGCAAGCAGAGTTCTGTCTCTTCAGAGGCCATGGATACAAAGTCATTATCATGCCACATACTCCACATATGCCAGGGGAGTTTCTTATTACCAAACTAGTGTCATTTGAATTTATAGATCTCAAATTGGACCCCCAGGGATGTTACCTCTTTTTAACGTGCAAACTGCAGGGAGCTCTGTTTGTCTTACTGAATATTTATATACCACCACCTTTCGACCCTTCCACCCTTAGGGACATACTCTTGTATATTTCCGACCAACCACAACATCATATAGTCTGCATGGGTGACTTTAATATTGCTACCAATTCTGACTTAGACAGATTGGGTGGGGCGGCTGTTGACTCCAAGGTGCATAGAGACACTTTCATCAGCCTCATAGGTGATAGGATTCGTAGATGTATGGAGGACCCTTCATCCGCAGACCAGGGAGTTCTCATATCACTCGGCTACTTATAAAACATTATCTAGAATTGATTATGTGTTTGTTAATCGATTAGTCTTGAACTTGGTTACGGAGTGTCGTTTTCTGACCAGGGTCGCTTCTGACCATTCCCCACTTTCATTATCGCTACAACGAGACCAGAGACCTAGGTCTGGGGTGTGGAGGCTTAGTCCTGTCTGGTTGAATGATTCACAATTGGTGACCAAACACAGGGAAGATCTGAAAGAGTATTGTGTTAATAATGTTGACACTGCTGCCCAGGGCATTGTTTGGGAGGCTGCTAAGGCGTCTGCAAGGGGCTCCCTGATTTCTCTTATATCTATGAAAAACAGGTTAGGGTCTAGGGAGGTTGAGGATCTGGAGTCAGAGGCCGCTGAGGCTGAAAAACAATTTGTAGAAAAAAGGATTCGATATCTTATACTAAATTTGTTTCCTGCTCCTTAAGGTATTCCATTAAACTGTCTGATCTAAGTGCCCGCCGCATTTTTTACCTGAAACAGAATATAATTGAAAATGAAGATAAAGCAGGCAAATTAATGGCTCATCTTGTTTCTCAAAACCGGGGGACTTCGTCGGTTTCTTCCCTTCAGGACCCGGGGGGGAACTTCTTCTTGATCCACAGATGATTAATTCACAATTTCAGTGCTTCTATTCTCGATTTTACGAATCCAGATTGACCCACTCTGACTCTTAGATCTCCTGTTTTATCGACCAATGTGGCCTTTCGCATCTTTTCTTTGAGCATAAACAAATGCTTGAAGCTCCTATTCTTCTGAGAGAGGTGGTGGAGGCTATCCGCGGTTTGCCGGCGGGTAAGGTGTCCGGTGTGGATGGTCTTCAGAATGGTATAAAGAATTTGTGGATGTTTTGGCCCCCGACTTGCTGAATACCTTCTATGCTGCTATAGAGGACGGATACCTTCCAGAGTCTATGAACGATGCTTCCATTATTTTCTTGCCCAAACCAGGAAAGGATCCGGAGATCTGTGATTCTTACAGGCCCATCTCTTTATTGACTACAGACGCCAAAATTGTGGCAAAGATTCTAGCTATTAGACTGAATGCGGTACTGGAAATGATAATACATGAAGATCAAACCGGCTTTATACCGGGAAAATCAACATTGCACAATCTTAGACAATTATTTATGCACCTGCAACTCTCTCATGACACCACTGGATCTCGAGTGATTGAATCTCTAGATGCCTCTAAGGCATTCGACTCTGTCGAATGGCCTTATCTTTGGCATGTGCTCAGGGGTTTTGGGTTTGGCCCTTCCTTTATTAACTGGATACATATTTTATATAGCAGACCCAGGGCTTCTGTGGTGATGGGCGGTCTGTGTTCACAATTCTTCTCCTTGCAGCGCGGTACCAGACAGGGTTGCCCACTCTTGCCCGGCTTGTTCGCCTTGGCCTTGGAACCTCTGGCTGTTCTTATTCGTGCAAATCCACTGATTAAGGGACTCAAGATGAAAGGCAGAGAGGAAAAGATTGCATTATATGCTGATGACGTCCTGCTTTTTTTGGAAGATGATGGATGCTCTCTGGAGACCACATTGAGCTTGGTAGATGATTTTGGTACATACTCTGGATTCCAAATAAATTGGGCTAAGTCCTCTTTGCTCCAGATTGATAGTAGGTCAAGGGAATCTAATCCGACCAATGTCCCACTTAAATATGTGGAAGAGTGTACATACTTGGGGATTAGGGTGGCAGCGGTGATGGATTCCTTTTTGGAGTTGAACTTGATACCCAACATTCAATACTTTCATGATAAAACAACCGCATGGCTCTCCTTACCCTTGAATGTTATTGGTTGGTCAAATCTCATTAAAATTATTTTTTTGCCTAAATTTTTGTATGTTTTTCAAAACACGCCAATCCCTATATCTAAAAAATATTTCCGACAAATAGACAGAATTATCACCCGCTTTCTGTGGCGGGGGGGAAGGGCTAGAATCAGGCTGACTACACTCATGAGTCCCAAACGTGAGGGGGGTATTGCATTGCCCAATTTTTATAGATACTACTTGGTGGCGCAATGTCGATATGCATTGGATTTTGTTTCTTCCTGCCCTCGATACCAGACTACCCAGGTAGATGCTTTACTGCTACAACCTGCCTATACGTTGTCCCAGTTCTTGCATGGAGGCCCCTCGGTTTTTAAAAACTCGAACTCCGCTAATAATGACCTTATATGAGGCGTGGGAGGAGTTGGATACCTCTTCATGGACCCGGATACCCCCTTGTGGGGTGCAGCGGGATTACGTCATTTAATTAATAGCGACTTTGGCCCCTTGTGGGCTAGGTATGGAGTTACTTGCCTCGGACAGCTATACCAAGATAATCAGCTGAAATCTTGGTCCTGGAGTTGAGAGGTTCTGGTGTGCAGTCATGCGTATTGTGGTCCTGGTGCTGGGGAGACCTGTCCCTGTGACTCCAAAGATCTGTCTTTCATCTATTTTCCCCGATGAAATTGGGATGTCGCTGACAGATATCTGATGAGTGAGCTCTTGGTGATGGCGAGAAAGGTGGTGGCCTTGAACTGGATGTAAAACAGAGTTCCCAATTGCAGGGCATGGATATAGATTGGTTTATCTACACCGGGGTAACCCGAGTAAGTTTGACAAGATCTGGGGAAGATGGCAGACATGGTGGACAAATAGAGCAGATAATAATGTGGCACTTGATGATGTGCAAATTGCTAGCGATGGTTGATTGAGGTTTCACCTACTGGATGAGTGGATGCTTGTGCAATATGATCGATGGGTGACGTTCTGTATGCACCCGGTACATATCGGGATATTGTGGAATGGCTGGCTGGTGGGCGCGCTGCGGGTTCAGGGGAGTGAGGACCTGAGGATGGGGGGTGTATTAGCAATTTAGTTAGGTTAGGTTTTGAGAGTTGTAGTTATTGGAAGTTGTAATAACAATAAAACCTGAGGTTGTCTCTGTACCTTCTACTAATATGACTGTATTCTTTTCATTGTTACAAAAGTCTATTTGTTTTTGCCACATTTAAATGTTTCTTTGTAGTTTTCTGTATTTGAGTTATGTATGGAGCGATCTGATAATAAAATATATTTAAAAAAAATATATATAACAATGGAGCTTGCAAAATAAGCTGAACCTGAGTTAATTGAAATATGAACCTTTGCAGTTGTCCAGAACTAGGAGATATTTCCCTTCTTGAGCTATCCCAGAAGTGCTCCAGTCAGGCCTGAATGAACATCAAATGAACATCAAAAATGCTACATCTTAGGTATATTATATCACACAGGTAGAAATTGCAATCATTTAGAGACTAAATATTTTATTATTTATATTGTTATTTCATTGCGATGGATACAAGAGAGGCATCCAGTGCATTCCTTCATAATACATTGGAGACCTTTATAACATATAAATCAGAGATTCATGAGCTGGAGGTCCAAATATTGATTACACCTAGTCAATCTTTGGACCTCCAGCTCATGCACTCTGGTTGGTCATGATGGGAATTGTTGTTCCCAATAGCTGTAGTTCCAAATATTAACTACACCTGAAGTAAGGAGTCAAAGGCATAGCAAACATACAAGAGACATGTTTATTGTAGTAGTATTTCCATAAATGAAATAGCTACTACTGTTCTTTCTCACCTTCAGTATAACCTGTAGAAGATCATATCAGCGTTGGTATAATTGGTGTGTGTGTTGATTGATAAAACAAGAAACAGGGGTAAGCCAGCAATAAGTATGACATGACACTTCAGTGTTGAGATGAAGGAAAACATTACACAAAGACTTCTTGTGAAAGAATGGCAACATTGAAGTAGTGATAATTTGGCTTTATTGAATGGTAACAGATATGTTTTTACCACCAAGAAGCACCCTGGCATAATCATAATTATAAATAGAATTCACTGGGGAAGAGCCCAATAAAGTCCGGGAAGAAATGCTTTGCTAAGGTGTGAAACTTTCTTTCACATTTCCTTTTGTAGTGATGGAATGAAGATATTCCCAATGAATAAATAATGATATATTTCCCCAAAAGCCATTCAAGTAGGCTGGTGTGTTAAGAAAGGTGACACAATTCAGGGGCAAACCAATCCCATTGTTTTAGCTAGAGCCTCTGCCAGGCACAAAAAAAAACAAAAAACGTAAGACGGAAGCTAACGTTGTGCAATTCTGGAACATACCAACTACACCACAAGGTAAAAAGAAAACTTCCTGATGATTTAAATAGAAATGTAACCCCTTGAATGATAGAGAGAAAATGTGTTTGAGTCCTTTCCAGCATTCACTGGGTTAAATAAAAATGTCATTTAAATCAGTAGGCATTTTGAGAGTTGTTATTTCTCCCCTGTGGTGCAGTTGGTATGTTAACCCTCTGAGTGCCAGAGAGGCATCAAACACTTGCATTGGATACCTCTGTGGCACTCAAAGGGTTAAATAATTGGACATCTTTTACATTCTACGTAAGGCCAAAAACCACATTGGATCTTGTGGGACATTTTTAATTATGAACTTGACATGAATGCAACCTATACCCTCACAAGTGAGTTAAACGTTTCAACACACCAATACATGCATAACATTTCTCATTTGTAGCTTAGAAAGAGGCTATTAACCCTATGAGTGCCTGAGAGGTATCCAGTGTTGTGTTGGATACCACTCTGGCACTCAAAGGGGGATATTCACTAAGCGATGATAAAGAGTTGATGAAGTAGAGATGACTTCTCCAGTTTATCATGTCTCCAATTCCTATGTTATTCTATGGAGCCTATGCACTATGATTCCTTCAGCTTTGGAGATCTTAGTGCATAGGCTCCATAGAATAACATAGGAACTGGAAAAGTGATTAACTGGAGAAGTCATCTTCACTTTATCACCTCTTTATCACTGCTTAGTGAATCTCCTCCATTGAGTTGAACTGGGTTCTGTGAAGTTCTAGCATTCCCTAGACAAATATATTGGCAGACATGGACCATAGAACAAAGCTTCTCTAGTGAAATCACTTCTCCAATTCCTATGCTATTCTATTGAGCCAATTCACTAACATTTCTTAAGTTTTGGAGATCTAGTACATAGGCTCTATAGAATAACATGGGAACTAGAGAAATTATATCACTGGAGAAGTTATCTACACTTTATCACCTCTTTATCAAGGCTTAGTTAATAACCATTGTGAGACCAAGTAGAACTTGTTCAATGCCCATTCAAACCATCTTCCCCATACGACAGAGGTGTTGAGGTGAGGTGTTGAGGTGTAATAAGATCAATTCTGAGACAAACCTACTGCACCAAAGGGCCAAATACAAATTTGTTAAATTCACATTTATTTCAAATGTACTTTTAACTCTTTGAATGTTTAACCATTTGCATGTGCTCCTTCCTGTCATCCTTGTTTCACAGTCACTGCCAGAACTGCTGCTATTCTTAGACTATAAACCCCACTCAGTGGCTTGGCTTCAGGGTCAGTCAGTTAACCAACTGAGCTACTGCCTGGCAATGTCAGAACATGTGTTACAACTCATGAATGCAGTGGTTGGCAACACTGATAAAAACCCCAGGCAGGGTTACCATCTATCCCTATAATAGCAAGGGATGAAAGTTGCATACTTAAGAACTGCATAGGAACCAGTGGCTTATTAAAGTTGTAACAACAGCTGGAGAATAAATTGTTGCCTATGCCTGATCTATGCAGATTTGCAGTATACCTTCTCTGGCACTCAAAGGGTGAAGGGATATTATGGCAACATTAATTATATGTATTGTATGTACATTCTAGTGACATAATCACATTGTACGAATATACAGAAAATATTGGTGTTTTTTTTTTTAAATGTATGAATGATAAAATAACAGTTTATGAGGCTGAAAAACATGCATCTTATCAAGTTCAGCCTTTTCCATATCACCTTTGTTGATCCAAAAGTAGAAAAAAAAGTGACTTCCACTTAATTCTCAAGTGGGTAAAATCAATATTTTCCTGACTCCAAAAAGAAGTCGGATATCTTTCTGGATCAACATTCTAGCTGCACTGAAGCAAACTGTCTTCATTATCTATATTAATCTAAACCAGAAAGTATCTATACTATCTGCAAATGCAGCCCCCTTACTGTAAAATATTTAGATTTTAATATTTATTTATTTAACCCTTTGAGTGCACTCAAAGGGTTAAGGAAATGTGTTACCTGGAAGGAGGCATTGAGATTTCTCTCATTTTCAAGAATGTACAGGAGAGCACTTAATAATAATATAGAAATAAGTATAGTGTTTTCCAAAGAATATGACATTTTGCATCAGTAGCATTACAAAATATTTCAAATTTAAGTGTGGCATATGTAAATTAAGAGGAAAAACATTAAAGGACTAAACACTGTCCAGTGAATAAAATAGTTAAGGGCCAAAGTGTTGTACAACACATTACTTCTCAAAACGTTACTCACGCCCCCTGAGGTGAGAACCTTTCTGTTAAAGGGCTTTTCCTGCTAAGTAAAACATGAGTACCCCACTGCTGTCATTTTTTTATTCAAAGGTTATAAAAGCTCAAATTCTCAGGTGCATTTATAGCTCATTTACTTCCTGAAAGTTCTAACTGACTGCCTAACTCAGCAGTTTCTATCATATTATATGGAGAACTGTTTGTTATTGACTTTCCTCTGTAATATAATGTAACAGAATAACTCATTGCTATTTGACCACTAGAGGTCACATCCTATATAATAATTCGCTAAGTTGTGTGTAACGCCGGACATGCGCAGTAGACACTGTTGCGCGTGCGGCAGTCATGCACAGTACAGACTGCCCGCGCCGTGGCTGATACAGAGCTGGGCGCTCCGAAGGAGCGTCCAGCTCTGTATCAGCAATGGCGCGGGAAGTCTTTGCTGCACGTGACTGTCCCGCGACCGGCTGCCAGAGGCACTGTGGCCCGTGTAACGGGCTGTTCAACTAGATTAATATAAAAAAACATGGGTTTAAACTGTAAAAACTCTTGAATTATCATCTCTCATCAATTGGAGTACTCTTATTTTACTCAAATAGCCCTACAATTATATATTTTTTATAAAAAAAAAGTTTACTGCTCCTTTAAAGGGTAAACATGAATATATCATACACATGTCTTATGCATCTTAGCCTCCAAGCTTTTATGTTACATAAAGAAAAGAGTGGTGCAGATGTAATAGTTGGTCTACGTGGTAACAAAACAGACAATTATGAAAAGTCAATAGGAGAGCAAAGCATTTGAGAGTCTTTTGGAACGTGTGAGTCATTACTCAAATACTAATTAATGGGGAAGAAGTGAACAATTATCATAAATTTCAAATCTGAAAAAGCAGTGTGTAGAAAATGTTTACAGATAATCTTCTAATCTGCCCTGAATTCATATGCTTTTCTAATCTCTATTTGTAATTATAGTTTAAAACATGCCCACTTCATAAAATAATAAAAACATTGCCTCTATGGTTTTGACATACAGGGCTGATTGAAGATGATATCTCTTAAACAAAACTACAAGGGCAGTTTTTTGGACTTAACAATGTAAGTTGGGTAGGTCATTATTAGGCGGTGTTACCTCTCCATTAACTCGCTATATTGGACTTGATTGGGCTAATATAGTCCCATGAGTACCGTAAAATCTCAGGTATAATACACAAGTGTAAATTATACCCAAGCTAGGGAAAATAAAAGTGCCTATGTATAATATGTATCCTTGTTTTCCCTCCCTCTACCCACCCAAAAAAATTAGCTTCTTCTCTGCTTCCTTCCTTCTTTCCGCCTACCTCAATATGCTCCCACCTTCCCTTTCCTCTACTCGCCCCCTCAAGAGACATCTGGGATATCTGGGCAGTGGGTGGCATGCTTGCATTTGCCACCCACTTCCCGTATCCCCCTGTGAGGACCTGTAATCTTGGTCCCAGATACCTGAAGGGGTGAGTAGAGGTAAGGGAAGGTGGGAGCATATTGACATGAAGGGAGGAAGGAGGGGAACAGACACGAGGATATTTATATTTTTCTACCATGTATGATACACACCCCTCACTTCACACACAAGGTGAAAACGGGCAACATTGTGAGTATCATATGCATGATTTTACAGTAGGTACAGAACACCCCTCCCAAGAGTAGTGATCTAGTGTAGCACCTCTGGTACTGGCCTTCCTTGATTTCTGCTTCCCTGGGTGTGCCCCTTTTTACAATAAAATTCAGTTTTGTCTAGTGTACCACCACATTCTTGCTGAGTTAGTTTTTTGACTTTTATCTTTAATTTGGGATTTTATGGCAAGACACGGAGGCTCATATTATGCTTTCAACTCTTACTTTACTTCTCAGCACCAAAGCTTGAATAAGTTTAACTAACAAAAGGAGAAAAAACTTGATAGTCTGATGACTCCACCCCTTTATCATATAACTAGGGATGAGCGAGCACCCCGATGCTCGGGTGCTCGGGTGCTCTGACCGAGCACCCCCTGATGCTCGAGTGCTCGGCCGAGCACCCGAGCCCCATTCAAATGAATGGGAGCACTCGAGCATTAAACCAGGCACCCCCTGCTCTGATGAGCGGAGGGTGCCTGGTCAATGTCCCCCTTCATCTCCGCTATGCCCCTCTTCCACAATGTCCCCCTTCATCTCCTATGCCATAGCGGAGATGAAGGGGGACATTGTGGAAGAGGGGCATAGCGGAGATGAAGGGGGACATTGTGGAAGAGGGGCATAGAGTCTATGCCCCTCTTCCACAATGTCCCCCTTCATCTCCGCTATGCCCCTCTTCCACAATGTCCCCCTTCATCTCCTCTATGGCATAGGAGATGAAGGGGGACATTGTGGAAGAGGGGCATAGCGGAGATGAAGGGGCACATTGTGGAAGACGGGCATAGCGGAGATGAAGGGGGACATTGTGGAAGAGGGGCATAGAGTCTATGCCCCTCTTCCACAATGTCCCCCTTCATCTCCGCAATGCCCCCTTCATCTCCGCAATGCCCCCGTACCTCCATTCCCTGGTGGTCCAGCGGAGCGTCTTCGGATCTGTGCCTCTTCCGGCACAGATCCTCTTCACCCGAACATGTCGGGCGAGCACATGGCGGTACTCATACGAGTACCGCCATGTGCCGAGCAGAGCGATGCTCGAGCCGATCCGAGCATCGGCCGAGCACGCTCGCTCAACACTACATATAACCTATCACATTCCCCACAGGTGTATAATTGTAGAACCAGGTAGTTTCTTGTCCTCTTTCTTTGCTGCTCAGCAGATAAGTATGAGTGTCTGTGTCTGTGTAAAACTTTCAATTGACATTATCCTTTAATAATTTAAATATTATTGTTTATAAAATTGTTGAACGTATATACCTTCTTTCAAATTGCATTTCCTATTTAAAATCTTATAATATTACTATTCTCATGGATTAGTTATATCCTTTCTACACATATTTTACTGTACCCCGTTGGTATAGTTTTTTCCTCTGTGTCCCTTTATCCACAGTTCCTACCGTTTCGGTTCACTGCCCTTGTCCTCCGTTTTACATTCTAACTTCTTTTACCTATTCTTATATTGTCTGTGCTCAGCACCGCTGCACTTTCCCTCACCACGCTCTTTTGGTCCGTTCGTTCCATTAACTCGCTTATACGACGTTCGCGGCGGCCATCTTGGTTATGGGCATTCGCGAGCTATATTTCCGCATTACGCATGCGCACGGGTTTACCGCGCATGCGCGTCTCTTCTAATTCGTCCGTACCAGTTCCTGATAGTTATCTGACGAACGGAGTCACCCTCTACCTTTCTCTCTCTTCAAATTCATTTTCTGTGGTGAATAGTATCTATTTACTTGGTCAAACATTACCAAACATCAATATTATTTATATATCTTACCTTAACTCTTCTGTTAGCCCTACTTTATTTATAAATTCAATTTATTTCTTCAGAAATTTCTGATAATTTGTTTTACTTCCCTTTCTTACATTATGGCACATAAAAATATTATGCCACCATGCACACCATTAAAAGGGAATAAAATTCCACCTTTTTCCCTTAGGAAAGATAATTTTCCTTCTGGTTCTGACTCCCAGGAAGAGATGGTATCGGTTCATGAGTCTAATTCAGATAATTTTCAGCAAATTTTAGACATGTCTGTCAATAAGCCTATATCCAATGCCATCTCTTTATGCATGTCTCACATGACTGAGTCCCTTGCAAAATCTCTGCAAGAAGTTCTGAACAAAAATACTGTAATTAATCCAAATGATCCTCCCCAAATTTTGGGAGATATTACTTTAAAAAATCCTCAAATTGAGACAGAACCTCAACTTTTGTATAGGGGGAAAACGAAAACGCAAAACAAAACATTGTACTGAAAGAGAACTATCATGTTCTTCTACTGAAATGCCCAGAAAATCTGGTGCTCAGAAACGTGGCTTACCACCACGATTCAGAACCTCTTCTCGGGAGGATGGATATCCGAGAAAAAGAAACAGGACAAGATCCAAGCCGGACTCCTTTTGTCTAGATTCATCCTCTGATGAGTCTGACAAGGAATCTCTGGATGGTCTTTCAGATCCTGATTATACCCCCACTATAAGTTCCAAAGGGGATCTAGATTTAGAAGATGAGGAACTAGATGACAATGTACTTCTGGACGAACAGGGTTTTCCCCTATTTGATCCGAGTGCAATTAAGCACCCAAGGTCTGCGGAATGGATTCCCAAAGACCATGTCTCTAAGTATATTGATTTCTGGATCCGTAAATCTTTAGATTCCAAAGCCAGAAACAAATTACGTTCTGAATGCCCCAGACCATCTATTAATAAATCCTGCGAGACACCTGTACTGGACCCGCAAATGGCCCAGTACATGACTAAATCAGGCAGAGATCCACGAAAAGGCGTTGAACGCTCACTAAGACAGTGCCAAGATAAACTGTTAGATTTAGTTGGTCCTTTGGCCAAAATTTTCAATATAATTGAAGAAGCAATTTCCAAATCCTCAAAAGTTGATCTTTCTGGATTAAGAGGCTGGATTCAAAGAGCTTTTTGCCTCCTGGGAAACGCCAATACGGCTTTATCCACAGAACGCAGAAGGGTCATACTTTTGCGTATAGACCCAAAATTATCAGAAATGGCTGTTTCCGAAGCAGGTTCTGAAGCCAATGGATTCCTATTTGGGGAATCATTCATTAAGAACTTAGGAAAGTTCGTTAACACCTTCACCGCATTAGACAAAGCTCAATCCTCAATGAGAAAGGTGTTCAACCCTCGAGTTTTTGCTAGGGCCGGGAAGGGTAGGGGTCGACTTCCTGGCCGAACCTCAGGTTCTTACCGAGCTCAATACAGAAACCCTCAAGACCCAAATTTTCACTCAAGAGGCACCTACCAACAAGAGAGTAGGACTCAGTCCACTTTCTATGCACCTCGGGGTAGAGTATGGAGATCAAAGAACCCAAGAGGATTTCCTCGTTCTAGACCCTTCTCAGGTAAGTATACCTATTCCACATCACGAGGAAAAAGTGGGTGGCAGACTCACCCATTTTTTCCACGCTTGGTGTCAAATCACTTCAGACCAATGGGTATTGCAAACTGTCAAAGGGTATCACATAGAATTTTATTCAACCCCTTACCAAATCCTACCTCCACATTCTATCCGATTCTCAAAGGAAGATTTCTCTCTAGTGGATTTAGAAATCTTGAAACTTCGAGAGAAAGGAACAATTATAAAAGCCACTATGACGGAACCAGGTTTTATCAGCAACATATTCCTGGTCCACAAGAAAGATTCCGGACTTCGTCCGGTCATAAATCTAAGAAATCTAAACTCTTTCGTATTATACCGTCATTTCAAAGTGGAGGGCATACATTGTCTCAGAGACTTACTACTCCCATCCGACTGGATGGCAAAATTCGACTTGAAAGACGCTTACCTCACTATTCCCATCGCACGTCACCAACAGTCTCTTCTCCAGTTCATTTGGAAGGGGATTACTTGGCAATTCACTTGCCTGCCATTCGGCCTATCGTCAGCCCCATGGTGCTTCACAAAGATCATGAAGCCGGTAATCTCCTTCCTAAGAAGCAGAGGGGTTCGTCTGATCATTTATCTCGACGACCTTTTGATCATGTCTCAGGACATACACACACTCAAAGATCATATATACCTAGCAATTCAAACGTTAACCCAGTTAGGCTTCCTAATAAATTGGCAAAAATCAATCATTCAACCCACTCAAACAATAGAGTTCTTGGGATTTGTAGTAGACTCGGTCAATTCTACCCTACGCCTTCCTCGAAACAAATTGAAGAACATCCGCAGGGAAATCAGCAACACACTACAGAAAAACATTATATCCATTCGTACGATAGCAAGAATAGTGGGACTCCTGTCCGCATCTATTCAAGCTATATTCCCGGCACCTCTCCACTATCGAGCCCTTCAAAGACTAAAGACTCTTCATCTTCGCAAAGGACTCGGTTACACAGATCTAATTCCTCTATCCCACGATGCCCGAGAGGAGCTTCTTTGGTGGTTGGACCACATGGAAGCTTGGAATGGGAGAGCAATTTTCGGAATGTCTCCGGAACTCACAATCGAGTCCGATGCGAGTACTCTAGGTTGGGGGGCTCGGTGCGGCGACATCACCACTGGCGGGAAATGGTCTCCCATAGAAATGGATATGCATATAAACTGTTTAGAACTATTAGCGGGTTCTTTCGCTATCAGAAGCTTCACAAAACACATGGCAAATTGTTGTATTCTTCTCAAAATGGACAACATTTCAGCAGTATGTTATATCAACGATTTGGGCGGTACAAAATCCAGAATATTAGCGATTCTTGCAAAAGAACTTTGGCAATTTTGCCTAGACAAAAATATCTCAAGCGGAGTACTTACCGGGCCTTTCCAATACTATCGCAGATTGGAATTCCAGGTATTTAACAGACTCCAGCGATTGGACTCTCCACAGGACAACCTTCTCAATTCTGAATTCAATCTGGGGTCCCTTAACTCTGTTTGCGTCCAGACTGAATACTCGAATACCAGCGTTTTTCAGCTGGAGACCGGATCCAGAAGCTCTAGCTATTGACGCGTTTCTACAGACTTGGCCCATCCAAGGATGTTATGCCTTCCCACCTTTTACCATGATATCCAGAGTCATTCTTCAAGTCCGAAAACAAAAGATCAATCTAGTTCTGATCACCCCCTTCTGGCCATCCCAGCCATGGTTCCCTCTTCTTCTAGAGATGTCAGTAGATTTCCCTCGTTACCTATCTCCATATCCTCAACTACTCTTGGATCCTATGGGCAATACTCACAATCTTCTCCTTCACGGTCAATTACACCTTTTAGCTTGGTTAATCTCGGGAATCGACGAACTACCGATGAACTTTCGGAAATTTCTCAATTCCTCATCTCTGAAGCATGGGCCCCGGGTACTAAATCATGCTATAGATCATGCTGGTCTCTGTGGGTACGTTGGTGCCTGGAACGGAACCTGGATCCCTTTTATTCAGATCTAAATTCTATAATAAATTTCCTATCCTCTTGTTATCAACAAGGAAAAGCCTACAGAACTATAAACTGTTATAGATCTGCTATTTCAGCATCTCATGATTTCATCAATGGTTTTCCTGTAGGTAAACATCCTCTAGTGTGGAAATTGATGAAGGGAATTCGTATATCTAGACCTCCATCATCTAGATATTCTAATCTTTGGGATGTCAATCAAGTTCTTACTTTCCTTGAATCCTGGCCTAGTAACGAACATTTATCTCTGAAACAACTTTCGGCCAAACTTTCCATGCTATTATGCCTTATCTCATTTAGAAGGGTATCGGATATCCACGCTCTGGATATTACTAATAGATCATATGAACCTAATGGAGTGAGATTCCGAATTTCTAGGAGAACTAAATCATCCTCCAGAGAAATCTTCTACCCTAATTTCCCTCAAAATCCACAATTATGTGTTGTTCTTTGTTTAAAAATGTATGAATTAGCTACATCCACTATTAGACCACTGAATACCCACCAATTATTAATTTCGTTTGTTAAACCTTTTCTACCTGTATCTTCAGCTACTTTGGCAAGATGGATTCGTTGGATCATGTCTTCAGCAGGTATCGATATCTCAAGATTTGGAGCCCATTCCTCTCGGGGGGCTATGGCTTCCAAATCTTTAGTATCTGGAGGTCGACTTGAGGATATTCTCAAAGCCGCTGACTGGTCCAATGAATCCACCTTTAAGACCTTTTACTTTAAACCTCTGGATCATGCTGCATTTAATGTAATACAACAGCTTTGAACTTGCATAATATGAGCCTCCGTGTCTTGCCATAAAAGTCGTAGATTTTCCTAACTTTGTGAAGGAAAGTCAGGATTTTATTAAAGACACGGAGGCGAGTATTATCCATCCCTTAAACTAACCCACCCTTTTCTACTGTTTCCTACTACGTTGATGGTTTACGGAGCTATCCACAGTTCAGATGAGTTGACCAGATGTTGTCTATCCATACAGTTGCAGTTTTACGTTCACCAAAGAAAGAGGACAAGAAACTACCTGGTTCTACAATTATACACCTGTGGGGAATGTGATAGGATATATGATAAAGGGGTGGAGTCATCAGACTATCAAGTTTTTTCTCCTTTTGTTAGTTAAACTTATTCAAGCTTTGCTGCTGAGAAGTAAAGTAAGAGCTGAAAGCATAATACTCGCCTCCGTGTCTTTAATAAAATCCTGACTTTCCTTCACAAAGTTAGGAAAATCTACGAATTGTAGAGGGTCCTCATTCCTTGCTGCACTTCATACTTTGTGTTCAGTCTTCCATTTTTATATGAATATTATGGTGATCATGCACTGTGACGTTTGCCAGTCAGAGTTGTTAAATTACCATCAGTTGACTCCCACCTGCACCATCCTGAGTTGTTTCCCCATCCTTCAGGAAGCCATTGCTCTGCTCTCTGTCACATTACATAGTCTGGACTCCTGTCCAATAGGTCCATTGAAAGGGATGGAAATGTCCATTAGTTGGTGACTAGTAAAAAAAAAATCTCCAGTAAAAGATAATTTAACTATTTATTTTTCTACCATTCTAGAGCCTTTTTCCAGTATTAACTTAGCTTGTTCCTGATTAGCTTGTCTTCCTCCTGTTCTGAACTCAGCTATGTTTCTGAACACATTTCAGAATGCTGATGTGGATCCTGTAGAATTGGTTTCTTGAGAGGCTTCCTTGGAAGTGGTTGGTATGGCAGTTCCTGTACCTACATTATATTCTGCTGCTTAGTTCCCATGGGGTACCTATGGGTTCCCTGCTACCTCTATCAAAATACAAGTGTGGCCATCCTGGTCAAAATCTAACTGAACAGGTCTGGCTATTTGTCCTTGTGGCCAGCAACTTTACTCACTTCTAATACCTGTAGCAATGTCACACATGCAGTTGACAACAATCTCAAGCTAGACACCCCAGCTTTTCTCTCTAGCAACTATTTGCAGTAGTTTGGGTTTATTTGCTTGGTACTATCACTTTATCAGAGTTTTCTTTTATCATACGCATATCATGAATTAAACAAATATGCTTAAAGGTACATCATTATTGACAAACCAATACATGCATAACATTTCTGCATTTTGTATTCAGGTTCCCTGTACAACCACAAGGCAACACATTTAAAGGAACTCTGTCACGTAAAAATGATCTGGTGATAAACACACAGCAAGCCTTTCCAAAAATTCTCTATTTTTTTAGACCTAAAAAATCTCCTTACAATTGCTCTGTGAGGGCACCCATTACTGCTTTTTACAGGACTTCCATTACTACAGCAATCTTGATAGGGGCAGCACAATATTAGTGGCAGCAGGTTCAGCACTGGCAGCAGGCACAGCACTGGTGGCACTGGAAACAGGGGCAGCACATCTGATAGCAGGCACAGTATTGGTGGCAGCAGGTTCAGCACTAGCAGGAGGCATAGCACTGGTTGCAACAGGGTCATCACATCTGACAGCAGGCACAGCACTAGTGGCAGCAGAGGCAGCAATGTTGACAGCAGGGGCAGAACCTCTAGTAGCAGTGTCAGGCAGCTGACCTGTCCTGCTGTCACTAGTACTACCCTTTTCTCCCTCTCTTCCCATTCCCTTTTCTCTCTCCCTTCCTATTAAATTCCTCAAGATCCATAGGGGTGATTTAGGAGGACAGGACAGCATTGGTTCAGTAGTGCTCACTTCTTCCTCCTCCTCAGACTCAGTGGACACATAAGGGTCCTTCCAGTTCCTCCTTTTAATATTTTTAAACCTGCTCATAGTGATAACAGTCACTATGTGCCTCTCCTGCCTCAATTTTGGAAAAAGATCACAGCAGAATAGCACAGCATACCTACCTCTCTCTCTTAGCTCC
Source organism: Rhinophrynus dorsalis (assembly GCA_037306005.1). NCBI lineage: Eukaryota > Metazoa > Chordata > Amphibia > Anura > Rhinophrynidae > Rhinophrynus > Rhinophrynus dorsalis. The sequence continues at coordinate 367,754,883 of CM074720.1, read as the reverse complement.
TTCCATTGTGTTTGACTTCTGCAAATACGTTACGTTTTTATAGCGAAAAGAAGAAAACCGCATAAATCAATGGCCAGAAACTTCCTAGCCACTGAAAAAAATGTCAAACAATTTTGGCCAATAAATGCAAAAATTTTAATCTCTAAAGTGTCTTTTCACTTGAAAAAAGCAGACAGCACCTTGGTTTTCACTGAATTTCTCGCGGGAACACGGCAAGATATTTTGCCCACCCCTATTATGAGGCAACTGTACTCTCTCGAGTTGCTTCTACTGGCTGCCATTCCTTGTGCTGCCTCTCCTTTGCCTTCCAGGCTGCAGTTACCAGGTCATTTTGATGGCTCTCCTACGGTGCTATGTGGTTTCCTCAGCCAGTGTTATCTGCACTTTTGGAGCCAGCTAGATTTTCATCACCCCAGGCTTGTATCATGTTTATTATACCCTGTTGCGGGGTTCTGCTTTGACCTGGGTCTCACCACTTCTGGACCTCCAGTAACCAATTTTAGCTGGTACTTTGACACCTTCATTTGATTCTGTTTTTGATACACCTGGGGATGTGCTATGGCCAAGTCTGCTATCCTGGACTGTTAACAGGGTTCCAGGACACATCTTCTGTATGTCACTGAATTTCTGATTTGGGCAAACAATACAGAGTGGGGAGACAATGCCTTGAAAGCTGCCTTTAGGAGGGGTTTAGCTGAGTGACAAGTTGACTACTTGACTCATTCAAGTTTCCTTGGAAGATCTCATTGCTCTCTATGCTACTTTGGAATGACATATACAGGGTTGATTGGCTGAACGTGACAGGGATTTCAACCGCCAGTTTCCATTTAAGATAACGTTGGGAAACCTATAGAAGTTGGGGGGTTCTCCATCTGTCCGAAGAAGACAAGGCCAGAAGAAGATCCCTTGGCTTGTGTCTATACTGATCTCAATCAGGAAAACGCATTAGAGAAGACAACAAGCTTGTTCTTTCCACCTCATTGACCTGTGATCAGAGGGTCGTTCTAGTTTCTGCCTTCATTGACTCCGGGGCCGGCATCTTCATGGATTTGCTGCTCAGCATGGGATTCTCTCTAAAAAAAGAGAGGTCCCTATTTGCATCATTGCTGTTGACAGTTCTCCTTTAGGGGCTGGTCTTATTTCCCACTTTACCTTTTCCCTTACTTTGCTTCTTGGTTCTTCTCATACAGAGACATTGTCTTTTGATTTAATATCTTGCCCTGCTAATCCAGTGATTTCAGTGGCTCCAGAAGAACAACCATGCTATTGCTTGGTCCACGGGTATTCTTACTTTTCCTCATGCCTCCATATGTACTCCAGAGGTTTCATTGTCCACAGTGGTTGTTCTGAGAGTTGACCTCCCTTTGGTTCCTGAACCTTTCCTGGCCTATACTGATGTGTTCAGTAACAACTAATGCCACAATTTTACCACCATATTGGCCATATGATTGTCCATAGATCTTCTGCCAGGGGCAACACCTCCTCAGGGTAGGGTCTACCCTTTATCTATTCCAGAAACCAAGGCCCTGGAAGAATACATTAAGGAAAATCTTGCCAGAGGATCTATACATTCATTTACTTATCCTTCTGGTACTGGCCTATTCTTCATCAAGAAGTATAGTCCCAGTGTAGACTACAGGGTTTGAAAGAAATCATACAGAGACATTGCTATCCTTCTTCTTATTCCCTCAGAGGTGCATATAAGCTGCTCGGGGTGAGGGAAGGAGATGAGTGGAAGACTGCTTTTATTTCCAGGTTTGGGCATTACAGATTCCTGGTCATGCCTTTTGGCCTTTTTAATGTCCCCACAGTCTTCCAATGTCTGGTCAATGACATATTCAGTTATCTCCTGTTGTCCTTGTCATTGTATACCTGGATGGCATTTTGGTATTCTCCCTTACTCAGTAGAACATCGCCTTCATGTTAAACAGGTCTTGACTTGACTCACAGAGAATCATCTCTATTGCAAAATAGAGAAGTGCGAGTTAGAGAAGTCTTCTCTGGCCTTTTTTGGCTACATTAAATCTGCCGGGTAAATTATCAGCCGTGACTGAGTGGCCTCTGCCTCTTTGCTTAAATCCAGCCAATAGTTTATTGGCTTTTCCAATTACTACCACAAGTTTATTAAAGGCTTTTCTGCTACCATATCTGTATCTATATCTATATCTATATCTATATATATATATAAAAGAATAAGCCTCATTGCATAATTTATGGTACCTCACACACAGAACATAATTTATGTCTCCTCAGAAAACACACACACATTGCACAGAATGCCTCATTACATAATTTATGTCTCATTAGGAGACATAACTCCTATTGGGTGATTCAATGGGGACTTTACTGCTCCCATTGGGTGATTCACTGGGGGCATGTTTATCATACAGGGAGTTGGCCCGCCCCCTCCAGCCCGCCCACCACTATCCAACTGACAAAAAAAAATATAGCTGCCACTCGCTCCTGAAGTAGGGGATATCAATAACTTCTCCCGGTCCACACACACTCTCACTCGGGATCATGACCCCACAAGCACACTGTTTCACCTCCCACAGATAATTGTAACACTACATACACTCTGTTTCAGTACGATGGTGTAATGTTTCCATAAAATGCAAACTCAGGGATAAATTTAATAGCAACGCTTTTTTTTAATGCTTTTCATCTCTTCAGTCAGCCTCACTGTCTGTTTTCAACTGTCACTCCTCCACTTCCTGCTTCCTGATTCCTGCCCTTTCTCCTTAAAGGGAGAGAGATGCTTTACTGTATGTTACAGAGGGAAAGCCTCAAACACCACTTTCTATTTGTTCCCTCAGCATATTGCTACGATGCCTCAACTGAAGAGCCACCGTGTGTTATATTGCTATATTAGCTCAACTTAACCCTTTGAGTGCCAGAGGGGTACGCAACACATCGCAAAGCAATGCATTGTGTACTGGCACTCAAAGGGTTAAGTAAGGAGGAGTTACTGCTCCCATTGGGTGATTTAATGGGGGAGTGATTTAAATCACGCAGGGAGTTGGCCTGCCCCCACTATCCAGCCCGCCCACCACTATCCAAGTAACTGAAAAAACAAAATGGCTGCCACTTGCTCCTACACCACAGACACAAACACAACAGAAAAAAAACACACACTCACACACACACACACACTCAATCACACACACTCAATCACACACTCACACTCTCACTCACACACTCAATCATACACACTCACAATAATTCACACACTCACACTCTCCCTCACACTCACACACTCTCACTCAGACTCAATCACACACACACTCTCACTCACACACTCAATCACACACTCTCAATCACACACACTCACACTCTATCACTCGCACTCTCTTATTTACACTCTCACAAACACTCTCACACACACTCACACTCTCCCTCACACTCTCTCACTCACACTTTCTCACTCACTCTCATACACCCTTTCACTCACACACTCTCACTCACACTCTCTCACACTCACACGCTATCAATCACACACACTCACTCTATCACACACACTCACTCTATCACACACACTCACACACACTCGCTAACACACTTACACAATCACTCACACGCAATCACACCCCGGGAGCCAGCACAATTCACCTTCCACCATAGTCTCACTCACACTCACTCACACCCCGGAAGCCAGCATGATCCACCTTCTACCATAGTATGTGCAATTACCACATGCATTTCAACTTCATGAATGAATGCCACTCACTCACACACACTCACTCACACCCCGAGAGCCAGCACCATCCACCTTCCACCATAGTATGTGCAATTACCACATGCATTTCAACTATATGAATGAATGCCACAGTGGAGGTATAAGTACAAACACAAACTCATTACAATGACACATAAGTCACCCCCTTATGACTCACTTCTGTGTGTGTCTTTGTGTGTGCCTGTGTGTTTCTCACTGTGTGTTGGATGTCTGTATCATACTCTATGTGTCTGCATGTTGTGCATTGCATGTATGTGTGTATGACTGTGTCGCTCTTTATGCATCTCAGTGCATGTGTGTGCATTTGCGTGTGTGTCTCTGTGTGTGTTTGTCTTGCATCCGTGTGTGCATTATTTCCCTATATATCCTGATGGGCAGAGCCGTCCCACATTGCTAGTCTACTATAAAGGCCATGGCACTTAACGGGGCTGATCCACATCATTGGAATTCTAAAGCCTTATAACCTTTTGAGACCTTGAATTCTGCATTTTCCTCTGCTCCTATACTTAAATATCTGGATCCCCGTGCTCCAATTGTTGTAGAAGTGGACATATGTGAGACTGTGGCCAGAGCCGTTCTGTCTCAATGATAATCTGGTTCCATAGTGCTCAAGCCCTGTTCCTTTTTCTCCCAGTGTTTCTCTTCTACAGAGAGAAACTATGATACTGAACAGGGAAGTTAGTCTAAGATGAGTGGCAGTACCGGTTTGAGGGGTCACTTCATGTGGTCACAATTCTTAACAACCATCAAACCCTCCAGTATCTAACATCTGCTAAGCATGTAAATGCTCAGCTGGCTCATTGGGCCTTGTTCTTTTTCCAGTTTAATTTTGTTATCTCTTATATTCCGGGGAAAAAGAACATTTTCAGGCCAATTCTGAGCCTATAGTTCCTCCTGTCCAGATTACTTCCTCCTTGTCCATGAAACTTCTTACCTGCCTCAAGAGAAAACAGTCTGTCTGCCCATATGAAATCTCTTTACCCACCAATGTGTATTTTGTTCCTGACCAGTATCTTCTGGATATTCTCTTTTGGTGTCACTGTTCTGTAACAGCTGGTCATCCTGGGCTTCTTCTCACTCAGAACCTCATCTCCATGTACTTTTGGTGGCCAGAGCTTAAGTCTGATGTATCTGTATCTCAACCTGTGGGACTGTTACACCCCTTACCTATGCCAGCTCTTCCATGGACTCAGATAGCCCTGATTTTGTGGTATACCTGCCTCCCTCCTTTGGAAACAAGGTTATTTGTGTTATTGTGTATAGGTTTTCTAAGTATGGATACCTTATTCCATTACCCAAACTCCTTACGTCTGTCGAGTTAGCTGACTTCTTTGTCCAGGGAATCTACCATCTTCATGGGATACAGAAACAAATTCCCACAGATCACAGTTCTCAATTTGTGTAATGCTTCTGTAGAGCTTTTTGCACCAAACTTGCAATCCATGTTCAGCATTCATCTGCATACCACCCACAGATGACTCTGCAAACCAAGAGGTTGAGCCAAAACTTATTGCACTTCCTCCGTTGCTACTGCTCTCATCAGCAAGATGATTGGATCCAACTATTTCCATTGGTCGAATTTACTTCCACTTCCCTTCTCTAGTTATCCCTGAAGTGTCCTCCATTTTTTTGCAGCTCTTGGGTACAACCCTCCAGCTCTTTCCCTCTGTCTAAGGTTCCCTCTGCCGAAACACATATTGGCAAGTCATCCACCACACTCTTCTGTCATCGAAAATGTGGTAGAAATTGCCAGCCATCCTTCCTTGGTAGATAGATTTGCGGCTTTAGATCTAGTATGGCTTTCTGCCAAAAATATTAAGGTTGCCATCCCTTTCACAAATTGGGTCCTCGGTATCTAATATGCTTTAAGGTTGAGAGCAGCCTCTCCCTGATCTCCTACAGTTTCATCCTACCCATGCCATTCTGGACTCTCATCTTTTCCGTGGTTACTTACAGTACCTTGTTAATTGGAAGGGCTATGGCTCGGAGAAGTGGTGGCCTCGGATGCACCTGCTCCCTCACTGGTTCGCCAATTCCACCAGTCCTTTCCGGCCAAAACCCTCTGTGGACACCCGGAGGTAATCCCTTTGGCGGGAATAGTGTCATGCTCTGCCCCTATTTCTTTGATTTTTGTGATTCCTTGTCTGGTTTTTCATTTGTTTTCCTTTTTATCTAGATCCTGGTTCTCTACCTTGACTTGTGTTTGCCCTGAGCCTTTATGGAGCCGCAGTGCTTTTGGGCAGGGCACTCTTAAATTGTTCCAAGTTGTGATCCTAAGTTTCCTGTCTTGTTCCTGAGTAATATTTTATTTGTATTGACCTGGCTCTTCCTTTGACTTCCCTTTTGTTCTGTGATTTGGTACAGTGCTCGTCTGAGATCATGTTATCGACTTTGACTCAGTTGTTCGACTATTCCTCTGTCTGCTGCCTTGTACTGCATTATCCACCCGTTCCTGATCTGGCTTGCCAGACTTCCCATCAGTCCTGACCCTGGTGGGCTTCTGTCTCCTTGACCTCTAGTCATACTTTGACTATCCTGTTCTCTGTTTTCTCAGTCGAGCTGCAGGCCACTGTGTTCCTGTACAATAACTCCAACTATACTTCAGGTGGGTTATTTGTTCAGTATCCTCTTCTACCTCAGTGGGTAGCTGCTGTTGTCTGGGTTGCCATCCAGGGTGTTGGCTGGGTCCTCTGGTTGGCAATAATCTGGCCTTGCAGCTAACATCTCTATCTTGGCCTAGGCCACAGCAAGTCAACCCAGAGACCAGCCACCGCCAGCTAGCTACGTACTCTAGTCTTTGCTCCCAAGCATCTGGCCCACCGGGGCCTGTCTCACAGTAGTCCTATACTGTCTTTTGTTGAGCTCTTATATTATTATTATATCAAATAGCAGTCTGTCACCTCTTTGTGAGGAATCTACTTCACAGAGTTTAACCTGGCAGCTTAAATTGGGCACTTAGTCTGTCATATCATCACAATGACTACCCAGGTATCTCGTTGGGTTCAACCCAGCAGGTATGACTACCCAGCTATATCTCTGTGGTTGACCTGACCTGTACGACTACCCACCTGTCTCTCTATGTACAACCGGAGGTTTTTGACTACTCATCTGTCTATCTGTGTTCAAAGTGGCCTGTACGACTATTCTTCTGTCTAGTTTCTGGTATGTACTTCTTCATTCTGCTTCCTACCCACACTATACCTATTGCTGAGTATTGTGCTAGCAGTATCTGTATTGTTTCCCAGCCAGACACTGGTGTTGTAGCTATTCTATCTATTGGAGACATAGGACATTTTGCAGAATGCAACATCTGGCTTTCATCTTTCTTTACCTTGTGCTGATGACCATCAGCTGCATGATATTGTGATGCGTTCCTGTCATTTCTGTGCCTTTCTTTCTCTCTCTCAGGGTTCCCAGATTTGATACTTTCTAAATAAATGATTATAATAACAAGAGTTGTTAGGTTTTTGTTTTGGCCTCTCCTTGTTAAGAACAGAGCAGGTTAATTATTCTTTGTTCCAAACAGAAAAGGAAATAGAGATATTCTGGATTGGCTCCAAACTCATTTTGCTTATGAGTACTCTATTAACAATAGTAGGTCAATTCTATGACTGCAGATATTGTTGCACAATGTTCTAGTTCAAACATTTATTACCTGAAATTTTCCTAATGCTTTAACCCTTTGACTGCTGCAGAATAAATGGATGAAAATAGTGCAGGTGATCAAACAGGATAATTAATAAGAAAAGGAAATCAGCACACAAAACGTGCTTACTTTTATTAACCACTTGGATGCTAGCGACAAGTCCAATGTATTGTCTCAGAATGCACTGGAGACTTTTTTAGCACCCCAGAAGTGAAATAATTACATGTTCTACTAAATAATTTCCAGTGGGTACAGGGGAAGTGGGACATACGCATAATATAAAAGCAGAATAATTCTGAGGCAAAGCAGCTGCACTATAGGGAACAAGCAAGATCCTCTTCCATTAAAATTGGGGTTTTAACCAGAGAGATTATAACAAATGGATGCAACAGCACTCGTTCAATCACCGTCATTGAATATTCCAAAAGGATAAAAACAAAATCTTTATTCCAACATTAAAATTGGCATACATGATTACTCTGGAGGTGGAAGACTCAAAAAACACAACAAGACCCCCCAAAGAGGTCTAACGCGTTTTATGCTATGTACAGCGCTTAATCATAGACATCACATTACAATATCACATTCATTTATATAAGCTAAAAATTAAAAACAATTGGGGAAACCTGTTTCATTCTTGGGTAATCAGACTCACAACCAATCATTAAAGACTCCATTGAAAAAACAGATGTTTAACCCTCTTCAATGGAGTCTTTAATGATTGGTTGTTAGCTTATATAAATGAATGTGATATTGTAATGTGATGTCTATGACTAAGCGCTGTATATAGCGCGAAACGCGTTAGACCTCTTTGGGGGGTCTTGTTGTGTTTTTTGAGTCTTCCACCTCCAGAGTAATCATGTATGCCGATTTTAATGTTGGAATAAAGATTTTGTTTTTATCCTTTTGGAATATTCAATGACCCTGATTGAACGAGTGCTGTTGCATCCATTTGTTATAATGTGTCTACATATTCAGGCTGGAGAACATGTGGCGAACATTGCACCGAGATTCACCGTCTTTTTAACCTCACTGGGGGGTAAGTTTACCCTTATGTGTTTCTTGAGTACCTATATATATACAGCGTGATTAGCACTATAATCCTGTGTATGCCTTTTAACCAGAGAGGTCTTCTTTCTAGCCTTCAAGGGGTTAACAGCTCAACTGAACCCTTTGAGGACTAGAGAGTTATTCAATGCACTGAATAGCAATGTGTTGGATACCTCTCTGACATTTAGAATTAAATCAATGATAAATGAGAAAAACTGGATTAGTTGTTCCCTTTGGTGCACTTAGTTTACCTTAGAATTACCTCTATGTTGTGCAAATGGAGCGTAGTGAATAGTATATGCAGCATTTTGTAATCTCAAAGTAGCTGCTATAAGCCATTTTGCTGGCCAGAAACTCACCCTCAAAGTTGAATTAGGGCAGCAAACGCTTCTGGAAAGTGAGCTTAACCCTTTCAGCGCATACCCTTCTGGTACTCAAAGTGTAATTGGACCATGAAAATATATTTTATTTGTGACTGCAAATGTTATGAAGCATAGAATAAGGAAGTGAAGGGAGGAGGGAACATTGAATTGTAAGTACCTGAGCATCTCATACCTCCTCCTCATCATCATAACCTCAGATAAGTCCAACAATTAATTTCACAATAATTGTTTATTCATCAAATCTCCTATTTCAAACTGCATACAGATTGATGGTGAATAACCGTATCAATAAGGACTCTACTGTGTGTATTTTTTTTCTACCATTTATGACTTTGTATGCTGACTTATCTTTTACAAGGATTTTTTTGTCCCTCTATTCCTCATTACTCTTTTATTTTCTCACGTTTATTTTGTGGGTACTATACATTATACTATATAATCATTTGTTTAAAATTTAGAAATCACTTTCTTTTATTAACAGATGAATAGTATTGAGATTTCTATATATTAATCTTCTAAACACATTATTAGGGATGGCAGGTGTGGAAGGTGTACATACTTGCATCCAATTTAGACCTTTGTTGGTTTATATAGTAGTGCTTTGTCTTCTAGATCTTTTTCTACTAAAACAACTTACCCTAGTGCCATTGTTAATAGCAGAGCTGTCAAAGTTGAGTCCTCAAGGGTCACCAACAGGCCAGGATTTAAGGAACTATCCCATGACTCAGTTTTCCTTTGAGACTACTCCTTGAATAAAGAAGTGTAGTATTGTAGAAATTATGTTAGCTTTTGTTTATAAAGTTATACTCTCTTTTTCTGCTACCTCTCAGGATTAATGTTTGGTAGTTGCAATGAATTGTACCTTCTTTCTTCCTGAACAAAAAACTCTGGGGATGGTTTGTGGCAGAGCTAACCAGATAAGGGCCTATTTTTGTCAATTAATCCCTATGTGGAAACTATGCTAGGCCGCTAGGCCACTAGGACACAGGTGAATTAATGTCTATAAAATTATCTGTATGTTCCCATTGACTTAAATATCTAAGGCTTTCTCTGTATGAACACTGGTGTGTGTGGAAGAAACTGCAACTAAAATGAAAAAATAAGTATACATGTATATTAAATCTCAGTATTTTACTAAATATTCAACTGCTATGCCCACCCTTGATAGTAAGAGCCTTTAAAAATTACAGCCCTCAGTCTGAAGTCTTCCCATGGGCTTCTTTTCTCTCCACAGTTGATGGTATGAGTTCCAGAGAAGCAGCTGATGATCTTTATTGGCTGCTGTGATACCATACCCACCTTCACAGCCAATAGGAATGAGGTTGTTATTTGCTGCTTCAGCTCATACATGAGGTTGGAGAAAAAGCTTGAGGAGGATCTGCACATTATGGCTATCTCTTTATAATAGTACTACTTTCATTGGTAAGAGTACCAACAATTCATTTCTACAAGCTTTAACATATTTAATCAGCTTTAATGTGAGGCTTTGTTTTGTAATGGTTTTACTTTGAGGAAGAGAAAAGCATTTGCATACAATTCCTTCTAATAGAGAAAACTAAATGCAACCATTCCAAACAAATTACAGTGTCGATGGAGTTATTTACATAAATTCAGTGACTCAATACCTAGCTAGTTCAAGGTCACAATGATCTGTTTGTATTTTCCCACTTCAAAGCCAGTGTTTTCTCTTCTGCTACTGAGATGGCATCACAAAGAAGATTAATGAAACAGCTGATGTATATTTTATATAGGTTTAAGTTTAATTTAAATAAATTGATAAAGAAAACATCAAAATTACCAAGTCTGTTGTTACACAGTGGCAGCAGAAAGCACAGGTCCAAAGTTGTTGGAAGCTTGCTGAGAAGGCTTTCATTCTGCAATGAATCGACAATGGCTAAAGATGATGATGATGATGAGAAATTCTTATGTATGGCTGTGAAACATGGACACTGAATGCCAAATTCTGAACATAACATAAAGAGACCAAAACATTAGTGCATGGTCAGCAAACAAAGATCAATGACATTGAAAGAGTTAAGCACTTGAAATAGGCCAGATAGCAAGAAGATCTGATAGTAGATGGACCAAATTAATTTTGGAATGGATTCCACTTGATACTAAATGCCCATGAAGAAGACAAAAGACAAGATGGATAGGTGAAATTACCAAATTTGTTGGTATAAAGTGGCAACAAAAAGCACAGGATCGAAGTTGTCAGAAGCTTGCCAAGGAGGCTTTTATGTTGCAGGGAACTGACAGTGGCTGAAGATGATGATGATATATCCCTTTGAGTGCCAGAGTGGTACGCAATGCATTGCAAAGCAATACGTTGCATACCACTCTGGCATTCAAAGGGATATAAATAAATAAATAAATATATGTGTATATATAAACACACACTACTGTTCAAAAGTATGTTATTGTTTTCCATCAAATGAGAAGCAAATACAATCAAGACGTTGGCAAGGTTAGAAATATAGACTTTGCTTTCATTGAAGAAATCTCCATTTGCAGAAATTACATCCTTGCAGACCTTTGGCATTCTCGTCATCTACTGTGTAGAGATTTCATCCTCAGCCTCCTGAAGCCCCTCCAACAATATGGATTGGATTGATGGGCACTTCTTACGTACCATATGGTCAAGCTGCTCCCATAACAGACAAGGGCATTTCAAAAGTTTGAGGTCACTTTGAAATGTCCTTGTCTGTTATGGGAGCAGCTTGACCATATGGTACATAAGAAGTGCCCATCAAGCCAATCCAAATTGTTGGACGTGCTTCAGGAAGCATTGGTTGAGCATATGCCATGATTATATTTTAATAAAGTTTTTCAAATAATTTGAGATTGCAGATTCTTATATATACATATGAATCTGTATGCTCAAATTATTTGGAAAACTTTATTAAAAATATAATCCTGGCATAAGCTCAACCAATGTTATGGTCTCTAATGGTCATCAAGTTGCCATAAGCAATGCATAATGCTAGTACAAATGTTCTCCACCATACAAAGATCTTCACATCTTATGTATATGGGTGGGACACCATTACTATACAGCCTGCAAATTTGTATTGCAGATTCGTTCCTAGTTGAGCATCTCTGACTTTTAATATACATAAGCAAATTACCCTTAGGATTAGTCACCCCAAGGGTAATAGGGGGAATCCAGCATTAGACCCCTTGCTCACAGTGCTTAGAGAGATCAGCAATACCGCACTGATGAGGCCGAGCAAGGCTGAAACATATGTCTTGGGTTGGCTGCTTCGCTTGTTCAGAGAGGAATTGCCTAGCATTTTGTGGTTGGACTACTGTAATGGCAGGACCAATATGATATGCTTTAGGATATTTTTTCTCTGTGAAAGGTACTAGTGGGCTAAAAGAGATTGCACCCTGGGTAGGACGCCATTCCTATAGAGTCTGCAAATTTGTATTGTAGGTTCGTTCCAAGTTGAGAATATCTGACTTTTAATATCTTCACCTCTTTATTACGCCTAAGAGTACAACTCCCAGTATGACAATGCAGGCATTTCATCACTTCAACTGAGACCAAAATACGTTGTGTTTCTATTGTGTTAGTGATTGTAACCTCACACATTTTGAATTCCAATACGTGTTTTTAAAGAGTCACTGCCATTGCTTTTTATTGAAAGGAATTTTGTTTTGTACATTTTTTCTAGTAAAATTATTCACCAACCAGTTGAAAAGTTTTGTGTTTTAAAATAGAACAGTATTCTAGGAATAATTGATAATAGAGGGGTTTACCTTCATAAAGTATATATGTATGTATGTACTATCTGCATTCTACAGGCAACTGTAGACATTTTCATTTAGATGACAAATTCAAACAATAGTAGCCCTTAATAGTTATGAATGGTGGAGCTGATTGTCCTTATCCAGTTGTAATTATCTAACAATTTAAATCACAGCTAAAATGTCCTAATATATCTTCCACCAGTTATCTTACTATGTACAGAAAAGCCTATGTAAACTACCTATGTAAACTGACATTAATTAGAAATCTAAAGGAGAGCTAATATCTTCTAAAAAGGCTTATGGCCCTATACATTTTCATTTTGTCATGGTGGCCATGTCCACAGAGACGGATATAACAGCTCCTAGCAAAACTGCAAGACCTCAAATCCTGCTTACTGCATGTGTAATGTTACCCATGTAAGGGCACAAGGAGCATGTTAATCACCGCTCCACTATGTATTGTACTCCCCTATGATCCTTTAAGGATTAAATAGATTCATGCACTATACCTGCTTCAATTTTAAAACACTACCAGTTAAATGGAGCTGTTATTCTCAGCAGATATTAGTTCTTCCAGGCTTTGGAGGCTTTGAGACACACAAACACACACACATTCGCACACACACACACACACACAAACACACACACACACACACATAACCCCCAGTAGCAGAGTAGGTAGTACCTTTAGCCCATAATAACATCTAATTCACATAATATGAAAGAAAATATCAATCTATATGGAACAGTTATTCACCATGCACCCTTGCAAACTGTTAGGAATTTGCAGTGATAGCAGGTTAGACACTCTCACACAGTGCACATCTTGTCACATGTTTGAACATTTGGAGCAATTGTTCCTGGGGTCATACCGCTGTGCCAAGCATGAGCATATTTTTGAAGAGTCTATCAGGGATTAGATCAATTGAAAGTAATGCTCTACAGGCAACTATATATCCAGTTCACACTGTATGGTTAACACAAACGTTGCTTCTCTATATTAATGCCTGAGCTCTTCCTTTTGCCTTGTACGAACATAATGATCATCATACATGATTAATTTAACAAGTGTGGGAGTGATATTAACATGGATTGCTAGTGAAAGACCTGGATGTCCTTGTCAACTACAAACTTGGAAACAGTGACCAGTGTCAAACAGTAGTAGCAAAGGCAAACAAAGGCAAACAAAATCCTGTCTTGCATAAAGAGGTATTGACGCAAGAGTGGATAACATTATTTTGCCGTTATACAAATCATTGGTAAGACCTCACCTTGAGTATGCAGTGCAGTTTTGGGCACCAGTTCTAAAAAAGGATATACTAGAACTAGAGAGGGTACAGAGAATAGCAACAAAATTAATTAAGCGAACGGAGAACTTGACATATGAGGACGACTAGACAAACTTCGTTTATTTACTCTAGAGAAAAGACGACTAAGAGGAGACCTTATCACATTGTACAAGTATATGAGAGACCAATACAAGGATCTCTGTGGTGAACTATTTATTCCAAGGCCTGATCAGGTGACCAGGGGACAGCCCTAGAGATTAGCAGAAAGGAGGTTTAGACTTCACCAGAGGAAGGGGTTTTTTTTATAGTAAGGTCTGTTAAATTTTGGAATTCCTTGCCAGAGGAGGTGGTTATGGCAGATACAATGGATACATTTAAGAGAAGATTAGATACATTTAATTCAAAAGGGAACATACAGAGTTATACTGTTTTTGGTAGGCAGATCAGGAAGGTCTGATAAAGACTAACTTAATTGGTAGCAGGAAATCTATGGAATTCTCAGTCACTGTGGTATGAGGAGAAGGTTATACTTAATGGACTTGTGTCTTTATTCAACCTAATTTACTATGTTACTATATCTTCTTATACAACAAAAGCATAATATAGAAGGCATGCACATATGATTACATTTGGACCTTAGAGTTAGAATGACAAAAAAGTAAAAATAAGTTACAGTGTATAACAATTTCCATAAATTGACATTTGACAAAAAACTTTTACATTATAAAAAATATGCTCTGTGGGTGTCAGTAGTAATAGGAAATTATTGGTTACTGCAGAGCACTGACACACCCATGCCAGCATACTCTGCTCAAAAGAACTCAGAAGAGCTGCCCAGAATAGAAAGTATGTGTCACGGTTTTTTAGGACACTCAGACACAGAAGGTTTGGGTAAAAACACAGTTTTATTGAAAACACAGAAATTAGAGTAACCCACACAGGTCCAGTATATACAGACAGAAATAATACTGACACAGGTGAGGTTACAAATAGATTTAGTAACCCACATGGGTCCAGTGAAACACAAAAGTACTACACTGCCACAGGTCAGGTTACAGTTCGTGTGAATCCTAGAAGAGGCAATGGAGAGATGGGTGCTATTAAGCCAGGATGTATGGACAGGCCCTCCACAGAGAGTGACACAAAGCAACAGAGGCCACATGGAGGTATACGAAGGCCCTGGAAGTGACAGACTGCCAGAACAGTCAAGTGTGACTGATACTGTGTAGCAAGGAGTAACGCCAATGTAACCTACAGTACACTGTGACCCAAAGTGCAACCACACCAACCCCAAGAGGTTAAACAACGCTCTGAATATGGCTGCAAGACCGTGGGGAAAACCGAGGTGCCCAGGGAACAAGCCAACCTCGGGTAATAGCAATGAACAGATCAAGCATACCGTGGTGCAACCTGATTGATCTCAACCACCGGGGTGAATGGATCATGAGGCACAACAACCGGAGACTGGGTCACAGAGCAGGAACGTCAGCCAATCCGAGTCGGTACACAGAATAGGAACGTCAGGCAGGCCGGGTCGGTACACAGAGCAGGAATGTCAGCCAGGCCAGGACGGTACACAGAGCAGGAACGTCAGCCAATCTGGGTCGGTACACAGAGCAGGAACGTAATCAGGCAGAGTAGTCAGGCAGAGTAGTCAGGCAGTCCGGGTCATACACAGGATTCACACAGAAGTCTGGAACAAGCGCTAGCGATAGGAACACCACGAAAGGGCATAGCAGCAGTGACAGGGATCAGTATTTAAGGGTTAGCACTGGGTGGAGCAAAACCACAATAGCCAATAAAAGGAATCAGGAAGTAGCACTGAGTCAAAATGTCACCAGCGATAACACGGGCACCATGATAGTATGTATATTCTTACTTGATGGTAACAAATAATTTATCTGAGTATTAACAGAATAAATGTGGCTTTCTATGGTGGTGTTGACTGTAAATCAAACTGCCATGTCACCCCTGATTGTGAACTGGTGATGTAGGCTGATTAAAATGGACCTCTTTGAACTATTTTTCAAATCAAGTAAACTTAAAGAGATAGTAATGTCACCAAATAAATGTCCATCTGATTGTTCAATGCAATTTTCTATACTGAATACTTTATTCTGAAGATCCTTTACCTTTATATTTGGCTTGAAAATCCAATTACAAGTTTCACCTCCTGCTCCTTTTCACACTGAAGTCCCTCAGATCCGTAAGCCGGTTGCTTGATTGGATGGATCACAATGAGACACAATATTTTGTCTGTCATAATAAGGAAAACCCTGACAAAGGAGGGCAGTAGTGTTGAGCGAGCACCCCGATGCTCGGGTGCTCGGGTGCTCTGACCGAGCACCCCCTGAGGCTCGAGTGCTCGGCCGAGCACCCGAGCCCCATTGAAATGAATGGGGCGACACGAGCATTACACCAGGCACCCCCTGCTCTGATGAGGGGAGGGTGCCTGGTCAATGCCCCCCTTCATCTCCGCTATGCCCCCTTCATCTCCGAATGCCCCCTTCATCTCCGCAATGTCCCCCTTCATCTCCGCTATGCCCCTCTTCCACAATGTCCCCTTTCATCTCCGCTATGCCCCTCTTCCACAATGTCCCCCTTCATCTCCGCTATGCCCCTCTTCCACAATGTCCCCCTTCATCTCCTCTATGCCATAGAGGAGATGAAGGGGGACATTGTGGAAGAGGGGCATAGCGGAGATGAAGGGGGACATTGTGGAAGAGGGGCATAGAGGAGATGAAGGGGGACATTGTGGAAGAGGGGCATAGCGGAGATGAAGGGGGACATTGTGGAAGAGGGGCATAGAGTCTATGCCCCTCTTCCACAATGTCCCCCTTCATCTCCGCTATGCCCCTCTTCCACAATGTCCCCCTTCATCTCCGCAATGCCCCCTTCATCTCCGCAATGCCCCCGTACCTCCAGTCCCTGGTGGTCCAGCGGAGCGTCTTCAGATCTGTGCCTCTTCCGGCACAGATCCCCGCCACCCGAACATGGCGGGCGAGCACATGGCGGTACTCGACGAGTACCGCCATGTGCCGAGCAGAGCGATGCTCGAGCCGATCCGAGCATCGGCCGAGCACGCTCGCTCAACACTAGAGGGCAGGTTTTTCCTTATGGTGACATAATATTGTCCCTTGTCAAGATACATCCAGACTGGCTTTCTGCTCCAAGGGAAGTCAGCATAAAGTTCTCAAAAGAGGCGGGAGGAGGAAACTTGTAATTGGATTTTCAAGCCAAATATAAAGTTAAAGTATGTTCAGAACATAATATTCAGAATAGATAATTACAAAGAATAATTAGATGGACATTTATTTTTTGATATTACTATCCCTTTAAGGTCACAGGTTCACTTTAAAATGAACAAAGTTTGTCAGGTCCAATTTAACCCCCTTGGATTCTAGAGATGTCTACAACACATTGAAAATGTCTCTATGATCCTAGGGGTTAATGCATTCACTTAATGTGTATCTTTGACAGATGGTCTTTCAACCAGGGTAATTCTGGAAGCACTAGATGCATATATATAATGCAGTGCATTTGTACTCTCTGAAATTCACATATTTTCATTACATAAGAACAGGTAATGACGAAAAGAATATAAGTTCTGCATGTATAATCAGATTTATAAAAATATATTTTTTGGCTTCGAACTCCAGAACATTGGATATTAAATAAAATGATAGCTAATATGATAAAATGCAGACTGTGAGCTTTAATTTGAAGGTATTTACATCCATAAACAATGACCCATGTACAAATTATATCCCTTTTTAGTCATAGTCCCTCCAATTCAGTGGACCAAAAGTAATTGGATAATTGGCTGGTCAACTGTTTCTTGGCCAGGTGTGTATCTTTGCATCATTAGTTCATGCACAAGAGAGTTGATATAAAGTCTAGAGGCGATTCTAGTGTGAAATTTGCATTTGGAGTCTGTTGCTATTGTTTCTCAACATGAGAAGTAAAGAAGTGTCAATGCCAGAAAATTAAGCCATCTTGAGGCTGAAAAATTGGAATAAAATGATCAGAGGCATAGCCAAAACATTGTCTCTAAATCAACTGTGTGGTTCATTGCTTAGAAGCAAGAATTTACAATTGAACTCAGAAATAGCAAACAACCTGGTAGAACACACAAGTCCACTGTAGGGGCTGAACAGTTGTGAAGAAAAAACACCTTTTCAAGTGGTAACCCTTTGATTGCCAGGCAGGTGTGCAACAGATTGCTCCACTATGGATTGCATACCACTCTGGCACTCAAAGGGTTAAACAGATCAAAAACACTCTCCAGGACACAGGCATAGAAGAGTCAAAGAATACCTTAACCCTTTGATACCAGAGCGGTGTCCAACAATAATTCAGAGCAATGAGCTGGACACTCAAAGGGTTAAAAAGGAGCCTCAAAAGCAGAAAGGCCAGGTTATAGTTTGCTAAAAACTAAATTAACGAAGACTAATGGACAGATAAGACAAAAATTAACCTGTACCAGAGTGATTGAAAGAGGTAAGTGTGAAGACAAAAAGTACACATAATCCAAAGCATACCACCTCATCAGTAAAACATGGTGGAGGTAGTGTTATGGCTTGGGCATGTATGCCTGCCACTGGAACTGGCTCACTTGTATTGATTGATGATATGGCTGCTGACAGCAGCAGCAGGAGGAATTCTGAAGTGTACATAAACATCTTATCTTATCCAACCAAATGCCTCAAAACACATTGGAAGCACTTCACCCCACACCAAAACATACTGCTAAAGAAACCAAGGAGTTTTTCAGGGCCAAAAAGTGGAATGTTCTTTACTGGCCAAGTCAATCACCTGACCTGAATCCAACTGAGCATGCATTTTACTTGCTGAAGACAAGACTGAAGGCAAAATGTCCCAAAACAAACAGCAACTGAAGATGGCTGCAGTACAGGCCTGGCAGAGCACCACCAGGGAAGATACCCATCATCTGTTAATGTCCATGATTTGCCAACTTCAACTAGTCATTGAATTAAAATTATTTGCAAAAAAGTACTAAATATGGCAACTTTAAGATTATGTTATTTGTCCAATTACTTCTGGTCCCCTAAAATAGAGGAACTAAGTAGAAAAAGGGTTTTTAATTGTAGGGATGAGTGAACATATTTGCGTCAAACCAAAATCAGCAAATAATGGCACTTCCTGCTCAACAAATAATTTCCTGAAAAAAAATGCCATTTTTATACTTTTTTTGTCTAGGTTATTGCATTAAAATCAAAAGGAACATTGAATTTACACACAACACATAGCAATGATATTTTATTTCCCAAAGGCGTAGTATAAAAGGGGTCTGAGGGTGCCTGTGTTGGTGGAGTCCGGGGAAAGAATCAGTTGAACAGGGAATTTTTTTTGGGGGTGGGGATTGTTGACTGGGATTGAGGGAACAATTAATAAAAAAAAAATAATAATAATAAATAATAATAAAATAAAAAACAAAATGAGAAACTGACACTTAACGTGACAGCGACCCCCTGACGTAAGCTGTGATTGGGCAGATTGATACTTGACGGCATAGAGTATTTTGTAGCAGATTATTTGTAAGACTTTGACTTGTTAGTAGAGGCCCAAGCCCTGAGGTCACATTGATTTGTAGGACTTAGACTTATTAGAGGCACAAGCCCTGAGGAAACATTGATTTGTTGTAGGACTTAGACTTGTGTTAGGCCCAAGCCCTGAGGAAAATTGATTTGTAGGACTTTGGCTTGTAAGAGTCACAAGCCCTGAGTAATCAGTGATTTGCAGGACTTATGCATATTAGAAACAACCCATCCAAATTGGTTTTTTGTTGTAGGCCTCTGGTTTGTTGAAAGAACAAGCCCTAAGCAAAAAAAATGCCCTACTGGAATAGTGCCAGTAGGTCATGCTATGGTGCCCAGTGGCCATTGTCAAATGCCTCTGTGTCATTGCAGCATTTGCAACTTATGTTCTTGTTTCTGCTGAGTTGTTTAAGCAGCAGTATGTTTAGGTAGTTCCAAGGGAATGGGATCAACAACAGCAGTGATATGGGTGATGGATGTGTTACAGCTTACCTTGTTTTCAGAGTCATCTGCTGGCACGAGTCTTCAAGCATGCAGCAGGCCTCTGTTTTATGTGCCATGCTTCCTGTAGCTCCCTCCTACCTACTTCCTTCCTCTGAGCTGCTCCTCCTACCTACTTCCTGAGGAGGGGTTTAAAGGGCAGTCTGAGTCCTGACTCGGTTGCCCTTGCGTTGTTGTTCATAGCAGTTCGATTACCTTGGGCTCTGTGTATGACCTGGCTAGTCTTCCATCCAACCTGGTGCTGACCTGTGGCTCTGTTTGACTATTCTTTTGTCTATCCCTATATTGGACACCCAACCTGGTGCAGACCTGTGGCTCTGGCTGACTACCTGAACTGTGTATGACCTGGCTTGTCTAACTACCACCTCTGGTGCTAACTTGTGGCTCTGTCTGACTATTCTTATGTTTGTTCCTTGCACCTAGCAGACACCCAATCTAGTGTGGACCTGGGGCTCTGGTAGAGTAGCTCTGATACTGACTACAGTCATGAGTCAGGTATCCCTTTCTTTTTACTGACTGCAGGAGTGAGTCAGTACTCTCGGTTTGTTGGATCAAGATCCAGTGTTCCTGCTCCTGTTCCTGCTCTTGGTTCCTGCAGAGACTACCAGTGGCTGAGGCCTAGTCTCCAGCAGAGTGGTCAAGCTTGACAGCCTATTCTTCCTGATAGCAGTGCTCGCTGGCTTGTAACCCTCTGCTTGCTACTTGTGTATATAGTGTGCTCTACTTTTCTATTATTAATAAATTTTGCATTTAACTATACCGTACTTACTCCAGAACGTTATTGATAAACCGTGACAGGATGATCATGTTTCCACTTGCCACTACTAGCTCCAGTGATGTGCCTGAGGCAGTACCAGCATCACAAATAGCCCCCACCACTTCAGGTATTTGTGGAGAAAATATGTTGGCCAATAATGCTTCTCCACTTGCCCCTCCTCCAATAAATAAGGGAAGGAGTGGGAACAATGGGCATATCTGTACTCATTTCAAACATCTGGCACAACTCAAACCAAACATAATGCCCCCAATGTGAAATCATCCAACCAGAAACCAAGTACTGCTGCTGTCTCTATTAGGGATGGGCGAAAGCTTTCCCCTCAAATCAAAACTGGTGAAAAATGTCATTTCCCACGTGGTGAATAATTTTCTGTGAAAATTTCCATTTTTCTGCTTTTTTCACCTAGCTCATTGCATTGAAATCAATGGGAAGACATATTTTCCCTACCGCATGTAAGCCAAATAAAAGGGTGTCAGGCTCTCACCGCATGACATTCTGTGTTTGTAAGTGGAGAAAGCAGCATGTTTCTGAGCTAGAGAAGATAAGCAAATAAATTGTTTAGGGAGTCTTTTTTTGGTAGGACAGTTGTTCTCTGTATTAGGGAGAAGAAGGGAGGAAGAAGGTTGAGCCCAAATACCCAAAAATTCTGTGTGACTGACTGGCAAGACATAGGCAGCTGGGGTCCAGTTTGCTTTCTGATTTTGCTTTTATTGTCTGGGAAAAGAAGATGTTGATTTTGTGTTTTAGTTGCATTTTTTGTGATAAGATAGGGTGGACAACGTAAAAGAAAATAATAAAACAAATAAAATCAAAATAAAAAAAATCACAAAAATGAATACGTAAATAATTAAACAAATAAATATATTAGGTGACAGACAGCTGACTGGGAGCCTGATGTGAGCTCTGTGATAGACAGTAGATAGACAGCAGACAGCAGACAACACTGAGAATTTTGTTGATGGCTAAGGCAATAAATCACAGTCCATCAATTGTGTACTGTAGAGAGTAAAAACACATACAGTAGTTGAGTAATATTCAGCAAATACACAAGTGGTAGTTCAAAAACTGACTGCAGCAATAGTTGCTGAACGTGTGCAAAAAATTTGCTGGAATAGGAAAAAAGGAGGAAAATTTTGCATTGTAGAAAAGGAGAAAACTTTTGCAAAAACCAGAAAAATCATTTAAAAAACAAAAGTCATGCAGGAAATTGTTCTCACTTTTCGCCCACCTCTAGTCACTATGCCCCTTGTCCACTGCCCGTTAAGGACACATAACCACTTGCAGTTTTAATAGTAATGATGAACCCTCCCTGCCACCAGCTTAACATATTATGCGGAATGGAACAACAGCAGTGCCCAGTTTCTTTGGTGGATGTTTGGCTTTAACATGCTTCACAAAAATTTCATGGTGTCTGTGTTTCATATGTGTGAAGAGGACAGTTATGCCAAGGTGCATTCCCTCCTTTCTCACTGACTTGTCACAAATTGTGCACAGTGCCGTTGCAGATGACTGAACTGTGTCTGCCCCAAGAGAAAAATAGTCTCACACCCAAGACTTTGGGTGAGAGGGGAAAGGTGGAGAAGAATGGCCTCTTTCTTCTTCTCCTCCAGATTCCCCTTCACTGGCTGAGGCAGAGGATGATGTTGCTGCTGTTGTTGCTACTGTCTCAGAATCAGAACTACAACTATGAACAGGAGTCTGTTGCTAGTGGTAATAGTAGTGGCAGGACTTCTTGGGGCTAGCAAGAGAGACATAGGGTCCCCTGTGGTCACACTTGCTATCATCTCTCCCCCATGAGAATCACATGACACACTGGCAGGAGCAGCAGTGGCAGCAGGCACAGGTAGCTGACCTGTCCTGCCCACACTACTGTCCTCTTTTGCCTCTTCCTGTGAGACAAATTTCCCCAAGATCCCTAGGGGTTATGTAGGGGGACTGGACATCATTGGGTCTGGGGAATCACGACATCCAGACCCTTCAGTGCTGGTAGTAGTCACTTCGTCTTCTTCAGACTCACTGAATGCATAATGATCCTTCCAGTTCCTCCTTTTGTTTATATTCCAGGTGCTCGTAGTGATAGCACGCACTATAACCCTCTCCTGCTTCAATTTCTCTATATGAATCACAGTACAACAGCCTATCACCCTCTCTCTCTGGCTACTTGTATTGTGTTTCACTTCCTGGAAACGTCAAGTTTTTATAGCGAAAAAGAGAACATGTAAGTAAAGGGGTGAAATGTTTGTAGCCATTGAAAAAATAGAGAAACATTTTTGGCAATGGGTGAAAATGGCAAAGATTTTAATTGTTTTATGTAAAGCTGATTTTCCTGTGAAAAAGCAACCACGTAGTTTTTGTGTATTTTTTCATGGGGACATGAAGGGACCTTTCACCCACCCCTATTTAATTCCTACACTGTTCAAGGTTTACACATGTAAATACCCTTCAAATAAAGTTAACAGTTTGTGCTTTATCCTCTTAGTCATTGTTTCATTTCAAATCCAATGTGCTGGAGTACAGAGCCAAAAATAACAAAACTTGTGGCACTGCCCAAATACTTATGGTCTTCACTGTAAGTTTATTCTACCTGACAAGGAGATTTGGCCCTAAAGCATTACTCATTAGGAGAGCAACTCCTTCCTAACTGTGATTAGGTGGGAATGAGTATTCTACGCCCCTGAGGGAGTATAGGGTGATCTAGGAAAGATCCATGACCAATTAATCATTCCTGTAGGGTGTCCAGTGGGACACCAAAGAGGAATTAAGGACACAACAATGATGGAATTTCCAAAATCGAAACTACAGAACTGATAACTAAACATGGATCTCAACTGCACCAGTGTACCCACACACATAACATAAACTAAAATTTTGGGTGGCATATTGAATTGGGAAGGGATCCCTGCACATTTTAACTGCAATGTTATATTGTTGATAGTATTATTTGAATGTTATTGCTGTTTTTTGCTGACTTCTTTATAAACGTTGCTTGTTACTGGGAGTTATTATTTTGTCTTGGGAATGAATGTGGACCCATAGAGTCACCCACCTTAGTTGGAAGTCTCATCAGCATCTTAGACCCTACTGTTCCCCATCACCATCAATGAGAGCTTACAATATGCTAGTCTGGCACTAGCGCCAGAAAAACAGTAGCACCAGGATCAGGCCAAAATGATGAAATAAATAGATAGATAGGTAGGTAGATCTATGATGTAATGTGCTAAAATAACTAAAATGACATTAAAGTGTTACTAATAATTTCACAAAATAGCAACACAGGAGCAATTAATCATAGAGCAGAATCATAATCCACTTAATAAAACTACATATGTAGCCCCTGGTGATTTAAGAAATGTGTGATGTAACCACCTATTATTTACCCATGTTTGGAGTATAAACTCTCAAGAACATGGCAATCTTCACTGTTATTATGTATGACAAAATATTGTATTACTGTCATCTATGCTGTACTGTTTAAAGGGCAAAAAACATGAAAAAAGTTAAGGCTCAGTGTTTTACCAGTTAATTGATGCATTTCCCATCTCTGGGAGCAATAGCATTATAAATGTACAGTTCTAATTGTACCAATCCATTCCCAAATTGCTTGTTTCTCCTCTACAAGAGCTGAAGCAACCATTGGCAGACTCATTCCTTTTGGATGACCAGAAGCTGAGGGAAGACTTGTGCACTGAGGACTGTAACTTTAAACTACTGTTACTACCAGAGGTGGGAGTAGCAGTGACTAACTGGTAATGTATTTTGTTCTTGTGTTTTTAGTTATTTGCCTCTAATATATTAGAGCTTTATAAATGAATGACAGTAATAACACATTTTTTGTTTCTGGTAAGTTTTGATTTACATCTCATTTATCCAGCATCCTTTATCTGTGACAGCATGTTTGTGACAGATATTAATCTCAGTAATATGTTATTTATACATTTTGTTTATGAAGGATGCATTAGTGAACCAGGAACAGTACGTCTTAGAGTTATCAGGAATCAGATTATCCTGGTTTGGCAACAGTAACAAGTAACAGTGATCTCTATGTACTCGTCTGCTACTTACCTGACCGCTGCTGTCATACACTTGGAACATGGTGTTCTGTCTCATTTTAGTAGTTTTAGATATATAAAGATAGTATCATTAAATACATTTAGAATAATACTTGGGAATAGGAAATATGCATCCAAACTGATAATGTTATTATCATCCAATATATATATAACTATGAGTTATCTACAGCATTTGACAGTGTTATATGATGCATAGCTGAGAGCATACAATTTAGGTTATCTGTAATGCCTAAGATGTTAGAAAAATTTCCATTACATTTCCAAAGCAATGCATTGGAGACCCCTGTAGCAGATAATACATTAAAAACATTGTTTAGGAGGTGCTGCATATCACGGTGCCCGAGATTCTGCCTGAGCGACATTCCTACTTCCGGGTTTGCTTTGGCTGCTTCTTATTGGTTCTGGGTTGTTAGCCCTTCCCAGGGCTTGCCTTTACATATGCCGTCCTGTCACTATGCTGGTGCCCTTTCGTGGTGTTCCTGACCTGATGCTTGTTGCTGTGCTCCTGTTCTGTGTATGATCCGGTTTCGTCTGACCTTGCTCCTGTCTCCACTGCCCATATTATTGGACCCGGCTTGCCTGACTACGACCCGTTACCGATTTGGATGACTACCGCTCTCTGTGTACCGATCCAGGCTTTGGCTGACTACCGCTGTCTGTGTACCGATCCAGGCTTTGGCTGACTATCGCACTCTGTGTACCGACCTAGGTTTTGGCTATTCGCCTAGCGTCCGCTTGTCACTAGTGCTTCCGTTGTCCCTGTCTTGTGCTTTAATGATCTCTTGCCAGTCGGTGCTTCTCAGTTGCTTCCGGTTGTGCCACCTGTCAGCCGTGCCTCATTGCAGCCTCCATTACTTGCTATACAGCCTGTGCCCTCCAGTCACTAGAGGTGCTACCGTTTGTCAGTCTGCTCTTACCAGCTGCCTCCGGTTGTGCTACCTCTCAGCCTGTGCCTCCTTGCAGCTTCCGTTTGCATACTATACAGCCTGTGATCTTCGGTCACTAGCGGTGCTACCACCTGTCAGTCTGCTCTTATCCGCTGCCTCCGGTTGCGCTGTCTCTCAGTCTGTGCCTCCTTGCAGTCTCCGTTAGCATACTATACAGCCTGTGTGCTATGGTCACTAGCGGTTCTACCACCTGTTAGTCTGCGCTATCCGCTACCTCCGGTTACACTATTTTAGAGCAGTCTGCCTATATACACCGGTTGCGCCCTGTGCAGACGGTGCCTACTTTGATTGCCTCCGGGAACATCCTCTGTTACTCGTTGGTGCTATTTCTTGGGCTGCCTTACCCGGTTATAGGTAAGGCTGGTAGAGCCTCCTCTTTATACTCGCTGGTACCATTTCTTGGGCTGACTTACCCGGTTATAGGTAAGGCCGGTAGAGCCTATTCACTGCCCTATATTGGGGTGTCTGCCCTGCAGTATAGTTCCCTCTTAGGGCCTCTCCGGACCTGTACTGCTGAGGTTTTGCTACTGTCTCTGTTCCAGTCAATATTGCATATTTTGTTAACTCTTTGTGCCCTGACCTGTGTCAGATTCATTATTACTATCCACAGTTTGAAGTCTGGACCCGTGAAGGGCATCTCTGTTCTTTATTAAGTTGTTTAATAAAGCTTCATTGTTTTATCTTACCAAATTGAGTGTTCAATAAAACCGTGACACTGCATCTATCTATCTATCTATCTAATAAAACTACAGCCATTATCAATCCACTGCACTCTTTATCCTCCTCAGCAACTGAGGGTAGGGAGTGTAATCTGCCATGCTGGTCTAGTGCAGTATATATATATATATATATATACTGTTACCAGCAGTGTCTCATAAACAATATGCTTTTGACTTGATAAAGGGAAGCTATTTCTCTTGAAAACTTGTCCTGAAAATTGAATGGTAGTCTAATAAAAAAGGTATTGTTATATACTGTGATACTCATTCATTTGGCATCTACACCACTGGACTATCATAGCTATAGAGATACTAGACGAGTAGGAGTTTGGAGTTTTTAGCTGTAACTTTATTATTGCTAATGTTTTTATGTTTTAATTCATTTTTTATTAAATGTTCTTTTTCAGTTCAGGAGTGCTCTCCTAATTTAAGATACCTCTTTGCTTCAGGCCTTGTACAATACTGGGTTTTTAGGATTGTAGCTGCCCATTTGCTCTTTTATAGATCCTGATTTTAGGGATCTGTATTTGCATTTTTTGTGTTTATATCTATCTATCTATCTATCTATCTATCTATCTATCTATCTATATAGTGAGAGAGAGAGAGAGAGAGAGAGAGAGAGAGAGAGAGAGGATTACACTCGCTGGACTTGAAAAATAAACACAATTTTTAATACTGATCATCGTTTCAATCTATATTTGAGACCTTCCTTAAGAACAATGTATTGTGCAAAGGAAACAGCATTAGATACCCATACCAGAGGCAGAGTTAACCATGCAACACAGTTGTGCTGGATAACATCATCCACCATCTAAACCACCACCCTGCTACAGTAGACCGAATTAACATAGATACAAAAATGAAACAACAAAAGTACACTAAATTGAAGTGAAAAAAGTGAAAGGTAACAAATATAGGCATAAGCAAAAATAAATAAAACAAGGAAAAAGTAGAACAAAAATAATATTTTGTACTTAAGTATATCATTTAGTAGATCCACTAAAAAATTTCAAAAAGCTCAAACTGGTTACAAATTGAAGTTTTTAAAGCACATTGGGCTAGCAAAAGTATATTAAATGTATATATTGCTGTAAATAGCAAACATATTTGTTCAATTGAAAACTAGGAGAATACTAAATATATCAAAAGTATGTAAATAATGGGCTTGTCCTTATTGTATAGGGGTTTCTGTATATTACAAAATCCACAATCAAGTGTATAGTGCCCGTAATTTATAAGAAACATATTTCCAATTCATAATTCACATTTTCAGATAAATCAATACTAAACATGGAACCATCAGGAGTAAAGCAACCTCAATAGGATCACTCCTATCTGTCTAATGACTGTGCATATCATGTATATCAGTTCAATCTGTAATCCTTGTATCAAGAATCAAAGTCAATAGTAGACATGACTTCTCAGGAGTACAAAGATCCCATCTGAATCCATGCTGTCTATTGGATATTATGTGCTCTGGATTTCAAGAACTGGATGTCATCATGGACCATCAAGAGTGTACATTATCCTTATATGTCTTCAGGGCTGGTGCAAGGATTTTTGCCACCCTAGGCAAAACCTAATTTTACCGCCCCTTGTCTCCAGCCCTTGTGCCCGACCCATTTATGCCCCGCCTCTGTATGTGTTTAAGTGTCAGTGTGTTCCCTATATGTGTCAGTTTGTGTGTGTGTTCTCTGTATGTGTATGTGTGTGTGTGTGTATCAGTGTGTGTTCCCTATATGTGTCAGTTTGTGTGTGTGTTCTCTGTATGTGTATATGTGTATCAGTGTGTGTTCCCTATATGTATATAAGTGTGTCATTGCGTGTGAGTCTCTGTAAGGATATCAGTGTGTAAGTATGTGTGTGTGCTTCTCTATATGTGTATCAGTGTGACAGAGTGTATGTTCTCTATATGTGACTCTCCCCCCCTTTGACTCTCTCCCCCTCTTGACTGTTGATCCCCCCTTTGACTCTCTCTCTTCCCCGTCTGACTCTTGATCCCCCTCTTGACTGCTGATCCCCCCTTTAACTCTCTCTCTCCCCGTCTGACTCTTGATCCCCCTTTTGACTGTTGATCTCCCCTTTGACTCTCTCTCTCCCCGTCTGACACTTGATCCCCCTTTTAACTGTTGACCCCCCCTTTGACTCTCTCTCTCCTAGTCTCACTCTTTATCCCCCCCTCTTGACTGCTCATCCCCCCTTTGACTCTCTCTCTCGCCCCCTTCTGACTCTTGATCCCCCTCTTGACTGCTGATCACCCCTTTGACTCTCTCTCTCTCTCCCCATCTGACTATTTATCCCCTCTTGACTCCCCTTCCACTTATTCTTCCCGGTGCACATCTCTCTCTCTCTCTCTCCCAATGAGTATGTTTCAGTGCTCTCCCTTGGCTGGCTATTTTTTTAACCTTTTCAGTGAGAGAGGGGTATACAAAGCATTGCAAGGCTATGCTTTGCGTACCCCTATGGCACTGAAAGGGTTAATGTAGCACAGTGATGCCTGTTTCGCTCTCCCCCTCCGCTCCTTCAATCCTGGTCCAGGATTGAAGGAGCGGAGGGGGAGAGAGAAACAGGTATCGCTGTGCTACATTAAAAAAACAGCCAGCCAAGGGAGGGCACCGAAACGTACGTTTTTTTTACTTCTGCAGTAAGTGGTGAGTGGCGGGGGGGGGGCGATGCTCCCTCAGAGAATGTGCGCCCTAGGCAGGCGCCTACCTCGCCTATATGTGGCGCCGGCCCTGTATGTCTTAGTATATTTAATCAGAGTGTCAATCTGATTGACAGAGCGTAAAAAAAGCTTGAGGGAATGAAAGTCACAATGCCAAAACAGCAAAATATTATCAATATATCTTCTATATTTGGAAAGAATGCATATGTGTTCAGACCAATACATGTAGAAATGAGCACACAGAGGGGCCAATTTTGAACCCATCAGCATCCCAGAGAAGTGGAGGTAGTAATCTGTTTCAAATTTCAAAACATAGCTCAAGAGTTGATTAAAAAAAATACATCTGACCATTGTCTGTTTTATCAAGAAAAATGCTGATAACCTCCATCTCATGTGGGATGACCATATATATAGAAGTGATGTCAAGAGTGACAAGATTGTATTCACTGTCTGTTAACGATAAAGTTTGAAACAACCATAGAAAATCTGTGGAATATTTAACCCCTTAACGACTGGCTGTGTAGGCGCGTTGTGGTGACTAAAGGACAATTAATTTTTGTTTTTTGGCAATTGGGATTCTGGACTCCCCGAACAACGTGCAACCACAGGGGGAGCCCGGAATTCCATTACGTTAAGGGTATAACAACCCATCATGTGCTATGACCGTCAAGGGTCGTTAAGGGGTTAAGATACATATCCATAGATTAGACAGAAAGTTGAAGAAATTAATCTGTAAAGATAGCAAAAAATATTGAAGAAGAGAATCTCATGCAGAAATAATAGGGGGACCTGGAGGTAGTGTAGGGTGCTTGTGCAATTTAGGTAAAGTATATAGTACAGGGCAAACAGGGTGCTGAACAGTAATTGTGCAATAGATGGTGAAATTACTTATTTGTCAGTGTGAACGATATACATTCATCAATGACAGCCTTAAATGTG
Organism: Rhinophrynus dorsalis; assembly: GCA_037306005.1. Lineage (NCBI taxonomy): Eukaryota > Metazoa > Chordata > Amphibia > Anura > Rhinophrynidae > Rhinophrynus > Rhinophrynus dorsalis. Next base: position 367,724,849 of record CM074720.1, on the reverse strand, counting down.
AAATGAGTAGAGAAGCCCAAATTATGGTGAATGTGTGTGAAATATGTAAACCCATACAATAATACTTGTATCCTCCTCCAGGTTATTGGGATATGCTGGGACTTACAACCAGACACAGTTGCTCTCATCCGCTGCATTTCACAATCACATCACTCTTCTTGCTTTAAGATGCTGTTCACTTTCTGTAATGACACTCATTGGGTATACCCCGCTAGAGGTGAGACACACTCAGATTTACATGTATCCAAATCACTTATTTTATTAATCTTAACTGGATAGTATTGTAAGCTTTTAACATTATCTGACTGTTCCACTTTGACACATACTTCATTATTATGGATGGGCGAAAATAATGGCACTTCCCGTTTGGCAAAAAATTACCCATGAAAAGTGCAGTTTTTCTGCTTTTTTCATCTAGCTCATTCCATTGAAATCAATGGGAATATTGAATTTACACACAACACATAGCAAATGTTATTTTATTTCCCAAAGGCATAGTATAAATGGGGCATGAGGGTACCTGTGTTGTTGGAGTGTGGGGAAAGAATCAGTTGAAACAGGGAATTTTTTGGGTGGGGTTGTTTAGTGGAATTGGGGTGCAGTTAATAAAAAATAAATCCTAAATTTAATTTAAAAACCCCCCATAAAACATGGTATAAAAGGGGTCTGAAGAGAATGCCCATGTTGGTTGGTGGGGTCTGGGGAAAGAATTAGTTAAACAGGGAATGTATTTAGGTGGTTTCTTGACTGGTATTGGAGTGACAGTTAATAATAAGTAAATAAATAAATTAAAATAAGAAATTTGTATGTAACGTGATAGAGACAGGTACCCCCTGACATAAGCTGCCACTGGGGTAGACTGATACTTGATGTGACAGAGTATTTTGTAGAGGATGATTTGTAAGATTTGTTGTTAGAGGCCCAAGCCCTGAGGAAACATTGATTTGTAGGACTCTCAAAATCATGGGTGTGTTGTTACTAGAATAGAAATGTTTCCCTTGAGAGCAAAAACTGTGCCTCTCATCAGCAACTGCAATGTACACAGAGTGTGTGTGGTAAATAACACCTGGCAGAACTATTTCCAAACACTATGATACCAGAAACCAAATACTGCTGTTGTCACTATGCCCCTTGTCCACACCCCGCTAAGGACACATGACAACTTGCTGAAAGTTTAATAATAATTATGAACCCTCTCTGCCACCATCTTAGAATATTCTGAAGGATGGAATCTCCTAGGATGCCACTTGATGCCCTGCTTGTGATTCTCCTCCACCACACTTCCATGTGTAGTCAGTGTACCACACAGTGTGTAATGAGTGGACACAAACTGCCACTTCCTAACATCTACAGAGTGGGTATTATTTGTTGTTGATGACTACACTGTTCCAGCCCCAAGAGAAAAATAGTTCCACACCCATGACTTCAGTGGGGGAGGGAAGAGGTGGAAAATAATGTCCTCTTTCTTCTTCTCCTCCACACTCCCCTTCACTGTCTGCTGCTGTTCCTGCTACTGCCTCAGAATCAACACTGCAACTAGGACCAGGCATATTGCTGCTGCTGGCAACTGGTACCTGTCCTAGTCGTGCATCACTTGTTGACCGCATTCCCACTGTGTCCACAGTGGACTGTGGCACACTAGCCTACTCCTCAGCATCCTTCTGCTCTTGCAACTCAGCAGCAGCAGGAATTAGAGCAGTTGCAAATTCCACAAATTCCAAAAGCTCACTGCTGGTGGTGGTGGTTTTACCCATCCCACCCCTGTCTCCCATTCCTTCTCAATTTGGGCTAAAAAGGCCATCAATGTCTCTTCCACCCCAGCTTCTCCATTATCATCATCAATACCACCATTAGTCCCTCTGTGCTGCTGCTGCTCTATTACAGAGGAGAAATATGAGGGTCCCCTATACACTTGCCATTTCTTGGTGACCAGAAGAAGGCAGACTGGCAACACTAGCAGCAGGCAAAGACAGACAATCTTCCTTCTTCAGAATTATGCTCCACCTGGACAATATTGTGGGGGGAACAGGACTCCCAGGGTCAGGGGAATGGTGTGGGCTCCGCTAGTCTGGACACTCTCAATTGCTTCCCCTACCACTCCCCTAAAACTAGTTCCACCAGCTGCTTCACCATCAGTGTTACTACTACCACTAACACCAACCGCATCAATTTCAGCCCCTGAGTCCTCCCCCACACAGTCACTAGTAATATGATTACCCCTCCTTCACTCCTAACACTAAAAATCTGCTGGACCTTCTTAGTAGTAATACTAGCAGTGGCAGGACTGCTTGGGGATGGCAAGTGTGACTTAGGGTTCCCTGCTGTCACACTTGGTATCATCTTCTCCTTCCCCCACTCCTGAGAATTACAAGACACACTGGCAGCTGGTTCAGCACTGGCAGCAGGTTCAGCACTGACAGCAGGCTCAGGACTGGCAGCATGCACAGCACTGGTGGCAGCAGGTGCAGCACATCTGACAGCAGGCACAATACTGGTGGCAGCAGGGGAACCACTGGAAACAGGCAAACAGTGGTGGCAGCAGGGGCAGAACATCTGACAACAGGCACAGCACTGGTGGAAGCAAGGGGAACACGACTGGCAGCAGGCACAGTAATGGTGGCAGCAGGGACAGCATGTCTGGAAGCAGGCATATGCAACTGACCTGTCCTGCTCTCACTGCTACCCTCTTCTTCCTCCCTTAAGATTAATTTCCCCAAGATCCTTAGGGGTGATTTAGGGGGACTGGACAGCATTGGTTCTGTAGTGATTACTTCCTCCTGCTCCTCAGACTCAGTGGACACATAAGCTTCCTTCCAGTTCCTCCTTTTATTAGTTTTAAACTTGCTCATAGTGATAGCAGTCACTATGAGCCTCTCCTACCTCAATTTTGCCTCAAGATCACAGCAGAACAGCACAAAATTCTACCTTGCCCTGTAGCTGCTTCCATTGTGTTTCACTTCCTGGAATACATCATGTTTTATAGCAAAAAGGTATAAAAACCTAAATTAATGGGCGAAAACTTTCTAGCCATTGAAAAAATGGAGAATAATTTTGCCAATGGGCAAAAAATGCAAAGATTTTAATTGTTGTTTTTAAAGCGGATTTTCCAGTGAAAAAGCGGACAACAATGTGGTTTTCATGGATTTTTTTGCTGCAACACGACAAGACCTTTTGCACACTCCTATTCATTCTTATCCATTGCACTTCGAGGAGGGAGAGGGGTGCACTAAGGAGAGATGATGTGGTGATGTGTTTTGGTAATGTGTGATGAGCACATTGTCCATATGCTCTAAGAATTAGAAATGTAAGGGGGCTGGAGAATCTACTCATTCGCCTTCATGGATGTCAGACTGCTGGAGATGTGGAAGGGATGCTCTGATGCTCTTCCTTACACATCACATCACTAGCAATTTAACAACCCTGAAGTCTGAGTGCATTCTGTCTGTTTGCCCACTGGGGGAGTGGAGAGGATGTGCACCTCAAAATCACAAAAAGCATCATAAACCCTTTCAGTGCTATGAAGATGTGCATTTTGTACCTCTTTGGCACTGAAGGGATATTTATAAGAGGTATTTATTGCATTTAAAATACAAATGTATAAATAGGATGAAAAACAGTATAAACACATGAATGATATACAAGGTTCCAAAGAGTCTTGGTGGCCTCTTACTTTGTGCCCATGCAATCTAAGCAGCCAAACCCTCACATAAGTCTCAGCCAGGGCTCAGCGGGATTTGCCATTATTCCTTGTCACCATATCTCCCTTTTATTCAGCGCTTTGAATCTCCTTGAGCTGGTTGGTTACTGTAGGGATGGATGAATTTTTTTGCTTCAAAAAGAGGAATACATTTTTTGTAAAAAGTGCCATTTTTTTGCTTTTTTTGCCTAGCTCATTGCATGGAAATTGGTGGGAAGACTAAATTTATCCCTACCACATGGCAAGTTTCCCTTCTTTTACTGCAGATATAGTGTAAAAGGGTTGTTAAGGTCCCACAGCATACCATTCTGTTTTGTTAGAGGAAGAGAAAACAGCATATTTTTAAGCTAGAGAATGCAGGCTAATAAAGTGGAATTGAAGTTTAGTTTAGGGAGACTTGTAGGCAGGAAATCGATTCTCTGTATAAGGTCGGGTGTGTGTGAAAGGAGGTTGACCCCAAATACCTTAAAATTCAGTGTAACTGACTAGGAAACACAGGCAGCCTTGTTCCAAGTTTACTCCTGATATGGCTGTTACCTCTGTCCTAGGGGATTCTGGGGGTGTGAGAAGGGAGTAAAGGAGATTTACATCAAATACCCCAACATTTTATGTCACTGAGTAGACATGCAGCCATGATCCAAGTTCCTTCCTCATATGACTGTAGTCATTGTTTCAGGGATTCTGGGGGGGAGAGAAGGGAACAAAGGAGAATTACCCCCAAATATTCCAAAATTCTGTGTGACTGGGAACACACAGACAGAGGTGATACATTTTTTCCTTATATGACTGTTATCTCTGTACAAAGGGAGTCTGAAGAAAGAAGCACTTGAACAGACAGTGATAGTTATAGGGGGCACAGTTATTTAAGATAAATAAATACAATGTAAATAAATTGATAGGTGACAGTGATGGGGACCCAGATGTGAACTGTAACTGAAGCAGACTGACACTAGATGAGATAGAGTATTTTCTAGAGGGCCAAGGCAAGACATCATACTCAATCAGTACTATTTTGTACTTTACAGTAAAAACAAACACAGTAGTTGAGTAATGTCCAGCAAACACACACAAGGGGAGGATGAAAGCTTTAGGAGCAGTACAAACACATGCAAGTAAAATGGTAGTCCAAAAACTGGCCACAGCCAGGGTTGCTAAAGGATTTGCAGTAAATGATTGTGATTCCTCTCCTCCTGAGGCATATGTCGTTTGTCAAAATCCCACCAAACATTCAACCACCACCAGCACAAGTACTATTTATAAATCATCTAAAGACATTGAAGACAACGAATCATGTTCCAGTGTTAATGGCATAGTGCAAGAAGGTGTAGCAGCTCAATCAACCAAACTGACAGTGAGACAAACAAGCACAAAAACACATGCCCTGAAAGTAGTAGTGAAAATCCCCCAATGGGGAAAAGTAAAAAAAAAACAAAAATAAAACATTGATTGAGACCTCTAAATGCCCAGAAGAATATAAAAAGTAGAGGGGGAAGAAGCAGCAGGTGATGCTGGGGATGACCTAATTACTGATGATGATATAGATCTAGAATATATCCTACAGCATCCACTTCTTCTTCAGATACAGATGAAGCTGAAAGCGAGAGAGATTATGACATGGCCAGAAAGTTAGCAGAAAGATAAGAACTCAATCTTCCAGCACTGAAAAGGAGCACCGTGTCTGTCTATAAACTGTTTGAGAAAACAACCGGAAAGTTTGACCCTGGACAAGCGAAGATGTCCCCCTCCCAAAAAAAACCAAAACATCTTGTCAGGCATCATCAGCATCATCACCTCTGCCACTCAGCCACACACTAGTGTTGAGGAACCAGCAACAACACAGGTTATCACATCCACAAACTTAACTATGATGAGTTTCTCTGCTGGAAGTGCAGCACCTGTGACAACTAGTAGTAGTACAATTTCAGCAACATTATACTGCCACCAACCCCACCACGCCCACAAGTCATTTGGTTAAAGCAATAAAGTTACACAATTCTACCACTTTGTACTGCCATCCCACACTTGCTAAGTTCTTAGATATGTCAAAACATGCATAAAAATAATGCAAAAATGGTGACCATTGACATGCTGCCCTTTTCTTTTGTTGGAAACAGAGGCTTTAAAGAAGTGATGATATGTGTTGCACCCTTCTGTAATATCCCAAGCCATAGTTATTTTGCAAGGATGGTTGTGCCAAACTTACTTAAGCAAGAAGTTAGTGTTGCAGGCAAAGGACAAAGGCACTCAGCCTGTTAACAATTGTGTAGAAATCACACATTTTACTTTTAGCTATTTATTTTTCCACTTCATCCCTCAGAAGAAGTAATATTGGGGCAGGAAATCTTGCTGCAATATAGAAAACATAGGAAAAAAATGGCAGGAAATTTAGTGGTAGTGGCGAAAAGGTGAAAAAAGTGGGAAATTGTAGGTTTTTCACAAAATTCTTCTGACTTTTCACCCATCACTCAGTATTTCTGTTGCACTTAAACAACACTCCAATAAAATAAAAAAACTCAGAAGTGATACCTTCATCTGGGAATTCCAGTTACATAACATTCTTGTGCATTGTCTCCCCCTCCTTCTTCTGCATTAGATGGAGGAACTGATGTTGGGTGAGTGAAAGCAGAAGGTGGGAGGAGGGCGAAGGGTTGAAAGAGTGGAGGGCAGGAAAGGGGAATGTATGTATGCTGCCCAGCATGGCAAATTCACATCCCCTCACATCACCAGACACACTGTGTAAGCTGGCAATATGAGGGAATGCCAGATGGGCAGCTTGGCGAATAGTATATATTGTGTTGAAAAAGAGACTACACTATGTGCAGTCTCAAGTCTTCTATCTGTGCAGTCACACATTTCACACGTAAGAAGTAGGAGTCCTGTCTTAATGAGATCCCTATCTAGCCTTTCATCTACAGATGTTACTACAACTTCTCTGCTCCTTTCAGTGCCACAGGGTTATGCAATGCATATACCTATGGCACTGAAGGGGTAACAGGATGGCATCTGCTGTCTCTGCTCTTTAGCAGAGAAGCAAACTGTCCTCTGGCTCCATAGCAAGCTACAGTCTACAACTCTGTCAAATTCAGATAGTCAATGTTGGGACTGTAACCTCCAACATCAACGGCTGCTACAGGAATTTAGAGAATAGCCACATTAACATATGAACACACCCACATTAATACAACAATGGATCATTAACCTTCACTTCCATATGGTAATGAGCCAATGTCCATGTGTTCAGTGAAAAATCATAAACCTGTCAAAGGCATGGCGGATTGATGATGAAATGGGAGGATTGGTGCCAGGTTGAATGGGATATTATGGCAAAGACTTGCTAGTGCATATTGACGATCTTCCTTTGACACAGGTTCAACAAAAAATAGCCATCCTGGCAGTTATCAATCTTTAGTGCATCTCTGGCCATATATTCCTTATAACCACTAATCACTATTATGCTCTTTTGTTACTTTTGTTATTTATGTTTTAATTTTGTTCTGTTTATTTATAGTTATGTGTGGTGCACTTCATTATTGAGAGCTCACTGTGAGATATTGTGCAGTCTTTCTGAATAGGTAAAGGTTGTTTTTATAGCATAATTGATTTTAATGGTGTGTTTTTTTTCTGTGCTGGGGGATTTGTCCATATTCAATTGCATTTATACTATTTATTTTGTAGACTAATAAATAATTTACTTTATCAGATGTTATTTTTGGATTCATGTAATGTCTGTGTCACTGGTATGCTTGGCTGAAGGCCTATTAAGGATATATCTGTTTTTCTCCTTTGTTTAGGAGGTCTGAAGAGAAGGATACAAAGTAATAGTTTGCTGCTCTGCTGTGGTTTTTCTGGTACTGAGCCCAGTGTTTTTCTAACATCTAGAATAGGATTATGAAGCCTCTGACTCTCAAGTTGTTAGAGAACATAACTCCCATCATCCCCAACCAACAGATGGAATTTGAGCCAACTGTAGTTTATTAGCTATATTCCTGTGTTATTGCATACATTTCATAGAATGACACAGGAACTTGTGAGTCTATCACTCTGGAGGAATTATCTCCACTCTAGTACCACTTTATCGCACCATAGGAGACAAATAAAACAATAACATCATTTAAATGGCGATGGTAATCTTTTGAATACTAGAGAAGTCTCCATCACATTGCAAATCAATGCATTGGAGACATCTAGAATTTAAGGGATTAAGAGCCTCATTTAAATCAATTGGACTCTTAACTTGTCTCCTATTATTTGGTGCAACAGAGCTGGCCCAGCATTGCTTCAGTTCTACTTAATATATCAGCTTCAATGGAGTGGATCTAATCCATTTTTGCCAAAAGCTGTCATCTGTAAGGTGCTTGAGCCAAGGGGAGGACAGTGGGCTCTGTGGCAGGGCATTTATCAAGGTGCCCGTGATTGCCCTCTGGAAGCGCTGTTGCTATTTGCTGGCGCCATTGTAATGTCACTCCCTGAATGCTGCACTTATGCTCGTTGCTATTCTTATAGGCCTTTGGTAATTGACAGAGTCAATCTCCACCTACTTGCTAGGCCTCATTCTGCCAGTACTCCTTTGCCCTTTTGTGGTGTACCTGTGCTCTAGCTCTTGTGATTATTTCCTATGCTCTGATCCATGTATGACCTCTGGATACGTTTGACTCCGGCTACTTTCGATCCCAAACTTGTTGCCTTCCACTCTGGTCTGACCCTTGGCTCTGCCTGACTACCTCCTCTGTGCTGACCCCGGCTCCGGCTGACTATCCAATATGGTACCGACCTTGCGTTGGCTGATTAACTGCTCTGTGCTGACTCCAGCTCTGGCTGACTATCCGATAAGTTTCTGACCCTTGGCCTGAGTGACACTGCTCCTATGCTAGACCGTGCTCTAGCTGATCTCTCTGGTACAAGCTGTGCTCAGTATCCTCCCGCTGAGCCAGACTTTGGCTATCCTATACTGCTTGATACCGACGGTTAGTGCCTTTGGTTGGACCCTAGCATACTAGGAATTTGAGTCACCTTTTCCCATAGCTACCCTAGCGTTCTGGGGAATGCTAGTCGCCATTGCCTGTAGGTTTACCCTAGTATTCTAGGGTATCTGAGTCTATTACCTTGGTGTACCCTAGCTTTCTAGGGGAGCATTTCTCATTTTTGTTTGGGTGATTCTGCTTTACTTGCACTAGTAGCTACTGCTATCCTTGCTACCTTCCCATTCTGTAGCCAGATTGGGATCAGTTCCTGTGAGGGTTGGGGAGGTGCTTGTGCGCTCTCTCCAAACCTGGTCCTCTGAGGGTTGAGGAAGTGCTTGCCATATTTATTTTTTGATCTTATTTTAATAAAGATATTGATTTTACTGTATCTGTACTTGTCAGTGTCGTTATTGCATAGTCACTCCGTGACAGCATTCCATTCATGTGCTCCTTGTTTAACTGTATGAACTAATAAGATACAAAGGCAGCTGGTGAAACTTTACCCCATTACCTTGAATATATTATACAGGAGGCATCTGGGTGTTAGTAGCACAAAAATAACAGAATATGTACTAAAGTGATCATACAATCTAGTACATGCCTCATAGTGCAACCACATGTGAAGAAAGTAAAGCTTTCAAAATTAGCTACTCCTGCAGATTCTCACATTTCCATACTTTCCATACTTTTCCCATACTTTTCCATAAATATTTCCATACTTTGTACAATTTTTCAACATCCAGGAGTAAGGGCATTTCTCAGTTTCTTCCGAGTCTTACTGCTTCCTGAGGAAGTAAAGAGTACATAAGAATTGCTCCTCCTAGCTTTTTTGAAAACAAAATATGCAATATGACATTCTCAAAGCTTTTGATGTAGTCCTACTTATTATCCATGATTTTGCTCTCTTATCTGTAACTTTTTATGTTAAGTAAACAAAGATTGTAATGCAAGTCAATGAAAGTTGTTTATCAGATCAGATCAAGATGACTGAACTCAGAAAATGTACTTTTAAGGACGACAATATCTGCATACCTGGGAACTCTCATGATGTGTCTGATTGGATTACTTGGTCTCTGGAAAAGAGGCAGATTCTTTGTGTGTTCAGCTATAATCCTACCCACTTCCCAATCTGTTCAACTCACTCCCACCCCATTCTACCTACTCTTCATCCATTTTATTGTAAACCCCCTCCTTTCAAGCACCCATGCCCACCCAATTAAGCCACGCCCACAAAATGACACAAACTAGAAATAGAAACATATATTATGTAATAATGTTGTCTCTTTAATATATATAGATATATAAAACAAAATCTGGATCAGCTGACAGTATGCATCAATAATTGATTAAGCCAGTAGTGGGCAACATTAACCCCTCCAGCTCCTAACAGACTACCACTGGCTAGCAGGAAATTATGGGAGTTGTAATCTGAGAGCAGCTAGAGGGCCTCACGTTGTTGCCCATCTCTAGGTTAAGCAATAAGAAATGCGAGAAAGTCCAGGAAGTCAAAGGGATTAAAACATAATCCAATATAGACTTAAAATTCATATGAAGGAAGCGAGAAACTAGGACAAAGTATTTTCAGTAAGAATGAACAGTCATGATGACAGTGAAGCAGTGTACTCAAAATATCATTGCAACAACAGTTATTATGCTTGGCTGTACTTCATTGTACAGGGTAAAACAGTGATAAGCAACCAGATTTATGGGACACATGAGAGGTCTCTGAGGCCCAGTGGGCCTGCTTTCATGGTTTTATCCCTTAAGGGGTTTATATTCTAAAAATGGTATAGACAAAAGAGCAGATTAACTCCTGAATGGGTTAAAATTGCTCTTTATGATAGTGAAGGGAAGTATCCCATTTGATACAAAACAGTGTTCTTTTTTGTGTGAAAACAGAATGTGATTAAGGAAAGGGGAATTATTAAACAAATTAGTGAAAGGTGTTAGGCAGGTGTAGGGATAGAAAATCAATTCCTTCTTATACTTTTTTGCATGGAATTGTATTTACAAATTCCTCATCAGTTCATTTTACCATTCACATATTATATCTGTAAAATTATTCAAACCCTAAGAGAATCTAAGCTTTATGATATGAGGGAAACCATTTTGTTTTTGCACTCCCCATCTCCTGCTGTGTTTTACATGAAAGTCTTCTGACCAGGAAGTAAGTATAGTGGGGAATTTGCTAATAAACTGAAAAAAGAAGCTAAAAAAGAAAAGAAGGAACCAGAAACAGACCTGTTCAATTGTTTATAAAGTGACCAAAGAGGAAAGGACTTCTACAGACACTCATCAATAAACCTTATTTCTTTATTAGTGTAACCACTTAGTGAGCCCCTGATGAAGTCAGATTAGTCTGATGAAACATGTAGGGCCATATGCATTTTTTAGGGTGTCAAAAGATTGCTCATACTCTTGAATTCACAGGCTCCGACCTGATGTGGGATGTTCTCCCAATCCATTCAAAGAGAGCCTGTATAGGATGTATATTTAGATAATTGAGAAACTCTAGCTCTACTTTAATATATAGAAAGCTCGGGGGCAATTTCTTGGCAGTTATGTTGCACAGTTTGATCTATAAAAAGCAGTGTGTGGTCTTAGCTGACAATGTCATCAGTATTTCAGGCTCCGTACTGATGTGGAGGAATGTACCCAGTCAGTCTGAATAGAGCTTGAAACAGACGTATTCACGCTGTTACTAAAAATAGATACATAAGTTCACTACCTATGTGCTCTAACAGATGAAGAGCCTTAAATGAGTCCCTAGGAAAAGGGGAATCAGGGTTACTACTGGGAAACAGTATTAGAGAACGTGGGAGGTATTATGCTACTGTTTTGTTACACTAAAGATTCTCATCTACGATCAGGTGTTTGAACTACAAAATAACATCAAACCACTGTGCTTGTGATTCTTTCAAGTTCCAAACTGATGTGGTGGTATATATCCAATCAGTTTGAAGAGAGTTTGAAACAGGTGTCTGTTCAATTTCATATATATGCAATATGTTTTAGATGTTACGGCAAATAAAAGACTCCTAAAAGGCAACTACTGGAGAGAAAAAACTAGAAATATTGTTGTGAATTTAGTGACAAAATAGCCTATTCAAAATGTCACTTCTCATGTTCAATCAAAATTGATGTTCAGTCGGCTGGTTGAAATACAGAATTACGTCATTCAAGCACAACTAACATATAAACATCAATCGTCAGATATATATGGTATGTCTAATGAAGAATCAGTATACTTATAAGTATACTCTGGTTATAACTTATTCCCAGCAATAATAACAGAAACACTGCTTATCCTAGTTAAGTGCGCTACAGAGTAAACAAATCAAGATTATTACCTTTTGGTATATACTACAAGGAATGAGCATATATTATGCTATAATAAATGTAAATGTATGTATGAGCAAAACGGCCCAGTAGTCACCATGTGTGACAGTTTTTGGACTAAGGTAGTTAAATCTACATAGTGCCTTTAGGTTTTTAAAGTTATTACACTAATAAAGAAATAAAGTTTATTGATGAGTGTCTGTAGAAGTCCTTTCCTGTTTGGTCACTTTATACAGTATTGAACAGGTCTTTTTCTGGTTCTTTCTTTTCTATCTTCTTTTTTTTTTTAGCAAGTATTATTATAAGACCTGCAATACGATATTGCAAGTACCTCGAAAATATTATATGGTTCATAGTGGGGAACTTACCAGATTTGAACCAGAGTCTCTGCATCATCATCATCATCATCATCAGTCATTCTTGCCTACTACTCTTATATTCCTCTAAGCTTTTAGAGGTGTCAAAGAATGTATTTTTACTTTTACAAAGTTCGCTACTACTTTGAGGACAGGTGTTTTGGTGGTTGTTTGTCTCACTGTCACATGCGGCAGCTGGTTCAGCTGCTGCACCTTCCTCCATTATGCCATTGCCATAATCAACATTAGAATACTACTCGTCATCTTGAGTGTTCTTCTTATATGTTTTTTTTGTCCTGGTGCTGGTAGTGGTGAAACTTTTGGTGGGACCTTGACAAACTGCATCCTTCCTGGGAGGAGAGGATCATCATCATTTATTGCACGCAGTTCAGCAACCATGGTTCCCAGTCAGCTGTCTGGCAAGTAATATATTTATTTGTTTCTTTTTTATTGTTAGATTACTTATTTAATTTTAAGTTGTTCACTCTATATTATCACAGTTTGTCCAAAGAAAAGTTATAACTAAAAACAAAATCAACAACTAAAAAAAGTTATAACTAAAAACAAAATCAACAACCTCTTTCCCCAGACTTCCCCAGCACAGAGACAATAACAGCAAGAGCATTGAGAAAACTGGACCTCAGCTGCCTGTGTCTTGTCAGTCAGTCAGTCAGTCCCACTGAATTTTGAAGTATTTGGGGTCAACCTCCTTCCTACCTACTTCTCCCCCCAGAGTGCCCTCAGACCCCCCTAATACAGAGAACAAATGTCTTACCTAAAAGACTCCCAAAACTAAGCTTCAGTTCCCTTTATTTGCCTATCTTCTCTAGCTTAAAGACCTGCTGCTTTCTCCTCTCACAAACCCGGAATGACATGCTGTGAGAGCCTGACACCCTTTTACATGCCTGAAGAAAAGTAGAAAAAATGTTCATGTGGTGGAGGGAACATTTTTCTTCCCATTGATTTCAATGCAATGAGCTAGGCAAAAAAGAGGCAAAACTCCACTTTTTGCAGGAAATTATTTGTCTTGCTGAAAATGCCATTTTTCACCGCTTTTGGTTTGAGGTTTTAATTATGAGATATTTATTACATATGTCTCATGCAAATGTTATTATAGACATGCACAGATTTACATCTCAGGCAGCACTATGCAAGGTAACCCAAGGTGCCCTTTGCTTTGCTCATATCCACTTGCTTTCCTTTCACGTGACCACACCCCTTCCCAACCCACAGTGCATGACACAGAAAATACTCTTAGCCTAAGGCCTTAATCACACACCATTTTAAGTCAGGCCAAACCACCCATGTTGACTTACCTCTGATAATGTGCATTCCCCGCTAATCCTCTAACATGGGGAGTATGTTGAAGGTGTGCCAGAAGACCAGCACAAATGGACATGAGCCATATTTTATTGTCTGATTTGTAGTCACCCGGTTGAATGATCTGCACCATAGGTCTCTGTGAAGATCCTGCATGGTGAAACATGAGTGTTCAGTGCATGAGAGTATCTAAGTTGCAACATGCTGTATTAGGGTTATCAAGGTGAACATGTCTTGCATGAAAAGCACCACTGGAGACTAAAAATCACGGAACTCATAAAACCTCTTAAATAAATTGACCAGTACAGGGTAAAAAAAACAAACCAGTAGATAAACTATAAATTGGCAAGAGTAAATAAGCTATGCACTATAAACAAGGAGCAAGTGGCTTGTTCAGTATGATTGCTCTGGCCTTTCCAAAACCCAGCATAGTTGCCCTGTGATCCCCTGACAAAGCCACCATTGCCTATGGTCACTGTGTGATACCTGTACCTCTTCTCCGTGTTTGGACATCCCTGAATATTATTGGGGATAACTATTTTGCATCTTTTATCTGTATGGATTTATAATTCTATGCACAGCACCTTATTACTATTTGTTTCCTGTAGCATGTTTTGCTCTATTTTGCACTTTTTCATAAATTGTCTAGTCTACATATATTATAGATACTGTTCATTGTTGTACTTGCTCAGCGCATTGGATACCTCTCTAGCAATCAAAGAGTTAATGATTTTTTTTCTTTCATTATGTTAGTTGGGGTGTACATTTTTCATATATATACATATATATATATACTAGCAGTTTGGGACGGCGTTGCCCGTCATGTTATGCAGGAAATGTTTCTTTTTTTTTAAATAAATGTTATGATAGTGAATTATAGCGTAGGGTGTACGTGTCAGAAAGGTACACACAGTGATAGACAGAGACACATGCAACACACACATATACACACACATGCACTGACAACACAAACAGTGACACACAGCTGCAAATCATAACATACATACATACAGTGTGAGCAGTGTAAGTAACATACCTCCCAACATTTCATATGGCCAAAGAGGGACACTTGTGTTTTCGGTGGTGTTACTGGGGGCGTGGCTGGTGGTGTATTTTAGAGAATTTTTAACCCTTTGAGTGCCAGGGGGTAAGCAATGCATTGCATCCCCTCTGGCATTGAAATGGTTAAGTTACTCTTTCTGTAAGTGAATGATTTAGAAGAAGATGAAAGTATTTTTTTTACACAGACTAATTTAACAGATATATACAGAAGTTTATTCCCACATTACTGTGGGTTTTATTGATGTGGAGCAATCTGATACACTGGTATATACATCACACAGTGTGATCTCCTAAATAGAGGAGCAGAGGGATTTGGGTGTCAAACAGGGACTGTCCCTCCTATACTGTATAGTGCCAGTCCTTATACACAGACACATGCAGACTGTATACTATACAGCAGAGGTTCTCAGCCCATGCCCTCAGTGGCCACTAACAGGCCAGGACTTAGGAATTTCACTGCTAGAACACAAGTGTGTTGATCAGAGGCTCAGTCATATTGATTAACTCACCTGTGCTCTTAAAAGGAAATTCTAAAATCCTGGCCTGTTAATAGCCACTGAGGGCACAGATTGAGAACCACTGCTATACAGTGCCAGACCATTGTAGAGAATTTTTAACCCTTTGAGTGCCAGGGGGTAAGCAATGCATTGCATCTCCTCTGGCACTGAAATGGTTAAGTTACTCTTTCTGTAAGTGAATGATTTAGAAGAAGATGAAAGTATTTTTTTACACAGACTAATTTAACAGATATATACAGAAGTTTATACCCACATTACCGTGGGTTTTACTGATGTGAAGCAATCTGATACACTTGTACATTAGGCTGACCAGACCTCACCTTTAACCAGTGACACATATGAAAAATGCATACTGCAGGGCTGCTTTGATTTTGGTGCACTCCTGAAATATGCTTATTTCCTATGTGTCCCCGGTTAAAGGTGAGGTCTGGTCAGCCTACTGTATATACACCACACCGTGTGATCTCCTAAATAGAGGAGCAGAGGGATTTGGGTGTCAAACAGGGACTGTCCCTCCTATACTGTATAGTGCCAGTCCTTATACACAGACTGTATACTATACAATGCCAGACCATATATAAATAGTTTGTCATACATGCTATACAGTGAGCTATGTACAGCATGGAGATGATTGCAGGAACTGGCACCTCTACTTACAGACAGACTGACAAACAACCTGCTCTCTTTCTCTCTCTTTGTGCAATATATAAATACAGTCACATCCATGTCTCTGCCATTTACCAGCTCAGCTGAAGCCTTGCTCTGCACTGCCTGATCATGCCTCTGCCGTTGTTTCCACTTTCTCAGCAAGCCAGTATCCTCCTGCTGATTGTTTAGAAATCAGCTCACTTGTAGTAATTAGCAGAGCTGTGTAGGCTCAAAGACAGGGAATGAAGAAGCTGCATAATACAGATTGGACCATGGCCTTCCAGCTGTAGCTTGAACATTGTTCCCATCATCCTCAGCGTGCGTGTGTGTATATGTGTGTATGTGTCTGCTAGTGTGTGTGTGGGAGGGCATGTGCATGTGTCTGTGGTGTAGGAGTGTGTGGCAGCCATTTTTTTTTTCAGCCTTAGATAGTGGTGGGCGGGCTGGATAGTGGGGGCAGGCCAAAAATCACACTCCCACAGAATCACCCAATGACAGCAGTAATCCTTTTTACTGCCGCCCCTGGGTGTGTTTTGCCAGGCACAAAGTCTTCTTTTATATATATAGATATATATATACATATATTTCATATATGATTATTCCTAAGTCATTTTAGACTATTTTGTCTGCTTATTTATTATTAGGATTTAAGGTTATTTTGTGTCATCATCAACTAGTTTTCTTGTATTACTTTTATTTGTTTTTAATATTTAGCTACTTTTGTCATATGAAGTGTTAATCAAGCTTGTTTGAATTTACCTTTCTGATGGTTTGTGTTTGAGTGTCTCAATCTAATAATGTCTATCTTTTATGGCAGTCCCATCAGCCTTCTTGGCCGGTGTGTACACATTCTTAGTTGTTACTAAGATTCAGTTCTAGACTGCACCACACTATTTTAGAGTTTATGCGACACATCATATCTACTTCTTGTGTGATCTGTCATGCTTAGTTCCCAAAACCCAGCATAGTCATCATGGTCAAAACGAATGTGGAGTATCACCCATTCTGGAACCCTAGGCATCTGCCTACTCTGCCTTCTGCCAAAGCCATTTTTAATTGTTGTATAAAAGTGCATATTTCTATAGGCTGGGGAGTGTTTTTCATGGCCTTTGATGACAATTACAAAAACTCTCCATATACAGCAATAGCAACATCTCAACAATAAAATGAAGAAACCATGAAAAAACTGCTGAACTATATTCCAAAAATGTATTTTTGCCTGTGATAACTTTATAATGAAGCTTCTACCAGCAGAGAGTCCCCATTTTACTCATTAAGAAATGCTTAAATAGTTTATCTTAACAAAGTACACTTCCTTCATCTCCACCTTCAGCCTATTGCAAAGTAGAGTGGTGAAGGTGTTTATTGTACTCAAAGGGCTAATAAAATAAAAATACACATTGACTTCTAGTTTGTTCCTTTAGTGTTATCCATTTCAGCATTGGAGGGTTTAAACTGATATTCATTATTCATTGTTCAAATCTGTCCCACACACAGAAACACTAACAACCCTTTCACAATGGGGAACCTTCCACAGCATTGTCCACCCCTTTTATCTAAAGGAATAACAAGATAGACATACCTTTTTAACCATCAATGGGGTCATTTTCAGCCTATCAGAAAAAAACTTCAATGGCTTTTAGTGTTTTAGATTCACTAATTGGCTAAAATCATCATGTCATTGGTTTAGCTGGTCTGAGTCTCTTGCTAAAATATATGTAAGATGTCTGAGCATATTTCCTTTACACTTCTATTGCACTTTGGTTGTTGATTTAATCCAACTGACCCGCTCATCCACAATCACTTAATTCCTGTCTGTTTGACAGAGGCCAATCTATAATTTCCATAAAAGGATTTTCAAAAATGTTTTAAGTATACAGAACGATGCCTTTAATTTGGATTATATACTCTGCATGTGAAGGTCATTGCAGCTTCCTAATCACAGACCATGAGTGGGCAACCTATGGTCTCCATCTAGTTGTTGTTGGGCTACAAGTACACATCATCCTCAGAAAGTCAGAGGCACAATAACAGCAAACCTTCTGTTGGTTTGCCCTTGACTGGCTGTCCATTTGCACATACATTTTCTACCAAACTCTTTCATATATACTCTACTGTTCAAAAGTTTGGGGTCATTTCAGAAATTACCTTATTTGATGTATGTTTTCATGAGAAACAAGTTGCAAAATGAATAGGAAATACAGCCAAGAACTCGCCAAGTTTAGAAATAAAGAGTTTTTAACTTAAATAATAATTGTGTCCTTTAAACTTTGTTTTCGTCGAAGAATCCTCCATTTGCAGCAAATGTAGATATTCCATTAAAATTCAGCTGTTTCCAGCTACAATAGTCATTTACAACATTAACAATGTCTACACTGTATTTCTGATCCATTTTATGTTATTTTAATGGACAAGATTTGCTTTTCTTCCAAAAAACAAGGAAATATCTAAGTGATCCCAAACTTTTGACCAGTAATATATATATATATACTCCTTTTCAAAATAGGTTGAGGAATAAGAAATCTGTGATCAGCTCCTTTGTTCTGCATGTGAACATTTTGTCCCTGGGAATTCAGCTCTAGGTTATGAACTGTGTTTCAACATCATTTGCTGTTTTGGTCTATGTGAATAAATAGAATCATATTTACAGTTATTCAATATTCTGAATCCTTGCTAGGAATGTACCTTATTGCACAGGTGTTTTGTTTCTTAATATAAATGTCCTCCTCCCATGTAATGTTTCAAAGCAAACATGGTTTGTACAAAGCCATGGTATCACTTACAGATGTGACACATTTCCAGCCAATCCATCACAAAATGAACTGCTGTCTTAGCAAGTGGGTACATCATTAGAACATGGATTAAACAGGTGTCTCCAGTGTAAATACACAACCAGGGGCCTCTTCTGTTCTGTTGCTTTCCCACAAAATAATTATCCAACTGTATTAATCTCTTGGATGCCAGAAATGTTTCCAATTTGTAAATGAACCCCAACATACTCAAACCTCTCAATCAACAATTTTTTACCAAGAGAATGAGTGATTCCTTACTGAAAATTACTTCTCAGGTTATGAGTGAATATGGAAATAAATTTGTAGAAAATAAATTCTAGAATATTTGAAAGAAATTTTGTTTTCATAAGAAATCCCTTATTCATCAAGAGGTACAGTTCTGGAGAGAGTCAACTATACCATTTGGGGATAAACATTTTCATTTATTTAAATGGGGCTTTTAATACCTTACAAAAGGAGCAAGTATCCACCCGTACGCACGGAGGATCCCCTGCACTATTCCGGGTGCACTACTAGGTGTTTTACAAAGTAAAGAAAGTCATCATATATTAACAGGATATAAGTATCAGTCCCCTGATCTTTTAACAGTTTCTTTGTAGCCTTGAGTTCTTCTTTTCCAAGCTGACCCTGGGCCCATGTCACCTGGTCACGTGACTTTCACAGAACGCGTATCTGTATTGGAAATTAGAAAAAGAACCGACCCAGCGCAAAAGCACCTCTAAGAGCAATGTCTCTTGGTGTATGGACTCTTCTATTTTCTTTAAGAAACCTACACCCCCACCTTACGGTGGGTACTTACAGGAAACTTAGGCTTTGACCGATCTCTCGGTACAATGGCACGTAATAAAAATATATAGGTCTCTCTGTCCTCAGTCCTCCTTCTCCCACAGCTCTTTGTTTAAAGAAAGGTCACATGGACTATTGCACTCAATATATTTATTAAAATTATTTAATACTATGCAGTACAATCAATGTACTTAAAATTTGTGTTAACAAAACACCTGAAGCGTTTCATCACATAAAAGTAACTTTTTCAAAGGTGAACAGTTACATTATAACCAATCCTCCTTTATATGTGCATCTGTTTACTTACTCATCATTCCGGTACCTCCGTTCTTCTCTCCTTCCCGCCTCCATCAGGATCCACCTCATTTCGATTTGTCTTCTACTTTTTCTACTTTTAATCCCTTGACTGCTAGAGTGGTATCCGTCTCTCCAGCATTCATGGAGTTAAAAACTCATTTACATCAAAGGTAATTAGCAGACTTTTCAGTCCAGCCCTATTATGCAGTTGTATGCTCCAGAATTGCAACTCTTCAGTTCAATGAATAAGGACCAGTCTTGCATGCTTAATTTTAATAGGTGCCATAGTGTGGTGTTACTTTAGTTCTGATTCCTGTCCCAGATAAGCAGACCACTCTAATCTGAGTAGATTATGCACCAGAACACTATATAAAACTGGTATATATACTTACAATAAATGGTCTATAGGGTGATGTATAGCCTTACTCCTATATTCCAGTTTAGATCTAATCATTTATACTTTTGATCATTTGTACAACCTTGTAAACAAATTTTTTTCAGTCTCAAACATTTTCAGTCTCAATTCTAAAAACCTAATCTGGGGGTAATAAAGTTCTCAGTATAGATAGACATCCATAAAATATGTCCCTTTGACCGATATCATCTGACCCTCAGACCAATCTGGCTGGATGTTCTTGGCACGTCTGAAGAAACACTACACTTGAACCTGTGCTCCTGCACAGAGAGATCACTTATGTCTTTCTCTCCAGTGGACCAGTGGTTCATTTTATCAACAACACTGATAAAAAGTATCAATCTTTAAGTACAGATATTGCCATAAGTAATATTTTTTTCAGTGCTGTAGCAAGGCTGTAAGTGTAGGGTGTGTTGTGTTCAGAAGTAGCCCTCTATCAATTTTACATAACTGTCTCAGTAACCACTCATAATTATCTCATCACTACACATCTCTCTCTCTGTCTAGTCAGGGTATTACTAGTAGGTAAGTGGTATAAAATAAGCAATTTAACAATTGTGCTCTAACCCAGATGTGTTAACCTTGTACTCTAGTAAAATAGTTTTAAATATACTGTATTTCCACATGGATATATGTTACAAATACACAATCCACAGGAGTATGGGCACATAACCTTGGTAAACAATTGCAAGACATAGTAAAAAATGGACAGTGCAAGAAGCTCCTCTAAGTGTATTTCATGTATTACTTTGGAATCTGAACCAGGCAAACAGATGTTCTTAAAATGCTACTCACATATTTCACAGGCTTCTCCTGCAAAGTGTGGCTCTTTTGCCTACATCACCTGTCAAAGGGGGACCTCTCAAATTCCTATATTACTCTATGGAGCTTAGTCACTAAAACTAACCAACACTTTTCTTAAAAATTGCTGAAATCACTCCTCCACAATCCATTACATATATTGTATGTATTGTAACTTACATTTTCTAGGATCACAATAAAGATTTGTATCTGGTGCTCCAAGTTATGACATTGTTCTTTCACAGTGGGAACTACAGAACTGAATACTCACCTCAGAAACTTACATAGCATTCAGGATACCCTTCAGAGATGCACTAGTGCCACTGTGTGTTATTAAGAGCAGTAGATGTTCTTTTTTAATGTTTGAGTGCTTTGTAAGTTTCTGAGATGAGTACTCCAGTAGTGACAGACAGAATCACCCAAAAAGCAATAATAGCAGACAGTGCTGCGCCCCCCAAAAAAGTTTTAGACACCCCCCCTGTTACAAACACTATTTACAAACCAATTAAAGTTGTGAAAGATGTGATGGTATCTTCTGTCTCCAATGGTGGGTAATTCTTGCCTAAAATGGCAATATAGAATGACATGTACATATATACTGTATATCTATCTATCTATTTTTATATAGACACCAAAAATATCACTAGATCATGAGCAGTACTGACTCTCCTATATACATTTGCTTACCATTGTGCGTTGCGTACCCATCTGGCACTCAGAGGGTTAATAATTACTAATGTTCATCTGTTTGTTGTCATTGCCATTATATTTGACCATATTAATCACTGCAGGTCTGGACAGAAAGACCTATCTCCTTTCTTTGCTCATTGGTTGGAAAGTGTCTTAGATTTCAGCACTGCAGTAGTTAATATTGTTACAAGTATATTAGATAGGTACAGGGTGGTGCCATTTTCAGAGCAAACATCTCATTGCAATGCACAAATCCCTCATTCTTGGTATTTTCGGAAAGGGGAGAATATTCCCTTTCCAGTGGTTCCATTTCCATTTCAAGTGGTTCCATTTCCCTTTCCAATGGTTCCATTTCCATTTCAGGTGGTTCCATTTCCCTTTCCAATGGTTCCATTTCCATTTCAGGTGGTTCCATTTCCCTTTCCAATGGTTCCATTTCCATTTCAGGTGGTTCCATTTCCCTTCCCAATGGTTCCATTTCCATTTCAGGTGGTTCCATTTCCCTTCCAAATGGTTCCATTCTTGAGCAGATTTCATTGCCCTGAAAGTATGACTCCTTCACCTACTATTCTTTCAGGAAAGGCTGTCTCTCATTACAAACAGCAAAAAACAATTAACCAAATAGTGTCCGAATAGGATAGTCTACATATACAAGTTTAGGGGTATGTTTTAGGGATGTAACGTATAATACTTTTTTTTAACACATGCTAGATGGAAGTGCATGGTATTAGAATTGTGTTTGGAATACCCATAACTCATTGAAATTGATGTGTCCAGTAACTAGTAACTAGTGGTGATGTTCTGAAAAGAAAGGTACTAGGTCACTTCATTCTTTAATGGTGTTTTCCCATGAAAATGGCATGCAATGATATGTTACCCATATAGTGTATTTCTTTTTTAGTCTCATGTAATAGCACTTGAAGGTACTCAGTCATAGAGTTGTCTGACTTGTCTGAAAATCAGCCCTGGAGCTGAGATATCCTTCCAAATGTATCACCCTAGGAGTAACTTACTTTGGCTCCAACCCTGATTAAAATAATGCTCTCAGATTTTAAACACAAATGACACACATATATAGAATGTGCTCTGAATTTTAAAACATAATAGATGTTATAGTTTACAAAGGGTATGGGCAACCTGAGTCCAGCTAAGTACTGAGAACTCTAATTCCCATGATCTCTTGGGGGGTGGGGTTATGCACCAAGGTGTGATTAAGAGTTGTTAAAGAGTTGATGAAGTGGAGAAGACTCATCCATTGTTATAAACTCTCCAGTTCCTATTTTCTTCTATGGAGTCTAAGGAGTCTAAAGTTATAGAAATCTTAGTGCATATGCTTCATAAAGTAGCATAGGAACTGGACAGTTTATAACACTGAAGAAGTCATCTCTGCTTCATCACACCTTAGTGCATCTCCCCTCAGCTGATGGCTGGGAGTTGTAGTCCACTACAGCTATAGAACCTCAGGTTGTCTGTTCATGGTTTGCACTACTATAAATAGCTCATTAAAACTGAGCACTACAATTCCATTGCCATCCGAATGAGCCTGAGTTATGGCCCAATTATCTTTTGCATAGGCTTTGCCTCCCAGAGCTTAATTCACTCATACACTCAATTACAGAACATGACCTTTCCCTGATATAATTGTACTCATGACAACCAGAGAGTCCTCTGTGAGTGCTTTTATCCTCCAGAGGTCTGTAAAGGCAACACATGCTTGTGCCAGGGACATGGCTGTAATATTAACACTTGCACAATCGTATCAGAAATTGGAATGTTATTGCACATGAATGGTAATTGGATTCTGTAATACTAACTTCATTCACACATCACAGATTCAGAAAGGGTCTTACTTGACCCCAAAGAGCTTGTATATGGTCATATATGTATACCAGCAGTAAGGGTCATAAACACAAATTAAAGTGGAACAATTCCTGGGCAAATCAACTGCCCCATTGGGGGAGGATACAAATTCTATAAATCCTCACTGATTTTAATAAGGCTTTTAACTCCATGAATACTAGAGAGGTTTCCATTGGTCTTCAATGCATTGACGTCCTCTGTAGCGTTCAGGATATTAAAGACAACATTGAAATCAATGGGATTTTTTTAAATTGTTTCCTATAATGCAGTTGTTTTTTTCCCCAGAATGCTTCCTCTTTATTCGTACATATGGCTCTAAGTAAAGGGAAATGTATTGTGTACACACTAAGGCCACATTGTTTGTTTGATGTGCTGCAATTCCCTATAAAAAACATATATTTTATTTTAAATTATATGATCATGCATTTTCAGTGAGTGTTGAGCCACTATTCTCTACTTACATACACATTGTATGTACTTGTGATAAAGTTGGACCTTAAGACATGCAATGCACTTTTGAGCAGTGTAAATGGTCCCGTACAACACAGTAGTACCAATGTTATATGTTTTTCATGCATTTAAAGCATTGCGATTCAGTTGCTAGTGAGAAAAAGGCCTTATAGAAGCAGTGCACAAAAAAGTGGGACAAGCCAGCTAAACTACAGGGTACAAATCTACACTGAATTCTTCTCTATCATTGAAGGAGCTAACAGAGCAATTTAAATTAAGGGGAATCTGGGGAATTTTTATTTTCTTTTTCTTTTTTTTCCATAGTTGACACAAAGAAATGGATTGTACCAAATGTACAACTATAAAACTAACACATATGTTTATTTCTTTGATTTTGTTTATTTAATTCTCATTATGGAAAATAAAAACACCTATATTGTATGTCTTTTATTGTTTACTCACCCAAAAGTAAATATAGATAAAATATTTTTTTTTTACAAGTTGAGTTTTTGGTTTTGCCAGGTGGCACTGTTACTTTTGCTACCTAAGGAGAGATTGAATGGATGAAGCTTCACTCAGCAGTGGTTGTAGGCTTGTGTTACTTAGCAGGAGATTCTTTGCTATGTGTAATATAAAGTATTTATTGTTGCTTATACCAGTTACAACAACACACATTCTCACTTTCACACACTGAAACATTCACAGAAAAATAAACACATACACAAACACTCGAAGCAATGAGTTGAAGGACTCTAGCATTTTATGGGTTAAAAGCCCCATTGAAATCAATGTGAAATTTCATAATGTGTTATCATTCATAATGGTAGAACTGGTTTATCCAAGAATTACTAGAAGTTCTTAGTGCATATGGCCCACAGTGACACATACAAACAGCCACATTATCTCCCTGGGGGAGATGCATTAAGATGTGATAAAGCACAGATGATTTCTCCAGTGATATTACTTCTCCATTTTCTATGTTATTCTATGGAGCCAATGCACACACACACACACACACACGCACCCACACACATACACCCTTGCACATGCTAGTTGTCTAATGCAGTGGTACTAGTGAGGTAATGAGGAGCTCATCCTTTTCATTAATTCAACTCTACTATAACAAATAAATTATCATTCCTGTCCTGTTAATGGTCCCTCATGGAACTGGATGAGAACCACTGATCTATTGCAAACAAAGTGACCTCATATCCCTTGCATGAATTTCTATGCAAGCGTCCTGCCTTTAAAATGTATATGTGGTCATCTTAACTGTATATAAGAAATCAGAAATGAATTTTAGGGACAACATTTTGCTGGTATTCAGTCTAGATTTAAAGGATAATTATTTCCTAAACTGAAATCATTCATATACATAGAGCCTGTATAATAATAGAGTGCAGACAAAAGAAAAATTTAGCAGCCGGTAAACAGCTGTGTAGGGATTTGAAGAGGTAGTTATGGGCAGGTAAAAACGGCTACCCCTAGATAGAAGAATAAACTCTAAGCACAAAAAGTATACCCACTATAAATAAGAATAAAGAGTAGAGACACAGAGAAAATACTAGTCTAAGGGAACAGGGAAATCTAGTATACAAAATAAGATACAGTACCAGGATCAAGGAAGAATCCCAGAAGCAAGGTCAATCAGTCCTGTAGTCAGGGCAGGAGGCAATGGTTCGTGGACACTGGGCAGCCAAAATGGTCAAGGCTGGCAGATAAAGCACATGGTTGTTGGGCAGGCAAAAAGGCCAAGGAAGGAGGCTTAGGCTCATGGACGTGGAACAGGCTAGAGGTAAAAGTATCCATAAAACTGCACAGGCAGAGAAGCACGATGAGCACAAGCACTATTGTTTATAGATAAATTTTCATATAGATGTATATATGTAAGAAACATAGAATGTAGTACATTATCAATATTTATCCATTCCCACTCTGTGCCTCCATCTCTCCATAGTCTATCCCAGTTTTTGTATTATGCTTCCCTACTTGACTGTCATCATGTCAGGAAAGAGGAACTCTAAATGCGCTGCTGCTATTTCAGTGGAGGCTGCTTTCTGGACCCTCCATTCTGAGATGCAGGGGCATGGTCAGGATTTTGTACCAGCATATCAGCTTTTGTTGGATCAGAGGTATCCCCTGCTTTGAGTAGACCAGATGGGACTGGCTGCCGCAGTGTGACTTCCAATGAGGAGTGACCCACTCTGTGCTCCACCATGCCAATTGATCCTATACAAATAGCAAAAGGAATCATGGAGGTGGTGAACAACTAGATAACTCTGTGGGTGGTACAGGAGGTAGGAGCTCCATTTATGACTGGGCTCACTCACTGGGTTAGGAAAGTCTGTAAGGCACTCTAGGTCCCCTGGGAGGTGGATCCATGATGCGGATGGCTCCCCAGCTATAAGAAGGGCTAGGCCTGTACGTATATGGAGAATAAAACAAAATAGGCAGGTTAGAGTGCCACTGGTTGAATATGATGAGAGTAGAATGTATTGTGCCCCCCTGCCTGTCTTGTTTTGATCACTGGAAGTGATGCTGTTTTCAATAAATAATAAAAAAATAATAAACCCCAAATATTTGAATATTGCTAATATTTACATTTATATGTATTTCTGTGAATCTTTAACCCTCCCCCCAGGACAAAAAACAAACCCTTAAAATTATTAATTAGTTTTCTGTATTTATAGCAGTTCTATTTCTATCACTACAAAGGTGGTACAGTTCAAATTTTGTTTGAGTTTTACATTACCTGGGGACATCAAGTATGCCACTTTTTTTTCAAAGCCCATTACTAGTGGTTTGTACAGTCAGCAATGGACATGGAATTGGAGCCCTCAACCTTTTGGATACTGGTTTTCTGGTTAAACTGTTCCATCTGTCAGTGCCAGTTAGTTCGGACATTTGGTGGTGTTTCAGTTGCATACTTCTTAGAGTCACCCAGCACCGCTCATGCACATCCTGTGTCTAGTAGTAGGTACATGAATATGGTGGGGTCTTTGTGAGCTTTCTTTCACTCTGAGAATTCAGATGTTGGATTTGTGGACTATTTGCATGGGAGGCAGCTTATTCAACAAGTGGTAATTGTCCTAGTCCTGACAAGGAGGCTACTCAGATACTAGCCTGTCAAGTTTTGAACTCTGTTCCAACTGTTTTGTTTCAAGGATTGCAGAGTGAAGCTACTGAAGTGGACTTGACAGCCACATTTGGGACTCCTCCTGGTGCCCAAATTTTACCCGTGGTAATAGTTAGTATAGCAGTAAGTAACAGCAGGGCTTCCATAGTCCAAAAGTACGTCCCCACCCCCAACCCTCCAGAGTCAGTAGACCTAGCCGTTGCCTCTTCTCTGACTACCAGGATCTTTAGTGGCCAAGAAATGGCATCGGAACCCTTACTAACAAAAACATATCTTAAGAACCTTACCTCCAGTTTAGTCTCAAAAGAAGACTTACGCCTGTATATGGAGGATATAAAGGAATTGGCCTCTCTCATATCTCACCTCACTAATCAAAGGGTGGCTTTTCTAGAAGAAGAGAAGGTGACAGTGGCTGATCATTCTACCAACCATGCACCGCTCCTGACTGAACAGAGGGACACCATATAACATCTACCAATGCATCTAGACGATCTAGACAACAGAAGTAGAAGATGCAGTATTCGTATAAAGAATGCCCCTGAATTTATTCCACCTCAAGATATTCAAGCTTACACATGTTCTTTATTCTAATCTATTGTGGGTGACTCTTATTCAGAGAATATCCTAATAGAACCCTTCCACAGGGTGCTGGAACCAAGGAAAAACAATGGCGAGCCATCCTGAGACATAATTGTGTGCTTGCACCGCTTTTGAGCAAAAGGATCTCATTATGAGGACCTACAGAGGTAGAAGGTTGATATATTTTGCGGGTGAGGATGTCTTTCTGTTTAATGATATTTATCCCACACACTCCAGTTGAGAAAAGACGTTAAACCGGTCACTGACTATGCAACCTCGCTGGGAATTCCCCTTTTCCCTCAATAAAATGTACAATGGTAAAACAACAGTCCTATGCTCATCATACAAAATTGCTGCCTTCTGCAATACTCTCAGAATCACTCAGTCAGGACAGAGGTCTGCTGCGCCGCAACCACAGAGATCACATGTTTGTGTTTATGTTTGTTCCTCATGCCAGCCCAAGTTTGGGCTACACTGGTCCAGTCCTCGATGCTCAGCTCCAGACCCTGAAGGAACATGTTCTTTATCAACATCTTCCTAGCAGGTCGAGCTCCTTAACAGCAGGAGAAGGGAAAATAGGGCCTCCCCCCATATCTCTTGGGGCACCCAAGCTCTCTCCGCTGGCTTCACAAGTACGAGTTGGGTATATGTGTAATTTTCATAGCCCATCTAATTAGTCCTAGGGGTGACTTTGTTTACTGTAAAATTTGAGGTATAATACGAACTTGTGTATAATACACAGGTATAAATTTTACTCAAGATTTAAGGGGAAAAAAGAAGTGCCTATGTATAATACACAGAGGGCTGCAAATGCAAGCATTCCACCTGCTGAGCAGACATCCCAGATGCTTCTGGAGGGAGTGAATAGAGGGAAAGGATGGTGGAGGAAGGGAAGCATATAATATCACCACCCACATCACATAAGGTGAAAAGGGGCAAAACTGTGAGTATAATACGTGAGATACATTATACAGTATCTATGTATCCTAAGGGGTTTATGCAAACTTTATCCACTGAATATGTTCAGACACAGGTATCTCGTCTCTTTACATGATACCCCTTACCCTATATTCTGCATTTAGGTTCCTGTACAAAATTCTGGTCCTTGACACACCTTGGTATATGCATTTCCATTTTGTGTTTACTGCCTATAACCCTGTGGGAAGGACCGGTTGGCTAGGTTGTAAGTATGCTGATTAGTTATTGTTTTATGTACATTTTGACTCCTGAGTCTGCATATTTTATTATATTACTCTTAATGTGGTGTTAGGTTCCCCTCCTCAGGGGTGACCCCAGTAGCATTAAGGTGTTGTAGCAGACTGCTCAACTGGCCTTTCTCTCATTATCATAACTGGTGCGTTTTTGTGTTACCTTGCTGCATTTTTGTGCTACACTGGTGCTATCCAAAGTGTTATTTGCTCCAGTGGAAGTAGCCCAGTACATTGCCCAAATGTATCCAGTTCTTCTGGCCTGCTTCTTTCCTGCTGCCTTGTCCTTGTAAGAGTGTCTCATTATATGGGTATAGAAACTGTATCTCTCTCTCTCTTTGCTTTATTGTTTTTTATACTATATTTCTAGAAAAATCACCCTAGTAACCAATGTATAGTGTTTCTACTATAATTGTTGCATATTGTGTTTTAACTGCACTGCAGTAAGTAATTGTCTATTTAGTATTATTAGATGTTTAGCTAGAATATAT
This sequence comes from Rhinophrynus dorsalis, assembly GCA_037306005.1. Lineage (NCBI taxonomy): Eukaryota > Metazoa > Chordata > Amphibia > Anura > Rhinophrynidae > Rhinophrynus > Rhinophrynus dorsalis. The sequence continues at coordinate 367,695,443 of CM074720.1, read as the reverse complement.
TTGATAATATACACTGTATTGTTCTTATTATAATATTATTGTTTGTTATTAAATATTATTTCTTATTGCTAGTACTGGGTTGTTATTGTGTTAATTGTGGTGTTGGTCATTAGGACAAACTTCTCTGGGTATCTATACAGAGTCTGTTCAAAGCATGCTAGCATGGACTTCACCAGCTGGTGCCTGTGTTATCAATATGGTAAGAGTTCTTAGACATGCTCCTCATTGTTTTTCTGTAGTAAATATTAAAGATGAGCGAGCACCCCGATGCTCGGGTGCTCGGGTGCTCTGACCGAGCACCCCCTGATGCTCGAGTGCTCGGCCGAGCACCCGAGCCCCATTCAAATGAATGGGAGCACTCGAGCATTAAACCAGGCACCCCCTGCTCTGATGAGCGGAGGGTGCCTGGTCAATGTCCCCCTTCATCTCCGCTATGCCCCTCTTCCACAATGTCCCCCTTCATCTCCTATGCCATAGCGGAGATGAAGGGGGACATTGTGGAAGAGGGGCATAGCGGAGATGAAGGGGGACATTGTGGAAGAGGGGCATAGACTCTATGCCCCTCTTCCACAATGTCCCCCTTCATCTCCGCTATGCCCCTCTTCCACAATGTCCCCCTTCATCTCCTCTATGGCATAGGAGATGAAGGGGGACATTGTGGAAGAGGGGCATAGCGGAGATGAAGGGGCACATTGTGGAAGACGGGCATAGCGGAGATGAAGGGGGACATTGTGGAAGAGGGGCATAGAGTCTATGCCCCTCTTCCATAATGTCCCCCTTCATCTCCGCAATGCCCCCTTCATCTCCGCAATGCCCCCGTACCTCCATTCCCTGGTGGTCCAGCGGAGCGTCTTCGGATCTGTGCCTCTTCCGGCACAGATCCTCTTCACCCGAGCATGTCGGGCGAGCACATGGCGGTACTCGTACGAGTACCGCCATGTGCAGAGCAGAGCGATGCTCGAGCCGATCCGAGCATCGGCCGAGCACGCTCGCTCAACACTAGTAAATATATCAGTGGAAGAATTTCACTAATTCCTGCCCCTACATGACTAACCAGCATGAATGCCTACTCAAAAGATTTAAATCTCGCATATATCACGCTAATTGCCATTTCCCAGGTGACAAAGAGGCTCCCTCCAAAGCCTTCCAGTTTTACATTGTGTACTAATGGCTTTAGTCTGATTGTACAAACAATGTGGACTTCCATCAAGCAGGGACCTCAATTTTCAGCTGGTGATGTGGCAAGTTGTTACATTCTGTATGGAATATAAAGCATTGCATGCACTCTATGAGCGGCTAAAATAGGCACAGATGAAGATCCTAGTGAGTAGAGGGTAGATGTATGGCAGAAAACTGGCTATGGTTCAGGCAGAGAGAATGCATAAAATTCAACAGCCACAAGAAGAGATAATGGCTCTCTAGGAATAAAGTAATTTATAAAGCTGGTTGATTGCCTGAAGACTGGATGTTGAAACAGGCCGAGCCAATAGAGGGAGCACTGAGAATGATAAAGCTGGCTGGATTGCCTGGAGACTGGGTGCAATAACCTACTGAGACATTAGATGGAACACTGAGGATGACTGCTCAGCTAAGTCCTCAAAGGCTGGAGGAAGAAGGCTCAGAGACGGCTGGAACAGCTGCTAAGAGGAGAGAGGGTAGTCAACAAGCTGGTTCAGCACCTGAGTGATTAGGAAGCACAGTAACTGAGGGCAAACCATGTGGGAAGTCTGGAACAGGCCAATAACTCAGAGACTGGACAGATGGCAGAAACTCAAAGGAGCAGGACCGAAATCATAGTCAGGAACCAGGGCAGTCGAATCAGGAGACAGGAATCGAAGTCAGGGACAATCTAGATCTAAACAGATGAAAGTAATGAATATCTCAGAGCTGCAGTGATTCATAGGAGCTGGAGTGAATATTGACCATTTACCTGCGCATCAGACAGGTAGATGAAGAAAAGCCATGCCAATTGAATGAAGCTGAAGGAGGGGTGACCGGTAACAGATCATGACACTGCCCCTCCAGATGGCCAGGAGCAGAGGGATGGGAATGATGGTAGGCACAAATAAGGGCAGGGGAATGAATGTCAGGGGCAGGCACCCAGTAGTGACATGCAAGCCCATAGCCTTTCCAGTTGACCAAATACTGCAACCGGCAGTGGACCAACTGTGAATCTAAAATCCAACAAACCTTACACTCAGGCTGCCCATCATCCATCACTGGGACAGGAAGCAGATACGGTCAGTAGAAATGATTCTTCACCACAGGTCCAAGGAGGGACACGTGGAAAGAACTGGAGCTCCGCATGGTGGATGGCAGAACCAGAGATTATGTTACTGGAGTCAAATGAGCCTGGGTAGTGAAAGGGCCCACATACATGGGACTCAATTTTTGGGAAGGCTGTAGAAGATGTAGATGTTGAGTAGACATGTTCTCCTGGATCATAGAAGGGACCAGGACTTCATCTTTTACCAGAAGAGAACTTGTACTTGGAGGCTGCATGTTGAAGTGCCTGGAGTATAGATGACCAGTACCATTGTAATTCCTCCACCCTAGCATCAGCACCAGGAACTTCTGTATGAGGCAAGGTTGGATGCATACGAGAATGATAGCCCAGGACAACAAAGAAGGGAGAGCATTTTGTGGAGGAATGGAATGCATTGTTAAATGCAAACTCAAACATAGGCAACAGGGTTACCCAGTTCATGTGGTGGGAATTGATGTTGTGATGAAGATATGTTTTTAGAGTTTGATTGTGCTCTCAGTTTGTCCATTAGTTTTGGGATGGTAAGATGATGAATAGTGCAATTGGATACCAAGGTGAGTGCGGAAGACCTTCCAGAATCAGGAAGTAAACTGAGTCCCTCTATCAAACACAATCTGTAGTGGGGCTTCATGGAGACGGAAGACTTCCCTGATAAACATATCAGCAAGAGCCTGAGATGTAGACAGTCCTCACAGGGGTACAAAGAGGGCCTGCTAAAGAATTGATCCACGATTACCAAGATAATGATTCATCGTTAAGAAGTCAGGAGGTCAGTGAAAAAGTCCATAGCTATCTGGGTTCATGGAAGACTGGGAGCAGGCAACAGATACAAAAGTCCTGCAGATCAGTGGTTTGATGGTTTATTTTGAGTACACTTGTTAGATGCCTTGACAAATTAGTCTATGTCATGTCTAACTGAAGGTCACCAAAATTGTCGGAGAAGTAACTCCACATTCCTGATGACTCTGGGATGGCCAAACATAGCATACTGATGAGACCAGAGTAGAAGAGAAAGTCTGTAGTGACAGGGGACAAACAACAGGTGTCGAGGTTTCTTTCCAGGTTTTCTTCTCATGTACCTCCAGTACCGTTGCTCGAGGGAGAAGAGTAGATGAGGACAGACTGGCCTCAGAGTTCTTGGCGGGTATAATGGGTTCTGGTGGGAATTCAGATTCCGAGGAAAATAGACTGGACAAATCCTTGGTCCCTGGGATATATTTGATAATAAAATCAAACTGGGTAAAAAAACAAAGGCTGTCGGGCTTGCCAAGGGTTCAGTCGCTGAGATTGGAGATTCTTATGGTCTGTCTGTATGACTGGAATCCATGATCCCTCCAAGAGATGTCACCATTCTTCCAAAGCCATTTTAATGTCCAGCAACTCTCAGTTCCTTGTGTCATAAATCCTTTCTGACGAGGAAAAGTGTTTGGAGAAATATAAGTAAGGATATAGATTATTGGAGCTTTCATTCCAACTCCAAGGCATCCACTTCAATGAAGATTGGTTTGGATGTATCAGGATAAAATAGAAAGAATGCAGAGGTAAAGAGGCGTTTCAGTTTAGAGAAGACTGCAGTGGCTTCAATAGACCAAACCTTAGGATTGGTTCCTATCTTGGTAAAGATCACAAGTAGGGCGGCAAGTTTAGAAAAGTTGCAAATGAATTGCCTGTAGTAATTTGTGAAGCCAAGAAAGTGCTGGACACCTAGTACAGTGTTAGGTTGTGGCTAATGGACTACGGCTTCTACCTTGGCTGGATCCATTTTGAGACCAGAGTCAGACATGATATACCCAAGGAAAGACAAGTGGGTAGCTTCAAAAATTCACTTTTCAGCTTTGACAAACAGCTGGTTCTCCTGCAGCTGTTGTAAGACAGTCTGAACGTGTGACTAGAGAAGTTGTAAGGAAGAGTTAAAAACCAAGATGTCATTGAGATATACAACCACATATGCAAGCAAGACTATCCAGTTAACGAAGTGCTTAAATACTGCAAGGGTTTTGCAGAGACAGAATGGCATGACAAGGTACTCGTAGTGCCCATACTGAGTGTTAAAAGCTTCCATTCATCTCCCTTGCCAATGTGGACTCAATTGTAAGACCATCACAAATCCAGTTTAGTAAAGACCTTGGCTTCCTTCAGAGTATCAAATAACTCAGGTATCAAAGGCAGTGGATATCGGTTTTTAATTGTAATTTATTTTGTTCAGTCCTTTGAAGTCGATGCAATGTCTTAGTGAACTCACCTTCTTAGATACAAAGAAGAAGCCAGTTCTGGCAGGTGTGGAGGAATGTCTTATAAATCCCTTAGCCAGGTTTTCATTAATATACTCTCAGGTTCTGAAAACAGAAAAGTCCTTCCTCTGGGTGACATAGTCCCAGATAGGTCAATGAAGCAGTCGAATGACCTATGAGGAAGAACATGTCCAAGAAGCCCCAGTATCTCCATACTGTGGATTTCATAGACTGCGAGGTTCCTGAAGAGCTTGTAAAACTATGGGGCTAGATGTTGCTGCAACTGTACTAATACTAGGTGTCAAAGGTGCGTTACTGTAATGGTTTGTTCGACACACACATACACAGTAGGTTTGGATAAAACATAGTTTTATTAAACAATTAAGATCACAATAACCCTCACAGGTCCTGTAATATACACTTATTATAGTACAGCCACTAGACAGGTTATATAGAGGTAAACCCACACAGGTCCAGTATAAGTAAGGAGTCCATATAACATTATACTGACACAGGTCAGGCAGATCTTGAGTGAGTCCCGGTATATTGGTACTGCATGGGTTAATAGCAGACAGAGAACGCTGACAGGCCCATGTGTGGTAAGGCCTTTTAACCCCTTAAGGACCCATGACGGTCCTTTTCCTTCATGGGTTGTTATACCCTTAAGGACCCATGACGGAACTGGACCGTCATGGAATTCCGGGCTCCCCTCGTGGCTGCACGCCGTTTGGGGTGTCCGGAACACAGCCGCGAAAAAAAAAATGCTCTGTGGTCCTTAACGGACCGCAAGGTGTGCCAGCGGCCGGTCGTTAAGGGGCTAAGGAGCTCAAATAGAGGTGAGAGCTGTAGTATGAGTAACGCCCAAGAATATGTATACCAGACAAATGTGGACTACCTTAGCAGTAACGGAGGCTGAGCAACTTGAGCACTGCCATAGCAGTAACGGAGACTAGGCAACGTGAATACTGCCATAGCAGTAACGGAGACTGAGTGACTTAGACACTGCCGTAGCAGTAACAGAGACCAGGCAACTTGAGCACTGCCATAGCAGTAACGGAGACTGAGCCACGTGAGCACTGCCGTAGCAGTAGCTGAGAGTAGGCAACTGGATACTGCCGTAGCATTAACAGAGACAGAGCAACTGAGGAGCTGCCGTGGCAGTAACGGAGACTGAGCAATAGGGACGCTGCCGTAGCAGTAGCGGAGACTGAGCCACTTGAGCACTGCCGTAGCAGTAACAGAGACTAGGCAACTGGACACTGCCATGGTAGTAATGGAGACTAGGCAACTGGACACTGCCGTGGCAGTAACAGAATCTGAGCAATTCGCTCTGAGAGGCATTCAACCCGGAATGGTACGTAAAGCAGACCAATAGGAATGTCGCCGGGGCGACACGGAGGCAACTGAGACCAACTGCACAGCTGTCCACAGACAGAGAGAGTGAAGCACTACCCTTAACCAGAGACCGGTTAAGAACAGGAACGTAGAACAATCCAAGTCGGTACACAGAGCAGGAACCTCAGCCAATCCAAGTCGGTACACGGAGCAGGAACGTCAGCCAAGCCGGGTCAGTACACGGAGCAGAAACGTCAGCCAAGCCGGGTTGGTACACGGAGCAGGAACTTCAGCCAAGCCGGGTCGGTACACAGGAGACGAGAAGCAGAATGGTCAGGCAGTCCGGGTCAGTGCACAGGCAGGAAATGAGATGCAGAGTAGTCAGGCAGGCCGGGTCGATACACAGAGCCCACAATAATCAGGAACAAGCACTGGTACTGGAACACCACGAAAGGGCACCGGAGATGTGCCAGAACCCAGTATTTAAGGTCAATATTGGGCGGGACAATCACAGTTCAGCCAATAGGTGTTAGGCAGTAGTGTAGACTGACATAATGTCGCAAAATAGCATGGGCACCATGATAGTTACTTCCAACAGCATCAGAGGCATTTATCACTAGCGTGTGTGTGGCTGAGTGGGGCTTGGACTTGGAAGAGGTGATGATGATGATGATATTGACTGGCAGGATGACTATGTATTTTTTTGGTATATTTGCTTGTCCATGGTAAGACTTTGCAATTGTTTTCTCAAACAGTTTATAAACAGACACAGTGCTCCTTTTCAGTGGTGTAAGGTTGAGTCTTTGCCTTTCAGCTAATTTTGTGGCCATGCCATCATCTCTCTCTCACTCTCAGCTTCATCTGTATGTGAAGAAGACAAAGATGCTAGAGGGATATACATCATTATCATCATCGCCCACCACTTCTTCCCCACTACTTTTATGTTCCTCTCGGCTTTTAGAGATCAACAATTCCTTTTTACTTTCCCCATACGAGAGTTTTTCACAACTTAAGCTGCTACTTTCAGGACAGATGTTGTGCTTGTTTGTCTCACTGTAAGATGCAGCAGTTGGTTGAACTGTTAAACCTTCTTCCACTATGCCATCAACACTAGAATGTGACTCGTCAACTTCAGTTTTTTTTATGGTGTATTAATAGTACTGGTGTTGGTGGTAGTCGAAACTTCTGTGTGGCTGATGAGGGATTGTCATCATTTATTGCATACTTTGCAGCAACCATTTCTGTAGTGAGTCTTTGGACTACCACTTTACTACATATCCCTACACTTCTCCTAATCCTTTTACCCTCCCCCTGCCCCCTGGTGCATTTGCTGGACATTATTCAACTTCTTGCTCCATCTCCTTTATTTTGTTACACAAAATGATGGCAGTAGGTCATAAAGTGACCTACACTTCATCCTGCCTGCAGCAACAGCAAGGTAATGGTTAATTCCCCCATACTTGGCCAGTTTTCTTTTATCTTATGTGCATTCTCTGCTGCTCTCTTCATTACTACCACAATAAGGAAGAGAAAGGCAGTGAACAGAGATGAAATCAATATACAGAATACATTGCCTTTATCATTGGCTAAGCCAGTATACAATGTGATCACTGTAGCAGCGATCACAGGTACAGACAAAATGGAGAAAGCCTGAAACGGTCTGCTCTGGTCCTGGAACAGTCAGTTTCAGCCTCCTCAGCATGATCACAGCGCTCCCTGAGATGGGCTGTGATCATTTAATCTATGACGTACCAGGACCGTCACCAGCCCTTAAGGCACAAACACTAGTGATGGTCCTGACACATCACCGATCGTTAAAAGGTTAACTATGCCTATCCCTATTGCTGTCAATAAACAAACACACTGCCTGTTCATCTGCTTCTTTCCCCAGACTAACCTAGCACAGAGATAACAGCCAGATCAGGAAGGAATTTGCATCATGGCTGTCTGTGTCTTCCCAGTCCCTCACAAAAATGCTGGGGTATTTGGGGTAAATCTTCTTTGCTCCTTTCTCATACAGCCTTAGCAAAGAGATAATAATGAGATCAAGATGAGACCTGGATCATGGCTGCCTGTGTCTTAACAGTCAGTCAAACAGAATGTTGCTGTATTTTGCTGTATTCTCCATTCTCATACCCCCTAGACTCACAGAGAGAATAGCGAGATCAGGAAGAAACTTGGATTACAGCTGCCTGTGTCTTCCCAATCAGTCACACAAAATGTTACGGTACATGGGGTTTATCTTCTCTGCTCCCTTCTCACATTCATGGAATCCCTTAGTAAGAGCTAACAGACAAATCAGGAAGGAACTTAGATCACAGGTGCCCGTGTCTCAGTCAACCAATATTTTGGGGTATTACTGGTAAATCTCCTTTCTCCCCTCCTCTCCCCAGAGTCCCCCATACAAAGAATGAAAATCCTGCCAAAAAGACTCCCTAGACTACACTCCAGTTTGGCTTTATTTGCCTATGCTAACTATCTTCATTGTGCTTCTTTCTCTGTCTGTCACAAACACAGAATGGCATGCTGTGGGAACTTGACACCCCCTACGCCTGATGTAAAAGAAGGGAAACTTGCCATGTGGTGGAGAAATTAAGTCTTACCATTGATTCTAATGCAATGATCTAGGTGGAAAGATGCAGAAAATCAGTACTTTTCACAAAAAATGTAATGCTTGGAGGGAACTGCCATTTTCCACTTGTTTAGTTTATGTCAGATTTTTGTGATTTTCTAGGCATCCATGTTCTATTTCTTCCCACTTAAGGCCTTACTCTCTTGCTAATCTGAACTAATGACTACCATAGTAATTAAGCATAATTTAATTAAGAGCTACTGTTATAATTCACCCAGTACAAGTGAATATAGTGGGTAAACAATTTTTCAGATTTCTTTTCTGGAACCTGGTGGGACTTCCTGCATATAACTTCCTGCAGATGTTCTTTGCCTTTGGTTTGCTTCCGGTACTCCAGGTACTCCATTGCTTCTAACTATAGGGTTTGCCACATGTTGTTCTCCAGCTGGTATTTGTCTACATTTCTCATCATCCTTAGCCATCCATTTACCAGCTCAGGTGGAAAGGAGTTGTATTTACAGCTGAACAGCCAGATATTTCTCTTTCATCTGTTTCTCTCCTTGGAGCCCACTGTCCAAGAAAATATAATAAGGTGACAGATGTTACTCACATACTGTTCCATTAGCATTAGAGGCTGTACAGCCTAGAGGTGCTCTCTCCCTTATAGGCAGCGGAGCAGCGATAACCTTGCACCCTCCATCCCTTTGCACCAAAACTGAGAAGCTTTTCTGGATGCTGGCAGCAGAAAACAATCAACTGATTTTAAACTGATCCAAAATGAGTGTACATCCCACTTGTTTACCATGAAGCTCCTGATCCACTGGGTCTTCCCCTCGTATCTTGATTGGCCAGTGTGACAGTGACTGTGTGCCTGTCTCACACACACTCAATTTCACACAGTCTCTTACTGTTTCCCTCTCTTTGTCTTTCCATCTCACACACACAATCTCTCTCTCTCTCTCTTTCTCTCTCTCACACACACACACATGTACACTCACCATACAAACACAGATACACACGCAAACACACACACACACACACACACACACACACACACACACACAGACAGATACAGACACAAACACAGACATGGATACACATGTAAACACACACAAACGAGAGTGAATGAATATGATTCTTTGTACAACTACCTAACACCATTTTACTAAGCTGCTTATGCTGAAAATTATTTCCTAAATTCCAGTTAACTTCAAAGGGTGAGTAACTGGGTTGTCTATGGACATTTTGGGGCATTCCTTTCCTCTCTGCCTTGTTTAATTTAAACAAGGTGCTTAGGATGGTGTCACTATACATTTCCCTGCTAGTTCTATGGGGCAAGTGTAAAGAGGCTTAGTGGCATTAAAGTCTTAATGATGGAGGAGTGTGTATACTGGTGTATGCACTACTCTAAGGGTGAGATGTTCAAAAAGTCGTCATAATGAAAAAGTGTTGTATCATGAGCTGGTGGAAAAAAGGACAATATTTTCAGAAGTCAATCTGTCACTTTTGAAAACGCATCTAAAAAATTAAAATTGATGGTAACAAGATATTGATGAATATTGCACTTAAAAATTGTGATGTTAAAAATTGTCTTTGATTTTGTCATGAAACGAACATTTTCAAAGAAAAAATACATTTTTGTCTTTGAAACAACAAATTGCTTCTCACTCCTGCTAACAGTACTTTAATTTGTCTTCTCCAAGTTTACACCATTTTTATTTTGTCAGGAAAAATGACATTGATCAGACAAATAAATTATGTTGTAATTAATATTTTTTCTGAAAATACCTTCCAATATGACGGTAGATTAAACCACACCCACTTTTAAGATGGCTTTTTCCCTTTGAGAGATGGTGGAATTGGACGTAAAAAAATCATGGAAACATGTCTGAGAATTGGAGAACCATAGAGTAAGAACTTTGTTATTCTGATTACAGACAATTTCAGTTACCACAACTTTCTCACCCTAAAGGTTCAGCCACTGGATCATGAGGTATTCTGCCAGTAGAATTGTACATTCATCCCACAGAGTCTAATTCTCTCTCTTATGTACAGTCTCTTGCACACTGTCTCGCACACTGTGACACATAACTTTACACAGTCTCTCTCACAATTTCACACATAGTTTCACACTCAGTCTTCCATTCACTCTCACTCATACAGTCATAATTACAGTCACAGCCACTCACACACATCTTTCCCAAATGGACTAATGAAGCCTTCTTATCTCTGGTCTTCCTGCCTCTCAACTCCATACACTTCTATCCATTTGGAATTCTGCAGCATGAGTTCAATTACTCTCACCTATGTTTGTCTGATCCCCTTCTCATCCAGTTTTTCCAGTGATTACCCATGAAATTCTGTATACCATACAATATTCTACTCTTTCAAGGCCATCCTCTTTTCTGCCACATAGTACGTCTCTGTGCTGTTCTCCCAGTACACCATCATCTCACCCTTTATGATGAGCCATGGACATTCTCCTCACAGTACTGTTTATGTCTTCTATTCTCTCTTACAGACCAAACCCTTTTCCCTCATTGCGCCTTATCGGTGGAACTCTTTATCTCCCAGCATGAGCAACTGCACCATCTTCAAGTTTTTAAGTCTCATTTAAAATCCCATCTCCTTGATAATGCTTCAACAAACTAGATGGCACTGCCATTTTTCACATCCAAGGCACACATTGTTGATGTTTAACCCTAACCTGGCCAGAATTCCAAAACACTACTTTCCACACTTAATCCTTGTATACGCTGTATATTTCTCTTATTCACTTTTGAGTACAAAGTCTAGATCAGGGACCCCAGTCACATTGTTTCACTCAGTAACGCCCCTGTATAACACTATATTGTCTAAACCCTTAAATTGTAAGGAGCTACATACATTTGTGGTGCTATATAAATAAACATATTGATTCATTCATTCATTTGTTCACTTAACCATTCATTCATCATCAAACTCAGTCTTACTCTCAGTCTCACTAACACAAACACAGTATGTATGACTATCTCTCACAGAGTCATACATACCGTCACAGGCTCTCTCTTTCTAACTCTCTCTCTCACACTTTTTCTCTCTCGCATACGAACACGTGCATATACTTACACAGTGACACTTAGTCCAACTCACACAGTAATACATAGTCACAGACTCACACAAACAGACAAATGCGCACGCTTACACACATTGACAAGCAGTTTAACTTACACCGTAATACATACAGTCACAGGATCACAAATATATACACACACACATACACAGACACACACACACACACACACACACACACACACACACATACACACACTTGTGTAAGTATTTGTATGGTAAGGAGACATGGGGTAAAGAGATGGACAAAGAGAAATACAATTAATTAGACATCCATCTGGCACTCAAAGAGTTAAAGTGAGTGGCTAATCTTGTGTGAAACCTAACTGTTCCCAAGCTCACAGGGGCCCTGACACCTATACAATGGGAAAGCAGCTTCACCTGAGGTGACCTTCTGTCTGGCTCATTGCCAGAGGATTGGAGGCTTATCAGTGTCCTGTTTTACATTCCTACTATACAAACTGCCTCTGTTCCCTCTATGGGTTCAAAAACAGAAAGAACAACAGACCCAGGGAATGGATGAAAAAAAAAAACACAAAAAAAACAAAACAAAAAAAAAAACAAACAGAAACACAATGTGCTGAACATGAAACGTACTGAAGTTGTAAAGAATCATTAAATGCTTCATTCCACAATGCAAATGTGTTGTCAACATGATGAGAATGAATTGCTAAATGGACATGAAACATTCAATAATAGAAAGCCACCGAATAGAAGAACACATTGAAACCTGGTTGACCTGCCAGTCCAGTGACGACAGGCATTTTTTTTAGCTTTGCTCTGAATGCATTAGGATCAGAGGGAAAAAATCCCTTCAATGTAAACTGTACAGCATTGCTGAACAGCCAATCTGATATTCACAGTTGGCCTCAAGTGAACTGCATGTGCAGTTTGCACAGCAGTGCGTGATTAATGTACAGATATAGGTTGAGCTGTATTTTTCTGTCCTGTCTCTATCTTATTTGCTAGGTCAAAGTCCCTCATTGTTCTTTTCTGATGCCTTGCAGGGACCAATTAAGCTGTGTTAAAGGGACAGCCACATTCAAAATAGATTTATTTTAACTTGTATATTTCTCATAGATGTAATTATCAAAACCATCCAGTCTTTTTTTCTATGTAGGAATTGTTTAAATATATAATAACTAGTTTTAAAGCCCGTGTACACGGGCCAACACCGGTGGCCCTGCAGTCATGGTGCACAGAGAAGACTCTGGTCTGAATTCAGAGCACCCCGCTCTATATCAGCCGCAGCGCGGGCAGTCTGTTCTGCACGACTGCAGCACGCACAGCCGTCTCTACTGCGCATGACGGCTTCTAACAAACATCCTTAGAGAATTATAATACAGGATAATAATAATCCTATGGATGCTAGCAATATCTCCGGTGCAGTGGTGATTTTCATCTGGATCATGCCAGGACAATGACCTGGTACCTCCAATGGTAGGCATCCCCAGGCAGATATAAAAACATATGCCTCAGTCTGGTTCTCAAAAGGTTAATGATCAGCATTTAGCAGTAGAATTCAAAGCACGGATTACTTTCTCTTAAAGGGATAGTAATGTTTCACAATAAAAGCAGCTCCAATTAATCTTCATAGTATTTGGGCCATAGAGAGTGTTATTTCAATACTGTCAAAGTTGTAGTTCAAGAGTAATTGAATGATAAAGTATCTCCCTCCCGCCCCTTTTACTGATGTAACTCTGCTCACCTATCACGGTGCCCGTGCTGCCAGTGCTGAGCTACGACATTATTATTCTCTGCTGCCTTCTGATTGCCTGGTCTTAATTGCTAACATTGGGCTTGCCTTTATATACCCTGGGATGTCCTCCCTTAGGTGCCCTTTCGTGGTGTATGAGTTCCTGAGTCTATCCTGCGCTTTTGCTGATTTGTGTATGACCTGGCCTGACTGCCTACGAGTTTGTTCCTTAGTTCCTGTTGCTACGCTCCGTTGCTGACCGTATTCTGGCTGAGAACCCACTCCGTTGCTGACTGTATCCTGGCTGAGAACCCGCTCCGTTACTGACCGTTTCTGACTGAGAACCCGCTCCATTGCTGACTGTATCTGGCTGAAGAACACGCTCCATTGCTGACTGTATCTGGCTGAAGAACCCTCTCTGTTGCTGACTGCATCCGGCTGAAGAACTCGCTCCGTTGCCGACTGTATCTGGCTGAAGAACCCGCTCCATTGCTATCCGTGTCCTGCTGAGAACCCGCTCCGTTGCTGACTGCTGATGGCTGGAGAACCCGCTCCGTTGCTGTCTGCATCTCGCTGTGAACTGCTCCGTGTCTGACCACATCAGACTGAGATCCGATCCTTTGCCGACTGTATCTGGCCATTGGACCCGTTCCATTGCTGATTGCTGGTGGTGCTGTTCCGCTCCGTTACTGTCTCTGGGTTGGTTCACCGGCTCTGGTACCAACTGTGTCCGTTTGTGCCCTGGGTGACCCCTGGTGGTCATCGTGATACTGAGCTTTGCATTGTCTGTGGTGGTGCGCCACATGGCACTATTGCTTGTGGACCAAAGGCTAAGCTTGGGATTAAGCTGCTCCTATAACCGCTGTTACTGGTGTGCACATTCAAAGTACCAGTACAGGTGTTCTTACACTGTCTGTGTTACTGAAAACTCCCAGAGAGAGAGATCAGAGTAAGTCGCTGGGCATTGACCATTAACCCTGTGGATACCTGGATAGTCCAGGGAAGGGCTTACACTGCTCTCTGCAGTACCTCGAGCTAGAGCCAGCATTGCACATTCCATATTGTAGGTTGTGTGGTCAATGGTTGGGTTACAGTTACCTATTGTCACCTTGATCCACCCCTAGTGTTCTAAGGTCTGTCTCTAACAGTTGCCTTGGTCTCCATTACCCTTCCTGAGGGTATTATTGCCACTCCACGGTTGCCCGATATTTGGGGCCTGAGTCTGGGTCTGAGTTGCCTCGTTGCCATACCATACAGTCTGGGTCAGAGTTGCCTCATTGCCATACCATACAGTCTGGGTCAGAGTTGCCTCGTTACCATATCGTACAGTCTGGGCCAGTGTTGTCTCGCTCCTCCGGGTTTAGTGCCCAGGCGTCTGGGCAGTGCCAGTTCCGTTTCACGTGCACCTCCGGTGTACGCTCTCTTGGTCAGCTCTCCAACGGGTTGCCTTTGACCTCACTAATCCTGCCAGAGTCTTCTCTACTAGCTATTAACCTGTTGTTCCAGTCCACCTATTCTGGTACTGCAGCCTTATTTCTATTGTGTATCTGTATATCACTGTGTGAATTGCCTTGTGGGCCCCAGGGCCTTATTCCTTGTATGCTCTCATTCAATAAAGTCATTTTAACCTTACCATCCTGTCTGAGTGTTCATCTAAAAACCGTGACATCACCTCAGAGCAGCAAAACTATCCGGATGGATCTCAGAAAGGGACAATCTTCAGTTATTGCAAGGAAGAACCTGAAAAACCTGTCAAAGGGGCAGGGTTTTCCTTATGCTCACAGTAAGAAGATTGTTCCTTGCCGTGAGCTGTCTGGGCTTAGGACCAGATCCCACATCTGAGTGGAGGTGGTTTACACTAGCTAAAAGGGGCGGGAGGGGGATACTTTATCATTCAATTACTCTTGAACTACAACTTTGACATTATTGAAATAACACTCTTCATGGCCCAAATACTATGAAGATTAATTAGAGCTGCTGATTTTGTGAAACATCACTGTCCCTTTAACTTCTCTACACATGTACGGATAATGCACGCGTTCACCTGCACAGAGCAGATTGTGTGGACTCTTCAGAGGAACACATGGGACAGCTCTCCATGGCTAGAGAGCTGAAGGGAAAGCAGCACATTGAAGACTGCAGGAATTTGCAGATCTCCTTGATCATGCTCCAGCTGGCAATCTGTATAATAGCCCTGGATCCTGCTATGAAGACTTTAATGGAGGAGGTGAGAGCAGAGAGAATCATAGTGCAAGGGTAATGGTGTGTGGGCAGCAACCCATGGCTCTCTAGCTTTTTGACTACAACTCCCATCATCCTTGGTAGTTGCAGGTCAACAGCTTCAGGACCACAGGTTACTCATTTAATGTACATGTAGGTGGGAGGTGACAAGAGTCTATCTTCGCCCTATTTGGAGTGAAACAACATGATGTTTGGCTATAGGAGGAGGAAGCAGCCACTATATATTGGTTACAAGATGCAGGGAATACATCTCCCTGCATTTTTATATTTAAAACTCTACACATCATAATTATAGGGAGTTTATAAACACTGGTGCTAATAGTGTAAAAAGTAGATAAATAAAGCATAACCGCAATATAAGAAACACTATAAGAATGAAGGCTTATTAAATAGACCCCCATGAGTTCAAATGTATATAAACATATATTTTACATTTGTGCCTGTATGCATGACTGTGGGAGAAAGACTGAGTGTAAGACTTTATGTGTGTGTGTCTGCTGGTGTGGGTAGGAATCAGTATATGTATGATGGTGTGTCTGTGAATAAGGGTATACATGTATGTTTCAGGTACCACTGTTACTGAACATAGAGTGTGTAAGATGAAATGGATCAATTCTGGAACAGGGCATCAGTGCCATAGGGGAAATTGAATTAAGTTAAGTTTTTAACTGCTTGTAAGCTAGTAAGGTCTCCTGTGCATGGCTTCTTGATGTGCTGGAGGTCTTCCTAGGGACAGAAGCCCTATTTGAATCAATGGGAATTCTGGGGATTTGTGATTCAGTTGATTTGCTCTAAACCAGAATCCCTTCAATTATTCTAAGTACATTACTGATTCATTGTCAGTTCTGGGTATAATAATGGTGGAGCCTTTATTATTTTTTATAAAAATGAAGACATTTCATTAAAGTAAAATATGAAGAAATAAATTAACCTGTATACCAGTGAAATTATCACATACATCAGAAATGCTTCTACCAGGTGGTAAGCAGGCCTCACGTCTGATTAGTGCCTATGTACAATGTATTTCTGCTCTGAATGACTGCTGTGCTCAGTGGCGTTCAAGAGGAGTATATATGTGTTTTTTTGGAACATTGTTCCTTTGCATCCAGGTGCAGGCTATTTACAAACCAGGAATAGAGGAATTGCTGTCAGGGCAATATTTGTACTGCTTCTTTTTTTTTAACCTACTTGAAGCGTAGTTCACATGGGTGACTTTGTTCCAAGAAGTTGCAGCAACACAACACTGATATTGCAAAATATGAATTTGCCCATAGAAAAATTATATTTAGCCTGTGGAACATGTAACACTAAGTTGCTGCAAGAAAATCACCCATGTGAACTAGGACAGACACTGACAAAGGAGCATGGATTGGGTGTAACATAGTATAGGCCCATGGTGAGGCTAATGCGCTAAAAAAAAAGTGTGCAATTCTGGCGCAAAGCAAATGCATCATAAGGAACAAATAAGATCCAAGAAAGTGCCATTGATCTAAATGGGGCTTTGCAACTCATGAATGTTAAGAGACATCTCTACTCTCCAACAGAAGCAATATGTATTTAGTTCCCTGTAGTGCATTTGGTTTGCTCCCGGTTTTCTCCACTTTGTCTTAGTATTATTATTCTTATTTTTTATTTATATAGCTCCAACTAATTCTTTACAATTGGAAATAGACATACAGAGATATTAAATAGTACAATCAGATATGGAAAACAGAAGGGTCAGAGGGCCCAGCTCCTGAGAGCTTACAGTCTAGAGGAAGGTAGGTTTGACACAGAAGGAGTAAGTGCTATTGGGTGTAAGTGCCTCCTGCCACATGAACTGCCAGTCAGTGGGTGGGTACATCATTAGTACATCAACATCGCTATGCTTTGAGCTCACATTTAATACATGGTCTTCAGTGTTTTAAATTCAATGCTACGAGACTGTTTTTCTGAAGCTGAAAGATGGATAGCTAAAAACAAACTGATCTTAAATACTGACAAAGTGGTCACAATGGTATTTGTACAAAACACAAGCCACTTAAACTCCACAATATCCAACCATTGTAACAAAGTCTAATCGCAACTTGGCTGTGGTTGACTCCTACAAATATATTGGAATGCGACTTGCCTCCAACCTCACTTTTAGTCTTCATTTTGCTAAATTAACATCCAAACTTTATCCCAAAATAGGTCTTCTCTTTAGAAACAAATCCTGTCTAAATGCCCTGGTAAGAAAATGTATTGTTAAGCAGATGCTAATGCCTTTCATAGACTATGGGGATGTAGTATATGTGTTTGAGCTGCAAATCCATCTTGGTAAACTTAACATCCTGTATAATTAATGATGCCACTTTATCCTTCAGTGTAATTACACTATCCATCATTGTGAAATGTTTAAAGCACTAAAGTGGCTAACACTCGGATCTAGATGTCCTCACCTTTCTTGTTTAGTTTAAAACACCTCTCTAGAAAGGTACCAGACTACCCTAGCAGTACGCTTACTCCAACTTTCCATACTGACTATAACCTACGCTCCACTGCTAGCAACTCACTGAGTATCCCACACAACAAGAAAGAAGACGGTCGATCTGCTTTCTCCTTCAGAGTTCAGTAAGTCTGGAATAACCCACAAGAAAAAATCAGATCTTCTGACAGCCTAAAATCCCTAAAAATAACTGCTTCTAAAACAATATGTAACTGTATATAACTTTTTTGATGTGTGTTTATATTGTTATTGTTTCTCTATTTTGTGTAAACATAACTTTTTACTGTACAATCTCTCCAGGACTTACTGAAGGATTCATATATATAAATGCAAGGTTATGCATTTGGGCTGTAGAAACAAACATGGTACATATATATGATATATATACACTAAATGGGAAACTACTTAAAGGGATAGCAATGTATCATAATAAAAGCAGCTCTAATTAATCATCATAGTATTTGGACTTTGGAGAGTGTTATTTAAATTCTGTCTGAGTTGTAGTTCAAGAGTAATTCAATGACAAAGTGTCCCCCTCCCACTCCTTTTACTGATGTAACACTGCTCAGCCAGAGCAGAAGGGAGGTGCCCAGGTAGACTGCAGAGAGAGACAATCTTCAATTAAGATAAGGAAATACCTGAAAAGCTTGTCAAGGGGGGCAGGGCTTTCATTGTTTGATGTAACACTGCTCAGCCAGAGCAGAAGGGAGGTGCCCAGGTAGACTGCAGAGAGAGACAATCTTCAATTAAGATAAGGAAAAACCTGAAAAGCTTGTCAAGGGGGGCAGGGCTTTCATTGTTTTCACTGTAAGAAGATTGTCCCTTGCTGTAATCTGTCTGGTCTTACAACCAGATTCCACATCTGAGAAGAGATGGCTTACACTAGGTAAAAGGGGCGGGAGGGGAAACTTTGCTTGTGAATATCTCTTAAACCATAAAGGTTTGAGAGATAAGACTTATATCATTCTTCATGTTTTTTAATGCCTACAAAATAAAATAAAGTTAAAACGAAGTATTACTATCCCTTTAAGAAATCCTCTTAAAGTAAGGAACACTGATAGATGATGGACTTCACTGCAGTTTGCATTGTCACTCAGTTGTTGCAAGAGCAAATAGGATATTACCTTGCATAAAAATGGGTATAGATGCAGAGGATGGGAATATAATTCTACCACTATTGAAATCCTTAGTAACATAGTAACATAGTTGTCCATCAAGTCCAGCCCATGCCAAAAACACTCCTGTTGATCCAGAGGAAGGCAAAAAAACCCATCTGGAGCAATTTCTCATTTAGCACCAAGTGGGTACAAAAAAATTCCTTCCTGACTCCAAATGGCAGTCAGATATTTCCCTGGATCAACATCCTATCTGCTTTAAAGCCATCTATCATAATTTTCAATATTTTTCTGTGCTAGATAGGCATCCATTTCTTTTTTGAAAGCAGTTGCATTATCTGCAAGTACAACATGCCGAGGCAAAGAATTATATAGCTTTACCGCCCTTACTGTAAAGAATCCATGCCTTTGCTTTAGTCTAAAATGCCTTTCCTCTAGTCTTAATGGATGACCTCTTGTTCTTTGCTCCACTCTTTGCGTAAATAATTAATTGGCTACTTATTTTGTATTGACCTTGAATGTATTTGTAAATGGTAATCATATCACCCCTTAGACGTCTCTTCTCTAATGTAAAGAAACCCAGTTTGGCTAGTCTCTCTTTATAACTCAGATCCTCCAATCCCTTTGTCAGTTTTGTTGTACGTCTCTGTACCTTTTCCAGTTCCACAATGTCTTTTTAAGAACTGACGCCCAAAATTGTACTCCATATTCTAGAAGAGGCCTAACCAAGGATTTATACAGAGGTAGGATAATATTAGCATCCCTTGCATCTACACCTCTTTTTATGCAGGCTAGTACCCTATTTGCTCTTGCAGCAGCTGATTGACTCTGCACACTGCTGTGAAGTATATTGTCTATCAGCACTCCTAAATCTTTCTCTAATGAGGATTCCCCAAGTTGTTTCCCATTTAATGTATATGTAGCATGTTTGTTTCTACAGCCCAAATGCATAACCTTACATGTATCTACCTTAACTGTCATCTGCCACGTTTCTGCCCATTCACTCAGTTTATCTAAATCCTTCTGCAGAGAAAAAACATCCAGCTCTGCACGTATTTCTTGCATAGCTTGGTGTCATCAGCAAAGATTGAGATGTTACTTTCAATTACCACTTCTAGATCATTAATAAACAAATTAAAAAGCATTGGGCCCAGAACTGAACCCTGAGGAACCCCACTTATAACTTTAGACCAATTTGAAAAGTTCCATTTACAACAACTCTCTGCCATCTATCATTTAACCAGTTCTCAATCCATGTACAGATAACACTGCCCAAACCAAAGCCTTTTAATTTATGCAATAACCTGTTGTGAGGCACTGTATCAAAGGCTTTTGCAAAATCCAAGTATACTACATCTACAGCAATTCCCCTGTCCAAATTACTACTTACTCTTTCATAAAATGCAAGTAAATTAGTCTGACATGATCTATTCTTCATGAAACCATGCTGATTCCTACTAGTAATATTGTTTATCTTCACAGAGTTCTGAATAGTGTCAGTTAGTAACGCTTCTAGTATCCTTCTCACTATGGAAGTCAAGCTCACAGGTCTATAATTTCCTGGTTTGGATCTTGCTCCCTTTTTAAACAATGGAACTACTTTAGCTTTTCTTCAGTCACAGGGCACTGTGCCTGATGAAAGTGAATCCATAAATATTAAGTATAATGGTCTTGCTATTACTGAGCTAAGTTCCTTAAGTACTCTTGGGTGTATACCATCAGGTCCAGGTGCCTTATTCACCATAACCCTTTCCAGTCTCTTTTGGACCCTGTCCTCAGTAATCCATGTAAATAATGGAAGAAATTCCGTTGTTTTGTCAGTTTGCTCATAGCCCATCATTGCTGCTTCCTTTGTATATACTGAAGCAAAGAATGTATTTAGGGTGTCAGCCATAGCCTTATCCTCACTAATCATTCACCTGCCTCAGTCCTAAGAGGACCAATATCAACCTTGACTTTTTTTGTTATTAATATACTTGTAGGATTGTTTAGGGTTTTTCTTGCTCTCATTAGCCATATTCCTCTCATTTTCAATTTTAGCTAGCTTAATTGCTTGTTTGCAGATTTTATTACATTCTTTATATTTTTAACATGATGCGTCTGACATGTTTGACTTAAACACTTTAAAAGCCTGTTTTTTATTTCTCATTTCTCTGCAAACCTCATTTAGAATATGGAATACAATTTTGGGCACCAATCCTTAAAAAGTACATTATTGAACTGGAAAAAGTGCAGAGATGTGCAACAAAACAGAAAAAGGGAATAGAGGATTTGAGTTATAAAGATTGAGATATTAAAGAAGAGACATCTAAGAGTGATATGATTACCATTTACAAATATATATTGAGGTAAATACAAAGAACTCTCCAACAAACTACTCAAAGTTCCAAGCAAAAAAAAGAGGTCATCATATAAGACTAGAGGAAAGGAGCTTTTGATTAAAACAAAGACAGGGATTCTTTTTACAGTAAGGACAGTAAAGTTATGGATTTTTTTCCTCTGAATGCTGTGTTTACGGATAATGTAATTGCTTTGAAAAAAGTAATGGATACCTTTCTAGCCCAGAACAATATTAAGAATTATGACAGTTGGCTTCAAATAAGATAGTATGTTGATCCAGGGAAATATCTGCCATTTCAGGAAGCAGTTTTTTACTCACTTGGGGCTTAACTGGAAATTGCTTCAATGTTTTTTTGTTTTGTTTTTTGCCTTCCTCTTGATCAACAGGGGTAATATGGCATTGCCAGAACTTGATGGGCATGCATCTTTTTTCAGCCTCATCAACTATATTACGGTGAAAACAAGATAAATCTCAATGTATTCTTCTTCTAAATAAATAAGTAAATAAATAAATACTTATCTGATGGTATGACATACTTTCTAGACATATACGCACAGACACACACACACATAAATAAATAAATAAATAAATATTCATCTGCTGATATTACATACTTTTTAGACACACACATACACACACACACACACAATATATTTATTTATTGTTTTTGAAATTGAGAATGTGGCAATGATCAGTGATAGAGCTATCCATATTGTCCTTGCACCTCCCAGAAATTAGCTGTGCCATCTTGCCCTCATTCCCTTGAAGAGGCAAGAAATTGTATCACTGCCCATGCTCTCTGTTCCAGGCTTGTGGGATATTTTAACCCCTTAAGGACCAGCCCCGAGCACACGCGGCCGGCACTTAAGGACCACGGATGGCGTGCAACCGGGGGGGGGGGGGGAGCCCGGAATTCCATGAAGGTCATAGTTCGTCATGGGTCATTAAGTCAGATCAACCCATGACGTGCTATGACCATCAAGGGTCGTTAAGGGGTTAAAACACTGCTTGACTTAGTTAGTACTCTTTCTGCTGCCTTCAGCACTGCAGCTTACACAGGCTCACTAAGGGCTAATGCACTAAGAAAATAAGAACAATTCTAGAGCAAACTAACTCCACCATATGGGACAAATAAATATCCCCATTGATTTAACCCTTTGAATGCCACTTGGGTGTTCAGTGCATTACTTTGCATGCACACAAATGATTAAATGCAGCTTTTAACATCTAAAATGTTAGGTCTCCAATTCATTGCTTCTCTGTGCCTCGCAGTCCTCTCTTGTATTGAAGCGGTTAAAAATCCAGTTTGCATTAATGTGAATTTGGGGGTGTTTCCATTTTCCCCTGTGGTGCAGTTGTTTTGCCCCAGAATTGCTCAAATTGGTAAAACATCAGCCTTATTAATAAATAAGGAAGAGGCAAAGTATTTTGAAAAAGTGCTTACTTTCAGTTTCAGGAGTAAAAACACTATTCATGGCATTTATGAACAAACCTCCATCTATTGCTGCCCTAAAATTCCTATCAAACCTGTGAGAGGTTATATTCAGTTTTATGAAGCCAGCTAATGTCAGAAGACAGGAGTGGAGTCCTGTTGAGAGAGGTAAACAATGAATAATCACCTTGGCAGCCAGCAAAGGAAAAATTGTAAATTAGAAAATCAAGAGTACTCGGAAGCCGTGGAAAGTTTTACATGCATATTTTAGATGTTAAGCATAACTGACCCCCTAATGACATTGTAGAACTATGACTGTTCTATATTACTTGATGTTAATATGTTAATGTGTTTTATTATGCAAGGTTCTTTCAAGCCATTTATTTGCCTGCAAATGGATTACAGCAGCCCTGACAGCTAAGAGTTTTGTCAAGAACACTTGAAGAAGAAATCTGTGAGTATTTGAAAGCTTTGTACTTTATCTCTGAAGAACTATTAAGTTATTCCATAAAAATATATCCACAAATATAACTAGTACTTTGAACTATGTCAATATCGCAAATAACAACTACTGAAAACCAAAATTCAGCTACTTTTGCCATGAGGAACCTGCATTTATTTATTTTTATTTTTTACTCATTAAGCCTGATGTACTAAGAAGAACTGGAAGAAGCCAACTGCACCATTGGGGACAAATAAAAATCCACCAAATTCCTCTTGATTTAAATTGAGGTTTTAATCACATTAATGCTGGAAAGGTCCCTAACTGTTGTGGTGCAGTTCTGGGCATGATTTCCCAACAGACAGAGTAGGCAACTGCCTTGAAGTCCAAATTTTAGGGGTACCACAGCTGTGCTGACTACACCCACATTGTCACAGTAGCCAGTACAAATGAAGGTCAGACACAGATATATTGAATTAAAACCACCTTTATTAAAGATAGACAATAATAGTAATACCCCAGCAAGCCCCAGAACAGGCCACAGTCCACTACACAGACTGACATTGAGCGGAGGCCTGTACTACTCAGAGAGGAGTAGAGAACCCACCTAAGGTTCTTTCTTCCAAGACTGTATTAGGTGCCCAACGGAATGGAATACTATCGCGAAGTACAGAATGGGGACAGTGGCAAACGGAGTGGAGGACAGCACAAGCCACAGTACCGCTAATGCGAATAGCCCAGTGAGTCTTAGGATAAGCCAGCCAGAGCAACAGTTCAGAACTGGTGTGGATAGTCAGACAAGCCGGGGTCATACATGGAGCGAGTAGTCAGCAAGAGCCACAGGTCAGAACTGGTGCGGATAGTCAGACAAGCCGGGGTCATACACAGAGCAAGTAGTCGGTCAGAGCCACTAGTCAGAAGCGGTGTGGATAGTCAGACAAGCTGGGGTCATACACGGAGAGAGAGAGAGATAACTAGAGCCACAGGTCAGAACCGGTGTGGATGGTCAGACAAGCCTGGGTCCTACACGGAGCGAGAGATTACTAAAGCCACAGGTCAGAACCGGTGTTGATAGTCAGTCAGGGTCATACACGGAGCGATAATGGAAGCCAAACCAGGGTCACAACGAGGAGCAAACGTAACGAGTAATCACAGGAACACCACGTAAGGGTAACTGACCTTAGGCTCCAGGAAGTTAATATAGGCCTACACGGAGGAGGGAATCAATTAGTCAAATTGAATGTGTGCTAATAAACAAGTGCCACGTTCAGAGACACAAACGCATGCCTGCATCCAAGACCACCAGACAGAGCAGCAAATAGCACAAGGGTAACTGGCAGCACGGATGCCAAGGTACACTGTGATACAAATTCTATATGTGCAATACATTTTATACCCTTTTACAGGCTATTATTTAAGCCCTTGGATATTGAGAGCTCTATAAAGGCATTGTGAAGCAATGCATTGGAGATCTCTCTAGAAACCAAGTGGTGAAAGCTTTATTTAATTATTTTTTGTCCATGCTTGTTATTTGCCAAGAGCATTTGCTATGACAGGAAATAGTGGATGGGATTGGGGTGGGGCTATTTGAAGAATAGGTGTATGGCCATAGGTGGAGTTAAGGGAGCCTAGAATGCCTTGTGCCTGGGCTGTAAATCTGACACTGGTGCAATTGGTTTTCTGTTGAATTCATTCAGTTCTTCTCAGTATATCATTGTCTTTGAGTGTCAGAAGATTCACATTTTCTCACACTCATAGGGTTAATGTGAAATGGAACCCATATTCTGTTCATCTGTTCTCTTTCTATAGACTGGACTTGTTACCATCACTCAAGGATGAAATAAGATAAAAAAAAAACCCAAATTTAGCACAAAATAGACTGGGTTGGTCATTCCAATTAATAAAACCAGGTCAGTTTTTAGAGCCATATGATACCAGCGAGAAGAAATCTGTTCTTACTACCTGACCCATTAATAGTCCAGTATATCGCAACGTGTTTACTTCAATAGTGAAATTCAAAATGACATCTTCATATACAATAAATTCTCTTGCAAAAAATAGGACTAAATGGATACTAAGTGTGTAGTGCAAAAGCTTCTCTGTCACTCCTCATACACATAGCAGTAATATCAAAAGGCATGCGCCACTATATTCATATCCATGGAATTTATCTGCAAGTAAAAACATCAAATACTTTATTAAGAAGTAGGCATAAAATACCTTACAAATCTGTGAGTCCATGAAATGGTACAAAAGGAGAGACTTCAAAGATCAGGTATAGTATAGATGTAACAAGGAACAATGAGAGGATTGATCAACGCGTTTCACACTTGCTGTACTTACTCATGAACAAGGACCATGATCAAGGACTAATTCATTGGATATGAATATAGTGGTGCATGCCTTTTGATATTACTTTTTATAGAGCCCACTGGCAAAATTGTAAACAGAATGCTCCAAATATATAGGTAGCATATAGGATCCTTTTAAGTTTAGCGGTAACCACCTTTTTTGCCCCTTATTTCAAGAGGTTGTGCAAACAGTGAATAAAGTCATGGCTTATACATAACCTGTCAGAATCATCCCTTATCCCTGGCACAAATCTCTGTCAGAATCGGTATCAGTGTGCACAGAAGCTGTGCACGCTCATGCACTGAAGCAGGACACAGTAAGTCACAACTAGTGGGCAGAACTAAGCCAGCAGGACAGCCTTGTAGGCAGGCTTGTTACCAAATCTGACAGGATACAATCTTTGACACGACACCTGTTGAAATATCATCTCCTACATGGCAGGGGGACCTTTAAGCAACCAGGCTGGTGTCAGCCTTTTGATACAGGACACATTCTGATGTCGCTCTTTTGATGCAGGCAACATATTGATGTTGCCCTTTTCAGGTTACCATGGGGGCAACGACAGTTCAATAGAATGTCGCCTTTTTGAATCAGGTGACATTCTGATGTCAACCTTTTCTGGGTCGCTATGTAGGAAACAAAATTTCAGTAGTAAACCAACTGCATTATAGAGGACAAATGAAATGCACCTAAATCCACATTGACTTAAAGGGATAGTAATGCTTCGTTTTAACTTTATTTTATTTTGTAGGCATTAAAAAAACATGAAGAATGATATAAGTCTTATCTCTCAAACCTTTATGGTTTAAGAGCTATTCACAAGCAAAGTTTCCCCTCCCGCCCCTTTTGCCTAGTCTCTTCTCAGATGTGAATCTGGTTGTAAGACCAGACAGATAACAGAAGGGGACATTCTTCTTACAATGAAAACAATGAAAGCCCTTCCCCCCTTGACAAGTTTTTCAGCTTTTTCCCTTATCTTAATTGAAGATTGTCCCTCTCTGCAGTCTACCTGGGCACCTCCCTTCTGATCTGGCTGAACAGGGGGGGATACTTTGCTTGTGAATATCTCTTAAACCATAAAGGTTTGAGAGATAAGACTTATATCGTTCTTCATGTTTTTTGAATGCCTACAAAATAAAATTAAGATAAAACGAAGTATTACTATCACTTTAAATAGGGCTTTTAACACCTTTAGTGCTAGAGAGGTCACCAACACATTAGAAATCAATGCATTGGAGATGACTATGGCATTTAAGGGGTTAAAATCTTAACTTTTTATTGTCTTCTATGGCACAAATGGTTTGCTCCAGAATTATTCAGTAGTACACCATCTTCAGGGAGTCTAAATGTGCTAAATTCTCTGATAATTCTGGTTTTAGTATACCATGTGATCATATTCCAAATGGATCTGACAATACCTTTGTACATTACTTGTGCATGATAGTTATTGCCATAATTTCTGTAATTCCAATGTTATACTGCGGAGCCTGTTTTTTTTTTAACCCCTTAGATAGTAACGACATCTCCAGGATCCACAAGGTTAAAATGGAACTGTTTTTGTAGGATATGTTTCTTGACTATGGTCTTAGGAAAGAATCCTTCATGTAGAAGACAAGCTGGTCTGTCTGTCTCTTTCTGTCATTGCCTCACTTTCTCCATTTTGTATTGTCATCATTTTAGTTTACCTTTAGCTCCTTCCTCCCGTAACAGTCAATAAACGTCAACAGTACGAATAATAAATCCTATATATAAAAACAATGGTTCTAATGATGACCAGCAATAGAAACATAGTAATGTAGTCTATGAGGTAAAAAAATGACATACATCAATCAAGCCCAACATTACCATATCACCATTGTTGATCCTGAGGAAAACAAAGAACAAGCCAATTGAAGCAATATACAATTAAGCCTCAAGAGGGGAAAAAATTCTTCCTGACTCCAAAACACAGTCAGATATCTCCCTGTAGGAACTGTCAGGACTGTAGAGATATAGACAACAACAGAGTTCCAATTCAGATAAAAAGTTTTTTAGATTTAAAACTATGCATTGTTTTAACCCTTTGAGTGCCAGAGAGGTATCCAGTGCATTGGATATATTTCTGGCACTCAAATTGTTAAATGAAAGGCCATGCATTCCTGTAGATATAGATTGCATATCATTTGGAAAGGTTTTTGATATATCAATGAAGGAATTATATATAACATAAAGTCAAAATAACTTGTTATACTCACTATAGAGGTATAGCTCCATGCATCTCTTTTTCTTTGATTTTCCTCTGTTAAGATTAAAGGAGACTTAACACCACCTAATACTAAATCACATTACTATGGACTAATGGCCAATATACATTTTTCTAAAGCTCTGAACATCTCTTATGGCCAAAGAGGGACACTTTTGGTTTAGGTGGGGTTCCTGGGGGTGTGAATGGTATAATACGCACACTTGTTTTCCCCGTTACTGAAATCTTTTTTTAACTCTTTGTGTGCCTCAAAGGGTTAAGGCTGGCAGGCTGGTAGATGGCTTCCCTCCCTCCTCTGGCGATATCCTCTCTGAAAATAAGACTTACTAGTTTAAATGCAAGTCCCCGCTGAAGTCCTGATCTTTGAAGAGCAGTCATACCGTTAAGTAAAGCTTCAGTGTGGGCAGCATGCTTCCATTTGCCGCCCGTTTCCTTCAATGGGCTTTCAGGTCCTTCCTCCTACAGCCAATGCCCTGTGAGGATCTCAAGGTCCTCACAGGGTAATTCCATAGGTGGAAGGTCCTGAAAGCCCACTGAAGGAAGAGAGCGGCAAATGGAAGCATGCTGCCCACACTGAAGCTTTACATATCGGTATACCTGCTCTTCTCAGCAGGGACTTACATTTAAACTAGTAAGTCTTATTTTCAGATCGAATATTGCTGGGGGAAGGAGGGAAGCTATCTACCAGCCTCAATTTTTTACTTTATTTAAAAACTCTCATGTATAATACGCACCCCCACTTCACATAAGGTGAAGTGGGGTAAAATTGTGCGTATTATACCCGAGATTTTACGGTAAGTTAATTTTTTTTGAGCAATGTGATACACTTATTACATTAAATATGCTCATGTAAAAAATGGAACATGAGGTTTAGAAAGAGGTACAGATGCGCTGTGCACACCTCTGGTCCTTAAAGGGTTAAGTTGGCTCACTCTGCTTACTTCAGTCTGAAAAATCTACAGGTAACTGCATGTACCCCCTGCCTACACTTGCCCCTCCATATGAACCTAGAGGCTAGGTGGCTGGCCTAGGAGTCATGTTATAGATTTGCCTCCCCCACCCCACCTGATGCAAATGTCTTAGACATGATAGGGGGTATGCACTAAGGTGTAATAAAGAGGTGATAAAGTGGAGATGACTTCTCCAGTGATATTATTTCTCCAATTCCTATGTTATTCTAGGGAACCAATGCACGCAATGCAAGATTTCTCCATAGGCTCTACAGGAATTGGAGAAGTGATATCACTGGAGACATTATCTCTATTTCATCACAACTTAGAGCATAACCTTCCTCATCTAGGACTGATGAAAATGTTTTCTATTGAATGAAGGCACAAGGGCAAACTTCAGAGGGGTCATTAGGATTCTCTGGCTATAGTAATGCATGTGGGAGGTTATGATTAGTAGTTGTTAGTTCTCATTTAATATCCCTTTGTTTCTTCTCCCTGTTGAACCATGCTGTAGTTAAGCTGAATAACAGATGGCTACAACCATCTTGTGTGCTTTATAACATAAAGAAACAGTAAAGGGCTATTCAAAAACATTGACTGTAGGCCAGAGAGCAGGGCTCTCTCCGTCAACTGCATCAGATGATATAAGGATTTTTAACCCCTTAACGACCCTTGACAGTCATAGTACATCATGGGTAAATCTGACTTAATGACCCATGACGTACTATGACCGTCATGGAATTCCGGGCTCCCCCCGTGGCTGCATGTCATTTGGGGAGTCCGGAACAGAATTATTAAAAAAAAAAAAATGCTCCGTGGTCCTTTAGTGACCGCTGCGTGCCTGCGTGGCTGGTCGTTAAGGGGTTAAGCTAATGTACAGGCTCAGAAAACAATGCATTGGAGAGCTCTCTAGCATTCATCAGGTTAAATGTTCCATTCAAAGCAACACAATTGTTTATTTGTCCCATGCAGTGCAGTTGGTTTGCCCCAGGAACTGTTCTATTTCTTCTTAGCACAACAGCCTCCTTGATGTAAATGTGCTAAAGGCAAAAATGAGCTATTCTGGAACATATCATATGATACAATTACAATTTTCTATTGTTTTTTTTTATTTTGCTCACTTATTTCATTTATACATTTCACATTATTTGATAAATACATATACTCTTTTCTATACAAAACATCTGTCTTTCCAGGGGCAGAACAGAGTGTGTTGTGATGATGAGCTCAGACATCTGCACTATCCTGTAACCCATTACAATCAGACCAGTTTCTTACTTCTTACAGTGGCTGCTGGCCACTGACATCCTCACAGAAACCTGCTGCTGACCAGTAAGATAAGAATAGGTTGGCGAGCCCCTTCCCATTTCTTCATTAACCATTTGAGATCTAGACCATGGTGGGTGAGTGCCCAGCTTCAGATGTGACTCAAGGGCCCAGAAGATTGTAGTTATACCCTTGTGGGCAGCATGAGGCCCTCCAGCTGTTGATGACTACAATTGTTATCATCTAGTGGCTGGGGGGTGATGGGTATTTAAAAAGTTACTTTTATGTGATCAAATAGATAACAAGAATCTATCCCAGGTATAGTCACATGTTGGACCTCCAACTGTTATAGCCTACAATTTCCATTATTCTTCACCAGCCAATGACTAATCTGCGATGATGGAAGCTGTTGACCCCGGCAGGTTGAAGTTGAACAATTGGCTATCCCTGATCTATACTATTCACTCTAGAGCCAAGGTAGATCTATAATGGTTGGAAAGGTGAAACCTGAATAGAAAACCATAAATTATTAACTGAAATCAAGAATTACACAATGAATTAATTTACATAATCAGTTTTGTCTTTACTCCTTTTTCATGTTTGTCCTTCATTTGTTTCCTTTCTATTAAAAGGAGAACTGTTTTCAACACATTTTTGTTACAGCAATTGAGGTATTAAAGGGGACCTGTCACCTTTCCAAGTCTTCCTCTTATTGAGGTTGATCTTGAAAGATTTACATGGTATTATTCCTCCCCATTCATTTATTACACTTCTCTGGTGGAAACACATTGGTTCTAGCAGCCCAGAAAGGCGGCGAAGGGACATTTTCTGGATATGTAAGTAAATAATGATGTGGCCATAATCAGAGAGATCAGAGAACAAAGCTCTGTCAAGATTAGTTTACCCAACTTTTAAATCTCAAAGGCCCCTTTCACACAGATTACAGAACTGTTGCAATCCCCTACAACACTTCTGTCATCCCTGTTGTCTCACTCATCTCTCCCCTGCATCCCACTGCTGATCCAGCTGAAAGAGAGGGGTGTCTACCACCTGGTCCATTAATTGGAGGTTGTGATGAGCACTATATACAAGGTTCTCCGGTGGCCCTATGGGTCACTGTTTAGGACTTCCTCCTTTACTGTGCCCCTGAGGAACTGCAGTAAATTTGCAGCATGCTGGAGTTTGGTGTCTTGACCTGAGGCAATAGTCAGGCATGTGAAAGGCACCATAATTCAGCATGTTACCTTTCACTGTGGGCAACATAATCAGTGTAACATTGCTGCATCTGTGTCACATGTAAAAGGTGTCTTAAATTAAACTGATTTGAAAATAATAGCAAACATTATAGATAGGAAGTATAAATAGATACAGTTAATGAGACTAAAAGCTGTGTCTACTTAAAACAGTTAAAAAAAGAACAATATGTGTCCAGTACTTTTGAGGAACAGGTAATCTATAAACACATGGAGAGCAGATGACATTGATAACCTCATTTACTCACATGGACCACAATGCACTACAAACTACTTACTCATTTCGTAAACCCTCTAAGGAACAGAGGGATATGCAGCACATTGCAAAGTAAAGTGTTGCATGTTCGAATGGTCCTCAAAGGAATAATCAGTAGCAAATGTTAAGAAAATAAGAAATATAATGAGTAGTAACTCTAGCCACTGAGTTCAAACATTAACAGCTGTCCAACAAAAGCCACAAGAAGCAGAATGTATGAGAATGATTCCAAACAAACCAAATTTTGTGAACTGTGCCAAACAGACTATACTGCAAATTTTCATACTTATGCTGTTTGTGCGGGACAGTGGCAGAGTATACTGGCATTTCTTGTGTTCCAATACCTTGCACTTTGTTTCTTACTATGTACTGAAAAGATACATACTAGTAAATCTAAGTAAAAATCTTTTTACCTGCACACGTTATAGGGCAGGTATTCACTTGTAGATTGTATGTGCCAGCATACATAGTAAATTAGGTTGAATAAAAACACAAGTCCATCAATTTCAACCTTTGCCTCATACCCTAGTGACATGAGAATTATATAGCTTTCCTGCTACCAAATAAGTTAGTCTTTATCAGACCTTTCTGTTTTACCTACTAATACACAGTATAACCCTGTATGTTACCTTTTGAAAGAAATGCATGCAATCTTCTCTTAAATGTATCCATTGTATCTGCCATAACCACCTCCTTGGGCAAGGAATTCCACAATTTAACATACTTTACTGTAAAAAACCCTTCCTCTGCCTAAGTCTAAATCTCCTTTCCTCTAATCTCAAGGGGTGTCCCCTGGTCACCTGATCAGGCCTTGGAATAAATAGTTCACCACAGAGATCCTTGTATTGGTCTCTCATATACTTGTACAATGTGATAAGGTCTCCTCTTAGTCATCTTTTCTCTAGAGTAAATAAACCAAGTTTGTCAAGTCATTCCTCATATGTCAAGTCCTCCATTCCCTCTGGGTACCAAATCTGGTGATACCAAATTGTTTGTTGTAGCGATGGAACAACTCAGGTTTTTGGTTGAAGAGGTTTTTTTTTTAATTCTGTAGCATGATAACAAATTTACTGAAAGCTTAATGGTTTCAATTGTGTTAGTGATGTTGCAGTTCTATGTTAAAAGCTGTCTTGAACCCAGAACGCTCTTTGAGTCCTCTTCTGTCCGAATTAGACACCTTTTCGGCACTGTCCAATTTTAAAATTAACTTTGCCAAATCCGAGGCCTTAAATATCGGTTTACCGCCTCCGCTTCTCCAAAGCCTTAAACATCAAACCTCTTTCCGCTGGTCGAATTCTTCCATTCGCTACCTGGGTATTAACTTACCTTCTTCGGTGCACTCCCTCTTCCAACTCAA
The DNA here is from genome assembly GCA_037306005.1 of Rhinophrynus dorsalis. Classification (NCBI taxonomy): domain Eukaryota; kingdom Metazoa; phylum Chordata; class Amphibia; order Anura; family Rhinophrynidae; genus Rhinophrynus; species Rhinophrynus dorsalis. The sequence goes on along the minus strand of CM074720.1, from coordinate 367,662,518 downwards.
CTTTCCCCCTTTATTGACCAAAATTAAGCAGGATCTTGACAGGTGGAACCCATTATTCCTATCTTGGTACGGCAGGGTCAATGTGATCAAGATGAATGTACTCCCGAGACTCCTTTATTTATTTCAAACTCTGCCCATACATATACCTTCCTCTTTTTTTACGCTCCTTAATAGACATATTCGCCGCTTCTTATGGAAAACTAAACCGCCGAGACTCTCTGCTAAATGTCTATACATCCATAAACTAAAGGGAGGTCTGGGTCTGCCTGATTTTGTGAAATACTATTATGCCTCTACGCTTATGTCTGCTATAGATTGGGCACACGCCTCCACTGAGAAGGCCTGGGTCTCCATAGAGAGATCTCATGCTACCTCTGGGGACCCTCTTGTCGAATTATTTCTTCATCCCAAAATGAGAAACAGATCTATGCAATCTCATCCCATTATTTCACATGTATTCTCGACTTGGTCCATATGTAATAAGAATGCCTCTCTTGCCCAGTCACCCTCTCTAGCCTCTCCAGTGTTTTATAAGATCCAAACTCCTTATACTCTCCCTACTGACATGTTCCCGCACTGGTCTACCCCTATCCCCTTACGTATTATAGATCTAGCTTGTGATGATGCAATCCGTCATTTCGATGACCTCAGAACGGATTACCACCTACCGCTCTCAGAATTCTGGAGATTCCTACGTATCAAACACTTTCTGGAACAACCGTCATTGCGAAAAGTATGGAACTCCCAGCCTACTAAATTTGAATCTCTTTTGCTGGCTACGAAAAAGCCTACAGGGATGTTGGGGAAGGTCTACGCTATTCTTTCTTCTGTACCTCCCCACTTCAAACCGAAACATGCCGCTGCTTGGGAACAGGAACTTAATACTCTCTTATCCGTAGATGATTGGGATCTAATTTGGAGGGAGGCAGCCTCCGCATCGATTTCAGCGACTGCCCTGGAATCCCATTATAAATTTCTCTCTAGATGGTACTTGACTCCCTCCAGACTCCACTCTATATCCTCCTCCATCAGCTCCACTTGTTGGAGATGCAATGGTGACGTTGGCACATTCTCACATATCTGGTGGACATGCCCAAAAATCAAACTATTCTGGACTGCTTGCTTGGATTCCATTATGCAAAGTTTAGGTATTACACTTTCCCAAGATATTTGGCAATCATTGTTTCTCCTTAAACTTCCTAGACTCCCGTATCCTCGGAAATCTATACGGACCATGCTTCTAGTGGCCAAGTCTTTAATCCCGAGGCACTGGAAGGACACCTCCCCACCTACTTTCTCTGAATGGGCACTAGGTGTAAGGCAGCATATATCTATATTACGGATACTTCTTACAGCCAAAGGTGGAGATCCTAATGCGATTGACGAATTTTTTGCTACATGCTCTTTTTGACCTCGACTCTTGCTTTTGTTCACCTGTATCCCCAGGGCTTGACTCTTGACCCCTATAGCATGGCTTTTCCCATGTTCTAGGGTACACACCCTCGTAACAGCTTCCCTTCCCCATCCTCCCCTTCCCTCCCCCCCTCCCTCTCGTTTTTCTTTTTCTTTTTCTTCTTCTTTTTCTTCTTCTCTCTACTTCTCTTTTTCTATACTGTCGAACGTCGACATATCGCTAACTCCTATTATCTTTGACTATACTCTTGCGATTGTTTTGGATTTCATATACCATGTACCTTGTGTGTTTTCTCTGTATTGCCCGCTATTGAGACGTTCTTTTTTGGTACTGTTCATGATCTTTTTTCAATAAAGATTTAAATTAAAAAAAAAAAAAAAAAAAAAAAAAAAAAAAGCTGTCTTGAACTTAACTCTTACAATCCCTGTGGCTGGCTTATATACAATTGAAACTGTTCCGAATATGGCAAGTATAATTAAACAAATAACTTAAAAAGACTTGCACAAAGTGAAGCCACATTACGTCACGAGTATGTAATAGCAATAATGATCATGTGTTATACTATATGAAAAGCTATGGAATTTTGAAATGTAGCTCTGCTGAAGGAGGCTCATGTCTATTCTTGTACAGCTTAGGTTAGAGTTACAAATGGAGACAGTTACTTTTAAATTTAAAGAGACAGATCTGACATGCCCCCTTTTTATGCTCTAGAACCCATAAATTTAGTTATTTTGCTCTCCATTTGTGGTCATATTTCAATATCCAGAAATGTACCTGAGACACTGTCAAAAATGATTGATCTCTTAACACAGTTCATATTTGATTTAACTTTTTACTCATTATTTTAGTTATTACAACAAAAAAATTATAAAAATACAATAAAATGAAAATGAAGAAATTACCAACAGTGAATTCTATCAATAATCTTGAAGACTTTTTAAATTCTACACACCAAGAATTAATTAATTAGTTGCAGCTTACTTTTAAGAAAATTTTAGTGCACTCATCCAAAGGAAAGTAATACAGATGGGGTTTTTTGAATGATAAAGGAACTATACTTAGACGTCGCTCGAGAATCGATAAAAAGTAATCAGAGATTCATGAAACATAACAGAATGTATACTTATAACAAAAACATTATCAATTCCTGTACACACACCTTTCCTTTCTCTACAGGAGTGATAAAATTATGGTAATATACACCCAGAATGTACTTCTATACCAGTGTGTGAAATTCCAAAATTTATAACATATTATTTAGCTGTGCAGAATCAACTCTCAAGAAACAATAAAAGAACAATTATTAACTTCCAACTGATTCCTAGCACTATTAAAGGACACAAGGTCCTCTACTAGAAAAAAATTAACTTAAACACTTTTTCTTACATCATATTAGTTTTTCCATAGACAGTGTGATTTAGAGCAACAGCAAACTTTTAGTAAAGTATGTTTTACTAATAGAGTGATCATTCTACCTTGTACTATTATCTAAAGAACTATTGAATATTTTATCTGTACTTCCAAGCTCACTCTGGCTACATATAATACTTCAGCTGGTGAGAATCATAGGCTTTTCCTATAAAACTATATTGTTACCTTTGTTAATAGCGAACTCTACTTTTTTTTAAAAAAAAGTTAAAATATATGTATTCCATATAGTACCAAATATGTTCCAGTGTATGAAATCACACATGACTATGTAAACCCACAACATTCCTTTTGTTGTCTCTTGTGGTCCTTGTTAGTAGGGAAACCACTTTGTTATCTGTGTTTTCACAGGAAAATCTGCTTTAAAACTAGCTGTTAAAATTTTCGCATCTTTTGCCCATTGGACAAAATCTTTCACGATTTTTTGAATGGTTATAAAGTTTCCGCCCATTGATTTACATTGTTTTTGCACTTCCGCTATAAAAACGTGACATTTTAGCTGAAGGCAAACAAAGTAGAAGCACCTACAGAGTGAGATAAGTTGACGCCTGTTTCCGTGGTATATTTTGCGAAAACTAAGTTGTTATCTGCTTTTTCACATGAAAATCCGCTTTAAAACTAGTACTTAACATTTTTGCATTTTTCTCCCATTGGGCACAATTTTTCGCCATTTTTTCAATGGCTATAAAGTTTCTGCCCGCTGATTTACTTTGTTTTCGCACTTCCGCTATAAAAAGGTGACATTTTTGCTGAAGACAGTCACAATAAAAGCCGCTACAGAGCGAGATAAACGTACTGTGCTGTTCTGCTGTGATATTTTGCAAAAATTGAGGCAGGAAAGGCTCATAGTGACTGCTATCACTATGAGCAGGGTGAAAAATAATCAATGGAGGAGCTGGAAGGACCCTTATGTGTCCACTGAGTTTGAGAAAGATGGAGGAAGTGACTAGCAGTACTGAACAAATGCTGCCCAGGCCCCCTAAATCACCCCAAGGGATCTTGGGGAATTTAATGGGAAGAAAGGGAGAAAAGGGAATGGGAAGGGAGGGAGAAAAGGGAAGTACTAGTGAGAGCAGGACAGGTCAGCTGCCTGTGCCTGCTGCAAGACGTGCTGCCCCTGCTGTCAGTGCCAGCTGTACCTTCAGCCACTGGTGTTGTACCTGCTGCCAGATGTGCTGCCACTAGTGTTGTACCTGCTGCCAGTGCTGAACCTGCTGCCATCAATACTTTGCCTGCTGCTAGTGTTTCTTGTAGTACTCGGTGGGGGGGAGAAAATGATGCCAAGTGTGATAGCAGGGGACTCTCTGTCACATTGCTTGTCACCCCTTCCAAGCAGCAGTGATATGTCTGGAATAGAGCAGCATCATGTAGGGACTAGTGGTGGTGGTGGTGGTGTTGGAGAAGTTGGGTGGAAGAGACATTGATGGCCTTATTATCAGAAACTGAGAAGGAATGGGAGACAGGGATGAGGAAGGGCATCACCACCACCACTAGCAATCAGCTTTTGGAATTTGTGGAAATTGCAACTGCTCTAATTTCTGCTGCTGCTGCTGAGATGAAAGGGCAGCAGGGTGCTGAGGAGCAGGTTAGTGTGCCACAGACCACCATGGACACAGTGGGAATGGGGTCAACAAGTAATGAGGGACTAGGACAGGTTCCACTTGCCAGCTCCAGCAATACTCCTGGTCCTAGTTGCAGTGCTAAATCTAGCAGCAACATTATCTGCTGCCACAAAAAGTGAAGGGGATTGTGGAAGTCAAAAAGAAAGAGGCCATTCTTCTCCACCTGTTCCCTATCCCTCCCTCCAGAAGTCATGGGTGTGGAACTATTATTCTCTTCCAGCAGGCACAGTGCAGTCATCATCAACAATGGTACCGTGCAAAATTTGTGACAAGTTAGTGAGAAGGGGAAAGGAGGGAACACACCTTGGTACAAGCTCCCTGACAGCACACATGAAACACAGACACCATGACATTTATGTCAAACATGTTAAAGCCAAACACCCATTACAGAAATTTAGTACCGCTGGATTTCTGTACCCCCTGACTCTCCAGAAAGGTGGAGATCAAAGAGGAGGAAGAATAAAGAAACACAGACAGACACTGGAAGTTCCATGATGAGCGAAACAACTAGCTCGCCATCAACATCACCTTCTTCTTCTAGGGTAACAAGTACATCTCATTCATCGTTACCTCCCCCGCCAAATGATAACCACTCTGTTAATGTTAAGATATGGCAGTTCATCTCTATCCATTGCCCACTGTGTGGTGAACGGACCACACATGCCAGTGTGGTGGAGGAGAATTGATACCAGATAATCAGGTGGCATCTGAGGAGATTCCATTCATCAGAATATGCTAGGATTCTGGCAGGGAGGATTCATCATTACTATTAAACTGTCAGCAAGTTGTCATGTGTCCTTAGCTGGGTCTGAACAGGGTTACAGTGACAGCGGCAGTACATGGTTTTGGGTGTCATGGTGTTTGTATCCAGTTGTGCCCCCAGATGTTTTTTACCACACACACACTGTGCACATTGCTGTTGCTGATGGAAGCCACAGTTCCTGTTCTCAAGGGAAAAATATATATTCTAATAACAATGCACCCATGATTTTGGAGAAGGGGCAGGTAGAGAAGATTTAATGGCCAACTTCTTCTTTTCTCCACATAGCCTGGGGGCTACTTATTGTGCTGCTACTGCCTCAGGCGCATCACTGGAGCCAGTCATGGCAAGTGGAACCTTTATCATCCATCTTCCATGTTACTGCTATTGTTGATCCCATTCCCTTTCAGCTGCCTAATCATCCTGCTGCTCAAACAACTCAGCAGCAGCAGTATGAACAGCAGTTGCAACTCAGGACTCAGGGCTTGTGTTTTGAAAAAAAAATAAAATAAAAAAAAACTAGACCTACAAAAAAATAAACAATTTTTGGGGGTGTTTGTTTCTAACAAGCCCAAGTCCTACAAATCAATGTTTCCTTAGGGCTTGTGCCAAACAAGCTTAAGTCCTACAGATCAATGTTTCTTCAGGGCTTGGGCCTCTAATAAGTCTAAGTCCAACAAAGGCCTCTAATAACAAATCAAACAAATCATCCTCTACAAAATACTATCAGTCCACCCCACTGGCAGCTTATGTCAGGGGGTTCCTATCTCTATCACTTTACATACAAATGTCTTATTTTATTTTATTGATTTATTTTTTTATTAACTGTCCCCCCAATAGCAGTCAAGAAACCCCCCAAAACAAATTCCCTGTTCAATTGATTAATTAATTCACCAACATAGGCACCTTCCTCAGACCCCTTTATACATTGTCTTCTGGTTTTTTTATTTTATTTAATTTAGGATTTGTTTTTTATTAATCTGTTAAGGCATGATGGTCCAGGACCATCATGGATAGATTCCACTTAAGGACCCATGACGGTCCTGGACCGTCATGGGATAAATTATAGCAGTGTGCTTCCGTGGACGCTGCTATAATTTATTCCAGGCTGAGACTGAACGCTCAGGTACCAGAGATTTCAGTCTCATCCCTTCTCAGTTCTTCCGGGTCATGTGATCGCTGAAGCAGAGATCACATGTATCGGCATTCTCAATGAATGAGACAGTGCAATTTACACACTGTCTCTGAGTCTCTCCTCAACCCGTCTGTCCCTTACCAGCAAAGTAAGGGATAGAGAAGCAGAGAGGAGACACCTACTGGTGTAAAAAAAATCAGTAGCTGGGGGTATTAACCCCTTCACTGCTGTGCTGGAGGCTGGCTATTAGCAGGTCAATTTTTGACCTGCTAAAATCAACTTTAGGTTTTTTTTGGGGGAAAAAAAATTTTTAAATTAAAAAACAATATGTCAATTACCAAAAGTGGAAGTGTGATTGTTGTGGAGCCATGTAATACATTTATATACACCGACAAATGTAATCAACAATAAAAGTGGGAAAATAGTGTGGGAAAAAGAGACATGCCCACTTAAAACTGCCCATTTTGTAGGTATGACTGACTGGTCATACCTTTCATGCAGTCTCCATAAAAATTGAACCCATTGCGCCCAAATGATCCCAAGAGAAAAGAAAAATGGCATTTTTTTTTACATTTTTTTCTTTTTTTTTATGGTTTTCTTTAATTTTACTAAAATAAATGGTGGGCTATCCATATAAGTGCGGTATCAAAAGAAAGCCCTATTTGTGCGTAAAAAAACAGTATATAATTTTCATGGGTAAAATAAAGTACTTAGAGGGAAAACACTGTTGAACAAAGACAGTCAAAAAGGTCAGAATTACTCCGGTCATTAAGTGAAATCCCCCTCAGATTTTCCCGGTCCTTAAGGGGTTAAGGACCCCCCAATCCCAGTAAACAACCCCCCAAAAAATCATCCCCTGTTCAACAGATTCTTTCCCCACACCCCACCAACACAGGCACCCTCATGGCCATTTTATACGATGCCTTTGGGAAATAAAATAATATTTGCTATGTGTTCTGTGTAACGTCTATGTTCCCATTGATTTCAATGGAATGAGCTAGGTGAAAAAAGCCTAGTGCATTTTTCACCGATTTCAGTTTAAGGCGGAAATCTTTGCCCATCTCTACTTGTTAGTACATAACTTTCAATGTCCTTTTTCTTTTCTCAATTTGAATACTACACAGTCCTACATGTGATGCAAATTATGTGAACACCATCTGGTTTGGAAAGGTATAGATGAAAGCACTTCAGCTCTCAGATTCTTCTCATTCTTCTTAGAGTTGATTACCCAATACCATCTGGATTTCACTCTGACCTGTGTAGAATGTGTTCCCTTACTAATATATTGGTTAACTATCTAGGTGTTACAGGACACAGTTCCCCATTTTGGTCATGATTTAAAGGGATAGTAATACTTCGTTTTAACTTTATTTTATTCTGTAGGCATTAAAAAAACATGAAGAATGATATAAGTCTTATCTCCCAAACCTTTATGGTTTAAGAGATATTCACAAGCAAAGTATCCCCCTCCCGCCCCTTTTACTGATGTAACACTTTTCAGCCAGGGCAGAAGGGAGGTGCCCAGGTAGACTGCAGAGAGGGACAATCTTCAATTAAGATAAGGGAAAAACCTGAAAAGCTTGTCAAGGGGGGCAGGGATTTCATTGTTTTCAAAGGAATAAGAATGTCCCCTTCTGTTATCTGTCCAGTCTATGGACTGCATTCCACATCTGAGAAGAGATTGTTTACACTAGGTAAAAGGGGCGTGAATATCTCATAAACCATAAAGGTTTGAGAGATAAGACTTATATCATTCTTCATGTTTTTTTAATGCCTACAAAATAAAATAAAGTTAAAACAAAGTATTACTATCCCTTTAAACCTGTGCTTTGTTGAGCTAATTTCGGGTTTAAACCAAATGGATTCAGAAGTCCCCAAACAGCGTGCAGCTGTATGGGGACCCCTGAATTCCATGACACACAGAACCATCATGGGTCCTTAACGGAAGTTTTCCCATGACGGTCCTGGCATATCATGGATCCTTATTCCTTATGTGATTAAGTCAACCCGTGTAAAAGGTGCTGCACTTCCAGCAGCAGCAGCAGAGGCACTCATCATAGCTAAGACTGTGGATATTAATAACCTGTGTTCCTGTGGTTGTTGCTGCTGGTTACTCAACACAAGTGTGTGTTGATGAGTGGGACTTGGACTTGGAATGCTGCTGCTGATGACTGACAGGATGACTGTGTACTATTTTCCATCTTTGCTTGACCAGGGTCAGAGTTTCCAATGGATTTCTGAAGGGATATATTCTAAATCTGCATTATAAGGTCATCCTCAACATCAGCTTTGCCCGCCACTTCGTGTCCACTACCCTTATATAAGTTTTTAGAGGTGTCAAACAATGCCTTTTTACTTTTACAAAAGTTCACTACTACTTTGAGGACAGGTGTTTTACTGCTTGTTTGTCTCACTGTCAAATGCAGCAGTTGGTTCAGCTGCTGCAACTTCCTCCATTATGCCACCATCAGCACTGGAATGCAACTTGTTGTCATCTTCAGTGTTTTTCTTATATTTTTTTTATAGTACTGGTGCTGGAATGTTTGGTGGGACCATGACAAAGTGCATCCACCCTGGAATGAAAGGGATCGTTATCATTTATTGGACATGCTATAGCAACCATTGCTGCAGTCAGTTTATGAACTACCACTATACTCCTAAGTTCTTGCACTGTTCCACCTTTCCCCTGTCCCCCTGCCCCTTGTACGTTGGCTGGACATTTCTCAACTAATGTGTGTGTTTGTACTCTCTACAGTACACAACTGAAGGTGTGTGATGTCTTGCCTTAGCCTTCAACAAAATTCTCAATGTCGTCTGCTGTCTATCAAGACTGCCTCAGTCACAGAGCTAACATCTGGCTCCAAGTCAACTGTCTGTCACCTAATACATTTATTTGTTTAATTATTTATGTATACTTTTTTTTTAATTATTTTTATTTATTTTATTTTTAAGTTGTCCACCCTATCTTATCACACTTGCTCCAAAAATATATATATAACTAAAAAACAAAATCAACAACTTCTTTCCCTAGACTTCCCACCACAGAGACAATAAAAGCAAAATCAGCAAGCAAATTGGACCCCAGCTGCCTGTGGTTTGCCAGTTAGTCACACAGATTTTTGGGGTATATGGAGTTCCTTCCTCCCTTCTTCACCTCCAGAGTGCCCCCAGACTCCCCTATCACAGAGAACAAATGTCCTACCTAAAATACTCCCTAAACTAAACTTCAATTCCCCTATATTCTCTAGCTCAAAAACATGCTGCTTTCTCCTCTCCCAAATACAGAATGGCATGATGTGAGAGCCTGACACCCTTTTATATGGCTATAGAAAAGTAGAGAAAACATTTGTGTGGTGGAAAAAAATGAGCTAGTTGAAAAAAGCAGGAATTAGCACTTTTAGCTGGAAGTTATACACCAAGCATGAAGTGCCATTTTTCGCCGATTTTGGTTTATTGCTGCCTGATAGAATGTGCAGGAAAACGTAGTTAAGGTACATCACTTCCTTTACTCCTTGTTTAGTACATAGTACTAAAATAAGCACAGATGAAAGGAATGTCCCAAAATGTTTATTAACTGCCTCATTGTCTTCCTCTTTGCACAATTAAGAGAAAAATGTTTGAAGTAAATAAAATACCTTAATAAATTGGCATTATGCTGATGCAGGACTTGACAATTGATTCTAGCTCCAGTTTTGATGCTAATGTACCAAGTAGAACTAAAGCAAACCTGGAATAAACCTATTGCATTATAGAGGACAAATAAACATTCCTCAAATTTCCATTGATTTATATGAGACTTTTAACCTTTTAAATGCTAGATGGTTCATCAGTGTATTCAGGGTCAAATTTCCCAATAGGTAGAGTAGGCAACTGCCTAGAGCTACAAATGTTGAGGGTCAATGCCACAGCTGTGCTAGCTACACCTATATTCTGAATTGTGGGTGTGGCAAGAGTAATCTTAATGTCCCTCTGCTAGTTTTATACCCCTTTAATGCTATTATTTAGACCCCTGGATGCTAGAGGAATCTCCAACACATTGCGAAGATCTCTTAATCAAGCTTTTGCTTAGTGGATAGGACTGGGGTGGGGACATGTGAGGAGTTGGGGTGTTGCTATAGGTGAAGCTAAGGGCATCTAGAGGGCCTTGCATAGGGGAGTCTGGCATGTAAAGTGTATTGCAAATCAAGAGTTGGATATTTCTACAGTATTCAAGGGGTTATACATCCCAATTAAATCAATAGGAATTTGGGGAGTGTTTATTTGTCCCCTATGGTACAATTGGTTTATTCCATGATTACCCCATTCCTCCTACTATATCATCATCATCCATTAGTTTGATTTACAGATAAATACAATCTGCTTATATACTCTGCTAGCCATTTGAGAAAATAACTTTAATCATATGATTTGGTGCTAAAATAACCTTTGGGACCAGTTTTTGTGAGCTGCACCTGCCTAGTGCCTCTCTACAGGGAAAATTCTCCCATATATTCCAGCTGCACCAATGGGAGGGCATTGTGAATCTGTATGTTTCTTTCAGGATGTTAATTTACTCTGCACCTTTTTTGGGACCATGTATTAACCCTTTAAGGATCAGGGGGTGGGCAAGGTATTGCTAAACAATGCATTGTGCACCCTTCTGGTCCATAAGGGATTAAACCGGGTTAAGAGAAAATGGCATAACTTTATCGCATTTCACCAACCATGCTATATATAGGGACTGCTTTCTGGGCTTGTTTGGTGATGGTGGAGTACACATGATGGAATGCACTAAAACAAATATGTTTATTAAATGTAATATATGTTTTTTTCATTTGCAACAAGCCTTGCTACTCATAGGGTTGTCTTTGTGTTTTACAGAAACCATTAACTTAAGTTTACTTTTCTGTAGCAAGAGAATCTGGCTTCTTTTAAGTTTTTCCCATAAATGGCACAGAGAGAAAAAGAAGGGAAATAAAAGTAAACCCCCTGACCTAAACTAACTAAAAGGTTGGTCATGCATTCCAGACTACCAATACCTTGCTCTTTAAGACTTACATAGCTGATACAGCTCTGTGTAATGAAGAGAATGAGGTTCCTCTTTTGTTCTCTGATCAGTGACTGGTGCTATGGTGCTTCTGAGCAAGCACATTGGCAGTGTGCTTGCTCGGGGGGATGTTAAATGCCCGTTCCAGTTCCCGTAGCTCTAATTGCTGATCAGAGACAGGAGTGGGAGTCGGCTTGTCAACTTCTCTTCGTTAGAAAGAGCTGAACTGGCCATTTGACTTGGACTCCTGGAAGACATTAGCAGTAGTTAGGTTTAGAGGTGGGCGAAAGTCGTTGCCGTGTTCCCGTGGAAAATTTAGTGAAAACCATGTTGTTATCCGCTTTTTTCACAGGAAAATCCGCTTTAAATCTAGCGGTTAAAATTTTTGCATCTTTCGCCCATTGGCCAAAATCTTTCGCCATTTTTTCAATGGCTAAAAAGTTTCTGCCCATTGATTTACATTGTTTTCGCACTTCTGCTATAAAAATGTGACGTTTTCGCTGAAGGCAGACACAATGGAAGCAGCTACAGAGAGAGATACACGTGCTGTGCTGTTCTCTTGTGATATTTAGCAAAAATTGAGGCAGGAGAGGCTCATAGTGACTTCTATCACTATGAGCAGCAAAAAAAGGAACTGGAAGGACCCTTGTTATGTGTCCACTGAGTCTGAGGAGGAGGAGGAAGGGACCACTACTGTACCAATGCTATCCAGTCCCCCTAAATCACTCCAAGGGATTTTGGGGAATTTAATAAGAAGGGAGGGAGAAAATGGAATAGGAAGGGAGGGAGAAAAGGGTTGTACTAGTGAGAGCAGGACAAGTCAGCTGCCTGTGTCTGCTGCAAGACGTGCTGCCCGTGCTGCCAGTGCCACCATTTCTGATTCTGCAGCCACTAGTGTTGTACCTGTTACCAGACGTGATGCCCCTGCTGTCAGTGCCACCAATTCTGTAACTGCAGCCACTAGTATTATAACTGTTGCCAGACGTGCTGCCCCTGCTGCAAGTGCCACCATTTCTGATCCTGCAGCCACTAGTGTTGTACCTGTTGCTAGTACTGAACCTGCTGCCAGTGCTGAACCTGCTGCCAGTACTGAACCTGCTGCCACCAATAATTTGACTGCTGCTAGTTTTCTTGTAGTACTCAGGAGGCGAAGGAGAAAATGATTCCAAGTGTGACAGCAAGGGACCCTAAATCACACTTGCCATTCCCAAGCAGTCCTGCCACTGCTAGTACTACTGCTACTAAGGTCCAGCAGCTTGTTAGCCTTAGGAGTGAAGGAGGGGGTAATCAACAATACCCTGATATTACTAGTGACTGTGACACTGAGGAGGAAGACTCTGCGGCTGAACTTGATATGGTTGGTGTTAGTAGTAGCAGTAATAATGGGAGTCCTCCCCTTCTCTTCACTACAGTGTCCAGGTGGAACATGAACCTGAAGAGGCTAGAACTGGTGTTGGGGGAGGAGAGCAGGCTAAGAATTAATATCACCACCACCAGCAGGAGCACAGATCAGCTGCCTGTCCCTGCTGCTACTGCTGCTAGCGCTAGTCTGTTTTCTTCTTCAGGTAAAAAGGCAATGGCAAGTATGACATTAGAGGATCCTCTGTCACATTGCTTGTCACCTCCTCCAAGCAGCAGTGAGATGTCTGGAATAGAGCAGCAGCAGTAACAACAGCATGTATGGACTAGTGGAGGTGGTGGTGATGATGCTGGAGAAGCTGGAGTGAAAGAGACATTGATGGCCTTTTTAGCAGAAACTGAGAAGGAATGGGAGACAGGAATGAGGACGGGCATCACCACCACCACTAACAAGGACAAGAGAATTCTTTATATTGGTCTTGAATATATTTGCAAATGGTAATCATATCCCCCTTTAGAAAGATCTTCTCTAATATAAACAAATCCAGTTTGGGTAGTCTGTCTTTGTAAATACAATCTTCCAATATCTTTATCAACTTTTTTGCATGCCCTGTTTAAGTATTTTCTAAGAACCGGTGCCCAAAACTGTACTCCATATTCTAGATAAGGCCCTACCAAAGATTTAAAAAAAAATGTAGAATTATATTCCCATCCTGCATATCTATATGCCTTTTATACATGATAGTACCCTCTTGCTCTTGTAGCAACTGAAAAACACTGAACACTTGTGTGTAGTTTATGGCTAGCTGTACTACAAAATCCTTTTCTAACAAGTTTTCCTTAAGTAGTCTGCTATTGTATATGTAACATGCTTGTTTTTGTAACCAAATGGATAACCTTACATTTACTAATATTAAACCTCATCTGCCACTTTTCCGCTGATTCACTCAGTTTATCAAAATCTTCCTTTAATGTCATTAGCAATGACTGAGATAATTCCTGATCATTAATAAAGTAAACATTAATTGGTCCAAGAATAAACCCTGGAGGAACTATCCATGAACATATTTCACCACCCAACCCAAAGTCTTTTAATTTATGCAGTAATCTGTTGATGGTCACAGTATCAAAGGCTTTTGCAAAATCCAAGTATACTACATAAACATCAATACCCTAATTTAAGTTACAATTTACCCTTTTATCAAATGAAATGTGTTTGACATGACTAATTTGTCATAAAATCATACTGGCTTTTGATATAGTTTTTAATACTATCAGACAGTAATCCTTCTAATACAATATATTACCAACTATGTAAGTCAAAATCACAGGTCTATAATTTCCTGGTTTAGATCTTGCCACCTTTTTTAATGACGGTTTGTTCCTGAATCCTAGGCAGTAACTCAGTTAACTGAGTTGTGTTTTTGTGTGCTGATTGGCATAGCTGCACTGCCTGTATGATATTGTATATTTCTTTCCGTTTTGGCGCATCTGTAGGCAATCAATATCGGCACTGGAGGTTTGTTTGTTCTGTTCAGTGGTTTTCTCATGCCTTGTTTTACTTTCTGGTTTTCCAGTACCTCCTATTATTTGCTATTGGTATTATTGCAAGAAACTCTATAATTCAGGGTGGTTGTTAACTCACTTTAAGTTAGATTTCCTGTATCTGCATTTCACTCGCCATTGTTTCTGGATATCTCATGAGCAATTGTTAGCTGTAGCTTTACTTTAGTGTGTTCCGTTTTTTTCTCCTTTAGGGTATTGCTGCCCTGTAAGTCTCTCCATCGCCCCCCCTTATTCCCTATAATGCTGCTTTGCCCCACAATTGCTCCAGTCCTTCTTAGTACATGGAAAAACAAAATATAATTTTTTTAAATGTAGATTCTACTCTGTGTATTGCGATAAAAAATGTGATATACTATTACAAAGTTAATAAAACTGCATATAGATGAAACTTTATGTGAATCTGAGCAGTTTCTCATTAAAAGTTAATAGGATTTAGAAGTAAAAACAATTATTTAGCAAACTGTGGATATATAAATACCTGTTAATTTCCACTTTCTTTTGACAAATAAACCTAGTAAACATCTACAAAAGAACATTTCTCAATCTTGTGTTTAACAGGACACTAAGTCCTGCGTGGAAAGTTACCAGAATGCAGGTATTATATGAGAGAGAAGCAATTATACCAACTGAATAGAGGAATTGAATGGCATCAGTCTGTTTAATGTTGTAAGATTACATCAAATGAAAATGTTTTTATTGGTCTCTGTTCATTCATGACAAAAGAAGGCTATAGGTGAACTTGCTACAGACCTGTGATTGTTTCTCTTGGAACTGCCTTGGATACTGCACAAACAACTTTAAATTTCAAATGTTAAAGTTAGGTGAAAGTTAAAATGTAAAGAATAGATTTTTTTTTATTATTTTAAACAGGTGGATGTTAAAGGGGTTAAAACAAGATTGTGAAATGCATACCTTACCCGGATAAAAGCACACTGCCTAAATTAAAATGAAAACTGTCACCTTCAAATTCAGTTTGCTTATTTTTTCTAAAATCATTAAAAACAGCAGATGCACAGTTTAGAGACTGGTAATTTTTTTCTGAAAAATGAAAAAAAAAATTTGCCAATGTGAGATCATATGCTTCCTAAGCTGTGTGCTGCATTAGAGAGTAATTAGCATATATTAGCATATGATTTCACACTCAGGGAGCTTATAGTAGTCAAATAAAAGTATATCCCAAACTATGCATCTACCAGTCTTTTGCAAACACAAAAACAGGCAGTTTTGAATGATATTTTCATGTACACAAACTTAAACTTAAGGTGACAAGTCAACTTTAACACAGAGGCCTACATTTCTAGAACTAAAAACAAAAAAGAAACCAAGTATAAATACAACTAAAAAAGAAAGGAAACAGATTCAACTAGCTCTAATTAATTACTAAACTGTATAGTATTATATAGGAAGTGGAGAAAGATTTCTTGCTGGACAGATTCCATGGTAAGAATCAGCCTAATTATCTGGGTGGGAGATGGAAGGTATAGCAAGCGTATTCAGGAGATTGGAAAAAAGCAGTGCTTTTTAAGATACAATGGAGAGTTGCACCATGCTGTTAAAAGGAAGAGTAACAGAGCTGTATTACGCACTAGGCAACCTAAGCTAGGGCCTGGTTACAACACAGTATGAAATGATGAAGCCTGGTAACACACACAGAGAAAACCATTGGCCACAGCATTACTTTTCTATTGCATATTATTAATATTAGGCTCTGTCTGCAGCTCTACAGTATACTGTGCACATACAGGACAATTCAGAGAATATTCGTTAAGGTGGAAAGCTTAGAGATGGCAAGCGGGATGTAACAGGCTGCGCAGTGCAATGAGCATGTATGCAGCAAACCCTGTTCCCTGGATTGGTAGTAGCCTTATTCTACCGCCTCCTCCCAATGGGATGAAAGAGGGGCAGAGAGCATGAGGGCTTGGTAGGTAATAGACAGGTCTGCACTCAGGAGGAGGAAGAAATATGTAGCTAGCTTGGGTTAGCCTATAGAACATGGCCTACCAGAGAGAGGAAGACAGTGAGAGCAGAAGCAGCGACCGAGCAGGTTGTACAGAGAGTGACACTTCCTAGTCAAACCAGGTACCTATCCTGTTGCTCAATTTGCCCTTATGGAGCGGTGTGAAACTTTAGGCCTTCATTAATTCAAGATTACATTTCCCATGATGCGAATTGTAGTCCAAAATACAATGCAAATATGTCTGCTGCCTGTTTGTACACAGCAGGACATCAGCAATCAGAGGCATTTACAGCAAGCCACCTCATCCCACCTACAATGTCATAAATCTGACCCCATGTAAATCATTGCTTCACAATATATTGCATACACCCCCCTCAAGTGGTTAAAATGGCAAACAGATTACACACACGACTTGGACTCTGCGGGCACCCTTAGCAGACATTATCCCTCTCAAGGGCTACATGATACAGGACACCATGTAGTCAGTTTACTAGTTTTTAGGTAAGTTTTTTTACACATTAGAGATTAGGGCCAACACTGTGTGGCAGCACATGGATTACTGTCTTTCCTTTAAGATCAGAGGTATATCTTGTTTTTTCCCTTTTAATTGTAAGGTCAGTGGTAACACTAGTGAAGGTCCTATTTAATTGTAAGCACTGTAGTCACATGTATATCTCCTTTTTAATTGTAAGCTCTGTGCTATCACTGATGAAGCTCCCTGTTTAATTGTAAGCTCTGTATTATCACGAGTGTAGTTCCTTTTTTAATTGTAAACTCTAACTCTGTAATCGTTTTAGGACCAGAGGGGTGTGCAAACACATTGTAAAACAATGTCTTACGCACACCCCTGGCCCTTAAAGGATTAATTGTAAGCTCTGTGGCATCACTTTTGCAGTTCCCTTTTGATTGTAATCTTTGTGGTATCACTGTTTTAGCTTCTATTTAATTGCTAGCTCTGTGGTATAATGTGTAGCACATTTTTTATTGTACGCTTGTTAGTATCACTTTTGTATTTTACATTTAATTGTAAGTTTTGTGGTATCATGTGTTTTATTCAGCTTCAATGGTAAGCTCTGTGGTATCCCTTGTGTAGCTCCGGTTAAGTTTTACATTTTCTGGTATCACTTGTTCCACTGTGTTTCAATTGTTAGTTCTGTGGTACCACTACTTCTACTACTTCCAACTGCAAGACTAATGGAATCACTTGTGTTATTACATATCAGATGGATTACATGGGCCAATTCAGTCCACTTTACGTTTTGTGGTGTTAATGTGTCACCGTGTTGGTGGTGGTTCTAGCATCCAAGGGTCTAATATGATTTAGTGGCCCTATGTGCCTTTAGTTTGTAAATACATTTAGTAAATGTGCAAGTATGTGGATGGGTGTGAGACAGAGTATGGAGCTGTATGTATCTGCTTTCAACAACACATTGATTTGTAAACCCTTTCAGCAGAAAAGGGTTTATATATTTTGATTATTATAGCTATGTACAGCAGAGTATGGCGTACACTAAAACAAAGTCAGTGTAGTGAATGGAGAGGGCCACTAATTGGTATCTCAGAGTTACCTCATTTTTAAAGTTGCCACGAGTGATTGTAGTAAATAAGGAGCATAGGCCTGTGCTTCACTATAGTAAGCCTATGGTAAGGAGGCCCTTCTGTGGCCTTTGTGTGTGTGTGTGTGTGTGTGTGTGTTTGTGTGTGTGTGTCAGGGGCCTAGCCATGGCATATGATTATATGATCTGCAGGGATGGGGGACCCAGACTTCAACAGGAAAATGTTTGATAAAACAGGTGTTAACATTTAGCACCTGCAATAGAATTTAGCCCTTTAGTGCTTAAATTTAAGACCTAGTTTTTTTCTGACTAAAGTCCCTTATCAGATCTTTAGACATTCAACGCAGCTATTGAAAGTTAAAAAAAAGTCCCCAGTGGATGTATTGATATGGGGCCCTAAGCCCCATGTTAACATATCCAAAGTATCTAAAAAGTGCTCAGTGTTAGTAGAATTCACCCTATGAGTGCCAGTAGGGTATAATTACCCTGCCAGCACTCATAGGGTTAACCCGACTAAGGTACAAATCAACATCACATAAAAAGTAACATCATTAATCCTGCTGTCCAGCGGAGTCCTCAGAATCCTGACCATCTACTATCCATCTTCTTTCTTCTCCTCTGTCTTCTTTCTTTGTTCTCCTCTTCTGTCTTCTCTTCTTTCTTCTGTCTTCTAGTTGTAAAGAGAAAAGTATAAATAATGTTTTGCTTAAATATCCCACACACTCATACATAATTTAACCCCTTGAGTGCCAGAGGGGTATGCAATGCATTGCAGAGGAATGCGTTGTGCAACTCTCTGGGGGTCAAAGGGTTAAAGATGTTAGAGTGTGCGGTTGAAGATAAATAAAGATGCCTCCACATAGTTTTAAAGAATGCCACCACATAGTTTAAAAGAATGCCCCAATATTTGTACATAATAAACCTATACTTTCCTATATCTCTGCCTCTTTGTGCGGCGGCAGCAGAGAAATGAATGTGCACAGATCTCCCCCATCCTTCCCTCACGGGCTGATGCCTGTTCCATACTGAGGGAATTTGAACAGAGATTACCTTTATATATACGGCCAGTCTCTGTTCAAATTCCCTCACAGCCATTGGCTGGGACATGTGCTTATGCACATTCCAGCCAGTCAGCTTTGAGTGGTGGTGCTTGAAATTGATTGGTTGGGAAGTACGTAAACTTTACAATGCTTTGTGCCCTCTGGTACTCAAAGGGTTATATATGAGTGTGTGGATATTTGAGCAAAACATTTGTAATTTTCTTTTTTTTTAAAGCTAGAAGACAGAAGAGAAGAAAGAGGATACAAGACAGAAGAAAGAAAAGAAGAAATATAGAAGGAGACAGACAGTGGATGACAGGTAAGTTTAACACATCTAAGTTAATGATCGGTGCTTGACAGAGTATTAGACACCGATAGTTAGCTTTTTTCCTTTGAAATTCCCAATAGTGTTGCTATTTAGGAGCGTTTTGCGAACTTAATGCAGAAAATGGATGTTTGACCACAAGACCTTTTCTTTGGCCTCACCCTCATTGTGCTTTTAGCCAGTAGGACAATTGAATACAGACTTAGACATTTTCTTTCGTCCATTTTGCTCTACCGGCTTTTTTAACAGGCTCAATTGAATCAAGCCCTAAATGTTTACCAATGGAAAAAATATATTTCCTGATGACTAAAATAAGCTTTCCATCTTCAACTAACATTCTCATGGCTTCTGGTTCTTAATGCCTGATTTAATAAAAACAGGAGTAATTCTATAGCAAACCAACTGCACCATTTAGAGCAAATAATTATGCTTTAAATATTCTTTGATGTATGGGTTGTTTAACCCATTGAAAGTACACAGTTCTCCAGCTCAGTGCTTCATACTATTTTGGTGATTTCTCAAGCATTCAATGAGATAGACAGTTTCTTTTAATTGAATGTAATTTTTAATGTGTTCTCACTGGTATAGCTGAGTTTCCTCAGAACCGATCTAGCTCTTTTTTTATTAAATAGTAAGATAGTTGATGAGGCTGAAAAAAAATGCGTCCATCAAGTACATTCCAAGCCGGAATCACCCCTGATGATCCAGAGGAAGGAAAAAAAAAAACATTGGAGCCATTTCCAATTAAGCTCCAGGTGGGTAAAATTTTTGGTTCCTGAGTTCAAATGGCAGTCAGATAGTTCCCTGAATCAACAACCTATCTGTTTTGAAGCCAACTGTGATAATTCTCAATATTGTTGTGTGCTGGATCCGTATCCACTACATTTTTGAAAGCAGTTACAATATCTGCAAGCACAGCATCCTGATGCAAATAATTCCATAGCTTTACCTCCCTTACTGTAAAAAAATCCCTGCCTTTGTTTAGTAGAGAGTACCTTTCCTCTAGTCTTAATGCATAACCTCTCATTCTTAGATCAGCTCTTTGAGTAAATAATTAATTGGAAACTTCTTTTTATCAAATATATTTTTAGAAATAGTAATCATATAACCCCTTAGATATCTCTTCTGTAATATAAACAAACCCAGTTTGGCTAGTCTTTCTTCATAACTCAGTTCCTCCAATCCCTTTATCAGTTTTATTGTAAGTCTCTCCGCTCTTTTTTCTGGTTCAGTAATGTATTTTTTAAGAGCTGGTGCACAAAACTGTTCTCCACATTCTAGATGAGGCCTTATCAAGGATTTATATAGAGGAACAATTATATTTGCATACTGTGCATCAATACCTCTTTTTATGCAGGCTAGTACCCTATTTGCTCTTGCAGCAGCTTAGTGACTCTGCACACTGATCTGAAGTATATCGTCTAGCAGTGTTCCTAATTCTTTCTCTAATGAGGATTCCTGAAGTACTTTCCCATTTAGTTTATGTACAACATGTTTGTTTCTACAGGCCACATGCATAACCTTAAATTTATCTACATTAAATGTCATCACATACTTTTCTGCCCATTCACTCAGATTATCTAAATCCTTCTGCATAGAAAAAACATACAGCTCTGTATGTATTTCCTTACACAGCTTAGTGTCATCAACGAAGATTGAGACACTGCGTTCAATTCCCACTACTGTATCATTAAAGGGATAGTAATGTTGAGGTATTACAGTAAGATTGAGTTTTCTATATACATTTGTATAATGATGTGTAAGCTTATAACTATCCAATACTTTGCCATTTTCCTTTTATTCTATAACAACATTTCCCTCTCCCACCCCTTTTTATATATGTCAAGCAGCTTAAGCAAGCCGCTGCAATCTGTCCAGTCCAATGACCAGATTCCAGATCTAAGGCGAGGCTACTTGATGTATGTAAAATGGACAGGAGGGGGAAAATTTATTATAGACTAAAATGAAAACAGCATCGTTAGGGATGTTATAAAGTTAAACATCATTATACAAGAGTATATAGAAGACTCAATCTTATTTTACTATCTAAACATTACTAACCCTTTAATAAACAAATTAAAAATTATTGGACCAAGGCCAGAACTGAACCCTGTGGCAGCCCACTTACAACTTTAGACCAACTTGAAAAGGTTCCATTTACAACAACTCTCTGCCAGCTATCATTGAACCAGTTCTCAGTCCATGTACAGATAACACCGCCCAAACCGAAGCCTTTTACTTTATGCAGTAACCTGTTGTGAGGAACTGTATCGAAGGCTACAGTAATTCCCTTGTTCCAATTACCTCTTACCATTTGTAAAATGCAAGTAAATTAGTCTGACATGATTTATTCTTCAGAAAATAAGGTAAACAATAACCCTGCAGAACTAGTACTCTGAAAAGGAGAATACACTCCTCTGTATCTTGTGCCAGGACATTGAATTAGTTATGAAATTTAACCTTTATTATCATGAAGAGAACTAAAATGCAGGGGCTGATCCAGCTTACTGCATACAGAAAACAAGAACAATGTTATAAACTGAAAGTATTAAAGCAGTATGAATGTAAAGCACCAATACTTACATCACCAAAGACAATCCCAGACTCCTACTGTTCCCATTCTATTACATGAAAGGATGGCTTTATATTTCCTAAGTAAACTTTCCATAAGTGAAAAAATTCTACTGTAAAATCAGTAATATTTAGTAGCTTTATCAGCCCTATAAATGTAAATAGATGGCTTAAAAGAAACTAGAGTGACCATTTGGAACACTCTGTGTATTCATGACTGAACTTATCCAACAGGCAAGTTCTAAGGCTAACCACTACCCACCGAAAGTGATTAGAGGTAATAGTAGGTGGGACCTGGATATTTCTATCAATCCTAGATCTAAAATGTTGTGGTTTAAAATGTGCTGGTGTATAAGGATGTATGATCAAAAGCAAAGTGGAATTCCACCATTCCCATCTATGGGGTGTACTCATGCATACACACAAAGAGTGGCTGCAAATATGCCACAGTTTTCTATTATTTTCCTGCTTTGCATGTGGAAAGCTGCCAGTTATGATTCTTCATTAATGAATACTCTATGGCACACATGTCATACTCAAAACTCGAGGACCACATATTCAACATTTCTCTGAAAAGAGGGAAACATAATTGCCTGCTAAAGTCTGTGTGTGTCTGTGTGTATATATATATTACATATCTATCTATCTATCTATCTATCTATCTATCTATCTATCTATCTATCTATCTATTAGTTGACCAGCCCATGTACATGGGCCAAAGTGCAACCCAGCAGTCATGCATATTAGAGACTGCTCACACTGCGGCTGAATTCGGAGCGCCCAGCTCCATTATCAACTGCAGAGCGTGCAGTTTGTACTGCGCATGACTGCACCACACACAGCCGTCTGTACTGATCATGAAAGCTTCTGACAAACATACATTAGCAAATTATTATTTAGGATATACATACATACATACACACAGACACATATTTTAGTTATCTATCTAGCTATCAAACAACCAAAAATTTCTATTTTAACAATATGTGGAAAAAAAGGTTTTCTGCAGGTCTGTTATTCACACTTAATCTGATACAAAGGCAAAGTGTTGGGAGTTTTCATACAGGGATGGGGTCAAAGAGTTGTAGCGGTCATTGTTTAACCCACTGACTACCAGAAGAGTTAGCAATTTAAACTTTTATACAGGGAAGAAGATCTGGTGAATCCCTGGTGCAGTTGCTTATACCATTGCACTTGGACTGAGGCTTGAATGAAGAAGAGTAAAGAAAAGCTAATATTAATCTTATCTCTTGTAAAGTTAATTTAGTGTCTCCTTCTCTGGTACTTGCTCTTCTTCACTACCTCTCTCTATTGGGGTGCCTCAAAAGATCAGTTGTTGGCCATCTGACCTTCTCTAATAGACTCATTTGGGTTCTAGTGACACTTCTATACTGATAACATTGTAATATACCTCTCCTCCCCCAACCTTTGGCTCTCCTTAATAATTTACACCAGCAACTCCTTAACTGAAATCTCATTCTAGATGGAATCCCTTTTCTTAAAGCCTAAAGACAGAGCTGTTAGTGATCCTCCTCTTCCCTAACACCTAATATTTCCCTCACTGTTGATAACTGCACAATTTGGCCAATGTCCCAAGTTTGCTGCCTCAGAGTTATACTACATTCCCTCCATTCTTTTACCCCTCACATCTATTCTCACTCTAAATCATGCCACTTCCAACTGTGAAACATCTCCAAGATTCAACTTTTTCTCACAAAAGACACAATCAAAATGCTTATCCATTGTCTTGTAATATCTCGTCTGGACTACTGCAACTCACTCCTATTTGGCCTTCCACTCACCTGGCTATCCCCATTTTAATCCATCCTGAATACCTCTACTCGACTCAGACACCTCTCCCAACTCTCTTCATCCCTCCTATTTTCTGTCCAAAACTTACAAAGCCCTATATAACATTGCACCTCACTGTATCTCCTTTCTTGTTTCCAAATACTCTCCCAAGCACCCTCTTTGTTTTGCCCATGATCTACAGCTTTTTATTCCTATTATCCTCATTCCCATTCTCATCTCAAGGACTTCTCCTGTGCTGCACCCAACCTATGGAACTCCCTACCTCACTCTCACCTATGTTCCACAGCTTTAAAAATTATCTAAAAGCCCACCTTTTCCGAGAATCTTATCACCTAAGCCCATAAAAGCTGTTATATAAACTTAAAAGCTTTTATATAAACTTCTGTACTGTCATTTGCCTTGTCTAATTTTCACTAATCCCTAAGGTACAGCCATCTCACTTATCCATTGGATGTTCCCAGTGTATAGATCACTGTCCTTCAAGCAGTCCTTTTAACTTCTGTGTCTACTGACCCCATTAACCTTCTGGCCCTCTCATATTTTTATGTCAATGTTATATATCTCATGTGATGTTTAATTTTATGTAATTGTTAGTAACTAGTGATGAGCGAGCATGCTCGGCCGAAGCTCGGTTCGGCTCGAGCATCGCTCTGCTCGGCACATGGCGGTACTCGTACGAGTACCGCATGTGCTCGCCCGCCATGTTCGGGTCTCCTCCCCGCACGTTTCGCGGCTGCTGCGCAGCCAATAAACGTGCAGGGAGGCTCTGACATCAGTGTAATGCCAGCAGCCATGTTGGCTGCTGGCATTACACTGATTGGCTGGCCAGAACCCGTGATCGGGTGCTGTATAGCACCTGACCAGCGAGTTCGGCTCAGTCTTAGCCAGGGAGAGATGAGGATAGGAAGGGAAAGTCAGTGTAGGGAGAAGAAAAGCGAATTTGTAAAAAAAAAGACCCAAAAGACCTTTTTAGGACTACTGTGTGTGGGGGCAGCAGTTTATTTTGTTTGGGGGGGCAGAGATATAAAAAAAAAAACTTCACATATTCTGTTCACTGTGCCTAGCCGCAGATTAGCAGCACATTCTGTTTAGTGTGCAAAGTTGCAGATTAGAGCACATTCTGTTCAGTGTGCAAAGTTGCAGATTAGCAGCACATTCTTTTTAGTGTGCAAAGTTGCAGATTAGAGCACATTCTGTTCAGTGTGCAAAGTTGCAGATTAGCAGCACATTCTTTTTAGTGTGCAAAGTTTCAGATTAGCAGCACATTCTGTTTAGTGTGCAAAGTTTCAGATTAGCAGAACATTCTGTTTAGTGTGCAAAGTGTAAAATATCAAAGTCACATATTCCATTCACTGTGCGTAGCCGCAGATAAGAAGCACATTCTGTTTAGTGTGCAAAGTTGCATATTAGGAGAACATTCTGTTAACTGTGCAAACTGTAAAATATCAAAGTCACATATTCCATTCACTGTGCCGAGCCGCAGTTAAGAAGCACATTCTGTTTAGTGTGCAAAGTTGCATATTAGGAGAACATTCTGTTAACTGTGCAAACTGTAAAATATCAAAGTCACATATTCCATTCACTGTGCCGAGCCGCAGTTAAGAAGCACATTCTGTTTAGTGTGCAAAGTTGCATATTAGGAGAACATTCTGTTAACTGTGCAAACTGTAAAATATCAAAGTCACATATTCCATTCACTGTGCCGAGCCGCAGTTAAGAAGCACATTCTGTTTAGTGTGCAAAGTTGCATATTAGGAGAACATTCTGTTAACTGTGCAAACTGTAAAATATCAAAGTCACATATTCCATTCACTGTGCCTAGCCGCAGTTAAGAAGCACATTCTGCTTAGTGTGCAAAGTTGCATATTAGGAGAACATTCTGTTAACTGTGCAAAGTTGCAGATTTGCAGCACATATTTCGTGTAATATGAAGAAGGCGGGTAAAAAGGGACGGGGAAGTGGACGTGATCCTGATAGTTCAGGGCGCGGGTCAGGACGTGTAGAAACTGTGCCTGGTGCCAGAGCACAAGACAGAAAGACATCCACCATACCTAGCTTCATGTCTCAGTTTACAGGGCGTCGCAGGACATCACTCTCGAGGTCCGACCACTGCGAACAGGTGGTCGGTTGGATGTCAGCTGATACTGCTTCCAGTCGGTTAAGCACCACCCTGTCTTCCACCAAGTCCACTCTCAGTAGCCAAGAGTCTGGTCAACATAATCCTCACCCTGATCATCCTTCCTCCCACCATAGAGGATCTGGTCAAAGAAGTGATCCCACACTGGGATATAGTGAGGAGCTTGTCTCATCACCAATCCTTAATTTGAACCTCTCTCCAAGCACGCTTGCAGAGGAACATGACATCTTGTGCCCTGATTCACAACCTCTAGAGGGTACCCAATCACAAGAAGATGACAGAGGTGAACGGCATTTAAGGTCAAAGGAAGTGGATGATGATGATGATGAGACACAGTTGCCATTAAATCAACCACTATTACTGTCTCAAGACCTTGATGAGGAGGATGATATACAGTTGTCAATGACTGAGTATGTGGTGGGATCATGACATGAGGAGGATGATCAGAGTGAGGAAGTGGAGGAGGACTTGGTGGACGATGAGGTGACTGACCCCACCTGGGAAGGTGTAGAGCCGAGCGATGACAGCAGTCCTGAGGGTGAGCCATCTGCAGCACCGCAACAGGCTGGAAGAGGCAGTGGTGTGGCTACAGAAAGAAGGCGGACCGCACCAAACCGGCCCGCAAATGTTCCACGGAGCACCCCCTTGCGTAAATCTCCCTTGCCAAGGGGTAGGTGTTCCGCGGTATGGCGTTTTTTTAAGGAAAGTGCGGACGACAAAAGAATTGTAGTTTGCAACCTGTGCCACACCAGAATAAGCCGAGGCATGAACACTAGAAACCTCACCACCACCAGCATGATCCGA